>CM034080.1:32749619-33349619 GCA_019845555.1 Aristolochia fimbriata
CCATTTGAGATCTCCTTCATAAAATAGAAAGAAAGAGCAAAAAAAAAAAAGAGAGAAGACTGAAGAGAGAGGATGGATGCCATGGATGCTATGGTTCTGGAGAGAGAAAGAGTCACGGGTTTGTCTTGAAACTCCCCTCTTTCACAGTCCTAGACAGACAGACACATATTCTCCCATTACATAACCGAGGAAAAAAACAACCGCAAAACCATAACATCTCTTCTCACTTCTCTCTCTCTTCTCTCTCTTTCACTGACGTCGTCGTCCCCCATACAGACACGCCCCCAGAACTTCATCTTCTTTCTGTTCATCTTTCTCCTTCGAGTCTTCAACCCCCTCGAGAGAGCGAGGAGATGAACTGATGATACACCGATAAAAACCCATTACCCAAAAGGCCAAAACCCAGTTCCGCTTTCTTTCAGCTCGCAGCAAAGTTCTTAAGCTTTGATCATGGCGCTGATGTTGGACAATTGCGAGGGAATTTTGCTGTCGCTCGACTCGCATAAGTCGGTTCCTGCTCCTTTCCTCACCAAGACGTATCAGCTCGTCGATGACCCAGCGACGGATCATATCGTCTCTTGGGGGGAAGATGATGCCACCTTCGTGGTGTGGCGGCCGCCGGAATTTGCTCGCGACCTCCTCCCTAATTACTTCAAGCACAACAACTTCTCCAGCTTCGTCCGCCAGCTCAACACTTATGTACGTGTGACATTTTCTTGAATTGATTTCTGGGTTTTTTTTTTGTTTTTTTGTTTTTTTTAGATGATTTTGGTTTTCTGGGTTTTTGATTTCTGATCGTTTATATATGATGTGTTTGGAATGGTAATTATTAACAGGGGTTCAGGAAGATCGTCCCGGATCGATGGGAGTTCGCGAACGAGTTCTTCAAGAAGGGAGAGAAGCACCTCCTGTGCGAGATTCACCGCCGGAAGACGTCTCAGCCGCAGATCTCCCCCCACCACCACCCGTCGACGGCGTACTTCCCCCTCCGCTCCGGCGGCGGCGTATCTCCGGCCGGCGACTCGGACGACGGGCACCTGAATTGGTACGACTCGGTGGCTTCCCCCCCCGTGCCCTCCGTCTCCGCACTCGCCGAGGACAACGAGAGGCTCCGGCGGAGCAACTCCGTCCTCCTCTCCGAGCTCGCACACATGCGCAAGCTCTACAACGACATCATCTACTTCGTGCAGAACCACGTCAGACCCGTATCCCCCAGCCCTTCCTTCCCCTCCTCCCTCCTCCTCTCCAATAATAACAACGCGACCACCGAGGTACTGCAGAAGCCCTTCCACCACCACCACCACCACCACCACCCCTTCGGCGGCGTTTGCCAACCGAAGCAAGGCGCGGTGAAGGGGTCCTTGAACTCTTCCAGCACGTCGAGCAGCTCGGTGACGGTGTTGGACGAGCCCCAGAACGACGGTAAGAGCAGTACTACTTGTTCCAAGACGAAGTTGTTCGGGGTGCCCTTGCATTCTAAGAAGAGATTGCACCCGGAACCGACTTCGCCTCCTCCCACCTCCAACGACCCCCAGATGAAGGCCAGGTTCGTGCTAAGTAAGGAAGATTTGGGCTTCAATCTAATGCCTCCTTCCCCCTGTTAAATTTTTCAATTTGTACCACTAATATTCGAGCTAAGAGCTTTCCTTAATTTTCTGCTTATCGTTTTGTCTTTTGATCCTTCTTCTTCTCCACTCTACTCATTTGATAATCTCTCAATGTCTCTCTCTCTCTCGATGTCGAGTGTGTATATTATAAGTTTTGGTTCCAGTACTGAAAGAAGACCAGAACCCACGTTTCTGATCGATCATCTTGTTGCAGCAGTATCGGTTTAGAACTGCTCTCTCCCATGTCTGTAATTGGCTCTCTTTTATTCTTTCCTCTTCCCTCCTCTGATGCTCTGAACAAAGTCACGAAAGTTGAAGCTCAAGTCTGGCTGGGGACATAAATGCAGGAAAGGCTAAGCTAGAAGCGAGAGTGATGAGTGATGACTACCCTGATCAGTAAAAGAGCAGAAACCCTTGTCTTCCATGAAAAAAGCTGAACTGGGTTCGTTCAAAATCATTGAGTTATGCCGTCTCTACAGTCGTCCACTCGCTCTTCTCCCCTGCCCCCCGTTTCAAGCAAAAAAATATTTCAAAATCAAATAAAACCAGTAAAGAAGAGAAAGGAAACACGTCGAGCAGTACTGCTCCTGAGTCCTTACTGCTGCTCGGTGCTCAGAGTATATGGCATGTGCCACGTAATGGGGAATCTTCCACGACAAAGATATCGAAAAAATTGAAGGCCCTCTCGTATGAGGGAGATGTTTAATGACAGGGAAATGTGAGTGAGAGTGATCTAGAGAGGAGGAGAGTGACAGAGGACTGAGTCTGACAGACAGTAACCGGAGCTAAGACCCCCTCTCATACCTCCCAAGTTTTACTTTTTTATTTTTATTTTTTTCCTTCTTTTTGCTCCTTTTAAGTTTTATCTTCTTCTTCTTCCTCCTCCTCGATTTTCTGCTCTGCTCGAAAACGCTTCTCTCCTTGCTTTCTCCTCACGGAAAACCTCTGTCTTTTCCCACTTTAAGGCCCTGATCTGCCTCTCTCAAACCCTTCTTGCGTTTCATTAATGCTCTCGTCTTTCACTGCTACAAAGCCTGGATCAAGCAGCAGCACCAAAAATGAAAAAAAAAAATGAAAAAAAAAAGGAAAAAATTCTTCTCGACTCCAGAATTCGAGACACACAGCGGCAGCAGACAGAGAATAAATTCACAAAAGCTCCCGCATAAAAGTTTGACCGAACCCGGGGCTTTCCCCTTCCTCTTTCCCCGTTTTCCTCCTCTCTCTCTCTCTCTCTCTCTCTCCCTGCTCCATCGCCTTCAAAAGAACTCGAGAATTGGGAAAGAAAAGGCGAAAAGGTCGCTGAGAAAGGAAAAACGGAAAAGAAAGCTGAGAAACGAAGAGAGAAAAAAGGAATATCTCTGGAAGGCTGTGAATCCACCGTATCTTAATTCCCTCAACGCAATCATTTTCTCCGTTTTATACGTAAAAAAAGTGGGAACTGTTCAATAGGTCAAGGAACGGAAAAACCCTAGACCGGCCCCCTACTACTGGTAGACTCTAGGCACCCCACTTCATTACGGTGTCTCACGTGCGAAAGTTTGAAGACTGCACGTGGGAGAAAAGCTGGGGAAAAAGGGAGCTAGTCTTTGGACCTTGTGGTGCTGACTTTGCTTACCTAATGGTGCATGTGATGTGGGGCCTCATGGTAAAAAGAATGGGCATGCAGAACCCACTCTCTCACTCTCTTTTTTTTTTTTCTCTTTTTTTTAAAAAAAAATCTAATATGTAAATTCTAAATTATGGATTATGTTTTTATTTATCCACCATTTTGGGGTACTTGATCCATGGCTCATTTGCAGGACATAATTAAAGACAATGTGATTAACCCTATTTTGTAATTCAATTGAAATTTTACTGTGTTCTTACACTGAATGGACTTTGGCCATGGTTAGGGAATGTGAGTAAGCTGATATTTAAATTTTGAATATATATTATAATTTTTCAACACAATTTTTTATATATATATATATATATTTTTTTTTTACTCAAATGCACTATTTAATATTTAAAAATGTTTATAAGTTAATGTCATTTATTGAAGAAGTGATGTTACAAATGGTAGTTAACATGATTAATCCCTCCAAACATCCTTAATTGGGCTAAGTAGTGTCTTCAGGTGTCACTGGTTGGGCTGAATGATGTCTTTAGATGTCCTTGTTAGAGCTTATACCAAAATTTGGGCTGGATCATTTAAAATTTTGCAATATTTTTAAATGTGCAATTGTTTCACACAACATAACTAATAACACAAAAAAATATATATTGAGACATGTAAATTAAAATTAGATATAAAGTATCAAATAATTAAATTGTAAGACTAAATTATAGTGTTGGTTGCAGGTTATTTGAATTAAAAATATTATTTAATTATAAAATAATTAATTTACAGGTTTGATTAAAGCCTACTTCAAAGCCTCTTCAATGAGAATTCAGTTTATTATTTAATTATCGTTATTACCATGGGAATATGTGTTTGTGCCCATGCGGGTCGACTTGGATTTTTAATGGACCAGGTCGGGTCTGAGCCTTTTCTTTTTTGGGTCAGCAGGACCGGCATTGTCCGTACAAAAACCACAGACGCTCTTAAACCCTCGCTGCAAAGCGCAGCGCCTAAAACCCTCCTTGTTTGTTGTTTCAGACCTCGGAGATGGAGGTGGTGGTGGCTTCCTCGTCGGTGGACGCCGGAATTAGCTGCTGGGAGCTTCAATCCGGAGCGGAGCACCTGCGTTATCGCGGCTGCAGTTCCCCACCTCATGGCCTCGCTTGTGTCGGCCGGCGTTTCCTTGCATCCTCGCAGCTGCGTAGTTCTTCGTCTTCGTCTGGGAGCGTTTTCTACTGGTCGTGGAACAAGGTCTCTTTGCTCTTTCTTTTTTATTTTCTCTCTGGATAGCTTCCTCCGGGAAAACATGAGTTCTAGCATGGAACAGGGCTAATGAAAGTAATGCTTTAGTACGTCTTTTCGGGTAGGCGACTGCGCTATCGTTTGTGATTGACAGTATTAAGTTTTTATCTATGGTTCCTGGCGATGAATGAAAATGCTACCTTACTTCTTTTCTAAGCCTTTTCCCGGCTGTGTTAGGTTCCGGTGAATGAATCCAGTTCACGTGGTTCATGATATGTGATGTGGCAATGGCTTTGTATTGGCTGTGAACCTACCAGAAGCCACCCTCAGAGAACTCAATGAGGTTTACCCAAATGCATTAACATGTTATGTGAAAAGCAATTTTTTAAGTTAAAGTGGACATACAGTCTGTGCCTGGTTCTGATAAGGGTGCGATGTAGGCTGCAAAAATTTGGAATGAACCATGAAGGTTAGACCTTATTGCTTGAATGTGCTTTAAGCAATCTCGTAAAGAAGGACATGTCTTAATGCCTTCGGGAACCAGATCATTGAAAAGCTGGTGCAAGACAGCTTCCATTAATTTTGAAAAAGAAAAACAATAAATGTTAATCTGCATTCCCATGTTTGTAGGTACTGTGCGAGTCAGTTCATAGTATTGAAACATTAGCTCAACTTCGCATCCCTCCACTGCTCACATTTCCCTTTTTCTAGTGCAGACTCAACCTGAGGTGAAGAGTTTCCCTGTTGAATCAATCAGTCCTCTTGCATGTAATTCTGATGGGACATATATTGTCGGAGGTGGCGCATCTGGTGACATTTATTTGTGGGAGGTAAATCAACCATTGCACTTTCGTTATTTTAGTTAGAGGATCAACTTCAGGAATAAGAGCTAAATCAGCATTTCGTATATCAGGTTGCAAGTGGCCAGTTGCTTAAGCATTGGCGTGCACACTACCGCTCTGTTACTTGTTTGACCTTTTCTGATGATGAATCACTCCTAATCTCTGGATCAGAGGATGGATGTGTCAGAGTCTGGTCCCTTTGTAGGTAGCCTTTGATTCCATTCCTCTATGATTTTCTTTTTCCTTTTAAGTAATTACATTTATGTTATATTAATTATGATATCTTTTTCTTTTTTTTTCCTGGGCAGGTTGTTTGACATAATGGGAGATACCATGTCGAGGCACGCATATGAAAATAGCTTTACTGAACATACTTTAAAAGTTACTGACGTAGTTTGTGGGTATGGAGGGTGCAATGCAATTATCATCTCTTCATCTGAGGATCGTACATGTAAGGTTCGATTGCTTTTTTTGCCCTTTTTTAAGTCAAAATGTCTATGCAACTAGGAAATGAAATGTTATTTCGGTGACCAGGAATGACTATTTTTATCTTCTATTGCTTCACATTAAAATGCTAATTATTTTTTTGTTTATAAATAAGGATCTCTTGTTTCACAATTTTCAAAAGAAAACAAGGCCACTTGTTCATTTTTCTGAAATTCTTCTTTTGACTTTTTAATTGACTTTTGAGCTGAAGGAAAATGATTCAGATTTTGAAAGTTTATATTAGTTAGACTATATGGTTTTGTACTTCTTTGCCTTGCTATGAAGTAATCAAGATATCCTCCATTGTAAGCTCCAGATATATGTGGGATTGTACTCTTGAGATGATTGAATTTGCAACTTCAAAATGTTTGCACATGGTTGAAATTAGGAAGCTTGATTGTTTAGTTACTTTTAAAATGAATCATTCATATTTATAGAGTAGTGTTCATTTAAGATGAAATGAACATCACTGAAAAGAACTATGCACATCTAGACAATTTTTTAATTCAATATTAGGAACACTGGTTACTTCTCTTGCAAATCTTTTTCCTGTTATCCACAGGTAAATCATCCTCTAGGCAGAAGAACTAAACCTTCAATTGGGTGAATGATCAACTATTTTTATTTTATTTTTTAAAAGCTCATCTACTTCATCAAGTTTGTTTCATTTTCCAAAATATAGCAACTAACCTCCAGATTCTGCCCTACTCAGTTTGGCTGAATGATGGATTTTTTATGTTTTTTTTGTTTTTTGGGGGGGGGGGGTGAGGATGAGGTGGAGTAGAGGGGAAGACCTTCACTTTGAGAGTTTTTGTAAGAATTTTCGTACCTGCAATTAGAGTTTGTCTTTCTGCTTCCGTGCAGCCTATCACTGCAATGAAATATTGTATCAAGAAATCATTTTACTCATGATTAAAATGATCATTCTTCTGATAGATACTGAGAAAAAAATGTTTTTGTAGAGATTGAATAGTCGCAGTCCACTAATAGATGCTATGGTAACATTTTCTGTTTTTATTTGGGGATTAGAGTAATCTTTGAATTGTTTCATAGGGATATTATGAAGTGTAGTCCTATCATTTTTGTTTTTTTTAGGTGAAAGTGTGCTTTTATTAGGTGAAGCCAAAGCAGTACATCTTAGGAAGTTCCCCTTACTATAACGGATAGGAGGAAAACCTCTTCACAAAAAAGCAAGCACAGCAACCTTAGAATTGGCGGATCTTGATTACATAACCAAGTACTATCCACATCTCTAGAAAAATCAAAGATTTCTGAAAACACAAGCTTGAAACGCCATGGTGGGAAAATTGCACACCCAATCACATTATTGGAATAGTCTTCAATTTGGAGAGTGCATGAGAAATTTGATTTATAAGTGTCTTTAGCTGGAGGCGAGTTCGAAAGACCAATGGGGTTCACGAAGAAAGCCAAGACAGAGTTACACAAGAGACCCTCAAACCTTGAAGAATCGGGTTTGTTGAAGGAGGATCCATCAAAATTTTAATTTAGCATCTTCATTTTATTCTTCCTCTTCTTTAAGAATAACAGTTCCAATTGGTATTGTGGATAAGCCGATAATTTTATTTACAAACTTTCTGCACAATCCTACACATTTTAGTGCCTTAGATGGTGTGGTAGTAGGTGTTGTGGATGAGCTGATAATTTTATTTACAAACATTCTGCACAATCCTACACATTTTAGTTCCTCAGATGGTGTAGTAGTATATTTTTTGTTTGTAGTGGGATCATATAAACTAGGTCTAAACTTTCTATTCTCTGTAACAAAGGTAGGTATTCTTAATGCTATTTTATGTGATCGAATAGCTAATGGTTTTGAAAACAATGTATCAGGTTTGGAGCTTACCGAAGGGAAAGTTGCTCAGAACTGTTGTATTCCCATCCAAAATCAATGCCATTGCTCTGGATCCTGGTGAAAATGTATTTTATGCCGGTTCCAGTGACAGTAAGATATATGTTGCTGTACTTAATGCTGTAAGTCCTACAAGCAGTAGCTATGGGCTCCATATCATCAGTGCATTGTCTGATCACAGGTGATTTTCTTCTCATATTCATTTAGCATTTCTTATATACCATTGAGAGGAAATGTCTGTCACATGATTATGGAGAGCTTTTCTTTATTGAGCCTCGTGGGATCTGTCTATTTCTCGTCAATCTAGATTGATCTCCAAATTGTGGATTCTGTTTGTAACATGTGTGCTTCAATTATGGTACTTTATGGTGAAATGTGAACTGTGCTCTATTCTTATTTAGCTTTTTTTTTGCAAAGGCTACTTACCATCATCTTTTGAGAGTTTGTAACTTCATTGCCATGCTGACATTTTAGCTAATTGTTGTCAAAGAACATAAATCTTCTGTAGTTTCTGTCATCCAATAAAAAAGTTTACCTTGCAATTATTTCTTTGTACATGTTAATCAGTGGTATCCTCTCTATCACTCACTAAAATTCATTCCTTAACAGGATATTTCTTTTGTATTTCTTAACATTTGCTGATATTTGAATCATTCAAGAATATGACTATGTATTTGCCATCAAGTGAACAGTTGACATCCCCTAATTTGTACCTTTAACCTGTCCCTGTTATTGTGTCCTTGAACAGTAAGGCGGTGACATGCTTGGCATTTAGCAATGATGGGATCTCCTTGGTATCTGGATCTGAGGATGCCACTGTTCGAGTTTGGGACACAAAATTGAATAATGTTGTTCGAATATTCAAATATGCAAAAGGTATGTTTTCATAATTCCGGATCCAGTTTCCATAAGCTTTGCTTATATTTATCTGTTTGTTGTATCTAGAAAACTAATGCTGAATGATTTTCTGTTTAAATCAATTTCAAAACTTTTTTTTTTTTGTTTAAATGCTCACTCCTGCATCTTTTTTTCTTTCATAAAGCAGTTTTTATTCATTACATTTCCTTATACTTTACTCTTTTATCTTTGCAGGTCCTATTAATAACGTTATTATTGTTAGACAGCCTATCCATTTAATTTCACAGTTGCCTCAAAGTGCTGCAACTTCTTTACCTAGAAAGCAGTCATCATTGTTATCAGCACCCCCATTAAATAAATATGTTGACTCGGAGGATGAAAACCTTCATAATAAACCTATTAAGATTCTGCTCTCGCCATCTGATCAATCTCTAGATGGGCGTTACCTCAGTTTTTCAGTGATGACTAGTCAAATAAAAGAACTTCAGGTATTTTCATGTTTAATAGATTTCATATGCAGTTTTTGTGTTATGAGATGAATAGTCTTTTGTTTTTTATGGCTTGTTCTATTAACTATGTCACACATCAAGGATTGGTAGGAGGTCAACATTCAAAGGTTCTTTTGTTTTGTTTTAAAAAGTTAATCAGTTTTAACCTCCTACTGATCCTTGCTGTAGGAAATTCATCAAAATCGTAGAAATTGAGAAATGCTATTTGATTATGTGTTTCTTTTTACTTTGGAAAAGGTAAGTTGAATACTCTTCTACATCATGGAAAGTTTGATAGCAATGAGGAAGGCTTTGGCCCCTTCTGATGGCTTTTTGAAGCTAAATTATGAGTGGTTTGCAAGTTATTCTGGGGCCTTCATGCAGCGGATGAATGGAAGCATTGGGAAGAGTAGACTTCTATATTCTGCCACCAATTCACTATTTGGGGATTCTTTGAAATCCTAAGTTGTTGAAAAGACCAAGCTGAGCAATGAATGGCTGACTTATGAATGTGGTTGATGCTTTAGTCAGCCTAGAAGGGGTGATATATAGACCATCCTTTGTCTTCTGTCTTCCAATCATCTCCAAACCTAACAAGGATCTGGCGATAACCATTTTTTAAGTCAATCATAGACAATATCTCTGCTCACCTCATGGTGTCAAGCATATCATGAAGTTGAGGAATTGGGACCTGTATTTGATAGTAATTTTGTTAACGGCCCAACTAAATACACATAAATGCCAACTCCCTTCTTTCTTCAGAGTAAGATTAGCACGTACTGCCCGTGAAATAAGGACAACTAAAGCCTTTATGAGTTTATTCATCTGCCTATCTCATTAGTTCAACATCTTTGTTGGATTCATCTTATAATGTGGCAAATTGGATTCCTGCACGATGCCAATGGTAGTGTGTATGGAACACTGGTGGCAACTAAGGGAGACAGTTTCATCCAATTACCTAGTTACCTAATCTTCCAAATGCTAAATGGATGGATAAGAAAGTGATTTTTCCATTCCTAATATGAAATATGTCTATTCCTTACCCGATACCCGGAAGGTAATTTGGTAAATATCTCCCTCCCTTATATCCGTCCCACTTCTATTTACTCTCTTATTCTCTATTGATGTTATTTTGATAATTTCTTTGGTACTTTTTATTTTCTATTTTCTAGTAATTTCTTTAGTTTTTATGTGATTTCTGAAACATTTATTAGGGGTTGATGATATGAATTAATAAAGACAACATACCCATATGTTTCCCGGGGTACCTGTTTACCCGCCTGTAACTGGGTAAGAAATTTGGAAATAAGAATGAGTTATTTTATTTCTCGTGGAACGGGCAATGGAACATGGGGAGGGTAATCAGAATGGGTAACGCAATACCCTTTACCTATTCAAATTATTAGCCTCCAAATATTTGTCAAATTTATGACTTACACCCTCGGGTATGTCTGGCCAATGGTTGAGGTTCACAAACTTCTTTGCCACTAGCACCAATTGTAAAGTTGGTCCTAGGTCTATCCTAGAAATGACTAGCCGAAATTAGGAAGCACTTTTCCCCTTAATAACCAGGAACGTTTCTACTTGTGAATCTACGTGGGATTAATCTCTAACACACCCCCTCTCATGTAGGCCTTCAATGGGCTCAACTATGAGCATTCTGTGTGACACCATGCAAAATTGGGTCCAAGGTCCAAAATGATCTACAAAAATTAGGACCTCTTTTCCATTAATAACCCAAAAATATTCCTACTTGGAAATCAATGTGGAACTAATCTCTAACACCACTAATACATGTGCTCTTTTGCTTTCATTTCGAACTATTTTTGTTCAAGCACATGTAGAGATGTTTGCTGCCCAAACTTGGACTTTTTTAAAAAAACTTGGTTTTGGGATAACTTTGCTTAGGTTTGAAAGGTTTGAACTTTATCTTTTGCCTCTCATAAAGCAGCAACAAGTATTTGACCTCCCATAATGAGTGTTATTTAGATCGAAGAGTCATGGTTGGCCTAATAGGATACATGCAATGTCTCTGGGAACAATATCACGTCAGATGCAATCAGTGTAAGCAACAAATTTCAAGGAATGGTTGTTTGATCAACCCAAGCTAATTTCATTTTAAACCTAGTCTTCACTGGCACTTGAGGAGACAATGTTCATGCAGTTGCCTTTATAGATGGTCACCCTATAGAAAGAGAAGTCTTCCATAAAGCTTTTTTTTTTTTTAATTCAAGTTTCTTATAATTTGTGTATTGAATTTTGTATCTGTCTATCCTATGTTTAAATATAAATTTTGCCTTATTTTGAGCCCTCTTAATGCATCGGCCTTCTTTGTACTTGAGGAGTACATTTTTCTATCCAACATCATTTTTTGTGTTTTCTTGCATTTGGAGCTTGTATTATCAATCTGTGAAGGAACACTAGCTTGAAATGGACAGAAAAGGGTTTGTTATAGTCACCTGGAAAGCTTAAATTTATATATTAAAATGTTTTTCAGAACCAGGATTCTGCTGCTTCAGCTGCAATGGAGTTGGAAAGATTACGTTTGGATTGTAAAAGATCAATGCAAATGACAGAGAAGTGGAAAAAAATGTACGAAGGCATTCTTGACCTCAGCATAGGTGATCAGCTGGATGGTTCTCACTTTACGGATGCTTTTGAAAAGCCCTGAAAAACATCCTGCACTGGTTCACTGAGACGTGGATGCAAAGTGAGTAATAGATTGTTTTAGGGCCTTTTCCTGTTGGTATTTGTTATAAATGCAGGGAAATGTCATTTCTTTTGTTTTCTTTTGCTGTATGCATGGGGAGCTTTTCATTCCTGAAGCAGCTTGTTCATTAGTTATTTATTGTAGTTGT
This sequence comes from Aristolochia fimbriata, assembly GCA_019845555.1. NCBI lineage: Eukaryota > Viridiplantae > Streptophyta > Magnoliopsida > Piperales > Aristolochiaceae > Aristolochia > Aristolochia fimbriata. Next base: position 32,761,471 of record CM034080.1, read on the forward strand.
CTAATTTATCATGTCTCGACAATTATCTTTTGAGATTTATCATAGTTTTATCCGTTATTTGTAGATTGTTTTTCATGTAACTATGAAGTTTACCACATCAGATATTTAACTTTTGTACGCCGTGATATATGCCTTCCTTATGCCTGATATCAACTGTTATTAATTTGGAAATCTCTAACGTGTGGTAGGCTAGACCAATGTTATCAATCAAGCCCGGCCCGGTCTGAATGGTTTAACCCTGGTGGGCTTCCTGGGTTAAACTTTGCAAAACCTGGCCAAATCCAAAAAAATCGCTTGACCCGGCCGTGTTTTGCAGTTTAATCGTTAATCTCATCATATGGTGAACCAGTGAAAACCACGGGTCGACATGGTTAGCTTTTACGAAGAAACGACTCGTTCTCCATCTTGAGGGCACCTTTTCTTGACCAGCAAGATCTCTGTCCTTGACCCATTCCCATCTCATTGTTGAAGGTTGAAAACCAATCCTTCTCTCCCCTACCCCATCTCTTATTCCCATTATGTATAAAATTTTCTCATTCTAATGTTTTCTTCCAGCCTTTATAATTAAATATTTAAGTAAATATAAAAATATTATGATGTCGTACCGGTTTAATTGGTGGGCTAATCCAACAATGCCGGTTGAATCGGGTTGACCCGGTCCTGACCCTTTACCGGATCGTCGTCTGGGTAATAACATTGTGCTAGACACTTTTTCCCTCCTTTTTTTTTTTTTTTTTGTGTGTGTGTGTGTGTGTTTTGGCAAAGCTACCATTGTTTAATATCTCCATGCGTCATGATGCCTCAAACTGATATACACTCCTTAGAGCTGTCCTTCAATACCTCCGTTGCTTTTCTTCTTTTTCTTTTTTCTTCTTAATTTTCTCTATATTATGTATACTCAAGCGTCGTGTTGATTTGCTGACCATCCCATTTTACTTGGTATAATATAACATGAGTATATGGGTCGATGTGCATGCCGGTAAAAATGTTTTGTTCCATATTTATCTTTCAACGAACAGGATGGATAAGAGGTAATCAGACAGCCAAACGCTTGGAAGATTTCTTACTGGCAACTTGTTAAAGCCATTTGTCTGCTCCCTTGTAACTAGTTACTACCGCTTTAAAAACTGCAGGATTTTTCATGTTCTCTTTAACCATGCTCTAAATTGGTTTCTTCCCTAGGATGAGTCATGCAGAGGCTTACCTATTGCTTCAGACTCGACATTGAGAATAGCAGGTTCCCTCTGTCTTTCCGAGTAATCTCATTCAACCCTTTTCCCCCTAGAGTTGTGCCCATGCAGCAGCTTTCATTTTCTGTAACCCCCTATCCGTTCCGATAGAGACTATTCATAGTTTACTTTGTCTGAAAATGGGAACCGACAATTTTGTCATCTTGTCACAGGAAAAAACCTTAACAGGAGGGTTACCGTGGCCGATGGGAGGATCATGGATGGACTTCCAGCCATTTTCACACAGGGGTGAGGCCGGGAGGGTTGTGGTCCTTCTTAGCGTGTTGAATTTGGACTTGTGAGCATTTACGTACTGACATACTGAAGTGGGTCCTTTCTGCAAAGTCCCAACTGGAGAAAGAGTCCCCGGCCCTTAGCCATGAATGTGCCCTATCTAGCAGCTACTGAGCTTGTTGCTTCTCCATTCCGAGCTGTGTGCCCGGGGACCAACGGTTTGACACCTTGTGGGAGTTCTTATACGGTTTTACAAGTCAAATTTTGCTTCCACTGTTGTTACATTGGGTAGCTAGCCTTGGATCTCGGTGCTTGTCACACAACGATTCATTAAATGAGGTTTTGAGAGTTGCAGAGACAGACTATAGTTGAATAATGAATTTATATTGTTCAAACTTCAAAGTTTAGAAAAACGGGGAACTTGTTTTTTTTTTTTTTAAATATTATCTTTTTTTTTTTTAATATTTATAATTCTGATTTTTCGAGACATCTGAGGTAAAGCTATTCATTTCACATTTTCTTGGATGGATAGATATTGTTGAGTGTGATAAGTTTGTTTTTGCATGTTACATATTGTTTTACCCTTGGATTAAGGCTCATCAGTTATTTATTGCGGTTCACAGCTAGATGTGATATTAGGGTTTTAGTGCACCCTTGAAACAGTTTGCTAACTTATCTTGCTTTTTTACAGTAGGATTGGAGTTTGGATCACTTAGTGCGCCCAATGGATGTGTGCAATGTTAGCAAATGCGGGTCGGGGCTTCATATTAGTGAACACATGAGTGTCACGCACTTACTAACGTAACACACGTCTATTAAGTGCAGGACAAAACACCTAAGTATTGTACCTTTTTCATAAGAGCTTTATTTTAGACAACTGGAATAACAAATACAGTTGATAATTAATTATATTAATGATTTTATAAGTAAATTGCGTTTTATAGGAAATTGCCACTTTAGCTACGGAGTCTGAATAATTCTAGAGTTACACTTGGTGGGATCAATTGTATCTATAATGTTAGAATTTGGAACAAATACAAATATCCATTTATTTTTACATGAATTTAAAATTTGCCTGCATTCTTGGCCGTTGGCTTTAATGAAATTTTGGATTCTAGCAGATTTTGTCCTCTTATACAGGAGGCCCCTGCCACCACCCTTGAAAATTCACAAAAAAGCTTGATTTCCCTCATTCGGAGGATCCCATTATTTTTATATTTTAATCAGGTATTCTGTCTCCCTGTATATAGCAAGGTAAAAAACATTATGAATAGATTGGAATCATAGACAAGACACATAATGCAGATCATCAGTTTATAATCAGAATTTATTAAAAAAAACAAAAAAGGTTTGAATGGAAGATGGTTTTTGATTGGTGAAACTAAGCATCTCTAATTCAATTAAAACAAAATAAGAGTGTGGATGGATTAAATTAATACTAGACTGGATACTAAAATAAACAAGTTATGTCAAAGTGGGATTTTATTAGGATTGATCCTAAAAGTTAAGCACACAACAGTTTAGAGAAGAGTGTCCTAAACAGTATCTCATATGTCCAGAATTAGGGAGCAGTCTTCTAAGTTATTTACGTGATCTTCTTACTCCTCTCCCAGCATGATAGCTGATACCTTATCCAAGGGAGATGAGAGAGACAGACAAGAGAGGGATAAAAGAAGGTAATCTTAGTAACGAGGAAGAAATCAATAAAGAACAAGGCAAAAGAACTGCAACTGCACTTTGTGAAAGAAGTCCTTTGAGATGTTACCCGGGAAAGTGTTGAAGGTGGATAGAGCTTTTGCAGATTTTGGCTAACAGGAAGGAAAGTGACTCCTTCCCTCTCATGAAATGCATGGGTTATAGTCTCTCTTTCCCACTTCCTCTCTCTCTTCTCAGAGTGAAAAGAATAAGTCCAGATGTAAAGGGAGATAGTATATTCATATTCCCTGCTTGGAAGTACAAAATTACTTCAACCCAGTTGGAACTTTGGAAAGAGAAAGTGAGATTTGAAACCAGAAGTTTTGGTTGGTCAGAGTGAATAAGAATACAAGCAGATGCAAAGGCTGAAACGAAATGAATATGTCTACATGCTCAATTGAAAGTACAAGTTACTGCAGCTCAGGTGAAGTCTAGAAGCAGAAGGAGAGATGGGAGGGATGGCGTGCGTCTATTTGAAAGTAAAGAATTGCTAAACCTCATGTGGATTCTGGAGAAAATAATGAAGAAAGAGGGAAGTAAACGATGGGGATTTGTGTTTCCAAGAGTAAGAAATCCAGTAAGAAACGTCAAACCTTTTCATGTAAAAAACAGAGGGAATGAAAGGGGGTGATCATGGGAGGAGAGCGAGCAGCTTTTGTTTTCTTACATTTCTATACCCGCTCCTTTCTTTAATGAATTCATATCCGAATATTTTATCTTATTATCTCTGACTCTGCAATTCCCAATGAAAGGAAAGAGTGAAAGGAAGGTGGTGGTACCAATTTTTTTTCTCCTTCTTTATTTTCTCCACTGCAGTGACCTGAAAGAGAAGATAAGGTGTGCCCCCGTGATAATGCAAAGTAAAAGCCCAACAGCAAAATCTCCTCATTTTGGATTCCTTTTTATCAAATCCTCTCTATTCTTCCACAGAGAACCTGTCGCTTTTCTGTGTCTTGATATATTATTGTAATGCAAATGCAGACACAGAGAGAAAGAGAAAGAGAGAGAGAGGGAGAGAGAGAAGGAGAGAGCTTTCTCTGATTTGTGCTCTGAAAGCTGGAAGGATTTCTGCTCTGGATTGGGTGTTGCAGGAAGCATTGAGCACTCAACTTATGCTATCTTTTTCCTTCTGCCAACTGCAACTGGACCAAAGACTCCCTTAAAAAATGACTCCACGGCGACCACATTACATTGTTAAAGCCATAACAGCTCCGAATCATTTCAATGCAGTTCATGTCTTGATCCCACTCGAGTTTACACTGGACTTTTAAAACTGAAACTTTTTCAAAGAAAGTAACTCCTGACTAATCTCTGTTTCCCAAGAATGCAACCACAAGATGGGAGTGATCTCTTAAGACTGATCCCATTGTAATCCTAACAAGTAGGGTAGTTTCCTTGTTCCTCTAAGTCTGCCTGGAGGACAAAAGCAAAACATATGCACTGAATACCCTACTCCTATCCATCTGACATGGAAGACTGATACATCTCTTGCCTTATTAATAACATGATATATGGGTCGTTGTCTCAATGTGATTCTCATGTAAAATATGAGCTCTATTTTCCAGTAAAAATGGCGGCCTTTCAGCCTCTTGAGGATTCCAACATCTTAGTCTTCCTACAATAATGTAATTTTTCCTTAATCCAAAACTCACCCACATGCCACCACAATCTTCGGTCTTCACCCACTATCCCCATCATCTTTCCAGCATAATTTTCAGTCTAATTCTCATCACCTTGCAAGATGTCACCCAGTATCAAGATCAAAGCCTCTATTAAGAGGGAGGGTTCCACAGAGGCATTTGTCCGAACACGTTTGCTACCAAAGATCAAGAATTTATGATCAGATATATTAAACTGGCACTTGGCAGTAACATCATTTTATCCCGCAACGAGGAAAGTATTCAAGCATGTGTATGCTGCATTTATGTATGGGGTGCATGGATAGCAGTCAATACATATATAACAGAGAAGATGACGAACCTCCAGTTGGGATCGAAAGATGGCAACAACCAGATGAAAAACACTGGAAATTTTGAAAAGAAGATAACACGAAGGAAAATGATATGAACCCTCCTCGGCCTTTACTGTCTTTTGTCCATTGCGACTGACAAATGCGTAGCAGATGCCTCCGGCGGTGGAGTTTTTTTTTTTTTTTTTCTTTCCCTTTCTTTTCTCGCTTCTCTTTTCACCTAGTTGATTCCTTCAACCCAGCAATTTGAAGACGACCAGAAACTTAGAATCCCAATCTTCCAACCCAATTTCTGGGTCAAAAGCCTTTCGAAACTTTAATCACCGGTGAAAACCCATATTTGCAGATATCCGATCAGGTCATCTGTAGATCACAGAACATTTATTGAGGCCTGTTTCCCTCTGACTTGAACAGGGGCGCCCCAGCGCACCTCTACGGGGAAAAAAAAAAAAAAAAATGAAAGAAGATGCCACATTCACAGCAGAGATTGGAGCAGGACTGGGAGTGGTCGTGGGAATGAACATCAGTTTTCCCATCTGGAACCCTGTCTTTTCCGGAGTTTACCCATTCCGCAAGGGCCGGTAACAAGTCACCCCCCAGCACACAAAAGTTGCAGTTGGAAACTGGGAGGAGGTAAGGGTTAAGAGCAGCTGCAGCAGCAGCAGCAGCGGTTGCATCAGCTCCTGGACGAGCTTCTAGAAAAGCGTTCCCGGGACAGAGGACAGGGGCAGCGTAGCTGTACACGACCGGGGAACAGGCAGTGCCCGGGAATCCGGCCCCCTCGGATGCGCGGCACGTGTGGTTTTCCGGCGTGGACCCACCGGATTCCGGCGTAGAAAGGGATATCTTATTTAATGGGGAGGGGGGCCGTTGAGTAAAGATTGCAGATTGCTGCTCGTAACCCTTCCGAGTTCTGACCCAGGTCATGTGACTGTGGGGCTCATCCATCCATCCATCCAACCATCCGATTAAAAAGAAAAAATTCTAACAAATTCTCTTTTATGCGTTTTTGCTGTAAAGGAAAAAAAAAAAGAAAGCAAAAAAAGAAGGGGTACCCCCACCCTTCAACCATGTGAATTTCATCCTCTTGTGGGTCTTCCCAATTTCAATTCTCATCAACCCTCCAATCAGAGTGACCAGATATTGTAGGACCCCGGCATGTAGTGTCAAAGTGACATCACCGGTTCAATGTAAACTTCAAAAAAGTACAAAGGAGCTTCCTTAAAAGGTGGGTCTCAGGGTCAGGGTAGGGTATCCCCTCCCCCCTCCCCCCCCCCCAAAAAAGGGGGAAAGGGCAGTGTGGCCTCATTGATCATTATAAACCAAAGGTGGTAATCTTTTTCTTTGTTTTTTATTTCTAGAAAGGTGAAAAAATTGAGAAGAAAACGTTAACATGTAGACTTGATATTATTATTCGGTTTGGGTTTGGGGGGAGGGGGGGGGGACCCTTCAGACACGGTATTGTGTATATATATAGCCTGCCTACTAGAAGGGTAGTCGGTTCCCGATAACCCTAGCCATTCCTATTTTATTGATATCCTTCGGTACAGCTTCTACCTTTCTTCTTCTTCTCAGTTGCAGGTCTCTGATTGAACTCCAAGTCCACTTCTCTTCCCCTCACCTTCCCCATCCCTCTGTCCTCAGTTTTTTTTTTCAGAGCTTTACGGCCCTCTGAGATCTTCCATCTCACTTCTCTCTCCCGCTTCTTCTCTTCTAGCTTTTTGGTTCATTTTTGTTTGCCTGAGAGAGAGAGAGAGAGAGAGAGAGAGAGATCAGGTACGTATATATATTAATTAGGGGATATAATATCATCGATCGAGATCCATGGAAGGTCACGAGCTGGTAAAGTCCGGAAGAGGGGATCATCAAATGGAGCTGATGATGATGATGGAGACGACCCCCGAATTTTGCTCCGGCGCCGCCTTCCCCGACATCCCCTCCGTGGACTTCAATGGGAATACTACTACTTGTAGTGTCTACGACTCCATCCCGGCCGTTTCCTTCATGGGCACCGGCGCCACAGGCGCCCAAGACCCCGCCATGGCGCCGGGACACATCTACCCCGACCCCGCCACGCCCGGGAGATCACTCCTCCAACAACTACGCAGTAGCAGTACTAGTGTAACGGAATTGGGCGGGGGTGCAATGAGCACCGCCGCCGCCGGGGAGATGAAGCGGAGCGGCTCGTCGGTGGCGGCGATGAGGGAGATGATCTTCCGGATTGCGGCCATGCAGCCCATCCACATCGACCCGGAGTCGGTGAAGCCGCCGAAGAGGCGGAACGTGAAGATCTCCAAGGACCCTCAGAGCGTCGCCGCCCGGCACCGGCGGGAGAGGATCAGCGAGCGGATCAGGATCCTGCAGAGATTAGTCCCCGGGGGAACCAAGATGGACACCGCCTCCATGTTGGACGAGGCCATTCACTACGTCAAATTCTTGAAGACCCAGGTGCAATCCCTCGAACGCGCCGCCGCCAATCGCACCACCCCGGCCGCCGCAGCCGGAGTCGCCTTCCCGGCCGCCGCCGGACTCTCCAACGGCAGTACCACTTACTTGTCCCTAGCCAAGCCTTACCAGCTCCCCACACAGATATTCAGCCCAACCCACTTGCTCAGCTGATCATCATCACATATATCATCCAAATTTAACTACATTGTATTGGAAATTCGGAAGTGGGAGGAGCAGTACTAAGGAACTACTGTTTGTAAAGGGTCTCCAAAAATCTCGTTGATTTTCGATTTAGTGGCTTCAGTTTGATATTTCTCTGGTTTCAATATTTCTGCAAATTTTGTGTGAGATCGATCTTAATTAATTATAGTGTTACTAGCTACTGCATGTACTTGGAAGAGATGAATTGATTGACCTTCTGTAAAGATCATAGAAAAAAATTGGGTCTGCAGCTATATCTATCTATCTGCCTCTCTTAATTACATTCATTCTAGATACATTTTCCTATCTCGATCGTTTCCTCGGCCACTAGCAGGAGTTAATTACCAAGTTGGTGGAATTAAGAACCAGAATTTTCAGTCTGATCTCCTTGTATAACCACGTAAATACAATTTATGATTTACTGTTCTTTTGAACCAGCGAATATACCCATTTTAATTCAACTTCTTATAATTAATGTACCAGTAGTTGTTGCTGAAACTTTCAAATCTTCATCCATGGCAGGAGTACTTTCTGTCTTCTACTCTTCCTCTTCTTCTTCTTCTTCTTCTTCTTCTTATTCTTTCTTGGACGAGTAATTCCCCGTCTTATATATTAATTAATGAAAGGGGCCGGATCGATATATATGAAATAGGTAGAAATGGAGTTTGGAAGGATTTGGAATTAAGGTATATATATTGTACTGCTGCTGCTTGAATTCGGCCATGTCATTCAAGAGAGGAACGGTTGTCATAGAAATGCATGGGAATTCCACGTGAAGTTCTGACGTGCCGGTGATTTTACAAATCCCTGCCCTCTAACCCACCCCACGTGAACACAATCTACCCAGTTTTGTGTTTGCATCTTACTCCTTCTTCTTCTTCTGACTAGTACTCTACCCACTCCGGCCGCCAGCTTCAATTTATAAGTACTAGTTCTCCACCACCTCATTCTCAACTTTGTATAAAAACCCTCATTGTTAATAAGAGAATCTGTAATTTTTTTTTTTTTTTTTTTTTTTGACAATTTAATTATGTAGTATATATATATGAGTAAGCGAAATTTTCCGAAAATCGATCGAAAATCGCTCAAATCAACTCGGTGAAACTCGATATATAATAAACGCAACGACTCGGGCATAACTCGGCCGAGAAGATCGAACTAAGGGATAACCAAGTTTAATTTTTCATGATATATAGTTTAATTCTCTGCAAACCCAAGTTTAATTTTTCGTGATACATCAGATCACCTGGCTTGCACAGATCTTTTTCATCGTCTTTGGAGATTTTTTTTTTTTTTCTCCACAGAGTTTATTTTACACACAAGTGAAGGAAACAGTACTGGCGGCCATGCATGACACCAATTTTCTCTATGTACACAAAATTAACATACACACACTGAATTATTATTTCCCTCTCAGGGCAAGCCTTTCGTCGCCCAACACCCCACATGAAAGCTCGGTCCTGAAGAGAAAGGAAAGTAGTCTTTACCTACCTAGTTGGGTCCTTTTCTCGGCACGGATTAAAATGCCTACCTAGCTCCGTCTATGAGAGATTACATATATGAAATCCAAAACCAGAGACGCACGGTTCCTTCTCTGAGGACCCACGTCGAACACTTGACATTTTGGGTAAAAAACCGCCTTGCCCGCCAGAGAAATGGTACCCCGATCGAGATCAATCAGAGGCTTGATGAGGCTAAAAATGGCCATTAAGAAAAAAACAAAAAAGAAAAAGTTGGAATGAGAGTCATCCATCGATTCTTCTGCAATATTAATATATAGAAGCAAAGAGAGTACTCTAATTTTTTCCAAGGCAGTGATTCCTGGAGAGGCCCTGAGTGTCCAGTGACTTTGATGCTATTCTGTTATAGCCCTCGGCCACTTTATCAGACCTCGGAAAAGAGGTATCTTGACTTTCTAGTAATTATCATCTACTGTGATCCCTCAATCAACAATGGCTGTGAAATAATGGAACGATGGCCTATCTTTCTTTAACATATCTCTATTCAGTCTCGGTTTCCTTGCTTCAAATAAAGTTGTTAATCTTTTGATTCCAGTACAAAATTTCAAATGCCAATGAACACGAAAACATTACAGTTTTCAGATATGATCATGAGGGACTTCTTCTGAAAAGTGATGGTTCTCATTCACTATATATTCTATAACATGAAACTTAATTACAAATTGTGGGATAATCTAATGTTTGGAGCACATGTAAGAGTACAGCTTATTGGGATAGCCTAAACATTATATCATACTTTTCTAGCTTCAATGTTTTTAGTTAGTCCAAAACTCTAACCTGTACGTAGCTTGTCCCTTCTTGTTTCAATGTTAGTTCCCAAAACTGAAGTTATATATATGATCTTTCATTAAGGTCATGAGAAGAGAAACTAGGTCCAATCATTTGGATGTTTCATATTTGGTTTTTGATCCATGAAATAATGGGATGTCTCCAATTCAAACAACACAATGTTCCATCATAGTACCCAAGGTCTTGAATTATAAAGCGGCAAATGCTTGTCCTCAAGTGTAACCTGTGATACATGGTGAGTGCCCACAATGCCCTAGACTTGTGGTACGTTTTGGGTCTGACCCACCAAGCAAAATGCCACCTCAAAGACTAGGACATTGATCAAAAGTATATGGTTGAGACTCCAGACTTGGACAAAATGTACTCTTGCCTGATCCCGACAATATTGAAAGTGGGTCTTCCATATGTAGAGTATTATTAATCATAAGGATTTTAGTACAATACTTAGGGGAGTAAACGGTATATAAGTTATTCCATATGCCCTCCAATTGGTCAATTGTATAAAGGTATATTATCTAACTGTATAATAAATAAGTCATTCCATATGGCGTCAATTATTTATTTATAAAACGATAGAATAGATAATCGGATAATGAAGACAACGTTGAGAAGTAACTTATAAATTAAAAAATATGAAATCTATAAATAATTATGTCATATCCGTACACGAAAACTTAAGAATATTTTCATTCTAATTTTTCATTCTAATTAAGAATAAAAACAAAAGTACTACACAATTTTCAGAAATTAAGTACTTGAGCCATATTTTATCTTGTAGAAAGTTTATAAGGTTTTTTACATAAAAATGAAAAAAATTCACTTATTATTTGGATAATCAAATAAAAAAATACTAGTAGAAATAAGGTTTTTTGGCGAGCCATAAAGACCCTCACCAAACACTTTTGGCGATGAAGGATGAGCATATATAGTGTCAGAAGGCCTCGCCTTATACTTAAGGTGAGGGGAAGGTTAATATACTATATCTAAATGCATTTTTTGGAGAAGGTTCAGATGACCCTCGCATTTGTGAGTTAATGAGGACATGGCGAAGGTGATTTCTACTAGTGCAAATAATTAAGGAAGGCGTTGATATCGATCATCTCCTTTTCTGTGTATATTCGGTGATGGCGATTGTCATGTAAATCATCCATAGCTTTCATCTAATAACTAGTGGATGTTAATCGGGTAGACATTAAGTTTGAACCGATTGTGAGACATTATATAGTAAGTGTATATCATGGTGAAGATGTATTAAAATTGTGGAAAGTTTACTATCATAATTAATTGGTTAGCCAATTGTGAAATAATTACTGAAGAACATCAACTAGTGAAATTTGGATATCAATCATTCAATCAAATTATGCCAATATGTATTCATACATATTCTCGTGGTAAGAACACACAATAAAGTCCCAACGGTAGTTCAAGTTAAGATGCATTAAAGTTGAATCCTATTAAATACTAGTTTGCCCATAAGTCAATTTTGAGTTTGATTATATATGTATAGGCATTCTAGATATTTAATTGTATTTACTATGGGAGGTCTACCATTTAATTCAACTTCTACTTAAATGCATATATGCCTTGCCATGAAGTATAAGCATGATCCTGAAAAAGAAATAAATGGTGTGAATAGGAAATTAATGTTTATATAGATATTCCCCATTCAAACATTAAGGTTAAATAAAAGATTGAACAAATATATCTAGATCTTGAAGCACAAACCCTTATTCTACCTATATTAATCATACTATATAAACACACTGCAAAAATGTTAGAGTATGTTATATGTTTTATTAGGTACGTGTGATGACACAAATTAATATTATTGTGCTGTGATATTTTTATAAGAAGAATGAATGAATTAATATTGTCAGAATATATAAATGAAGGTGGTAAGTAGTACAAAAGCATGCACCGGCCACCTTGGTAGATAGGTCCATAATTTGCAATGGAGATAGTACTGCTAAAGAGAGGAAACCGTGTGGGACAGTGAGGAAGGGAAAAAACCCCTCAATGGAAGGTGGGGGGTTCCCCAGGGACATGCATCACATAAGGTTGGTGCTGCCCTAGGCATGATTGTTCATGTCCCGGGATCATGCCACAGTAAAGGCCATTTCAGCCCCACGTCCGGATCTAAGCCCCTGGTCAACCCCCCATTACTCCATGTGAGACCTCAGTACATCAGTACTCAGGACTCCCCACCCTCCTTTAATTTCTTGGCATCTCATCCCAACATGCATGCCCATTTCAGTCCCCCCCCTTTTTTTTTCTTGGAAATATTTTTTTTAAGGGAGGGGATAACCCTTTTTGTCATGGATCGGGGGACTTCATGTTCATTGTATCCATTCAAGCGAGCAAATTAAGAGAGAGCAAGAGAGTTAGAGAGAGAGAGAGAGTGTGAGAGAGAGAGCAAGAGAGTTAGAGAGAGAGAGAGAGTGAGAGAGAGAGAGAGAGCAAGAGAGTGAGAGAGAGAGAACGTGAGAAAGAGACAGAGCGGTTTCACATAAACGAATAAAAGGATATAGAAGCATCCAAGAAGATAAAAGAGAGATATGGGCAGGAAAAGAACATTAACATGAGTTTGGTTGGATGAAATTTTGGTGGTAGGTGGGATGTGGACAGACCTCATCTCTCTCCTCTCTCTAAACCCTCCCTCTCTCTTCCTCCTGGTTTTGTCCATTTTGCTAGGAGGGATGTATTGGATTTGAAGGATCTAGAGGGAGATCCTCTATGGAAGCAATTGGGAGCCGAGAGAGAGATCTAGAGAGATCTAGAGAGCAAATGAGAACAAGAGAGAGAAAGAGAGCAAATGAGAACAAGAGAGAGAAAGAGAGCAAATGAGAACAAGAGAGAGAAAGAGAGCAAATGAGAACAAGAGAGAGAAAGAGAAAATGAGAACAAGAGAGAAAGAGAAAATGAGAACAAGAGAGAGTGAGAAAGAGAGAGAAAATGAGAAAATGAGAACAAGAGAGAGAGAGAGAGAGAGAAAAGAGAGAGAGAGAGAGAGAGAGAGAGAGAGAGAGAGAGAGAGAGCATATGAGAGAGAGAGAGATGTTTAAAGTAGCAAAGCATTTTTTACTGGGTTTCCCCCTATTTCAAAAAATAATTTATTTAAATTTTCTTTATCATGTTTCATTTTCTCTATTGTCAAGAAATTAACTTTTTTTGCATTTTTGAAAAGTTCTTCCCCCTTTTCTCTTTCCAATTCATCTTTTCACATTCCGGGCTTTTTTTGTATATATAAATATATCTTTAACAATGATGCTGACAAAGTAGGAAAAAGTAAAATATAAATGAAAGAAAGTTCATCCAAACAAGAATTAAACCTTTTTAAAAAAAATGAGCTTTACAAACTCTGATGATGAGAGGGGATGTATCAGGTATAGTAAAAACTTGGGAACAATGATGGAAAGGAAGGAAGGAATACCCAAGTACACATGGGAGGTTTATTATCTGCAACCGATCATGTGAAACCTGTACCTTAGCCTTTTCTTTCCCTTCTTTGAGTGTCATTGCTCGTGTGAGAATTAAATGTGAATTTTACTCATGTACCTTTTTTCCTTTGTGTTTTTTTTTTTTTTTTTTTTTTTTTTTTTTTCAGGGTTGACCATTTTGAATCTTTAATTTTATATCTTGAATGAGTTGCATTTAATTTGTTGTTAGGATCATGAACTCCACCGTTCAAATTTCCAGTACATTGCATGTAGTATTTATAAATTCGTTCAATTGAAGCCCATTTACAAGCTTCTTTTGGACATAGTACACATGTCTGAGCAAAAACATCAGGCTAGCCCTGTTTTCCTGAACTTCAATTGTCCATGTGTGATACTAATATTTCTGTTATTAAAATTAATCACATTGTAGTAACTACATAAACACAAAAAATTATGTAATTATGAAAATTAAAAACCCTTTTAGGTATATTTCACTTGCTTAATTGTGTAGTGAGCAACATTTTTTTAAATGGAATCTTTGTTAGAAGTTGAAAGGTTCTTTACAAGAACATTGTCTGGGCCCGGGTTTGAACCGGGGACCTCTAGTGTGTGAGACTAGCGTGATAACCAACTACACCACCCGAACCAAGTGAGTAACCTTAAAGATATATCAGTAAAAAAACGTGATTAATTTTAGTTTTACGTACTAAATTTTACTTTTAATGTTATTTTAACCAATGTTTTAAAAACCGAACCGGCCATCAAACCGGCAGTATGTTCGGTTTTGGTCGAACCTGGTTAGACTGGGTTGGACCAATGGTTCAACCATTGAATATTATCCTCTATACTTTATAAATATGTTATATTTCTATAGGTAAAAAGACAAAATTAATGTTGATTACAAAGAACCCGGCCGAGTCAATAAGAACTGGATTGGCCTCTGGTTCTGGTTCAACCGGGTTGGACCGGCCGGTCCGGTTCGATTTTTGAAATAGTGATTTTAACTAGAATTATTTAAATATTTTGTTCGCAAAAAAGTTTTGCCAACGAATTTTCGCTAGTAAAGAGTAGCTAATGTGTAAGTCCATCAGTGTAACAGTACTACTACACCAGTGGAATTATTTTACATTTCAGAAATTGTCCACTTTTTCTGAATTTCCTGTGAGGCCAAAGTGCAATAAAACAAGTATAATTTGAATATATTTCTCTTGTAATTTATTTTAAATATACAATGCAACGGATTATAAATTATTGCTGATAAAGTAATACCAATCCTACTAACTGGTCTCACCTTGTTACAAGTTACAAACTAACATGTTAGTTTATAATAACCACCCAACTAACATGTTACCCCAACTATATAAAATACTCTAAATTCTAGTTACGTTATTAAGCGCTAACTAGTATATGTTATCGATCTCCTACTAATATATTACTAATTAACCACAACTATTATGTTACTGAGTTTTTCTGTCCACTCCCATCAGTAAGTTAAAAATCAAAGGTTTTTTTTGTTTTTTTTTTTGAAAGGGCTTACATTTTACAATGTATTACTCCGCGGGCCTCGAAGTAAAAATCAAAGGTATTTTCATAATAAATTGTCGTATAATTAACAATAGTATAAATAAATACATCTTTAGCCTTTAAAAAAAAAAAAAAAAAGGAGTTCGACCCGTTGAATCGGGTCTTACTCGCGGCAAATCCCCTCTCAACCCTAGTCCAATCTGATACGAGGAAGAGAGTGTCCACCCTACGTGGCCCATATATAACTCGCATGGAGCATGCAATATTAATTAAATGCATTAAGATTAATTGAATAGCAAAGTCTTCTTCTCAATTCAGTAATCAATCCAGCACGTACTAATTAATCAATCTTAAGTGCCTTCATCGTTCCTATCCTAGTCAAATTAACGTAATCCTGAGGGTTATGATCCAATAATCCGGGGACAATTAATCCGAACAACCTTAAAAATGTCAAAAACCAGCCTTCTCTGTAATCCGAACCCCGTCTGTACCCGATGATGAAGCTTCGGATGAGTTCCCACACTGCGTTTATGTGCCTCGGCAGCAACGACCAAAGCGCGAAGTAGTTCTTATTTGGCTCCTCTTTGACGATCTGCATGCTCCAAAAACAATAAAATCAATACTTTTAGTCGAGCACAGCTTTGAACAAAGAAATAGTGATTTTTCTCCATAGGAAGTACTGATTTTCACAAGGAAACAAAAAAAAATACCACTTTTTTTATCCCGAAAAATTAAAGATCTAAAAACAGATTAAGATCCATACTAATTTAAGTAGTGGATTGATTCCATAACACACTGTTTTTCGTGTTCATGACACCTGATGCTATGGTACAGCGGAACTCTAGTGTATGGTACCATGGAGCTTTAGTGCCGCCAACCAAATTGTGATACATCACAGAGCTAAAATACTATATTCGGAATTAAAAGAGTTCGAACAAGGTGGTGCGTACTCTGCCTCCGAACAGTGGAGCACTCAATCGTAGGGCAACACACACTCAACCGAGTGGTGAGTAGGGATGGCGGGCGGGCGGGCGGGTTTTGGAAACCCATCCCGCCCAAAAACCGGAAAACCCGTCCCCCGAAAACCCGCCCAGCGGGTTTGATTTCTAAACCGTCCCCCAGCCAAAAAAACCCACCCCGAACCCCGAAAAACCGCCCGCCCGCTGGAATACCGACCCGACCAGCTATGTTTAATATTAAAAATTTTAAAAATATAAAAAATTATAAAATAAATAATATAAACATATAAATACTTAAACATATTGTCAAACATAAGGGGATAACGTAATAAAGTAGGATTTTACTTTGTATTATTTAAATACCCTCCAAAACTTTTTTTTTTATATAAGAATTAAGAGGGTCGGGTCGGGTTTTTGGGGCGAAACCCGTCCCCGCCCCGAACCCGTGACGGGTTCTGCTCCCAAAACCTGAACCCGACCCGCGGGGTAAAAACTTAAACCCGAACCCGCTTTAAGCGGGTCGGGTCGGGGCGGGTTCCCCGCTAACCCGTACCCGTTGCCATCCCTAGTGGTGAGCTTATATCAGTATATTAATCCTACTCAAAATATCAAATTCAGACTTTTCAAGTGGCTCCACATAAAAACTCTTGTACGGCCGGGAAACATTAGTACTAACAAAAAACCCTAGGGACGGATTTTAATAGACTGACTATGGGGACCGATTTTAGTAAAGCCGACTGACTTAGAAAACCAGTCCAGTAAGTAATCCATACCCGAAAACAATATTATTTTTTCCACACTAGCTACTGATGACATACATATAAACGTATCTATATATGTCTAAGTAGTGCGAATATATTAAATAAAATAGGGATTAATGTATATATATATATATATATATATATATATATGTACCTGGCCATTGTAGTAACTGTCGAAGTAGAGGCAAGTCCCAAAGTGCTTGAAGAGCAAGGTTTTATCATCGTAAGGCAACCTGGGCACAATGTCGTTGCAGTAAACATACCTGCAGTACTCCCCAGTACTCCCCCCCTTAAAGCAACGCTCCATTACAAACTCACCAAACTTCTCATCCCCAACCCTCGGCTGCCCAAACGTATACACACCGCCCATCCTCCCCAGCAGCCCTTCCTCCCCCTGAACGGCCAAAATCGCCGGAAAAAGCACCGCCAGCGCCCCGCCGAGACTGTGTCCGGTCACCACGAACCGAGCTCCCTCCCGTGATCTCCCCAGCACCTCCTCCAGCTTTTCTTTAACGGCAAAGTAAGCGTACGTACGTGGAGGCCTGTGCTGGTCATCACCATCATCTTCTTCTTCTTCCTTGGGCCAGTCACCTTGTCTCTGCAGTAAGCCGAGGGCTTTCACGAACCCTCCGTGGACCTTGCCGCATTCCGGTAGCTCGTACCATGAGAAGTCGAGGTCGGTGCACCAGGCGGTGGCGTCGAACGGCTCGGTGCCTCTGAAGGCTACCACGATCAGGTTGGGTTCGTCGGGGTTGTCACAGAACATGAACGCTTGGGTGGAGAGAGCCCCTCGGTAATCTGCACGCATTAGTGATCCATGCATCCATCCAATCGAATTGCCAAATTAATTTAATTAACGATGAGGTCAACTGATCAGAATATATATTAATTATTGGGTTGGGGTTTATATATAGTTATCTTCTACCTCGTCAACTTACCGTCCCAGCAATCAAAAAACTTTATGAACTCCATCTGCATGCATGAGGTGGTCAGAATTATAAAAGTAATTAATTAATAGATAGAGAAGATGATGCATGCATATGAATATTAATTGCTAATTACCTTCCAATGTTGGTTAACTGTTTGTTTAATCAAGGATTCGTTCTCATAAGCAAGTTTTGAAGCCATGACAGTGAGTGCTGCCAAGTATCTTCCATCTCCATATTTGATCTTTTTATCAAGCTCAAACCTTTGATCGACATGCCCAGCAAACGATCTGAATGTTGGCGATTTCTGATCCGGAATCTTCAGTTTTCCTGCATCACCAGTACAGATCATGTCAACCCTCGTGATAATTAATTCAGATCAGATGGAAATTAATTATAAAATTCTCTCATTCACCAAAAAAAAAACTCTTATTAATTAATTTGTAAGGAAACATTCATTCTCTATCTGATCATCTTGTGGCGCAGTACTCTGGAGCTCTAGTGCCACCAACCAGATTATGACATGTCACATAACTAACGTAACCAAAGTTAGAACCAAAATACCAAATTTAGAGTTAAAACACTATATTCCATACCAAAATGCTAATACCACCAATGTTTTTACCTTAAACCAATGGTTCAACCAATGAATATTAATTATATTAGACGATTTAGTTATCCCTAGATATTGTACATAACAAACCGGACTGGCCTCCGATTTTGGCTCAACTGGGTCAAGTTAGCTGGGTCGGGTCGAGTTTTTAAAACTCCAGTTCCACTCAAAAAACCAAATTCGATCATTTCTAAAATTCCAAATTTGAGTAGCGTTTTAAAAATCGAACCGAACTAGGCCAGTTCCACCCGATTGAACCAGAATTGGAGGTCATTAATCTAGTTCTTATTGACTCAGCTCAGCTCATTATAACCAACATTATATTTGCCTTTTTTTTTATAAAAATATTAATTATATGTAAAGTATGGTGTATAATATTCAACGGTCCAGCCCGATTTAACTGGGTTCAACCAAAACCGAACATAGTGCCGGTTGGATGACCGGTTCGGTTTTTAAAACATTGGATTTGGGTGAGCATGTGCAAATTATATTTTTACCAATTAATAATACACACGATTTCCAGCATCATTTGCATAATATATTTTATTAAATAAAGTTGACGAGACTTTATATATATTTAAAAAATAATTGCGGAAAAACAAAGACAACTCCGGCCGGCCGGCCGGTTGATGCAGGTCGGAGCTTGCTGTTACCTTAAGCAAACAGACATGGATTCCCTAGCTACCAGAAAAACTGATCTAAATTAAAGCGCATAAACCCATTAAAATTCAGATCAATATCCCTTGACGTATACTAGAATGTTGTACAATCACATCGACATTTATAGTAAACTGAGGCGATTAATATTTAAAGAGAGTATAATTAACGACGTTGTTAATTAATCAATTGGGTTACGTACCTCGTACTATGTTCGAGAGAAGCGTGGCCAGGTTCTGGTTCTCTGGCACAAGGTTGAGGAAGAACTCGGCGGAGAGTCCGAACCAGAACATGGGTTTTCTGATGAAGAGAATGAACTTCTGGAGGAGGACGGAGACGAAGAGATACCACCTCCGTTTCGCTCCCTCGAGCGTCGCTCCTTCCGGGCTCTCGATGTACTTGTTTTCGCTGATGTTTGATGAGTACAGGAGTTGGAGCAGATCGCGGAGCCCGCCATTTCTTGGTTTCAGAACCAGATAATCGTCGCACCTCAAGTACTGATCCGCCATGTTTTCAGAGGAAGAAACAGGGGTCGAGCTAGATCAGAGAGATGGGTAATATGTAATAAGAAGAAAGAGATCAAGGGACAAGGTCTGAAATGGATTCCTTCGCTGCACTGCTCTGCTCTGATCTGCTCTGATATATATGTTCTATCATGTGTTGGTGACAGAGCAACGGGAACTTATTCTATGTTTGTTCCATACGCCAAACATTATATACCTAAATTGGAAGGGAGTACACACATTGGCCAAATGCTCACTGGTTCTCTTTCTTTAATTCTGATCTATCTGTCTCCACCAGTTTCTGACTTGTAAATATATATTTATATATTACATCGGTTGATCAGAAACTTCGTCGTCCCAGGAGCAAGAGCAGGTCTGGAAATTTAATACTCTCTCTTCAAGAATTATTGAGAACTACTTTTGGGTTCTCTTTCTTTTCTAATGGCTTGCTTGTGGCTTTACTGATTTTTTTGCATGTTGATTTTGCCATTAAAGCATGCTGAATGTTGATTGCAAGAAAACTCTTTGCTGAAATACCATTTCAGTCACAACCACAACGATCAGGGAGCTGTTGGAAACCACTGTTTATGAGTCGACCCCCAAGAAATCCACCATGAGAAGAAAAGATACAAGTTAAAAATCTAATACTGTTAAATGTTGATAGAGAAGAGTAGACAGAATACAATTACCTGGAGCTACATATACATACATCACACATCATCACAAGCAATGACATATCAACAGAATTTAATATAAGTGAAAAAGTTGAAATTCCAAATGGAGAACATTATTGTTAACCTAACTAAGGACTCAATGGTGGAGGCAGAAAAAAATTCTAGAGGGGTCAGTGAAGAAGGCAATCCATTGATCCACCTGAATAAAAGCCAGCAGCATTTAAACCAAAAAAGCCATTCACTTGGTTCCAACTGCAGATCAAAATCGGGGAGCAGACCCAATCACAGATTAGGATCTCGTCCCACCAATTGAAAATGGCATATGGTTTTTTTAAGGGGTTTGCCATCGGCTTTGGTAAAGGACTCTTTGAGATTTCTCTTAAAAAGAGCCATTTTTTGAAGAAAAAAAAAAAAAACTTCATCTTGGAGCTTTTCCAAAGATTTAAAAGCTCCTGTTTGAAATAGAAATTAATCTAAAAGAATTTTATGTTTAATTATATTTTTTGTTTTAATCCTGGGGATAAAAGAGGTTAAGTTGAGGTTTAACTCTAAATCATGTGCTTGCGTGAGACTATATCATACACGCCCATGCACATGTGTGTGGTCTCGCCCAATCATGGACCTATATATGTTAATTCAGGGTTTAGCTGCGAACCATTAGATTAGATTTGGAGGACAAAAGTGACTACACGGACCAAGTATTATCTTTCCAATTACAGTTGATTAAATTGTTTTTGTTTCTGGTTTGTATGATTGTTTAATTATTATTGTTTCTTGAGTGACAAACACAAATTTTGTTGTAATAACGTTTTTTCATGGCCAATATGAACTTTTGGCCTCTACAGAACTATACCAAAGCACCCTAAGAAACAGATCTCCTCATGTCATAATCTGTGAGCAAAGGTTCACTGAACAAACTTAAACATATACTTCATTATTTTATAGCTGGAGATCAGCTTTGAGAATCAACCTTTTTATATATAATAGGAAAACAGATCTTCCCTATAATAGAAATATAGTAGTACTGCTGATTACATAAAGAAAGAGGAAGAGTACTCTTATGAACAGTTACTTTTGACCTACTAAAATGATCCCTGAATCACGGGGCGCCACGGGGCTGATGTGGCAACCCGTGATTCGCTTTGGCCACGCTGCATTTTGGCCAGCGGATCCGGGCTCTACTAAAACATGCATTGATGTACATCACGTTTGTTCCCCAAACTTGTAATATCATTTTTTGAGTAAGCTGATTAATTAACACTAATTTGGATGATCGGTTCAAACTCTAAAATATTATATCATATCTGCGCTATTTATTCAAAGAATGGTCATCAAGATGCTTATTATATTTAGAGGCGGGTTTGGGAACGTTACAGGCATGTGATCATCATCTGATTAATTTTATGAAACAGCAAGCAAAAGTAAGAATCAATCAATTAAAACATGCAGTATGTTGTTATTTATAATTTTGGGAGGTTGGTTAATTTGTTCTTTTGTGAATGGGTTCCGTGTAAGGCACCTAATATATATAAAATCCTAACAAGGTCATTACTAGAATCAAGTATGACCAGAATAGTTCATTCCTTATCCTTTATGAGTATAGAACTAGAAATGGAGGACCTATTCGTGCACGGAAAGGCATGTAAAATAAATCCTTAGTCTTTGTTTTCGTAATTTTCACCAGACAAAAAAAAAATAAAAATAAAAAAAAAAAAAAAATATATATATATATATATATATATATATATATATATATATATATATATATATATATATATATAGTGGAGCTTATTGGGGAGCCTAAACTTGTCTTTTCTCTACTATAAAAGAAAAATGCTATGATCAACAAAGTGAACAAGCAAAGACAGAGAGAAGAAAAGGTGTAGAGTGAAAAAGAGAGATCTGCGGGGATCGTCTCTAAAGTCACAAGTGAAGTGCGTGAGCTTAAGCTCTCGGAGGAGAGCAACAACCAAGGGGAGCCTTGGTAGGGTCAAGGAGATCGAGAGGCGTTCTCTTCCACACTCGCGTGTGAGTTGAGTGGATTATCTATCGTTGTAAGTTTATAGTTTGCTTTTGTTGAAAAGTCTACTTGTTGTAATATTGTCTTACAAGCATAAATAAGATTCCTTGATAGGGATTAGGCGCTCGCTGTCTGAGAGGTGTGTGTTTCTCGTATTTCGTCAAATTCATATGTACGTCCACTTCTTATATTTCTGTTTGTTTGCTGTTCCCGATTCCAAGTGTTGGAGTCGCCTCGGTGTTATTACACCTATATATGATAACACCAGACAAAAAACGGGACCTAATATATATATATATATAGTGGGATCAAAACACCACAACACTTTTAAAAAGCCGCAGTTTTGTTTTTTTAAGATAACAAGCGTGTTCTTTATTTGCTCTTGTTACGATCTTGATTTAAATATTTAATTTAGTTTTTTCTATTGAGCTTTTGGCATATCGGCTAAGTGTGTAACGGTTGTTCGACAAATGCGTCATATGCGCAAAGAAGGCAAAGGCCGAGGGCTTACATCATTGGTTAGACCTTTTATGAACAATCGAGTGGGTTGGGCTCCTGTGAGAGCGTGAGTTGGATTATCCACGTCATGGGCTAGGTTTCCACCATGTGATGGGATAGTCTCCATGAGTTCATTCAAGTTACGGGCTGATCTCGTCTAAATGTGGTTGGGCTTTTCTCAGACAGTGCTGCCTCCTAGGCCCAGGTTAGAACCATGGGCAAGACTCTCTCGAGCCCTGGGCTCTCCTGGGCTAATCTGGGCCTTCTGATCCTTTCTAACAGATCTCAGCCATCGGTACTTTATCGCTCATCTGATCCGTCCAACATCCGTCCTATCGGGAAGAGCAGATCGAAGCCATCCAATCCTTCATTTCCGAGCTGTCCATCCATCCGAGCACGGAGATCGGAACCGTCCGATCCGAAAGCGCGGAACTGAGCCGGTTGATCAGTACGAGCGGATCTAAGCCGTCGCACACTAGTGGAGCCGGCTTGCGTCGTTCGCCGAAAGCCGATACATCGATACTGCCGAGCCGTTCTGTAAAACCAGTCCACGCGGCTGATTCCCGCGGTTGCAGTCCGTGCGAACGCCGGGCAAGCCCTTGTAACAGGAGTTCGTCCCCGAGCTGAGACATCTTGAGATCGCGATGAAAGCAACTGTCCTGGTTGGCCTTTTTGGCTGTGTACTTCTCGCTCACGCCGCTTATGCCACTATTCAATGTAAGCTCTCCGTAATTCAAGGGAACCTAGCTTTCGATGTAATTTAGCTTTTTAGGCTTTTGTTGATTGAACTTAGGTTTGAGGGACGATCGTGTTTCTCTTCTTGTAGTGTAATTTTTTTAAAGTGAGAGTCGTCGTTGTTTGCAGATAGAGGTGTGTTGAAGATCTTGGAGGAGGAGTTTTCTGGACCACCGATGAATGTAAGTGATGGAATACAGGTGTTGTTCTTCGGTTAAGAAGACAACTTTTTTCCGTTAAGACGAAAAGAGAAATATTTTTGTTAATTTGATGCGCATTTAATCATGTATTTGATTTTATCGATTGCAAATTTTACAGGTGGTTGTGGAACTACTAGTAGGTTTGGGGCTTTGTACGTGGGCAGCTCTAACCGTGCCTGGAACGTTCCTCTCGATACTACCAGATTCTGAAGAAAATAGGTTGGTTGTTTCCTCCATACTTTTGTTTTACAGCCTGGATATGTTTAGCGCCTTACTTTTTAATAACTTAGTCTGGGAAGGCAAAGAGGACCTGAGGGGGGGGGGGGGGTGGAATAGCTCTTTGCTCTTCTAGGATGTGATTTTACTTCATCATGGTTCTCTCGAATTACTCTAGAACGTTATACCTTAAGTTGCAAAATGAATTATTTTCAAAGAAAATTGCAAAATGGAGTCTTGCATAAATGGTGTGTAATGGAATTCTACAACTGTTTTCTACTTCTTTTTCTTTTTTTTTCCTCACATAAAACTTCAAGCTTGTGATATCTTTTATCGTCTGTAGGTGGGTTTTAACTATTTTATCATAAATGAATCGATCTTGGTTGCTATTGTAAAGTGTAGAGAGTGACGTGTTTTGCTGCTTCTGAATGTGTCTGTAGGAGGTGGGTTTTAACCAGGATATTGCTGTTTCTGAATGTCATCAAGCTTGGTGAACTTACCACATTTAGAAATGGACATGTTATGACTCAGATTTGATAGTGTTTATTTTTAATATGCTGATAAACTCATGCAATCAACTGCCTTGCAACTGGTGTTACTGCAACATCATACCTGACCATTAAGTTGCACAACATGTGAACTGTGAGCCAAATGCTCAAACACACTATCATGTTTGTTAACCCTACATAATCATCCTTCGTTTCCCCTTTTCTGATCAGATGTTAAGTCTTTATCTGGCAGAAATGCTAGGTAAAAACACTTCTGTCTATATATCCACTCTATGCTAACAATGCTTTCTTTTTAGAAAGCTACAGTGAGTGGGACTCTCCTGTTTTTCAGATTTGTGTAATTGGTTATGTTAAAGTTTGAGAATATATTCTGTATAGTAAATGAAGTGAAACTGTGATCAAGTCTATCTTGGAAAAGCTGATGATAGAGCCGAAAGGATTCTTGTGATAGGTGGTCTTGCCTCTTTTAATGGGAGCTGCATCCTAAACTTAATTTCACACCCTCTATCTTGGACTAAGAGCAATTCCATCTAAAGGGTGCATCCAGACTAGATGATAAGCAAAATTTGCTTGCTTTAAAAAAGTGCAAACTTCCTAAAAGCAGCTTTGTTCCCGAAATGAAGATGTGAATGGAAGAATTTGTTGGTGACACATTACATGAGCAATAGGGGACTTTCCAAATACAACTGTACGGTGTTGAAATGCCAAAATGACCACAAAATTGCCATACTTTTGGTCATGTTCTTTATTTAGATCTTCATTAAAAATGTTCTTTATTTAAATCTTCATTAAAAAATGTTCTTTCTTTAAATTTAGCCAACAAAAAAATGTCATGTTTATACCGTGCTTTAAGTAGAGTACACCATTGGCTTGTAGAGTTTGTTTTAAGAAAAAGTGGGGCCCACATGGACTTGCCCATCTTCCTTCTTTCTCTGGAAGCAGAAGACCCTGACTAGTTTCTCCTTGGCTTAAACACCAAGAAGGGAGGGAGATCACACAACCTTTGCCAACTGAGAGAGGTGAGAAGTTGAGGGGAGGAAGGTTCTCTCTCTGTTAAGAAGGATAACATATTCATAAGCTTAGAGCTTACACATGAACTAGAGGTTGAGGAAAGCAATCCATCATGCATAGGAAACACTTAAGGGTTCATAGTATAACCCGGAAAGCAGCTCATAAAACCTTCAGGACTTTGATAGGTAGCTGGACTTCTGTGCTTGAGGAGCACAGGTGGAGTTTGAATAGCAAATGAGAAAGCTTCTGCTAGTGAATGCATCCAAAGTGGCGGAAACTCTCAGATTAGTAGCTGATCTCATCTAGCACAGACATGTGGATGCATCTGCAAGTACCTTTTCCGTATCTGGTTGATTTGCTTTTACAATGTATTTATTGTAGAGTTACAATTGTCATATCTTCTCACGGCTTTCTTTGTTTTCTGAGTTTCTAATTCCTCTATGCCATTTATTTTAGATAGAATTCTTATTCAAACTCAAAATGAATTCGGATTTTGTTCTTCCCTTTGTGTCACGTAATCAGGAAGGCAGTCCACTGCTTCTTCAACCACTTCTATGTTTTACATGTAAATCTGTTAAGGAAATTAATTATACCCCAATAGTTTAAGATTTTGACATTGTTTAGAATATTAAAAAAAAAAAAAAAAAAAAGTAGAATCTTGTGAAAGGGAAAACAGGAAGGACAAAGAGGAGAACCAGCTTAGCAAAATTGACCATCTTATACAAATTCCAAAATTAAGGCCATCAAATGGAAAGAATTGAAGACTTGGACAGATCAATGCATAGATTGATGATGAGCTAGCATGTGTTGACAGTCATTTACACCTAATTGCCTTAGGATATAACCTAGATGCGGAGCAAGTCTTATATTTATGGTTAACCCCAGGCACACTTCATCCTTGGGCACATTTTGCGTTGTATCACCTGCCTTCATCCCATCTTCTTTCAAATATGGTTTTATTGACTGAATGTAGGCGCTTGTTAAATCGTGTCATGCTCATGCTAACTGAAATTGTTTCAGATGAATGTAGAACGGGATGCAAAATTATAAATCTAATTATATTCTATGGCAATCTGACAATGCAGGTTAGTTTCGTTACCGACCAATGTGGACTTCATGATATTCAATCATCGTGGTAGAGTTTTCCCTTATAAAATCGACACGTAAAAGACATCGCATGCATCAGGATTACACCTGAGTGGATTTGAAGCGCCAAGATTGAAATTAGATTTTGTGATGGTGTAAGCCCTCTTTGGTTGTACTAAACGTTTTGCATGGATCTAGGTTAAAGCTTTCTATTTAAGGTCTTTATGTTATCAATATCAGAATGATTTTTCTGTTTAGCACTTCCTTCAAAGATACTGTAAAATGTGACTCCATTTCTTTTTGTGTTTTTTTGGGAGCAACCCAGACAAAGCTGAATTACCCCCTTTTCTTTTCTCTAAATCTCTAACTTTAAGAGGAAATGCTTGTGGGACACTGCGTGGGGGACTGATCAATTTGGAAGCAATTTCTTTTCTCAATGAGAAACAATTCCAGAAGAAAATATTGAACGATTGAGAAACTAAGGGTGAATCATGAAGAAAGAAGCCTCACCTTGTTTCACGGACACATTTTTGCATGATGAAAGACATTGAGTATCCGCACTCCGAGAGCATCAGATTGAAAGCTCATGGGAACAAAAAATGAAAAATGCAGAGGGCTATGAATGACATGGCACCGTTTTGATAATCGAAGCCACCCAGTGCGAAACGGCTGGTCCTCTGTTTAGAAGCACCCTTTTTCTTAAGTTGGCATCTTACATTGTAACGGATCTACTAGTAATCAGGCTGCATTCCAGATGGGTCATTTGTTTGCTCAAGGATAATTACTGCGTTGTACTGTGAAGGATGCTACAATGTATATATAAATTATTAGAAATTATTTTAAAACTTTATAGAAAACAAACATATCCATATAAGCTTCTTCAGCCTGCACTATTAGATACCTAAAATCAAGACTTAAAACGGTAGATTTTTGTACAGATTATAATTACATTCATCAATGATTTTTCTTAGATTTATTATAACCACAACGTTTTGTTTGCTTGAATACAATGTGTGAGCTGAGCTTATTAGAAGTGTTTTTTCGGTACGACTTACATGTCACATTTATTAGCGCGAATGAGGAAGATTGGAGAACCGTGGCCCAGCTCTCGCCACTCCCCACTCTGCCTGCTCCGTCTCTAATCTCTCACGCCTCCCCAGTCCGTTTGAGATGGCTCCACTGGCGATGGTGGCGACCGCGACACTGACGCCGCTCTGCAGTGAGTAGTTTATCGTCTCCTTTCCTTCAATGCCTCCATAACTGTTATTCCTCGATTTGTGTGCTAACATTTGTTGTCCTGGGCGCTCGATCGTACACGGTGGGCTCAATTTCCAAAGCTCCTCGTGCAGAATATTCTGATTGTTTGGTGCTCTCTATCGATACGTTTGTCTCTTTCTCGTCTTCATTTTAAGATAATCGATAGTGGGTCTTTTGTTCTGGATAAATTCAGTGGGAAGTTGGGGTTCTTTGCTTTCACGGAAGGGATTGTGGGTGTTTTCCGAACTCGTGTCGCGTTTTTGGTTTAAGAATTTATCGAAATTACGGGTTTCACTCTTGGCTTCTGATATCAATCGTGTTTTTTTAATGGAGCATTGATGTTCGACCGCTGAAACGAGATAAAGGAAAAGGATACGGTTGTAATGATCTTTCCTCAATTTAAATTATTTCAGGAGGAGTGAAGGATTGGAGGAAGCTTTTGTTCTCCACGTCGCGGAGAGGAGATATTGCTAGCTCGTTCATGGCTACAGGACTTCGAAGGAGACAAGTATCCACCGTTCGATCGAGCTCTGATGGGAGAAATGAGTGGAATTTGCAAAGTTCTGAGGGTGACAGTGAGCCTGTTAAATATGTGTGGCCTGAAAAACAGGTTGGCCTTTTCTCTGTTTCTATGTGAACCTTTTTTTTGTTCTTTGACTGCTTTTATCTGTTAAGGAGCAGAGTTGCGACGTAGTAGTGTGTTGGATGAGTGTTGATTACTTGTTTAGCTTCATGATCGATCATTCTGGGAAAAAGAAGCAATACTAGTTTAGAGTCATATTCACCTTAAAACTTCAATGTATGGACCTGCCAAAATTGTTTCATGGTTTACTCGTCCTTCTGTTCCTGTTGTAGCAAGTAAAATGTGATTACAAATATCTTTATCAGGAAGTAGAGCTGGCAATAATGCCATGTACATCTGCGAAGGCCTTGACCAGATTAAATGGCTGGTCTTACTGCGGATGGAAGCCATGCTACAAGCCACATACAAATAAAGGGAAAAACCAGTAATAGACTGGATGATCAGTTTCCTCAGTCAGCAAACGGACCTGCAAGTTATGCTAAAGGTCCATGTATGTATTAGCAACAAATGGGGTGCTTGCAGTAGTAGGATCTCTTGGTTTATTCTGCGCCCTTGCTGATATCTCAACTTTATATTTACTCTACTTCTCATAACACTTCTGGCAAGACAATGCATGGGCCGGTGGATACAAGAGCACGGAAAAATGACATGCACTTAAAGCTGACGGCGATACGGCTATAGACAATGAATAGGAAATAATGTAATGCACAAGTGCTATAGCTGATGCCAGGGTAGATAGCCATCTATCATGAATGAAATGAATCATATGTTCACTTTTTTTCTTAATAGCTTGTTCACAAGGTTTAACTGAAGCATACTTTGGAAACAAGGATGATTGGAATATCATCTTCATCGTAATTTATGGGTGCTGTCTTCCTTCAATTATCGAAACCTGAATTCATTTCAGCTTGTGGTCTCTCTATATGAAAAAATGGTTTTATTAACATCCTTTATGTTAGAACGCAACCGTTTATGATACTTTAATCTTGGTCTTCCTGTCTTCCTTAATTGTCAAAACAACACATATTAGCTGATTTGTGCTGCTGAATGTTGACATGGTTTATCTTACATCTGCCTTGAAATTTCTGGACTAGTGAACCATTGGTCAAGTAGCATGGAACACAGAAACCTTGTTAAAACTTTTCAACTTTTTTCTACCTTTCAGAAACCACGAGTGTGCATACTAGGTGGTGGTTTTGGAGGCCTCTACACTGCTCTGAGATTGGAATCTCTTACATGGCCTGAAGGAAAGAAACCTCAGGTAGAATCATTGGATCCCTTCTTTTTTATTAGCCAAACGTAAAATGTTAATAATGTGATTGGGCTTCTATTATTATCTTTTAAACAAATGTGTCTTTGATGTCTTTAATGGGTTCAGGTGCTTCTTGTTGATCAGTCTGATCGTTTTGTATTCAAGCCAATGCTGTATGAGCTTCTCTCTGGAGGTTTAGTTTCCTTCAGCTTAATGGAATCTTGACATACTGAGTGCATATTTGACCATAGATTAAATGCTGTAACCTATGGATTGTACTGCTTTACTGCAGAAGTGGATGTCTGGGAAATTGCTCCACGCTTTTCAGATCTGCTGTCAAATACTGGTGTACAATTTTTTCAGGACAAAGTAAAGCTACTACATCCCTCTGAAAATTTGAGCATGAATGAGCTTAAAAGGTCTGGTTGTGGTGGCACAGTGCAACTAGAGAGTGGGACTGTTATTGAGTATGACTGGTAATATTCTATTATATTTTACTTTAGAAGTGTTCATTTTGGGTGGAAAGATGGTGCATGCATGGTCATTAACTGATTTTAGATAGGTTAGAATTGATCTATTCATCTGAATTCATGGAAAAAATCTAATGGCTTATTCACTCTAATTGTGTTGAGTATGCCACAATTTCCAGTATTTTCAGCATTTGTGCAGGACCAAGAATTTGTATGATGTCCAAAAATTTCTGCTATTTCCTGTTATCATCTAGTATACTATTGTATGGTGGTTCTTATGATTTGTGTTGCAATAGGAAAACATCTCAAGTCAGAAGAATTGTGAAAATATTACATTGGGCTTGATTGTTCTTACTTCCAGTCAAAAAGTGACACATTGTATCAGTCAAAAACACTTTAATAAATACAGCAATATGTGCTTTCTTTAATGAAATATGTGCCATCCATGTGGATTAATAATTCACTCTCTCATCCTTTTTCTTGATGTTAAACCTTTTTCACTGGGCAGCCAGGTTGGTTCTAGCTTTAGGAGCTGAAGCTAAAGTCGACATAGTGCCTGGTTCTGCGGAGTTTGCATTGCCATTTTCAACCTTGGAAGATGCACTTGTATGCTTCTTTTCCCGCAAATGATTAATTGGCAAGGAGAGCATTTTTCAAAGTTGTCTCTTTTTCGTTTTGTATACATCATTGTTATTTCTTCACAGTAACCATTGGTTTATCTTGAGGGTCCAATGTGTATATTTTTCTTCTTTTATTTATTTTTGTATTTTGTATGTTTTCAATTCATGTTGTCTGTGGCTACGAGTTTCTAAATTCTGAATAATTACAAGAAAATTAACTAATGCAGAGAGTTGATAGTAAGTTAAGTCAGTTGGAGAGGGCGAGATTCAGCAACGTTTCATCTCCAATACATGTGACCGTGGTTGGATGTGGTTATTCTGGTGTTGAGTTGGCTGCTACAATTTCAGAGAGACTGAAGAGCAAGGGAAAAGTCCAAGCAATTAATGTTGACACTACCATTTGTCCAGCTGCCCCACCAGGAAACAGAGAAGTTGCTCTAAAAGTATGGCACTTTGTTGCAGAAACTTCATTGATTTTGATGTACTTGCAAATTGATGTTTTTATGTGTTCTTCACAGGGAAAGATGTTCCTTTCTATGGTCTTTTATGTTTCTGTACTAGTCCTAATTTTTCCATATATGACTTCTGGAATCTCTTGTTCTGGGTTATTCAGAAAATTATTTTACTGGTGTCCTCAGGTACTTCAATCCAGAAATGTTCATCTTTTCTTGGGTTATTTTGTTCGGTGCATAAGAAAGTATCATGAACAGGAAGCTGAGCACAAATTTGAGGAACCTAAAGTGGGACACAGTAGATCCAATGAAGAACTTGAGAACAAAGTTATACTGGAACTTCAACCTGCTGAAAGGGGTTTGCGGAGTCTAAACCTGGAAGCAGATTTGGTTCTGTGGACTGTTGGTTCCAAACCCTTGGTCCCAGATTTGGAACCCTGTGAGCGGCTCCACATTTTACCGTTAAATGGAAGGGGTCAAGCTGAAACTGATGAAACTCTTCAGGTCAAAGGTCATCCTAGAATATTTGCTATTGGTGATTCTGCTGCTTTAAGGGATTCCTCTGGCAGGCTTCTTCCTTCCACTGCACAGGTATAAAAGACCTACTATTTGCTAATTTAAGTTTAAAATTTATGAAAACTAAACGAACTCTTTATGTGTGATACACCTGAACAATGAAGAAGTTTATATTGATGTTGATTCTTCACAGGTAGCATTCCAACAAGCAGACTTTGCAGGTTGGAATCTTTGGGCAGCAATAAATGATAGGCCTTTATTACCATTCAGGTAATTTAAAACCATTTTGCTAACATTATCATGTTTAAACCTCATGATAATGTTGTATTACAAGCATATTGGTGTGTTTATGTGAACTGAACCAAATAATATCCGTCTTCCTTTGGGGTTTTTCTCTTGCCAGATTCTTATAGTTGCAGGTTTTTCTATCACATGAGAAGCTTACTACCATATTGATAGACAATCGAGACAAACATGTTCATTTTGACATCTTACATTGCATCTGGTCTTCCTGAGCTTCTTTGCTTACATAGATGGAATGTTGTCTACAATAGTTTCTAATTGCCATATGTGAGAAGAAAAGCTGTTTAACTTGATTGGTATCTAATTTGTGCTTGTCCCTTCTTTATTTAGATTCCAAAATTTAGGAGAGATGATGACTCTTGGGACAAGTGATGCAGCAATTACTCCCAGTTTCATAGAGGGCCTCACCTTGGATGGTTCCATAGGCCATTTTGGTAAGTGGCCTTAGTTTTGATGTTCAAACTATTTCAT
The DNA here is from genome assembly GCA_019845555.1 of Aristolochia fimbriata. Lineage (NCBI taxonomy): Eukaryota > Viridiplantae > Streptophyta > Magnoliopsida > Piperales > Aristolochiaceae > Aristolochia > Aristolochia fimbriata. The sequence continues at coordinate 32,793,809 of CM034080.1, forward strand.
TCTCTGAAGTCTTTTTTTTTTTTTTTTTTTTTTTTTTTTTTGAAACGGCGAATACAATTTTACTCCCGTACAATGTGACTCCCAAATTGTGTTGCTCCCACCGCTGCCGTGGAGACTCAAACTCATCCTCTGAAGTCTTATTCTGTTAAATTCATGTAAGTAAGAAATTTAGTAGGCAATGTTTATGCTCCTAATATGACTAATGAGTTTTGTGGTGCAGCCAGGAAACTTGCATATTGGTATAGACTACCTACAGATGAGCACAAGGTAAAGGTTGGATTCAGCTGGCTTACAAAATCTGCTATAGACTCAATTGCATCAGTGCAGGGTGCTGTAACTAAAGCCTTATCTGGGCAATAAATATTAGTGTTATTTATTTATTCCTGTGTATTCATTACTAATTTCTATAATTTCGTACACCTCTACAAGTTTTGATGTATATATTACCTAAAATTGAAGCACAGTTAGTTTAACGGTTTTTAGCTATGAGAAATTTCTTTTTTTTTTTTTGTCCAATTTTGATAAAAAATAAAAATAAATCCTAAATAGGGGTGGACCCAACCCTGGGTTCTCAAATCAACTTTGGTGTGTTCGGGGCTGGGTTGGGGAATAAAAACCCAAGGATGGATTTTTTCCCTTTTTCTCCCCTTAAAATAAAGATGTATTAGACTAATCGGGCTTGGTCGGATTAATATATTATGTTAATAATAAGATCTTATTTCTATTTTTTTTAAAAAGTAAATTATAAAAATAATAAAAGTATATAAACCATTATGAGGTGGTAAACTTTAAAAAATCTCACTCGTTTATTATGGTCAAACTTTCTAGCGGGCCCACAAAAGTTAAAATCAGAGATGGAAGGCCCACGAGTTGGCTATGCTTATCCGTACGACGCATAGGGTGGTCCGCTCGTGGTCCGCCCCGGCGTCATAAGCGTCAAGCCTCGCAGCCGCAACCACATTCGAGGCAGAAACCGTCCACTCTATAAATAGCGACACGGACCCGGAGATTAGCGCTTGCGATCTGTGATTTCGAGGTCCTCGCGAGGCGGAGCATCGAGCGAACGAGCGGGAGAGAGCAGAGGGAAGAGGCGGGAGAGAGCGGAGGGAAGAGATCGGGAGGTAAATAGGGAGAGAGGAGAGAACTCGAGAGCTTGAGCTGCGAGGGTTTTTGAATCCGGAACTGGAAAGGTCAGTGAGCGCGTTGTCAACGAAAATGTCCCCTTACTCTTTCTTATTATTCTCCTCTTCTTGTTTTTCATTCCGGCATATGATGGAACATTCTGTTAGACCAGAAAATGTACAGATGCCTTCGGTTTGCAGATGCTGCAATCGATTTAATGAGATGTTTTTTTGTTGTGTGTGTGAGAAAGAGATGTATGCTCATGTGCAGGGGCTAGTGAGGGGGAGAGGTTATTTATATAGGAAGAAGAGAGAGAGAGGAGAGAGAAAGAGAGGAGCTGAGAGTAACTCAATCTATTAGACGAGGTGAGGTTAGCTTTTTTCTCTTCGTTGAATTCACACTCTCTGTCACGCGCGGCATGGCGACAAAGTTGGTGGTAAGTAATCGTATCCAATGTTTTTGTTTTCCACTTTTCCTCTTCTCTTCGTAGGACCTCATCAACAAGTCTATTTTAATATTCCCTATTTCTCCCTTCTTCTCATGTGCTATTCAGGTGCTCGGAATTCCTTGGGACGTAGACACCGACGGCTTGAAAGAGTATATGAGCAAGTTCGGAGAGCTGGACGATTGTATAGTCATGAAGGTGTGTGATGTCTTAGGACACCTTACTTTTCTACTATAAGATTCGAGGGGTTAGTTTCTCCTCCTGAAAGTTGTGTGGCAGTGTTTGTTGGACTTAATTCATCATCTTAGGTTCTTTACGAAGGTGCTATTAGAAATTTGACCCTCTATGGTTTTTTTTTTTTTTTTGATTTTCTATTGACAGCAGTTGCATTGTACCAATAGAAAGTATGACACGGAAGCCATTTTATACATGTAATCAGGTCCATTTGCCCTCTAAGTAACCTACTCATGACATGAAAAGGTGATGCGTATCTTAGAATGTTAACGCATAGCTAGACGTTCCTAATTTGTCTTATGGTCAGACAAATTTAAAGTATTTTCCACGAATGCATTTGTAGTGGAGATATGCAGTGGATGAATACTTTTTCAAGTGTGTTTGTTTCTGTCAGAAAGAAATGATAGGATCTTCTCTGGTAAGTAAAAAGCCTTTGAAGGTTTCATTATGATAGTTGTTGTCGCAATTTTGTGTGAGTTTCTGTTGGGACCTATAGAGTATTCAAGTACGTATTTAGGTTATTGTAACAACATCATCCTGTTACTTTTTAGTTCCTGGCTTGGTACCCTCTTCAAGCGGTGATCTCAATATAAACTTTGTAAGAAATTCTGAGTTCAGCCTACAGCCAACTGGTTTCGGTGGCCCAACACTTCTTTCATACTCAGATCTTCACACTGGTGGTCTGTTTTATGAAAGTCTGGATCCAGTCGCGCCCTATTAATAAAACCATGCATACTTGTTGCATTGGTCGTGGTGTTTATTGTGCTCTTTGTTTTTGCTATTTTATTGTTTTTTTCTGTTGAATGGTCATGTGCCAATTTTATATGTTTATACATGTTTATGCTGATGTTTTGAATTCATCCTGTCAACAGGATCGTTCTACTGGTCGATCTCGAGGTTTTGGCTATGTGACATTCTCATCATCGGAAGATGCAAAGGTACAATGGTTATGGTACTATCCCTTTGAATTATACTTGTAATACATAGCAGGTTGCAGTATACATTGGTGGTTTGTTACCTGCCTGACTGGGTCAGGTGATGTAGCCTTATTCTGGTGTTTAGATGGTTCTTGATAGTGGTTCATGTACATAATTATCTAAAGTATTCTATCAAGGCATTGATATGAGTTCAGAAATTCGAGCTTTTGTCTGATGTTTTAGCTGAAAGATAGAATCTAATAACATCATGAGAGTGTTGGAGAGTGTTCATCTATGTTACTCACCCCTATATGAGTATGAACTCAACTGTGTCCAACATGAATGTGTTAAGCATGCTATTTAGCTAAAATCTAGAGTCAGGGTTCCCAAAACTTCATAGTTGCATTGTTTATTGGTTCCTTATTCATGGGCAAGGGAATGAAATTGTATTTACATTGTAAATAATGTTGGAAATAAAGCTCAAACTCAGATGAAATACACTTGAACAAGCACACAACCAGAATTTAACCAAATTGCTGATGCGTACCTTGGATCTAAGGCATGTAAAGTCATTGACTTCGAAAGAGATACAACTCCTGTTGTGCACTAGGATTCTTGGCTACCTCTCCCCAAGATACAATGGATCAAGTTGACTTAGTCGTGCACGGAGCTGAGTTGACTCACAAACTTCTCATAATCATTTTCTGACTGTTTCTCTTGATTAAATAAAGACAACTTCTGATTTCGAATCAACCAGAGAGATTCTCTACTATTTCCTCAAAACTTTTAAGAACAAAAAAAAGCTCTCAAGAACAATCAAGATATTGTACACTGTACTCCTAGTGTGTTTTCTACTGATCTGTAGAGTTCTATCTATAGGGCTCTTTGGGCACTGTCTGAAAAGACACTTTGCCCTCAAGACCTAATTTAACGGTTCAGATCTATAAACAATTCGATCAGACAGTTGAAACCTATAACTGCCTGATCTGATTTGATCGTTATCCGATTTGATTGTTAAGATCATAACCGTCCATCTGACGGTTTAGGTTTGTAACGGATGATTTGATGGGTACGATCAATAATCGCTCCAAATAATGGGCTAGATCTAGATCTATCCTAATAGTCAAATCAAATTGTGCTATGATAAAATATCAAAATTGGATCAACACAACGTCCTTATGTGACCTGACATGTGCGCTTGAGCCCTCATTCACTCATGTGTCAATGTCTCATACAAGCACATGAGTAAATGAGATGTTGGGGCTTATAAACCTCTATCTCATTCCTCTTTTCCCTAACATGGGACTAGGAACATAATAAAAAAGGTAATGAAATAAAAACAAGGGTGAAGGGGGCACGTGTGCGTCTTCTTCATTTTAAAACATACAAGGAGAGGAGAAAATTTGACAAAAAAAATTAAATGAGAAATGTTTGATGGAAATAATTTTAAGACTTGGCAGAAAAAATGGAGTTTTGTTTGACCTTAATAGGCTTATGCTATCTAGTAGTAGAAAACCCACCTGAAATTAACCCAGAGGATCATGAGCTAGGTAGGTTTGTAAACTTACGTAGGCATCGAGAAAAAGATCACATTTGTCGGGGTGCTTTACTTAGTGCCTTAAGCAATAGGCTTTTCGATTTAAAAAATGCCAAAACGGCTAAAAAATCTTGTGGAAATAGTTAAGAGGGCAAATATAGGTCTGAATCGGAATCAAAGTTAAGTTTTACAATAGGAAATTATTTTTCCTATAAGATGATAGACGAAAGGTTAGTTGTCGATCAAGCATATGTGATCTAGGATCTAGTGGCCAAGCTCGAAACAAAAGAATCACCTTTCTGGAAAAAGTTTAAGCTACAGTCTTAATCGATTAGCTTCCTTCATCATGGTCAAAATTTAGCTCGTTTATGAGACATCCATTGGTAATTTCGATTGTCGAGGAAGTATTATTAGTTTTTCAAATAGAGAAACACAATAGAATCCTTTAATGAAGGTAATAAACTAAAGATGTTGTTGAGGTTAGTGCCAAAGCAAACACAATAGAATTTAAAAGGGTTAACATTGATAAGAAGAAACAAAAGAAACACATGACAATATTTTGACATATCATTAATGAAGGTAATAAAGTATCCTTTACCTTCTCGAGTCAGAATACCACTCATCTCACAAATGTCACTGTGTATCAGTTGAAGTCGGAACTCCTGCTGACTAACTTAAATGGCTTTTTAGGTTGTTTAGATTGAACACATCCCACACTTGTTATTGACATTTAAGTCATACCGAGGAATTAAGTTTAACTTCATCATCCTCTTAAGAGTGTTCACATTTATATGTCCTAGTCTATCATACCATACATCATGCAAGTCAATATGTATAACCAAAGAAGTACATGTCATTTTATTCATAGTGGAGACAAAAATTTCGTTCAATTTAAATAATCCATTTGATACACAACATTTTTCCCACAAATGACCCTCCTTTGGTTATTACAGTTTGATTGGATTCGAACACTAACTTAAAGCCAAAGTGACTGGAAACCACTAACAAGATTTTCCTAACATTTGGCACATGTTGCATATTTTGGCGTAAGTGTTTCTTGAGGTAAACTTCAGCTTTACGTCTCCTTCTCCTAAAACTCGTGCAACATTGGAGTTACCCATGGTCGCAATTCTCTTTTCACTTCTTGGTTGGAAAAAAAAGAGGAAATATCAAAAAATATGAACATTTGCTCCAGTTTAATCCACCAATCAGTGAGAGAATAAGCCAGGTTTTACTCAAAGTTGAAACTAACCTTTTATCGGTTCAGCAGAACTGGTACTGATTATTTTGTTTGCCTTAGTGACTTTGTCCTTGTGACCTTCGTCTTTACCCTTCCTGTGGCTACATTGTTTGACAAAGTGACCAGCCTTCCCATAGACATAACATACTCTTGTAATTGTCTTTCTGAATCCTCTATTAATTGGGCCCATGCTTGCAGCTTGACTTGCTGATGAAATCTAATTATGCTATTGTCCCCCTTCTACTCATGCTTCCTTTTCTTTGCTCTATATCAATCTTCACTCTTTCTTTTCTTGCTTGATGCTTGGGCAGCTTAAAGATTATTAGGCTAAGTAATCGTTTAAGTTTTTTTTTTTCTGCAAGAGAGAAATCTAAAAAACATGATAACTTTTTAAGTATTTATCGCAAATGTTAACATTTTCATTGTGCAGAACTGTCTGGCTAATGAGCATTCACTTGGCGGCAGGACACTCGAAGTGAAAATTGCAACACCAAGGGTACATTTCTAATGGGCCCTTTTTTAATGATTATTTCCTTTTTCTCAGTTATAAGTTGCAATTGATATTCTTATCTTCAATTCATCAGGAAGAAATGAGATCTTCTGCAAAGAAAGTCACTCGTATATTTGTTGCTAGAATTCCTCCTTCAATCACTGAAGCAGCTTTCAGGAGGTAATGGAGTGCTATTTGTTGAGAATTTGACAATTGTACTCGCATGCATTATTTCTTGTTAGATGAAACTGATTCTGTATCTTGAAAATTTTGCAGTTATTTTGAGACATATGGGGAGATTACCGACCTGTACATGCCAAAGGTGAAATATTAAATCTGCCATCATTTTTTTATTTTTATTTTTTTTTTTGAGGAAGTTTTGTTTTGTTGATAAGTAAATCAGTTTACAAAAGGGGGGGACACCCTGATCTCAAAAGAAGATAAGGATACCTCTTCCCTAGCTAGGGAATCAGCCAAGGCGTTGGCCTCCCTTGTAGGGGTGGCAACGGGGCGGGGCAAGGCGGGTTTTTGGAAACCCATCCCCGCCCCATGAAAATCGGGGGAAACCCGTCCCCGTGAAAACCCCGATGGGCAAAAAACCCGCCCCGAACCCGCGAAAACCCGCCCGCCCGCTGGCGAATACCGACCCAACCCGCCCCTTTATGACATATTTAATATAAAAAAAAAAAATAAATCAAAAATAAATATTATAAATGTATAAACTTATAAATACTTAGACATTTTATCCAACATAAAATTTATTAATATATTTTTTATTATATATTTACCTTTTAATATTTTATTTTTTTAATAAATATTAAACAGGTCGGGTTTTTGGGGCAAAACCCTTCCCCGCCCCGAACCCGTGACGGGTTTCCCTCGCGGGGGAAAATATACAAACCTGAACCCGCTTTAAGCGGGTCGGGTCGGTGCGGGTTCCGTGTTAACGGGAACCCGTTGCCATCCCTACTCCCTTGGAATACAAGACCATTCACTTACATGAACATTTGACAAATGAAAAATCTCTCTGAACTGATACAAAAATCTCTAAGGGGGTGCGGATGATTGCTTGCACCACTCTATTACATTACTTGAGTCCCCCTCAACAATCAAGTCCCCACTAAGGTGTTCTCTAAAGTCCCTAAGGACGTGTAAAACCCCATTGACTTCAGCTGCAGTAGAGTCCTCTACTCCTAGAGGGCCTGTGAGGGAGAGAAGAATGTCTCCCTCGGCATTTCGGAAGGCCCCACCGAGTCCAGCGGGTCCTGGATTGCCCAGGGAAGAACCATCAAAATCTGCCATCATTTGCAAGATAGTTATATGCTTTTCTTTTCTATAATTGTCATGGCCTGGATTACTTTCTTGTATGTCTTGGGAACCATATACATGTCCTCTGACAGGGCAAAGTGGCTGAATATGGAATTATTTAGGAAAGTCTCATAGACTTTTGGAGGAAGCACAGACAGAAAAAATTAGAAAAGTTACAGGCTTGTGAAAGACGAGATAATATATCTTGATTGAGCATTCTCTATATTGAATGTTGGGTAGGTAAAGAAAAACTACTGAATGCAGGGTTACTGCTACATGCATAGCACAATGCTTTGGCTTTAGTACCACATGATGGTCTCCTAATGTCGTGTCTTGGGTTCGTCTTTAGCTGAAGTTTATGTGCACAGATGCACCACAATAACATTGATATGTAACTCTCAAGAAAAATATCTCCTGTTCTACAATACAACGAGCTTTCAGAGCAAACAATCCGCTATACTCCCGTTACTTTTTCTCATAAATGATTTCTTCGCTCTTTCTATATCCAAATGATACCAACTTCTTGTGCAGAGATGTTCGGAAGGATAATAAAATGTCTTTTCATTGTTTCTTTTTGTTATCTCCTGTTCACGAGCAGAAAACAAGAATGTTATTGAATTGTCTGAGTCCAATTGTCAGCTGATTTTAATTGTTGTTTTTTGTAGAAGACTTACTTAGCTGCATACATGTTCACATACTTCATCTTGGCTTATACCAGTTTCACCCTGTGATAATCTTGAGCACACAAGAATGCAGGCTCCCTTTTTAGTCTTTTTTTCTTTTCTCTGTTAGTTTGCAAAGCAGGATGGCAAGTAGTAATGTCCTGAAAACTGTTGTATGCATTTTCTTTACTGTAAGCATAAGAGTTTTCGTGCAGGCTTTTGTCACTAGCTTATATAAGAGGCTATCGTGGTCCCACTGGATGGCTACAACTAAAATGAAGTACTTGCATTCAAATGGAAGGGTGGAAAAAATATTTGTTGTAACTAAGAGATATATATATGCTTCCACGATCATTTGAACTTACAGACAACAAGCAAACACTTAGTTTAGTTTTTTCTTAAAAGTATGTATATGGTTCCATTTTCTGGGCGATGTAGGCATGCGATGTTGTTTTGGAGGGTCTTGTGAAAATAATTCAAAATTTATTGAAACCAAACTTTTATTCATGTGACATCTCCTTTTTTGGGAAGTCAGTGATTGTGATTCCTGTGGAATACATATAAATGTGCATGTTTGATGCAACTGATCTGCCTGTGGTTGCTCCATGCTTTTCAGGACCAGGGGGCAAAAGCACATCGAGGCATTGGGTTTATCACTTTTGAAAGTGCTGGTTAGACCGTTTCCTTTTGTGATTCATTTCTTTTTTGTAAAAGATTGACTTCTGTACCACATAACTGTACAACTTTCAGAGATTTTATTACCACCACTCATAGATGATTCAACACAGCTTACCAATATCACAAATGCATCTAAGTGGTGACTAGAATTTGGAAGAAAAATGATGTTTGACATGGTAGATCATTGCAATGTTCATATACAATTGAAAAAAGAAAAGAAGCATAACCATAATAATCTTTTATTTTTGCACCTTAGGGTGGAGGCTGGACGCTGGTCTAGACCTCTTTGATGCCGAAAGTCATTGGCAAAAATTATGTTTTGAGAGAAAGGTGGAGAACAAAGCACAATAAAGAGTTGCACACTTTGCTAAATAATTTATGTCATTTTCTTTTGTCACAGATTCTGTTGACAATGTTATGGCAGAAACTCATGAATTGGGAGGTTCTACTGTTGTTGTTGACAGAGCAACACCTAAGGTAAAACCTGCCCTTCTTCTTTTCTAAATTTTATCTTGTACTGGAAAGTTCTGTCTCAATTTTATATGGTGCTTGAGTGCTTTGTTTTTTAATATATATTTGATTAGGAAGATTCAGTAATAGTGCTGGGAGCTAATTCAAAGATGTGATGTATCTCAGGAGGAAGAGTTAAGGCCACCAAGCAGATATTCACATGGTGGTTATGGGGCATATAATGCATATATTTCAGCTGCTACGAGATATGGAGCTTTAGGTGCTCCGACCCTCTACGACCATACTGGATCGGCTGCTTACCCAAGTAAGACTGTTCCATAAGTGTTTTGCTAATATCTATTTCTTAGGAAAGCCATGAAGTTATTTTGGAAGGTAGTTTTTTGTCAATTTTATTGTGTTAGAGTTGATATAGGTTTTCATTGTTTTATGGTATAGGAGGAATGCCCGAGTCATTGAAGGGAATGGGCAAAAAGATCTTCATTGGTAGGCTTCCACAGGAGGCAACTGTTGAAAAACTACGCCAATATTTTGGAAGGTTTGGTCGCATCTTAGATGTGTATGTTCCAAAGGTAATTGTTTCAAATCTGGATATGCATTAAAAGCCTTCTTGGTTGAGATGTAATGAACTTGAGATGATTGTTTGTTTCATTTTCTGAATCAGGACCCAAAGAGAACTGGTCATAGGGGTTTTGGTTTTGTAACATTTGCTGAGGATGGTGTGGCAGATCGTGTATCTCGAAGGTCTCATGAAATCTGTGGACAACAGGTTTGAGTAATCTTATTTCTACTAAATTCACTTTTATTTATTTTTTATTTATTTGATTATATGACATTCTTTGCGCTGCCAAGTTTTACTTAAGAAAGTCTGTTTAGTAATTCCTCAATGGACTGCCAGCAACTAATCAGTGATCCTGGAACTTTTCTGCATGAAGTATTTTTCAAGTTGTAGAATGTTGTAAAGGGTCATTGTCAGTCTTGCTGAGTAGTGAGAAGATAATTTTTGTACATTTGGGTTGTCCAACTCTCCGAAGTATATTTGTTGAAGTGAAAAGAGTCTTACTTTAAAAAGTCTTAAGAAATGTTATTAAGATATATGGTTGACCATGCACCTCCAGTTGGGATAGATCAGACGTTTTTTGACACGGTACCAGCGTGGATTGTGTGCCGAGGTTCAGTTTGTAATTATTTGTTTATTTATGTTGTGGGGTCACATAAGTGGAGACTCAATTGCAAGCTGCTCTATTGGGAGTTTGTGGGGTGCCATAATGTTAGACCTAATTGTTTTCTCTGATCAAATTGGGAGTTATAGTCATGTCTCTGGCCTGTACACGAGGCAATTGTGGAGCGCTAAAAGTCTTATTTCAAATCGAAGATCTCATTGGGTTATAAGTTTGAGCAGTAAGCTTCTTAATGGCTAGTTATTTTTGGATGGAATTGTGCTCAATCTTCCATAAAATATGCAACACAGAAGTATCTGGTTTTCCCTTGCATGATGGTGTCACATTGCATTTGGAAGTTAATATCTATTTGGGTTTTCCAGTGTTTATTTCTTTGTTTGTTAATCTTGGACTACTGAGTTAGATCTTTCATAGCTTGTTTAAAGCAATCTTTGGATGCCTTGCAGAATTGTACTTGATTGCATTAGAATCCTAGATCTGTTATCAGAACTGGTTTTTGAATTGACCATGACTAATATGCTTTAACGGGAAAAGAAAAAGTGGATCATTCTAAAAGAAAATAATTAATAATGAGAGTATACAATCTCAAGCCCTGTGGCATGTATTGAACTGTAAATCTTCTTTGAGTCTGGTTCATGGTTTCCACTGTGACTCAGGAACCAACTCAGGCTCTCAAAATTTAGGGTTGCCTGAATCCAGAGGTGGTACTGCCTTCTTCAGTGGCTATTCTTTAAATGCATCCTTAAAAAATGAGGACATGTATCAATCTTGAAATTTACAAATATTAACCACTTCCTCTTTCCCAGGAGAAAATTTTGGTCACTAGCTAAAACTGTCAGAGACTATAATATAACTGGTTAATTTGATTTGTTGCATCCTTGTTTTGATTACAATGGTGCTTTTATGATTGCCTCTTGATTTCTATTAAGCCTACTGTCTTTCGTCTCCCTTGTTTTCAGTGTTGTCTGCTGTCTACCCTCCTTTTTTCTTTCTCAATCCCCTCTTAATTTTTTTTATGTAGGTTGCAATAGATTCAGCTACACCACTTGATGAGCCTGTTCCAAGTAGTAGTTACATGATGGATGCTGCTGAATCATTCGGAGGATATGGTCCAATACGCACTTATGGAAATCTCTATGGGAGCTTAGATTTTGATGATGTGAGTATAGGCCATATTTTCAGGGCCGTGAATGTGGTAAAATGGCTTAGTCTGTGGATTTAGCATAACCGTCTTCTATTAGGTGCATGTAGAGCAGGCTGCTGATGTAAAACGTGATTTAGCCTTGCTCATGAGTTATTTAGATCGACTGCTTTTTTCATCTTACCTGATCCATCAATATTTGTACTTTGACAGTGGGGAGCAGGGTATGGAGGCCCTGGAGGTGGAAGTACTGGAGGCGCTGGTGCTGGTGGAAGTGCTGGAGTTGGAAGGCCTTCAAGAATGGATTGGAGGTATAGACCATATTAATTGTGGTCCCTGTATACTGATTCGAAGGTGGATGTAGGTATTGGTTATATCGTCTTCATGTGGACAAGTCAAGAGTGTAACTTTTCAGTTCTACTTCATGTGGACAAGCCAAGAATTGGGGAAAAAATTCATAACGATTTATGGTCATCTAGGAAACAGCTATTTCAAAAGCCAATGGCCTGGGTCGACTGGGCACGGAAAGCCAGTGCGGTTTGTGGATAGTTTGTTTCAATTAGTATGAATCATATTGATATGGTTACGTATTTATATTCGTGAGGTGATTTTTAAATAATCTGATAAAGCAACAAATGAAATATTATTTGTGCCATGATATGTCATTCAAATAAATTAATCATTAGTTGGTTAAAAAAAGGTTAATCCTCCTTAAAGTATAAACATCACTATGTGTTGGCACTATTACCGAGTTATTCCCTTTCTCGCTTCCCATTAAGGGGGAAACGAAGGACGTTTGGCCTGTGCCCTAGTCCTCGAACTTAAGCTTAGGGCAAGGGCATGAGGCAGGTGCACCAAACTCTGATAATTTCTAAGGGTTGCTTGGGTCGAAGCTTTGAAGGGTTGCTGTAGTTTGACAAAAACTGGATAATAAGATCAGGGGGTCGCTGCGGTGCTGCAGTGAATTCCAGAGATGAGATTTTAGGGTGACGTCCGACCAAATAAAGAAGGGCCTCTTTGGGTTGGTCTCGTTTTTAGTTTAGGGTTGTTCTTAGGTTGGGCATTGAGTTTGCAGATGGCTAAAATTAACTCAATTATTCGATTAAAAATTGATGTGCTGGATAAGGTGATCCCACTTAGTAAATGACATGGCCCTCTCTCAAGTAGTTGGAGGGGAGGACCCTCCCCTTCGGATTATGAATATTGAATAGTGACCCTAAGATTGAGTGCTTACAGTGACACGGAGTTGATGCAACCGCACCACTAACAACACCAAAGAGGGGACGCCGCAAAAACTTTCCAGAAGGTAGGAGCTTGATCTGTGGCGTATAATATCAGAGCCCAGTTCTTGGATAAGCACCCCCCGACAAGGCCCTTTCATTAATGAGAGCGCTCTTTTCAGACCTGTTTATTTGGAAACAAATAATTGCTCGAACATTCTTTCCTTGAGCTACCTTATTGGGAAATAAAAAAGCAGTATCTTGTACCACCTTACATTCTGAAGACACCATATCTAGTGTCTTCTGGCACTTGCTTTACAGAGGCGGATAAGCAGAAGCCTATTACCTTCCTAGTGTCTGCGGGGTCTATAATACCATCGTCCCACAACCTGGCAGTGGAGTAATAGGGACTTCCCTCTTTCTCATACGCTTCCACCACTTTACTCTTGAACTTCTCCTCATCTGCTTTACTCCACTGCAACATGAAATTATGATTTTATTTTCTTCCACCCAGTTCTTCTTTCCACTTCAGAAGAAAATTAAATTTTTGTGCTGTCTACTATGGATATTACGAGAAACAGAGGCATTGGTATCACATAGGTTCTTACCTGAACGCCTTGCTTCTTTTTGTTGCTCTTCTCTAACTGAGATAGCACGCCTGCAGCCTGCACAGGCAATAACAACCATGGGACAGTGTAGGCAATGGCAAAACTGAGAAAATTCTGACTGACATATGTTAAGATCAATCGCTTACTCTCAGACTGTCTTTTGGCAACTTTCGGGTTTTCAAATAAAAATCATAAGAATGATCAGGAATGGCATTGTTAGCCTTCAAATAAGCCTAAGACAAAGCCAGGACTTGTCTTCGAAGTGAATTCTTATTTTTTATCGAAAGAGATAAAAGTACTTGGTGTTGGCATTTTCATCGATGAGTTTTTACTATATTTTTCCAGCTATTTTAACCAAAGGTTCAGAATGAAAACACAATCTCCCCTAGCCTACAATTTACTGCCAGTATATGTTACCTGATGACCACCCATCACGGATATCCTGGCAGTAGGCCACATGAATAGAAAATCAGGACTGTAAGCTCGACCACACATCCCATAGTTTCCAGCACCAAAGCTTCCACCAACAATAATTGTCACCTTTGGCACCTGTAAAGCAAGCTCAAAAAACATTTCTATAAATTGAGGGGTTTGTACCAATTCCAGGAAAATGAACAAAAATGGTCTAAGAGATCTATCCATAATGTTTAGAAAATAAGGAAATGTTAAATTTCTGGAGTTTACATTTTCCCTACAATGAGTCTCCAAGTGAAAGACCACTTCTTGAAAAAATTGAAAGTTTTTCCTAGCAGGTGCCACTGGACTACTGTCCACAAATTTTCTTTTAGCATTCTGGTACTAAAGACTATTATTCCGAGTCTATAGTAATGGAATAAAAGAATTTTTTAAATGTATAAAAGATAAATAAAATAAGACGTGCTTTGCTTTATTTTTGTCAGGAGAATCATGGTTTCACTTTTTGTTTCTAAAAGATCATGTGTTTCCTAGTAACGTAGAAAAACAGGGATAAACAATATCTATTTTCTTCATTAAACACAAACACGGTCCCCAGTATCTTCTTCATACATACTGCCTATACTACTTACCCCATTTCTGTTATTTTTTCACTTATACATGATACCATGCAGTGAGATATCGATGTTAAAGTCCCATAACTCATAGAACTTCGTTCTCTTTGGATCATGAAATAGAAAACTGGGAACTTGTAAGCTGTCCATGTACAAGTACCATTTTAAACTCGATAAGGCATACAAAGTTTTTTTTTTCTATTTCCCACCTTAAAAAGAAACATTCTGCAAATTCCTGTTCATTACCAAGCTTTACCAATGCATATTTTACAGCGATACTCAACAAACAAATAGCTCTCCTTAAATGTGGACTACCAACGCATACGTGCTTCATTTTTCTGGAACTCATTTAGACCAAACTAGCAGGTTTTGGTAGAGTCCTTCCATCAAACACTAATAAAAACACTTTTCAAAGGCTTTGGTTCACTAGTGAAAGTCATTAACCTCTTAACACTGGTTCTTCCCTTTAAACTGCAGATCCATACTCTAGATCATTATTTAAGTCCTAAAATGGTCCGGCAAGAACACCATTATATGATCCCAAAGGACATATGAAGGGGACATATCTAAAGGACCATTTACTATAATTTTTTTTACAGATTCCATTCAAGTAATTTTTTGGAGAATACATGAAAACTACGTAGACCTGTACACAATTAAAGAGAAAAGATGAATTTAACCTTTGCGCATGAAACTGCCATAACCATCTTTGCTCCAGCTTTAGCAATGCCACTGGCCTCGGATTTAGAACCAACCTATATACCAAACATATAGAACTAATCAGTGCCAACTTATATGACAGATTGATAATTTTAAATCCTCAATTATGCTGTAGAATTTTTATAGAAATTTCCCACAAAAGAATGAAAATTGACTAAAGCAACTAGAAATATGGGATTTATCTAATGTTAATTTTGCAGTTCACAAATGGTTTCAGGGTGTCAAAGGGATGTTAGTCCAATATCTTATTAGCTGCTGCATAATAGAAGCCATCAATAGCAAGACTTTCCTACTCTTTTGATTATCAAATACTGACACTCTCAAAATAGTAACCGAGGTTAAGCTATACCATAAATCCAGTAATATTTTGAAGGAATATCAAAGGGATGTTGCGCTGTGCACACAACTCAATGAAATGGGCCCCTTTTAAAGCAGACTCAGTAAATAAAATGCCATTATTTCCAATTATTCCGACAGGTTGTCCAAAAACCCTGGCAAAACCTGTCACAAGTGTCTGCAAAAAAGAA
Organism: Aristolochia fimbriata; assembly: GCA_019845555.1. Classification (NCBI taxonomy): domain Eukaryota; kingdom Viridiplantae; phylum Streptophyta; class Magnoliopsida; order Piperales; family Aristolochiaceae; genus Aristolochia; species Aristolochia fimbriata. Next base: position 32,809,335 of record CM034080.1, read on the forward strand.
TAAAGTTTATCACCATGAAACATCTAAAACAAGGAAACAGTATTCAACAACTGAAGAGCATGGAAAACACAGCTTGAAGGTCAGGTCTCACACTTCCATATAACTTCTTGAATTCATCAAATTCACTTCCATCGACTACACGGGCAATGACTGACCGAATATCAAAGGGCTGTCTATGATCTGTGGGTGCTATAGAACGAAGTTCCTCTACATTGTACAAGGGCTCTTTGTAAATGCCACCCACACTAGAAGATTTATTTTGTTCCCCAGCCATATGAAAGTTTTTAACAATTTGTCTGCCAATGGCCAGTGCATGCAGTTCATCTGCATAGCAAAGATCAACTCACCAGTTAAGCTTGCACAGTAAAAGTTGATTTGGAGGTAGTTTTCTGGTTTTTGCTCCTCTTTTCAAATGAGCTTAGACTCAACTTGAACAAGGACCATAAAAGAAGTAAGATGTCAAAATCAGGATAGAATGCAACAACCATGTTATACCTACTCTCTGAAAGAAAAAATAAAATAAAATATATATATCTGAAACAATATACTTCTAAACCATGATCAACTACAGCAAAATCTAGAAGTAAGTGGTATTAAGACCTAATAAAGATTAAAATACCTTACAAGCATAGGGCACAGGTGACATATATGACAAGGATTGAGAAATTACCCACAGCAAAATGATCCGAAACACCAGATACCTTGCAATGAACAGTTGCTCCCCCCAAATCTTCAGCAGAAACCTCCTCTCCAGTGGCAGCCTAACAAAATCCCTCCAGAAATAACCTTTAAAAAAACTTCGACTATTTCAAAAGTAAACTTATATGTTATTTAAAAAGAAAAAGTTAGATGTGGGACTAACCTTCACTAGAGGGGGTCCTGCAAGAAATATTGTCCCGTTGCCTTTGACCATTACACTCTCATCTGCCATTGCTGGTATATAAGCTCCTCCTGCAGTACACGAGCCCAAAACCAAGGCAATTTGAGGAATCCCCAGAGAAGACATCATGCTTTGGTTGTAAAATATTCTTCCAAAATTGTCTCTGTCTGGAAACACTTCAGCCTGTCTTGGAAGGTTAGCACCTCCACTATCCACTATATAGATACATGGCAACCTGCATTTTGCTGCAATTTCTTGTGCCCTAAGATGCTTTTTAACAGTAATAGGATAGTAAGTTCCTCCTTTAACTGTAGGGTCATTAGCAACAAACATGCATAGGCGTCCATGGATAGGGCCAATGCCAGTAATGATACCTCCAGCAGGTAATGATTCCTCATAGAGATCATAACCTGCAAGCTTCATTGGCATTACCAGAAAATTAGCAGTAGGATGAAAAAATTTCAATCCCCAGTTTTCATGACGACATGCCAATTTGATGTGAAGGACAACAAGTATGTAGAAGTAGTAAAAAATGTATTATCAGTATCAAGGAGAAAAAAAGACTCTCCTGTTGATATTAATCAAAATAATCATGTGGACAATGACGATGAGTTGATCACAAGACATGTCCAGTCCAGTGGTCGTTCTATATGACTAGTCTACCATCAGGTGTATGGTATGGCTGCTTAAGGTGCAATACATGTATCCATTTACTTAGCAGAAAGAAGAAAGGCTCCTTTTCCCAAAAAAAAGAAAAAGAAGAGAAAAAAATATCTTAACGTTTTAGAAATGAAGAATTTCATGCGCTGCTTGACGTCGTACTCGGTACTAAACATTCATGTACTTGGCTAGACGGTAGATTATGGTTTTCAAATTCTCCTGTTAAAATTGTATAAAAAAAGTACTTTTTCCATAAATTAAAACGAAAGGAGAACATAGCCAGTGAGCGCGAAAATAAGTCTAACCTGTGACAATTCGAAGAACGACGCACCAGGATCAATCAAGCGATCAATCCTTTCTCTAGGAAGCAGCTTATTCCTGCTCGAGTTTCTCTTCACGGCTTCCGTCCCTCCGCCTTGAAGAGCCTACAACGAGAACGACACGAAACATAGCAACGGAAGTCCATAAAAGGAAAACACAGACGAGTACACTTGATATTTCCAGCGAAATCCCTAAAACGGATCTCGTACCACATCAATACGACTTCGAAGCTGAGAAATGACGTCTTGCATCGCCGTCGCATTCCGAGTGAAGGCGTCTGAATTCCTGCTGACATCGTCACCGAGGACTCCGAGGCAATAATCCCTTCTCTGCAGGACCGAATCGGATCGCCTTCGCCGGAAAATCGAAGACGAATAAGCCGTTCGTCTTACGAAAAACCTCAACATTTTTTGTATAAGCGGATTGAAGCGGCGTCCGAAGGATGTATGATGATATTTCTCTGCTGACACTCCGAGTCGACGTGGCTCCACAGTCGGTGTTTATCCGTTCTTCTCTTCGCGTAACAAGCATGATTGGTGGTGTTCGGCGGTTAGGCCGGAACGACCGTTTGCGATCAACTGTCGCTGCTAATATGCGCCGGGGGCGCTAATGTGTCTTTAATGTTTTCAAGAAAAAATATAGACCTATTGGCTATATGTTGATTAGGGGTATGATTTATGTATTTATGTTACTAAAATGACAAATATCCTAATAAAATCTCCAGAAATTTTAAATTACTTAACCAAATTGGACAGAAAAACTTAATAACATACTATTCAGGAGCCAAATAGGGCGAGATTTGCTGCGAACAAAGTTGTGCATAGGGGTACACAGGTCAATAAAAGTATCTTAAAATCAGATATGGATAATGGTATTCCTTACCGGTAATTTAGTAATTTTTTAAAATTTTATATATTTGATGTTAATTTTAGATAATATGTACATTTGTTTGAGTTGTTTTTAGATAAACTTAAGAATTTGGATGTAATTTTTATATGATTTTATTTTTTTATATATTTTTAAAATTTATAAGGGTTATATAATTAAATTTATTAAAATATTATTATCCATTTATTTACCCGATTACTAATCGGGTGAGAAATTCGGGTAATGAAATGACTAATTTTTATTTGGGCGAAACAAGTGACAAAACATGCGTAGGGTAATCGACACAGGGAATAACCCTTACCCGTTTCGATTATTACCCGTTTACACCCCTATGCACAACCCTTGTTTTTAACTCGCCAAAAAAAAGTGTCGCTACAGTTTGAAGTTAATGTCGCTTCTCGCCCACTCTTAGTACACGCAACATTTTTTTCGTAGTTAATAGTGATCGATAATATATTAGTTAATGGTCAATAATATGTTAGTTATATGATATTTATTAGGTTAATTTTTTAGTTAAATACTTAATAAATATTTTTTACCTTAATTTATAACTTTAAATGTAATATTATAGGATCGAGGATAAGGTATTTTTTGTTGAGGATAATTTATCATTTTCTCAAAATGTTAAAGACTAGTTGATGAGTCTTGTAAATTTGAGACCTTGTAAATTTTTTAATAAATATTAAGTCAATATCTAAATTAAAAGAAAAATTTAGATTAAGTAAGATGTCTGTATAATGGCAAAATATGGCGCTTTAAATACCTAGTTCCCCCATCGCCGGATTCCAAACCCCGTAGTCTCTCTGGGTCTGGATCGTGTCTTCAGTATCTCTCCTCTGCACCTCGCCTACCTTCCACTGTTCCCGTCATCAGGCCTCAGCCGTCCGTCGTTTAACGTAGCCGACGAAACAGAGAAGCAGGTGAGCTCATTTAGTTCTTCTTTCCTGCCAAGGTGTTTCGTTTGCATCCAGATGGGGCTATAGCATGGTAGGCATATCAAGGGATCCTTTCGGGGAGGGTTTCCGTTTATGTAGTGGTAGAACAAGAAATCACTTACAGATGGGTCTGAAATATTAGGGTGAATCAAATATTGAAAATTCGAATCTTGGATTTGTTTCCTTAGGTTTCAATGGGGTTAAATTTCTTTAATTTAAGTCACTGACTTCTTACTTTCTGATGTTGCTGGGTCTGAATCCATGTGTCTCCGTTTTTCGACTTTTCCACTTCAAAGTGGAGTGTCGCTCTGTAGGATCATTAACAACGGAAAGTCCTCATGGTTGGTCCCGTCTCTGGTGGTTACTTGGTTTAATAGATCATATAGGCGTGGCCTTGGATGTAGGAACACTGTACTCTGTTCACCTTAACGGTGTCAGAGAAATGCAAATATGAGGCAGAAATTTCGTATTTACGGGTGAAAGTTAGACATTTAGAGTCCGAGTAGGCTGATGCCAGGTAATGTCCTTTTTTTGGATGGCTTCGGGGAAAAAAATGGAGATAAAGCTACACAGAAAGGGAAGAGAAAACAGAAACATAAAAGATGGATATAGAAGCAGCTATTTTTTCATAATTCTCTGTGCGAAGCTTCACACCTGTTTTATTTATTTCAAAACAGAAAGAAATGAAGTGAGCATGTCATGATATTTCACTAAACAGATCAACATTGACAACTCAAATTCGCTCTTTTCTTGGACTCTTGATGTCAACCACGGTTGTTACTTTTTTAGAGAGGATGAATATTTGTGGATATTCTTTTTAGTAAGATCAGATTCATTCAACACAAATATTCTATTCCTAGTCGCAGTGAAAGTTTGAGTTGATATGACATGAACTTTATGAAGCCTCCCCTGGCAAATTTTAGTAGCAGATAGACAAGTCAGTTGAACACCATGACATGCCCAAACACAGGAAACAATTTAAGAACTGGTTTACTTAAAACATGATTTCCCCATTTTAAATTGTTTTATTCTGTCCCAATGAACAAACTGTGTAGTAAGCTTCATTGGATAAAGCTTTAACTTGATTAGAGAAGCATTGAAAACCAAGAGAGAATTGCTGAAATCAAGAAATCAGATCTGAAAGTGAGAGAAAGTGTGATATTGAATGAACCAACATTAAAAGATGAGAAAATGAGAGATTCAAGTGAAAGAAAGGCTCTAAGCTTAGATTTGAACCTCATAGTTGCCTTCATATTTCTTCAAAAGGTAGCTGAACAGATATACTCAAGACCTGCCTCCAGATACGATAGGATTAGACACAAAGAAGTACACATGATGACAGATCACAAGAGGATTTTAGAGGAAAAAGATAAAAAAACATTAGAAAAGAATTGGACGAGTCACTAAAAATGGCTAGGACAAGCTTCTATGAGGAAGAGAGCATTGGATGGGAAGTTTGCGACATAAATGCACCACGAGATGGTAAGTGGAAAGCTACTCTGAACGGTGGAATTTTCCGTTATTTTAAGGGGTGACTGCACTTACAATGTAGATTACGTAGCAAAAGACGAAGTGAGCATGAATTCCAGGGTAATCTACTTTTGCTAGTGAACATAGTTTTTTCCATGTGTAACAATCTGCTAGTGAACATAGTTTTTTCCGTGTGTAACATTCTGCTAGTGAACATAGTTTTTTCCATGTGTAACAATCTGCTAGTGAACATTGTTTTTTCCATGTGTAACAATCTGCTAGTGAACATAGTTTTTTCCATGTGTAACAATCTGCTAGTGAACATAGTTTTTTCCATGTGTAACAATCTGTTACCCTATTTCATATTATGCATATTACTAAGGATATTTTATCCTAGCTAAATGGATGAAGTAATGAGCCTTTTGTTACTGGGTAAAATATCATGCATTTGCAGCTTGAATAAGGCATTATAAGCTCATATTTTGGCAGTTAATCCAAGAAAGGCATATGGCCAAGGGTAGAAAGTTTTTTTTGCTAAGGGTTAAGTTTTCGCAGTAACATTTTTTCTTTTTCTTTTTTTTTTCATTTTAACCTTCATCAACTAGTTGGTATGTTGATCTTTCCCATCTTTCTTCTTATGTGGGACTGATCTTTAATAGGTATTAGGTATTTAGTGGCAACCTTATGCATAAAAGCACAAATCATATACACAAAGAATGAGTGATGTTGCACCTAAATAAGTAGCTTGAAGTCGAATAACCCACAATAAGAATGAGAACTTCTTTTGTCCCACTAGAAATTATATTCCAATGTTTTTCTTTTATCTGTTTGTTTTATTATTTTTTATAAGGATGGTAGTAAAAAATGGACTTTGGTTTATGCACTTTTATAAAACCTGACCTGGTCCGCCCAACCAGACCTGGTTTGCTTGGAGCTGGAGCCTCTTCTGGGTCGAGGTGACTTAAAACCTGGAGTACTGTTATAAAACCTGTTGAGCATTGTTCTCTCTGCCTCTTTTTAGTTATTATCTTTTTGGTTTTATATCTTTTCATGTGTGAACTGGATGGGAGGAAGGGAAAATCTCTCTTTAGAGTCTAAGCATTTACTTTCCATATCATTTCTCTATATTGAGTTGAAACGCATTTACTGCATATAAGTTATTCTTACGTGTATTTGTTTAAAAGGTTACCTGTAATTGAATTCAGCAAGGCCCTGAGTACTCTATTATGTGTAAGCTCAATTCTTTAATCAAATTAGATTAATTTCTCATGTGTACTTTTTTTTTTTTGAGGAAATTGATGGATTTTATTACTTCTATGAAGTGCAAACATGACATGGTTGTTGATACTTCACACTTGTTACATCATTGATTCCTCGCATTAAGACACGATAAGGAGACTCCTTGTTTTGCCAGTTGGTCAGCCTTGTGGTTTGCCGACCTAGGGACTCTCTTCCAGCTTCTCACCTTATTAGATAATCCCCAAATTTCACGCATGTGTAGAAGGAACCTCCATGGCAGATCCTTACTCTGCCGGCACCAGTCAATTACGTTCTGAGAATCTCCTTCTACTTCAAGGGGTTCTAGGAAGTCATTGTTGTAGAGTCTCATTCCTTCTAGGATGGCTTTTACTTCTGCTTTGGTAGAGTCAGTGATGCCGATCGGGCCCGAGAATGCCAACAAGGTGTTGCCATTGTGGTCACGAATGGTACCACCGATCCCCGCCCTCCCAGGATTCCCGAGCAAAGATTCATCTGTGTTGAGCTTAAGAATACCCCTAGGGGGAGGGATCCACTATCGAAGTTCCTTCGGACTTCCCAAAATGGAGAGGTCTGCAATCTCTTTCCATTTCTGTCTGATTAGATTGCCACTTGTATCTACAAATTCCTTACTTGTGCAAAGCCAGGCGATCACCTTCGTGACAGTATTCTTCACTACCAGACTCCATTTTCTCATGTGTACTTTTGAAACACTTGTTTTCTAACTTAGTGGCATATTTCATTTTGGATGTGTCTCAGGAAACATTAAGTGTTTTTGTTCAGTATCCCTGTAATTTTGCACATGTTACTTTTGCAATTTAAAGTATTTAAGAGGTTCTGTGCAATATTGTTACAGCTTATATAGATCCACTTTGAATGTGGTTTCTCTGTCAAGGGGGAGTTGCAGGCCTACATTTATCTTCTTTTCCTGTTTTATGTAAATTTATGTATGAAGCATGTAGCCAGCCCAATGCTGTACCTTAATCGATATCTCGTAATTACTGTCACTTATATACCTTTTTTTTTCAGGACTTGGGTTTCAAAAAACGGAATAATGTCATCAGCATATCTCCCTGCAACCACTGATTCACTTGCTCAGGCTTTAGAAGCAAAAGATCCCAGTGAGTCCATTTCTATCCTTTACCGCATACTGGAGAATCCTTCATCTTCCTCTGAAGCCTTGCGTATAAAAGAGCAAGCTATCTCCAATCTGTCTGACCTTCTGAGACAGGAAAAGAAGCCAGAGGAGTTGAGAAACCTTCTTACTCAGTTGAGACCCTTCTTTTCCTTGATCCCCAAAGCTAAAACTGCAAAAATTGTGCGGTCAATTATTGATACTGTTGCCAAAATCCCTGGAACTTCTTCAGATCTACAGATATCCCTATGCAGAGAAATGGTGGAATGGACTCGTGCTGAGAAGCGTACTTTTCTCAGGCAGCGAGTTGAAGCAAGACTTGCTTCGCTTTTGATGGAAAATAGAGAGTATTCAGAGGCCCTTAACCTGATCTCCAACCTAGTGAAAGAGGTGAGGAGACTGGATGATAAACTTCTTCTAGTAGACATCAATCTTCTGGAGAGTAAGCTGCATTTCTCATTAAGAAACCTACCGAAGGCAAAATCTGCCTTAACAGCAGCACGAACAGCTGCAAATGCAATTTATGTCCCTCCAGCTCAACAGGGGACCATAGATTTGCAGAGTGGGATTCTTCATGCAGAAGAGAAGGATTACAAGACTGCTTATAGTTATTTCTTCGAAGCATTTGAGGCTTTCAACGCACTTGAGGATCCTCGGGCTGTGTTTAGCCTAAAATACATGCTCTTGTGCAAGATAATGGTGAACCAAGCAGATGACGTGGCTGGGATAATCTCATCGAAGGCAGGTCTGCATTATGTAGGACCTGAACTTGATGCGATGAAAGCTGTTGCTGATGCCCACTCAAAAAGGTCTCTCAAGCTGTTTGAAACTGCTTTACGAACTTACAAAGCCCAATTGGAGGAAGACCCAATTGTTCACAGACACCTCTCAGCCTTATACGATACTCTACTGGACCAGAATCTCTGTCGGTTGATTGAGCCGTTCTCACGAGTTGAAATTGTGCATATTGCTTCATTAATTGAGTTGCCTGTTGATCATGTGGAGAAGAAGCTATCACAGATGATTTTAGATAAGAAGTTTGCGGGTACATTGGATCAGGGTGCTGGATCCCTCGTCATATTTGACGATCCTAAACAAGATGTCATATATCCAGCCGTATTGGACACCATTTCCAACATGGGAAAGGTTGTGGACAGCCTTTATGTGAGGTCAGCTAGAATAATGGCTTAGAAGCACTTCTAGTCTTTCTGGGTTCCTGTTATGAACTATTTCTGATTGACTCTTGTTGAAGATGTGTTGCTCCTCTTTTTCTCATTCCCTGAATACTAGTCCCTTCTTTGCTTTATTATCTGACTTTGTGGATTCCCCATTATTATGTGTTTGAGGGTTCTATGCCCAATGGAACCCTGCTCCTCATGTCTCACCCTTTTGTTGTACCAAGTTCCTTAGTTAACTTATGAACTTTGAGCAATTGTGTTCCTTAAATCATCTTCGATGTGACCAAGGGTGATCTTAATCCGGACCTATCAATATTACTGATTGGCTAATCATATTGAGCTTATAAATTTACCACAACTAGTTTTTTAGTTTTATAATATTGAACAGTAGTTGAATGGATACATTTCCCAGGTTCTCATATTTGAATTAGAATTCCATGCCATCATCTTTAATACAGATATGTGGAACTTATTTTGTTATTGTTTTATTTGGAACAAATAAAAGAATGCTTACTAGTCATAAAAAAAAAATATATTAATTACCTACATATGAGGTCTGCCATTGGCTGAGCACTAATATGAATGAGAGGCTTATTCAGAAGCTTGTAATAGTAGTCTTTTTACAAAAAAAAATTTAAAAATAAAAACCATTAAAATAATTTAATTTATTATAAATGCACGTAAAAATTAGTGTAAGTTTAAATCCAAAGTCTATTCCAAAATGACTAGCTAATTTTAGAAAACCTGTTACAACTAAGCTAGCTTCTGAATTTGGATTACTGACAATTATATTCAGAGATAAACGAGGTACATGAATAGCAAGAAACTCATTACTTATAATAACTATAATCTACAAAATTATGATAAAATCATTGCAGGATAAGCTACTACGTAGAAATTCTATGAAATATAGAAGAAACAGAGATTTATAATTAAATGTTATATGGAAAAAATATCTCCCGGAGCCGGAATTTTGATGGGATATGCCATCATTTGTATAACAAAATCGAGAGTGAAAGAACACAAGAAGGGGGGAGAGACTGGGAGTGTAGCGAGGAAGGGAAGACGAATGGCCAGGTATCTCTTCCTGCTGCGTTTCACTTCCACGCTCGCAGTTTAAAAGTTCCACTTCCGCAAGGTCACTGGAAAAAGGGGGTTTTCAAAATATGGTGGCGGTGGCGTCGTTGCGACCATCATGCTGCTCTCCGCTTCCTACCCGCTCCAAGAGTTCCACTGCCACGAAGCGCGCCATAAAACCATGTTCCATTTCTCCCGCTGTTTCCTGCTCTCCTCTGAAAAAGGTTCAAACCCTGTCTGACCCTCCCGATGTCTCTCATAAGCTTGCTCCCTTTCTCTCTCTCTCTCTCTCTCTCTCTCTCTCTCTCACCGTCTTAACCTATAAACTTGGGAAATTTTCCAGGTGCTTGTTCCAATTGCATTTGGGACGGAGGAAATGGAGGCGGTGATCCTTGTCGATGTTCTGCGACGTGCGGGAGCTGATGTGCTCGTAGCGTCGGTCGAGAAGGGGCTTGAAGTTGTGGCTTCCTCCGGTACCAAGATTTCTGCCGATATTTCAATAGCAGAATGCGCTGATGAAATTTTCGACCTCGTTGCTCTACCCGTAAGCTCTCATCTCAGTTGCTCATCTTTCTTCTTTCTTTCGGTACGACATTCTTCTCTAACACGGAATGCATTCGAACTTATATGCACGAGGGGTTGTTGATTGAATTTGAATACTTTATCTGGCACCATCTATCAGTAACCAGTAAATTTTGTATCGGACCCGAATGTGGCTTATGGAGCTTTCCCGGTTTTATTTTGGTGGAGTACATTCATGATGAAGTTTGGCTACAGGGGGGGATGCCGGGTTCTGCTCGGCTTAGAGATTGTCAAGTTCTTCGAAGTATTACCAGCAAACAAGCTGAGGGAAAGAAACTTTATGGCGCTATGTGTGCTGCTCCTGCAGTCGTTCTTCAACCCTGGGGTCTTCTTAAGAGAAAAAAGGTGCCGCATACTATTTTTCCTTTCATTAAAAGGTTTAAAAATGTAAAAGACCCTTGTTTCTTACCTACTGTTTCTATTGCAAAGACGACTGGACATCCTGCCTTTATGCACCAGCTTCCCACCTTCTGGGCTGTTGCGTCAAATATTCAAGTGTCAGGAGAACTTACTACAAGCCGTGGGCCTGGCACGACTATGGAGTTTGCTTTATCATTGACAGAGCAGTTATTTGGGAAGTCTGTATCTGAAGAGATCGGAGCAACTCTGGTAGGTGCTTGCAATATATCTTATGATGCATCTATCTTGTCAAATAAAATGCGGGCATTATTTCTTCCTGGTGTCATTTTACTTCTCCTGGTTGATCTCCAACCTCATCTAACATTTACACCACTACTTGGCTAAATTAAATGTAATATCTGCATGAAATAGTATTCTTTGATCAGTTTGGACAGAACAAAATATTATTTTCTTCCTGTACAACTGATATATGTAACTATTGACTGCAATGGCAGAGTACATTAGCCTTTAATAAGAAGCAGTATAAAGACAGACAGTGCATATGTTGGTAATGTCCCTTTTATAGCTTTTGGAGCCTAGTTCAAGGAAACCTAATACTGCCCACTTCAGTTCTGGTTAACCATCGTTTTGCTTCCTAGAAGAGTATGTGGAATCATGGGTTCTTTGTTTCTTCAAAACAGCAGAACGAGTAGGACAAGAGACAGGATCGAACTAGTTAGTGTGTCTAGATAATGAACAGTTACAACCATATATGTATATATACATCTGAAACAAACCCAGTAAGAAGTAAGGAACATTTTTTTTAGCCACAATAAGAATCATATAATGCTGGTTGGCCTCATAAAATGGTGTAAGACTACTGGAAATGGAAAAAAGGACAAGTTTTGGTAAATTGTTATAGTACCCTTTGGAATGACCTGGGTAGGGCACTGGTGGTAACTGTAAAGTCTAAAGTTTGAGTCTTAACAGGGAAAAAGAGGTGCATACTTAATAATGTTCAAATAAGTCATGATGCAGGTCACATATTCCTAGAACTTCATATCTGCAGTGCTTGGTTTCCCATACTTCTATTACTATGGAATTTATTAGATCCCAGCTTGAAAAATGATAGCCTACTTTCCTGAGTTTATTTCAATAAAGGAAACAACTATGGATTTTACATCTTTTTATACTTAACTTTCTGCCTCCTGGTTCTATGTAGTTGATGCATGTGGAAGACGACCTTCCCAGGAAGGAAGAATTTAATAAAGTTGACTGGTCTTTCAATAATATTCCCCAGGTAATGATTCAGATCTCCTGTCAGAGGACAACTCACACTGTTTTTTAAGTCCAATACATAAGCTTGCAATTTTTGTTTGTGGTTACAATTGTATTAGTGTTTCTCTTCTTTTGGTTGTTTTGAGTGCATACAGTCTGCTTTGGTCGTTGCACCCCCTCCCCCACAAAAAATAATAAATAATAAAAAATATGATTCAGCTATTGTATATCCTACCACATAGAAACCCTGAAATGGCTTCAAGAATATCCCTATTTTTATGAGTTTTTTGCATGCTTTAGCATTTCAAGCAGGTTAATTTGAAATATATACCTAGTATTCTGGTTGTTAATACCTCATAATCTTGTTACCAAAGAATACAAAATGAAACATAAAACAATGAAACATAAAAGTTCATCCCTTGTGAGTTGCAATTTATGTTTTTTTGTTTGTGGTCTAGATTATAATCTACATTTTCATGTATTTTCTAGTGTTTCAGAACATTTTTGCGATTCATTAGTAATGTTTTGAATATTGATGGGTGCATCGTTCCTAACAGCGAACCTGCTCACTTGTGAGTTATTTTCTTTCACAAACAATGGATCCCTGCCTCCTTTCTGATCAAAGCAAGTAACTGGCGTTACAGATGAAACTTAACACCAAAAGTTGTTATTTTCAATCTGAGAACAGCACAATGTTATTGGTTTTGCATTAGATAACTCATAAATGATGTGATAAATGGGCTTGCATCAAAGGACTAGGCATTTTATTTCTATAAGCAAATGATAAATGGGTATGCATCTGTGGACTAGGCATTTGATTTGTATCAGATCAAATGCAAATGCAAGGCCTTTTTTTTTTTAGGCAGACACAGTGAACCTTTTTGGCCCTGAATAATTTTTATACATATACTGATCCATTGAAAGCTTACATATGTTGTGAAGATTAGTCACCTAGTGAGCGAAAAATGTGGACTAAATGTATGAACCTCTTTCTTCTCTGAGAGCCATGCAGGTTTCTTCAGCAGCTTCATTTTTTTTACCTAGGATGCTGGTGGTTTATTTTTGTGATGCTGCTCTTTGTTGTAGGCTTTGTTAGTATTGAATTGTCGCTTTTACTATGCAGGTGCTAGTACCAGTTGCAAATGGCTCCGAGGAGATGGAAGTGGTGACAATTGTAGATATTCTAAGGAGAGCAAAAGTTGATGTGGTGATTGCTTCAGTTGAAAAATCTTTGCAGGTTGTAGGATCTCAAAAGACAAAAATTGTTGCTGACAAGTCTATTGATGCTGCCTCAGAGTCATTATATGACTTGATCATTCTTCCGGTGAGCTTAGTCATATAAGACCAGACTTTTCTTTCATTTTCTCTTTCCTAGAAGAATTGCTTATGTAGAATCCAAGTTCACGCCAAAATGACTAGACAGTAGGAGTTAATGAGTTTGCAGGGGATAATGACAAAAAAGTGGGTTAGAGGTAGATTGATCTAGTTTGCTTTCCATATTGGATAGATGGGATGACAACTCTATAAATGCTTAATCATGATGAGATGTAACTTCTTGACTCTGAGCTGTTGGTAGCAGTGTCTTTGGATAAGTTATGTACCTTCTCCCAGTGTGGAAATTTAACAAGACTTACGTTGCTTAAAGAAAAACTAACAGAAATTAAGGAGAACATGGAAAACTCTTCTCTGTTATATCAACTGTTTACCATTTGGTGGCAATTCAGCTATAACTGTCAGCTTTTTGCTGCATGTAATCTACCAACAGAGTGGTTTGCAACTATGTGGTTTAGATAATAAGGTTTTAGTTATAGATGATTACTTTTATCTAATGTAGCTATCGTGAATGTCTTGAAAGTATTGATAATGTTAAGTTGGTATGATGGATGCCAAATCTTCAGGGAGGTGTTAACGGAGCCGAATGTCTTCATTGTTCAAAAACCCTGAAAAGGTTGCTGAAAGATCAAATGTTGTCTGGAAGAGCATACGGAGCTATGTGCTCGTCTCCTACTGTCCTTCATAGTCAAGGATTGCTCAAGGTATGTTTAACTGTTTATGGGGGATCTTCCTGTCAGTGATCAGTTACGATTTTGGTCAATCGCACGCCGAGTTGTCCCCTGATTGTATTATGTAACAGGATAGGAGAGTTACAGCTCATCCGGCTGTTCTCGACAAGCTTGTAGACCAAGTGGCTGGTGTTGCCGGAGTTGTAATTGATGGTAAAGTGATAACATGCAAGGGCCTTGGGACCTCAGCGGATTTTGCATTGGCTATTGTCGACAAGTTGTACGGTCATTCAAGAGTTCGAAGTGTAGCAGAAGGGATTGTTTTCAACCACCCAAAAACCTAGAGTGGCTATTGTGTTCGGAACTACAAATAACACCAGCCGGGCTACCTGCAACGATGTCAAATGGATATTTTACCAACACTTAAATGGGCATGGCCCTACTCGGTAACAAATCCTATTGTGTTGCTGTTTTCTTTAATTATGTTATTAGAAGTGAAACCTCTCGATTCATTTATTCCCACTGTTTATCATTTTTTTGCAGGCTTGAGCTTGGCAATTATGTAGTATGGTTGGTTTTGTTGCATGGTCCATCGGAGGAAACTGAGGGCCATCCAGAAATAAGATTAATATGTCCAATTAAAAGCGAGGGAATATTGCACCACAAAAGAAACAGGAGGGAAGATTTTTGCTTACAAGCAGGGTGGGTCTTAACCTGTGCGGAGTGTCTTTCTGAGTTCGTCGCCCTACCATGCGTTGTCTTATGCAGTCGCATTTGAACCATGTCACACGCGACGCGAATACAAAGGACATGGCATGAAATTTGGACTTTGGAATAACTCTTTATACTTTCACTAAAGAAAGAAAATGGTTATAACGAATACAAATCACACAACAGAAATATTGATTCCTCCTGCTCTGTGACACAGCTTACCTAAAGACTCGCCCACACCTTTCTGTGCCACAGCTTACCTAAAGACTCGTCCACACCTTTCTGTGACACAGCTTACCTAAAGACTCGTCCACACCGAGACAAACAAAAATACAGCCATTGGAACAGGCCTCCTTCAAGTGATAATGTGCCTCCTCACTAGCTTTCATGCCTTGAAATGCGTCCAGCAGAGTTCCTGTTCCCGACTTTTCTTCTCTTACAGGCACTATTTAGAGCTGGAGGAGGAAGTAGGCTCCTCATCGATTATTAGAAACTGGCCCTTCTTCAAGTAATGGGGATACATACCAGGAAGCCGCTGTACATTATTGAAATTCTCCCGCCTGTACTGATATAGTTGGTGCCTGTCTGAATGTTCGGAACAGCGAAAAAACCGTACTGTTTCCGCTCTTCCAATCTTACGCCTAGCATCCAGGTGGTCTGGATCTCACATGATCGGTGACGAATACACTGTATGTCGATCGAGGTCTGCCTCCTATATTTCATGCTGTCACACTGTTCACAAAATTGCAGACGTGCTTTAGTCCACCATTTTCGAACTTAAGTAGAATTGATCAGACATGTCATCCATTGCATGTCTGATCATTCATCTCAAGTTTTATGTAATTATGTTTGCCCAAGCATGAACCAAAATCTTTGTACTTACTCGAGATGGCGCAATGTTGCGATAGGGCCTAAAATGCATGGCAAGTGAAGCAGCCACTTAATGAACCAATCTGACCAGCCTTACGGAAAGAAATTATCCTCTCAGATCTGGAAACCTGAGCTGCCTGGCTAGCTGATGCAGAATTCCGCATTTCTTGTGCTTTTCTTTGAGCCGATCTAAGCTTGTTCATGATTTTGTCCATTGAGGAAGTTCTGATTTTCTCCAGCTTCACCTGTCGTGAGTTAAAACTAGCAAATATCAGTACAGAAGTAGAAATAACATGCACGGAAATGATCAAGGTGTCTAAAGGTCTACCTCCAGTTTCCGTATCTCTGCCTCTGCTTTCGCTTTCTGCAAGTTTTCCCATGCTGTTATCTTGGCGTCCTCCCTCTTGAACCTTAATGAAACAGTTAAGTGATAAATTCTTAGGCTTCGTGTGCAAACCTTTGTGAGTCATCACCCCACATTGATGTTTCATAAATTCAACCATAACCGGGATGCTTTTTTTCCCAAAAAAAGTTGTAACAGGTTTTCTTTCTTTCTTCTTTTTTTGTTTTGTTTTTTTGAATAAGTTAGAGGGGCTTCTGCTTTCATATCATAATCCCTTGTTTCTCTCCTCGATATCACTTCAGCTCTTACAGCTCTTAAAGTCCTCACTATTTTCCACTTCTCCTCACCGATTTTCCTCATTTCACCATTAATGAATCTCTAATCCTAATTTTGAAACTAAAAATTGAAGATTGGAAAACACAGTGATTTCACTTACTTTGAGATTGATTTAGCCGTTTCAGAAACATCCCAAGCAGAACAGCGAGCCTCTGCAACCTTCCTTCTCCACTCTCCAATGTTGGATAAGCTCTTGTCAATCTTGCGTGACCCATGTTTCTTAGACCACCTGGTCATGGTGACACAATCATCCACCTGCACATCCCTAACTTCCAATTTTAATGCATTGTGGTTCTGCAGCTCAGCAATAGGCAGTGCTAAGGAAGGTGAAGGAGAATCAAGAGGCCTTTCTTTGGGAGACGAGTGTCTACTGCCCTCAGGGCTCATTTGAGTTGCCATGTCCCTTCTTGAGACAGCAGGAGAGATCATGGTACCAGCATCTCTCGTTGCATCAAATTTCTCATCTGTGCATCAAATTTCACATCTTTGTCAAAAATACCAGTATAAAAAAATAACATTTTTTTTTTATATAACATTAAAGTACCACAGCAATTTTTCATGGGACAGAGTACAAGGACCTCCAGTGCAGCCATTAAAGAATAAATTTTGTCTGTATTGGACTCCTCTCTAAGGCGATTTTCAAGATACATAAGCATGAAACTGAAACAACCAAACTTCAGGCGATTTCCCGACAAAGAATATGAACAAAGTGCACCTTCTTGTAGTTTGGTCCATATTCTCCTGGTATTGACAATGGTGTTTCACAAACCCACAGATGGTTACAAGAAAAGAAAATATTCTGGTGGCTTTTACATATAAGAACAAAACTTAAAACCATGCAACAATGAAAAGAACAATGCATGTCCCAAACATAGTTCTAGTAATAAATGATAATAAGTTATTTCTACTCAAACAAAATTGTGTGACTAAAGAACAAAACGAATGCTATAGCTGAAAGAAACATGTTTTCCTAGAGAGTTCAACGAGGAAAATATTCCATTAACAGGGAAGAAGAACAAGAGGTCAAACATACAAGAGAACAAGAAGGAAAACAAAAGAGGGAATGTGAGAAATTGAATGAAAGAAAGCAAAAAAGGACTGATGAAAATCTTTTAGCCTCCATTAAAAACACATTCAGAATTGTATCAAGTGACAATAGCTTACTATCCTGCATATCACACATGATTGTTATAATGTTTTAAAACAGTTGAGAATTATACATCAAGTGACAATCATAGCTTTCTTTCATCCTTCCACGCCCCTACACACAGATGTGGAAAAAAAAAAAAAAGTCCCTCCCATCAGTGAGGCCATATTCTACATATCAAATTCATGCAAAGAGGTTACCTTCTCGCTTGCATTCTAATTCATGCAAAAGAGAGATATCTTGGATGCTTGTTCATGTACCCAGCTGCCGTGAACAATGGCAACGAAGACAAATAGAAAGAGAAAGGGGCAAAGGGGATTGTCGGCTTTCGAACAACATCATATGAGTTTGACTGACATCGAACATTGTGGAAGATATATTGAGTGTTCCCTCATTGACTACCACGACGATGTGATTGGGAGTTGAGGAGGGAAACAAGGCTAAATTCATCCAATTGACACCTAGTCTTTGAAAGCTAAATAGCAATGTTTTAAAAATCGGACCAGACCTGCCGGCCAGACCCGATTGAATCAGAACCAGAGCCCTGTCCAGTTCTTATATAGACGAGAACAGGTTACACCTCAGAACCATTCGACCCGGCCAGTTGGTCTCGTCCAATTGCAACTTGGAGCGGTCGACTTGGTCCAGTTTACTGAAATGCTCTTGAAACGAGAAATGTCACGCAAAATTTCTCTATGTTGGTGGCAGGATTCAAAGAGGTGGATTCTTTTTTTTTTTGAGGAAATTGTGATTCAAAGAGGTGGATTCTTACTTCCATATAACTCGATGAACCAGCAGAATTAAAGAGTTTCTTGTGTATTACTACCTACAGAAATTTTAGATGTTTACAAGGTGTACAATATCAATGGTTGAACCATTGGTACAACCATATCGAACCGGGTTCAACCCAAACCTGATATACTACCCTTTGAAACACAGCAAAATAATTTCTGAACAGAAGCACTCCCTATAAATAGGAACTTATTTTCCCAATGTGGAGCCAACTTAGAGTCCACTAAGGTGTGAGTTGGAGGTACCTCTATTATTTACTCATAGGTTAATTCTACCCAGATCCTTTGTGGGCATACAAGGCCACAAGAAAATACCAATAACTGAAGAGGAGAAAAATAAAGAAAAGCTGACCCCACAATGACTGCTTTACTTATTTCATGATACACAGCCGAGGACACAATCAAGAGGATGCAAGAGCAGCAGAGCTATGACGAGACAATGTAGATGTCCATTTTTCTATTTCTTTAAAATCAGAAAACATGGAGATGTCTACGAAAAACAAAAGGAAGAACCACATACCTTGTGAGCTCGGCAAAGATGCAGGTGTAGATAGATCTGACCATCCATGCACGCTGGCTGAACGTGCTATGGAAGGCTCGGCAAGCCCACCATGTGATCCTCCCTCTCCACGAGTCCCACCTCTGATCCTCCCAGCCATTGAATCCATGCTCAGAACACCAGCAGAAAATGGCGAGTTCCCCATAAAGTTCCCAACCCTCCCACTGTCAAATACTGGCATCATTAAAGGAGATGCAGCTGCGTAATAAGCATAGCCCGGTGGACCCAGAGGTCCACTCTTTGACTTCGGACGCCGCTGAGATGGTGCGGCCATAGAAGACCTATTGCTTCCATCTACCGTAGCAGGACTGAAAATCCACTTCTCCGCATCTTCCCATTTAGATGGTAAGGTCTTCCCATTGTTGAAAGACAATGGAGCAAAATTTGCATAACGACGGCTATAATTTGCTGGTAGTGCCACACGTTCTGAACTCCAACCTTTCTGAAGTGCTCCATTGCCACGGTAATTAGGTGTGCCAGGGCTTGGAAAAGTCCCAGTCTTACGCGAATTCCCTGATGTTTTCTTCATGACTGTAAACCTTGGCGACGAAATCGTGGCATCAACAGCTCGACCATTAAGATCTACTGAAGCCGTTCTTCGCCTCTCATGTTTTTTAGGAGGTAGAGATTCAGCTCTCTGTCGCCTGTTTCGGCATTCTGATGAAGAACGAAGAGTCAGGTTAGATATGGAGATCTTAAAACATAAAATTAAGGCATTCACATTTTGGTACCTTTAAGAGCTTCAGAAAATGTATTTTTTGCCGAATCTGTGTCCTCTTCGTCTTCTTCTGGAGGTGATTGAAAAGAAATGTGATTAAATTAAAGTACCAACGGGATCAAAATATCAAAAGAAATATACAGAAAGCATCTGGCATTATCAATGCGCCACAGAACCTTGTCCTTCCTCCTGATTCTTGATAGGGTTGCTGTTGCTATGCGTCGAGACTCTTCTGGGATCTAGATCTGGACCACACGAGTCATGGAGATCACGTCCTGCCAAATGCTAAATCAAATCAAAGACTTTAGCTCGATCAGATGTTTGTGTTACAGGCAGTTAGCAAACTGAAGCACAACGGGTCCAGCGAAAGAAAAGTCAAAAGTGCTAGCTATTCACAGAGATTCGAGTGTACTGCGCCAGCAGACACAGTGATATTTCTCCGCTCACTCGCTAGAATGAAGTTTTTCTTTTCTTTTGAAGAAAATGCACGACTGCACAATATGCAAACTGTGCGCCAGCAGGCGCAGAAGTTATATTTGAAAAGACATTTCGTTTGAAACGACGAATGTCAATGCAATAGCACAAAACTACAAATTATCGAAAACTAAAAATCCCAGGCACTTTCGTCGCGTTCGAGTCGCGAATTCAGAAATGCATTTAGATCGGAAAGTGGCCAGCGAGACGCATGACAGTAAAATTTCAGTTGTAAGGAGTAAGGACAGTTAGATTTTCCTTCAGCGTAACCAGGACCAGAGGAAACTGCTTTAATAGCTGCATTGCAGGCGCTATGACCTCAATCAGTCAAGCCAAAATGGATGAATCTCGAAAAGCTTAAAGCAAGTATAGCCCTGAGGATGAGTATGAATTTTTCAGATGCAGAAAAAAACAAAAAAATCCAGAGCGCACAGTAGAAGTACTGAGCAGAGAAACCGGCAAGAAAAGCAAAAGATTGACTTTGACAAGCCAAAGCTCGACCAAAGCTTCTCCAAAACTTGAAAACAAAATTTCTAAGACTTCACACTCTCAGACCGCGCGAGCAGCAATAATAAAACGAAAACAAAAAGAAAAAAAGAAAAACAAGAAGCTCAACACCTAAGAGTGAGCTTGATAAAACTATTACAGTCCGAGCTTCTCCGAACTCCGATCGTAAGTAAACAAAAAACGAAAATACCCAGACAATGCAAATTTCGCCGAAACGCCTCCCGTTGCAAACCGTTTCTCTAAAAAAGAAGCAAAATCCCCCTCCGCATGCATCGCCAGCCGCATTATAGCCGAAGCATCGATTCAGCATCGAGAGAGATTACCTTGGACAGGTCGGAAACGAGAGATTCATGATCGTGGACGTCGGATCCAAAGGAGCATCGACCGCCGCTCCCAGAAGCAGAGGAGAAGAGGCTGAAAGTAGACCCCTGCGGGAAGATGACGGAGTCGGGACTGTCGTCTCGAGCTCTAAATCCCGATCTCGAAGCCTTTTGGTCTGGAATCCCACTAAACCCTCGCATCCTCGGGTTCTTCGCATTTACAGCGATCGCGCATGGAGAAAGCGATTCGCTCCCCCCCTTTGCAGAAAGCGATTTGCTTCCTTTTATGCTCCCCACAGGCGGCCTGAGGCCTCCCATGGCGGGTGGTGGTGTTTTTGGGATGCCCGGCAGTTGCTACCATGACGTGCGTCTCAACCAGACGCCGTACGGCCTCTTCATTCTAATTAGTAATTACTTCTTCTTGGGGGATCTGTACCAAAAACACACCAACCGCTTCCACCTCGATGAACCGGTCCGGTTAAGAACCCTCCCGTCCAGTTTCATGGTCTTGAGATAAACCGGTTCTTGAGTTGATTTCGGAGGCTAGACTGGACCAACCTCGTTGCACCATACTTTTTATTTAAATTACTAATTATTTCCGTATTTAAAATTTCATTAATTTAATTATCATATTTTTTATTATAACATTTTTAAGATAAAAATTATATCGTTTAATAAACATATGAGAATAATTTCAAGTTTCAACATCAAATTCGTGTACTATATTAAACAAAACTAAAAATAACTTATTATAATTAAAAAAGTAATTACGTACAAAATTCTTTTGTATCCCAAAAATACATTGTATGCACCAAAATGTGAACGGGCCAAATGCAACGAGCCTAAACGCCCATCAATTCGGCAAACAATTGTCGTAGGTAGGTTCTGTCGATTTTAGAAGACATTTGTCGCAGCCCATCGCTAGACCCATTCGCGTCGCTGCGTCATCGATACAGTCATCGCCCCTGTCAGCAATAAACCGTCGGCGTCAGCACTAGACAGCAGCCAGTCACGATGTCACTCAATTCAGCAGCTAAACGACCATGTCTGGTCGCCAACGGCAGAAGCCAAGAAAAGAGGTTCACGATCCTCATTCGATGGATCCAAAAGAAGAGCTCCTAGTCTTCCTCCCATCTCAACAACAACAGTAAAAAGGATGTCGTGATCCCCATTCTGAGGAAAGAACTCCGACAACTGTACAAAACCGACTACAAATAGCCATAAGAGTTCTGTCGTAGAGGTTGAAAAACCTTGGTTCAAAAACCTTTTGTCGAGAAAAAATCTTATGCACAGAAGTTCTCTCGAGCCGAAGAAGTTAAACGACTTGCAGTTCGTCAAATTCATCAGTTTAACCGGAGTAGTTCTACACGTTCGCCGGCAATGTCAACAAATCGATACAGGCTAAACATAAATACTTCCGTCCGACCGACCAAAGTCATCACCGTTCGTGAATACTTTTCCATAACTCATTTCGACGTTAACTCGCCAAAAATCGAAACTCCATAATTTTACACGAAGATCGAATAAGAGTAATAATAGGAAA
The DNA here is from genome assembly GCA_019845555.1 of Aristolochia fimbriata. Taxonomy (NCBI): domain Eukaryota; kingdom Viridiplantae; phylum Streptophyta; class Magnoliopsida; order Piperales; family Aristolochiaceae; genus Aristolochia; species Aristolochia fimbriata. The sequence continues at coordinate 32,831,657 of CM034080.1, forward strand.
TTGTACTCGCATTCCTTTACTTTCAAACACAAATTGTAACATAAATATTCTGATATAATCGAATTACTTGTAACACAAATATTCTGATATAATTGAATTACTTTCTCAGTCGCGCCCTTTGTGGACCGGCGGATTTTCGATGAAACATACATATTAAATCAAATATTACAATAATACTATCCATACATCAAATCCATAACTAAGATAAAACCAGGTAACCCCGGGTGGGTCGAGCGAATAAGAGCCGACGGAGCACGTGTTGCGGGCCACAACAGAGCCGCCCACGCGAATCCACGTGGCGCATTGAACCGAAAAGACATCTCGAACACGTGGAGGGCGTCAGAGGCCCGCCAGCAGCTCATTTTTCGCAGGGCCGTCTCTCCGCAGGGCCTCCGTCATCAACTCCGTTAGCGTCTCATTTCAGACGCGTCTCCTCGTACCTCCGCACGTCCCCCATGAGGGTCTCTGCCAGTTTACCGAAAGTGGCTGAATCTCTTTTGACTCTAACGAGGGCCGTTTAGTCATATCCCGCGCGTCCGCGTCGGTTCGGTTGGACAGCCGTTATATAGAAAGAGTCTTCGTTTCGCTGTCTTCTTCCTTGGGGCATGTGGGCGTCTCCAGGGAAAGTACACCCCGCGGGCCGCGAATCAATAATGTCTTATTTTTATGGACGCGGGGACCACGAGTGGGCCCACTGTCTCCGAAATGAATCGGAACCGTTTATCCGAACTTCAGTTGGGTCGGGCGAGGGATGTCCCTTGTACCTTCCTATCGCTTCGAAATAATAAGGGAGTGGGCCAGGCGGAGTCCTGCTGGTGGGTCACCTGTACTCGAAGTCTTATCAATACGGGTCCAATGATTTTGCCGGTGGGTCCCGCTTGGAAGCTGTGCGGGCCCCGCATGGGTTTTGTCCTCTTGCAAGCCTTGAGAGATCCGCGTATAATAAAAACTGTGGAGTGTAGGACAGCAGAGCAGACTGCGAGATACATGGCTACTGCTGGTGGGCCCCATTTCATTTTTAAAAGTGAAATTTTGACGATTATAAAAAAAAAATCTCGTAAATAATTTGTAATAAAAATGATTAAATCAAAAGAAAAATTATAACAATTTATTCTAGGTATAAATATATATATATTTATATATATATATATATTCCTTTATATGATAAATGAAGTACAAACTAGTGGACTACCTTAATAAAATGCAACATAAGCTAGCCCATTTCTCTCTTATAGACAGTGTTTTAAAAATCGAAACGAACCAGCCGGTTCGGCCCGGTCGAACTTGAATTGGAGACTAGTTTGGTTCTTATTGACTCGGACCCGGTTCACTATAATCAAAATTATTTTTGCATTTTTTCTATTCAAATTTTAAATATATATATATATTGTATGCACCAAAATGTGCACGGCCCAAATTCGATGAGTCCATCAACCCACCGATCCATCAAAGAACGATCGTGGGTAGGCCCTGTCGATCTTCGAAGTTCATCGCTGCAGCCCATCGCGAGAAGTCGGTCGTGTCGTCGCGTCATCGACGCGGTCGCGCCCCCATCGCCAGAAGCCGCCAGCGTCTTTAGTCAAGATGCATGCCCGTCGCGTTGCTACACAACTCAACAACCAACGATCATGTCGACCATCAACGGTAAAGACCAAGGAAAGAGGAGCACGATCCTCATTTGTGGGATCGAGGAGGAGAAATTCTTTGATCTTCCTCCCCTCTCAAAGGAGGGGCAGCAGAAAGGGGATCACGATCCCCTTTCCAAGGAAGAAACCACAACAACTTCACGGGGACGGGCTACAAAAAGCCAAAGAATTCCCAATCACGGGGGTGGGGAGAAATCAGGTGGAGAAAAAATCAAGTTTGAGAGCATTCTAGTTGAGAAAATACTTCACGCCACGTAGTTCTTTTCTCTCAAAGCGGAGGTCTGAAAATCCCTTCACCCAGAAGAAACTCGACGCCACGTAGCTCTCTCTCGAACCATAGAAGTCAAGCAACTTGCGGTTCGTCCGCAACTCAACAGTTCAACCGGAGGGCGACTCTGGTCGCCCGAGCAACGTCCACAAGTCGACACACGCTGAGCACAAATACCTCCGTCCGACCAGACCAAAGCCACACCGGATCGTGCACACTCGTTCACGCAACTTCGAAGTCTCGACGACGACTTCGCCCGAAGCTTTAACTTCACCAAAACACACGGAGATCGAATCGAGGAAGCATAGGAGAGTGAACTCGCATTCCTTGATACAAAAACACACCAGTAACACAAATTATTCTAAAGTAATTGAAAACTTTCTCGGTCGGCGCCTCTTTGGCGGACGGCCGGATTTTCGGTGAAACAGATTTGGCACGCCCGGTGGGACTTTTCCTACCTCTCATCTCCTTCTCCGTCCAACCAACAAAAAAAAAAATCTCCTACCTCAGCCATGGCCAGCAACGCCAACAACGGCAACAACAACAACAACAACAACAACAGGGGTAAAGCAAACCGCCTCCTCGAGCTCGGTCACCCGCTCCCTGCAGCTACCGCAAGCTCAACCGCGGGAGCTTCAGCGGACCATCTGCCGACCTCCGCGCCCTACCTCTCCACCACCGGCCATTCGCCCAATTACAAGGGCCTTGGCGGGAGCTTGTCCACTGGAGAGGCTCCTTTAATGCTAGATGTGCGCCGTCCGAGTGCAGTCTACCAACCACAGGCTACCGCGGCCTCTACCAAAACGGTCGTCGCACCGGTTAGAATGATCCCGGCAGCAAATAGGCCGACCTACCTGCCCGTCGACACCACACCACCGGCCGACGGTCCGGTGGTCAGTCCAACCCAATCGCCACCATCGCAAAGGAGCTTCGTCTTCTCTGCTTTGGTGCAACGGTACGAACAACAGGGGGGCACAAACTCCTCCTCCGTGGCCAGAATGAATTCGCCATCGGCCTCCTCCCGTCTGAGCGGCGGCCGAAGACAAATCTCAATCGTGACCATCTCTCACGATCTCTTAGCAGCGCTTACTTCAGCAGCCGTCTCACTACCCATTCGTTCGCCTCGTCGACAGACACCGGCGACCTCCCCGGCTGCGCTATTACCAACTCCGCTTGCCGCATCTCATCGGGGCTGCCTCCGCAAAGCCCGGTCGCCCACAACAACTTCTCCACACCCGAGAACACCGACGACCGTCTCCCCAATGCGGTCACCGGCAAAATATTCTCCACCGATCTGCGTCGGAACAGCTCCATCGACGCCGACCGTCAAAATGGCCACAATGACGACGTCGGTCAAAACAATCGAAGAGCAGCTTGCCGAAATGCAAGCTGCATTTAAAGAACAGAGCGAACAACTGCGCATCAAAGACGCGCAACTCGCAGCTCGCGATCTCCAGATCACAAGGATGATGGAGCGGCTCGAAATGGGCACGGCCGCGAACAGCACCGGCGTTTCGCAAGAGGTCGACCGAAACCGGGCGACTACTAGTGGCTCTGCCAAACCATCGCGAGAGGATCCTGCCTCTGACGACGAGATGCAGCCTATCGTACCGACGGTCATCCACAGAGGTCGAACTGAAGCAGAGCCGGCTGCCCCCACCTTAGATGCGGTGACTGAACTCATCAACCGTGCCATGCGAAACGGCTCCGGCGAAAGCAAGTCGGTGGCCTATCGAAAGCCGTACACGCAAAGGATACAAAACATCCCAATGCCGTTCGGCTATCATCCGCCGAAGTTCCAGCAATTCGATGGCAACGGCCACCCAAAGCAGCACGCCGCTCATTTCATCGAGACCGCAACAACGCCCAGACGACGGCGACCTGTTGGTCAAGCAATTCGGCCGATCCTTGAAAGGGCAACGCTTTGATTGGTATATCGAATTGCCGCAAGAATCAATCGATAGCTGGGAACAATTGGGCGAGAGTTCCTCGGTCGATTTTACAAAGACTCGACGCATACCGATCACTCGGGTCGAGATAGCCAATCTAAAGCGAAGAAGGAAGAGAAGGTCGCCGACTACATCAACCGGTGGAGGAACTTGAGCCTCAACCGCAAAGAGAGCTTCGAATCTATCCCTCGGCAGAAATCGAAATGTGCTCTCGAGGGATGCAATGGGAACTCCTACGCTACATACAAAGTCGACGGCCAACAAACTTTCAAGAACTCGCAACAGAGGCCCACAACATGGAGAACCTCATGGAGGAGCGAGGGAGGAAGTTTCATCATCTGCCGCCGCTGACCGTATCCCACATACGTGAAGGAGAAAACTAAAGCATCCTTCACGATTTAACGCTCTCGAACCAATAAAAGTCGGGAGCAAGGTAAAACAAACTTCGGCCCACGACCTCCCCGCCGAGCACTTATTGGAAACCGTCGATGGAGGAGAGGCAAGCAAAGACCTACCCTTCATCGACGCCGATGTTCCTCTCATGCTCGAAAGCAGCTGCTCGAGAACAACTTGATTAAGTTGTGGGACATCAAAAGACCCGGCGACCTTGCGAAATCAAAGGACCGAAACTTCTGCAAATATCACCGTGCAGCTTGGTCACTCGACCGAGCAATGTTTCTCTTTAAAGGATCGAATCATGAATCTCGCAGCACAAAGCCGTATTGTGATCGACGGAGCGAAGGAGCAGCGTCGGCAAACATTGTCTCCATTCAAGCCCGAGCCAAACCGGCGAAGCTCGGCCAAACAAACAACAGTCGCAAGGAAGGAGTACCGCCCAAAATTTGGTCCCTCCAACCGACCGTACAACAAAGACGACCACCGCTAAGGTCGCACCAAAAACCGCACCCCGCGAAAGAAGCTGCAGCCGACGCAGAGGGTGGATCCTGGTTACCCGGAGAAAGAAGCTTATTCGAGAAATCGAACCGCACCGCCCGAACACCAGAACTAAAGGCGGCTGCCAAACAAAAAGCCGCTGGCGCCAAAGAAAACTCCCAGGACCAACGTCCAGGGGGCAAACAAGAAGAAGAGGAGACCCGTCACTTTGGCGGAGTTCTTCCCCAAGGAGTTTTTCGCGCCTCCAGCAATGGTGGCAACCTGCTCGATAGCTCCTCCCGAACCAGCAGCAGCCAAAGACAAAGGCAAACGACCGGTCGTCGAATGCGACGACCTCGAGACGTCATCGAAGCAAATCTCGTCACTCAACGAGATAGAAGACGACCTCGACTTGGCCACAAGGTCAAGACAAGCCTTGAGAAAGCATGACTTGCCGAAGGTCGGGTTAACTCCACCCTACGGAAAAGAGGAAGAAGATGCACAATCCTCCCCGCAGCCGGTAAAGTCAGAAGAGGCACTCGTCGTCTCCCGCCCACCGCGCATTGTGTTCCGAGAGAAGGATGCACAACTGGGGGCATGACATCCTCCTCCGCGACCAGACAAACTGCTGGCCGCGACCAAAACAGGTGCCCGACGACCGAGCACCCTTCGAAGCTCCGCGACCAGACAAATTGCTGGCCGCAACCAAAACAGGTGCCCGGCGACCGAGCTGAGCACCCTTCGAAGCTCCACGACCAGATAAACTGCTGGCCGCGACCAAAAGCAGATGCCGGGCGACCGAGGCAAAGCACCCTTCGAAGCTCAGCGACCGGACAAACTGCTGGCGCGACCAAGACGAGTGCCGGCGACCAAGCCAAGCACCCGCCGAAGCTCGCGACCAGACAAACTGCTGCTGGCGCGACCAAAACAGGTGCCCGACGACCAAGCCGAGCACCCTTCGAAACTCAGCGACGACAAACTGCTGGCGCGACCAAAATAGGTGCCGGCGACCGAAGTCGAACACCCGCCGAAGCTCAGCGACCGGACAAACTGCTGGCGCGACCAAAACAGTGCCCGACGACCGAGCCGAGCACCCTTCGAAGCTCAGCGACCAGCCAAACTGCTGGCGCGACCAAAACAGTGTCCGACGACCAAGCCGAGCACCCGCCAAGCTCTGCGACCAACCAAACTACTGGCCATAATAAAACCGGTGCCCGGCGATCGAGCCGAGCACAATTCAAAGCGCCCCGATTGTAACGCTGGCGTCGTCGTCGGAGAAGATGACAGAAGCCCGGCGTCGTGCCACCGAAGAAGACGACCGAAAGCCGCGATGAAAAAAAAATCACGACTTCTACCGCCTTTTGTTGCGCCCACCATCGCGTTCACCCAAAAAAAAAAAAATCCCAACCACACTCTCGGCAGCGATCACAACAAATGCCCGGCGGCCAAGCTCCGATCATCGCCGGCTTCAAAAGGCCAATTCTGGCAATGCTTTGAAACCCAATCTCTTCACTTCTGCTCCTCCAATTTGAAAATCAACAACACCCCCAAACGGAAGCCTCTTCCTCCGCCAATTCCTGTTCGCACCAAGAACCCGTCTTGAGGGGTGTGATATCGTCCAAGCCGACGATTCGGTCGATCATATTGGGTGAGAATGGCGTTTCATATCTCCTTCCCGAGGCTCCTTTCGAGTTCCAGTTCAGTTACTCGGAGACACTAAGGTGAAGCCTATTGCAATTCGAGATCCCACTTCTTTGCCCTTTGCGTCGCCGTCATTGCCTCGGCCGTGGACGGGGAAGGCTCCCTTGAAAAAGTCCAAGAAAAAAAAATCCCTTTGTTCGATTCATTCAACCCGCCACTTCCCGAGACGAAGGGAATGAAGCGGGTCTGCCTGGACCCATCCCACTCGGAAAGTTTCCCAAGGGAAAATGAAGGAGGAGATATTGGGGGAGCCCACCGGCCAAGCTATCGGAAGGGGACTCGAGGCCATCATCTACAGGGTTCTGAGAGTAGTGACCTCTGTGCCATTTTTTTAACCAGCAATGACACCAGAAGAGATAAGACCGCCAAATTCAATGGCCAAAAGTACTACCTTCCCCGCCTTTCGGTTAGCATCCTCCCCAACTGCAATCGTCCTCAACACTGCTCATGTGGTTTCGCAGCACAACAACAAGGACTTCATTCCCAGCGACGAATTCAAGAAGAATAATAAGGAATGGAAGATGTGGAAAGAACCCATTGTGAAGGTCAATGATGCCAATTTCAAGTTCCCCTCTTGTTTGGAGCACTACAACATGACCAAGGATACCACCGATTATCTCTGGTACTCCACGCCGTCCATATCTTCGTCAATGCAGTGGAAGTGCAAAATTGCCGGGATTCACCAGGTGAGTATCCAAGGTCTGAACACAAGGACCTTGGATCTGTCGCTCAATGACTGGGGTCACAAGGTGGGACTGGAAGGGGAGAAACTCCGCGTTTACACTCGAGGCGGATCTCACCGGGCGGATTGGAGCGAAGCGAGCGGAAACGTTGCTCTGGTTTTGTATAAGAGATATTTCAACACACCTTCTAACGAACCTGTATACATGAGCGCGAGATGAGAAAGAGAATCCGCGACGAGCAAGCCTTCCCGTACGGCAACCAAGCCAGACCTAGTCAAAAGAAATCTGCAGCACTCGCGACCAAGAAGCAACCGGTGACGGAGTTGGGTGCGGCCAAAACAACAAACAAAGCTTCGCGACCAGCCATAAAGCCGGCCGCGATCGAAACAAGTGCCCGACAACCGAGCCGAGCACAATTCAAAGCACCAGCAACAAAGCCGGCCGCGATCGAAACAAGTGCCCGACAACCGAGCCGAGCACAATTCAAAGCTTCGCGACTAGCCACAAAGCCGGCCGCGATCGAAACAACAAAATTTGTGCCCGGCAACCGAGCCGAGCACAGTTCAAAGTTCGCGCCCAGCAACAAAATAGGCGCGAAGAAAAAAAAAGTACAGAGGCACTACCCGACGACCGAGCCGGATGTTGTACTACAAACTCCTGCGGTCGGCGACCGAGCCGGACACAGCCAACAGAACCAGGTACGCAACCTCTCTTCAAAAAAAAAAAGATGCGACAAAAAGAAACAGTCGTTGAACAAAAAGAAGCAAGCGACAAAAAGGAGCTGTCGCAAAAGAACAAAAAAAATGCAGCGACAAAAAGAAGCAGTCGCAAAAGAAAAGAAGTTGTCGACGACCAAACCGGCTACGATCACTCAGCAGCTCGCACCCGGTGCTCAAGCAAGTTGCGACAACAACACCCGGCGACCAAGCTGGGTGCGCCAGAACAGAAATTCAGCCTCCCAGCGACCGAGGCAGATGCGACCAAAACAAGAGCAATGCACTCGCGGACCAAACCGAATGCAGGAAAAAAGCCAGCGATCGTCGGCATAGCCGGGACTAATAAAATCCGTTGTCGGGCGTGACCAAAGCCAAACGCGATGAAGGAACTATCGATGCAACACCCGGGCGATCGATTCGGTGTCAGCAGAGAAGAACTCCTCCGCGAACCGGCGACCGAGCGGACGCAGCCTGACGAAGTCGTATGTAACTCCTCTTCAAAAAAAAAAGGCTGCGACAAAAAGAAGCCGTCATAAAAGAAAAGCCGCGACAAAAAGAAGTCGCCGCAAAAAAAAAAAAAAAAAAAAAAAAAAGAGCACGACTAAAAGAAGCGGTTGCAAGAAAAAATAGGAGGTCGGCACATACTCACACCGGGTGCCTCTTGTCGGCCACGACCTCAAAACAACTTGCACCGGCGACCAACTCCTGGCCGGTTGCGACCAAACAACAACTTCGCGACTCGGTGTCAAGCCTGAGTCGCGCTTAGCGCGAGGATTCAGCCCTCTAAGAACCAAGCCGGTCTCAACCGAATCAAAATTTTGGCACCCGTGACCAAAAAACGAAGTTTTATCTCCCGGCGACCGAGCCGCCTAAATAAAACGAATATCAGCACCCGGGCGACCGAGGCGAATCGCGACAAGATAGCACCCGGCGACCGAGCGAATCGCGACAAATAGCACCCGGCGACCAAGCCGGATGCGACAACAGGAAATGTAACACCCCAAGCAACCCAGCCGGGCACACTCAAAGTAGAATTCAGCACATGGCGATCAAACCAGGTCGCGACACAACACTTTTGTTCATTGTCGAGCCAAATCTCGCAGATTACAATGGTCGTCCTGTCACTTTGACAAACCGACAGATACTTAGTGTGCAAGAAAGCCGCCGAGAGAGAGGTGGTAAATGAGAGAAGAACACGAGAGGATATTCAAAAAAAAAAAAGGAGAAAATCGTGGAAAGAGAGAGACAAAAAGAGACCGAGGGAGAGGTCGAAAATGAGAGGAGAGAAAAAGAAGAAGAAAGAGGGAGGAAGAGAAGAAGAAAGAAAAGAGAGTGGGGTCGACTTTGCCGACTCGAATTCAACCCGAGGTCTGGGGAGAGAAATTTCTTTTACAAGACCTTTGAATTCTGGCTCGCAGAAAATTTCTGATGTAAGCCGGGACCGACAAGGATCGCAAAAACGAGAGATAAGTTGCGCATAGCCTCCGGTCGAATCGCAGAAGGCCAATTAGTGGCAGAGGGCAGCACCCGTGAGCGCAGACTATCTTTCAAACTCGCAGAAGCCAAACCGTCGACGAGAGATATCCCAATTTTTTGGGAGGATCGATTCAGCCAAGAGGGGTCCCACTACACACACCTCCTTTCAAAATCCTCTTCCCGGTGCGTCAATACAGTTCGCTGAAGGAACTGCAACTCACCGAGACATCAGTCAATTTCAAATTCGGCCTCCTGGGTCTTATTCAGATTCGAGTTTTCCCTTTGGTCCGACGACCAAGCTACCGAAACTGCACCTCTCACTAGTGCGACGCACACAGAGTCGCTGAGTGACACCTCTTCCCCGGCGCGACAGCCAAAGTCATCGAGACTTGCAGAAGTTCACAAAATCTATCGCATCGGCCTTCTCCGAGGTTTCGAAACAACTTTTTGGCAACACTCAAAGCAAACCGTAGCCAGTAGCTCAACCCCAATTCGTCGTTGTTGCTCAAACCTGGGCGACATCTCTGCTCAGGTATCCATCATCTCTCTATACCGTACATACTCCACATGTACGCGTATGCAAAAAAAAAAAATCGAAAAAAGCAAACAGCTCTAAAAACAAAGAAGAGAGCAAAAAAACAAAAGAAAGAAAAGAAAAGAATGAAAAAAAAAAATCGCATTACAAGCATAAGGTGTGAGAAAATATACAACGGTCCTAAAAAGCAAGAGGACGAGAAAAGCATACATACACAAAAGATAAATGATCCTAAAAGAGTAAGAGGATCAACAAAAAAAAAAAAAGGAAAAAAAAAAAAAAGGTGTGCGTCGTGTTCATTCATCTTCACATTGAAACTTGTTCGTTCCTCCCCGAACGAACAAGTCTCGGCGGGGCAATCAGTATGCACCAAAATGTGCACGCCCAAATTCGATGAGTCCATCAACCCACCGATCCATCAAAGAACGATCGTGGGTAGGCCCCGTCGATCTTCGGTTCATCGCTGCAGCCCATCGCGAGAAGTCCGGTCGTGTCGTCGGCGTCATCGGCAACACGGTCGGCGCCCGTCGGCCAGGAAGCCGCCAGCGTCAGCTTTTAGTCGGCATGCCCCGCCACGTTGCTACACAACTCAACAACCAACGATCATGTCTGGCCATCAACGGTAAAGACCAAGGAAAGAGGAGCACGATCCTCATTTGTGGGATCGAGGAGGAGAAATTCTTGGTCTTCCTCCCCTCTCAAAGGAGGCAGCGAGAAAGGGGATCGCGATCCCCTTTCCAAGGAAGAAACCACAACAACTTCACGGGGACAGGCTACAAAAAGCCAAAGAATTCCCAATCACGGGGTGGGGAGAAATCAGGTGGGAAAAAATCAAGTTTGAGAGCATTCTAGTTGAGAAAATACTTCACGCCACGAAGTTCTTTCTCTCTCTAAAACGGAGGTCCGAAAATCCCTTCACCGAGAAGAAACTTCGACGCCACGTAAGCTCTCTCTCGAACCATAGAAGTCAAGCAACTTGCAGTTCATCGCAACTCAACAGTTCAACCGAGCGACTCTACACGATCGCCGCAAGCAACGCCACAAGTCGACACACGCTGAGCACAAATACCTCCGTCCGACCAGATTCAAAAGCCACACCAGATCGTGCACACTCGTTTCGCAACTCGAAGTCTCGATGACGACTCGCCAGAAGCTTTAACTTCACCAAAAACACACGGAGATCGAATCAGAGGAAGCATAGGAGAGTGAACTCGCATTCCTTGATACAAAACACACCCTGTAACACAAATTATTCTAAAGTAATTGAAAACTTCTCTCGGTCGCGCCTCTTCGCGGACCGGCGGATTTTCGGTGAAACATATATAAAGCATAGAGTATAATATTCAATGGTTGAACAATTGATCCAACCCAACCTGACCAGATTTGACCAAAACCCAGTTTAATGGCCGGTTCGGTTTTTAAAACATTGCTTTTAAAACATTAATTAGTGATCTTATTCTTCTTAATTTTTCCGTTTTATACCAGGGTTTACTGTATAAAAAACCTGAGGCCTGCCCACCGTATCTGGTTGTCTTGTACTATATCAATACGTATTGGTCAATATAAAGCTAATATTTATACATAGATTTTATATAATTCATGGGATTCCTTTGTAATAGCCATGATTAAGGGTAGAGATAAAACTCCACGCTTAATGATGGTTTAAAACTTTAACCTCTTCAAAATCCTTAATGTTCCTAATTCACCCACACCGTCATCTTATCCTTTTTCCTCTCAATTCCAAAAAATAAAAATTTTAAAATACAAAATACAAAATACAAAAAACTTTAATAATAAGCCAAGAATCTGAAATAAAAATATAAAAAAATACTTAAACATAAAAGAAAAATAGATATAAGCATTTTAATCAATTTAAGTAGATACTGAGCTTAACCTGTAACTGTTACCCGAAAATGTAATTACCTCAAAATCCGATACGTGTCGGCCGGTATATCCGGTTATTATAAATCTACGCCGCGTGATTGATTCCTTGTCGTCCCTTTGGGGTAGAAGGCGTGCGTGGAAGGGAACATGGGTTGAGAGAGACGACTTAGATTGACATAATGGCATTAGATCTTGTTTTGAGTTTTTAATTAAGTCTAATCAAATCCGTAGTTTAGTTCATCGACAGAACAATCTTCGTTACAAATTCTTTTGAGGGAAGGAAGAAAGGAAAGTGGCGGAGAAGGCGGAGAACGATGATGAGTTTGACTGGGATTATTCGGAGAGGAGACATACGAATGAGTTCATGAGTGACTGGTTTTGGAATTGTTTTTTCTTTTCTGTGTTATAAAAACAAGGACGGGAGAGCAGAGTCAGAGAGGGGGAGAGAGAGAGAGAGAGAGAGAGAGGCGTGCGCGTTGGAGGAAGGGAACGACGGACAGCTTCTGCTCTTGGGTTTGATTTCAGAGCACGACGTCTTGTCTGCTGGGAAGGACCCCCGCGATGCAGGAGGCACAAGGCCACTTGAGGAGGAGAGAGAGAAAGAAAAAAAAAAAAAAGAGAGAGATTTTTTTAGACGGAATAGAAAAATAGAATGGAGTTATTCAGTAGATCATATTATTGGTATATGATATGAGTGGCAATGTGGTATACAATTATTTCAGATGTTGTTTTCATTTATTTATTAATAAGACTATAGAACGAATAATCAGAATAGAAAAAAAAAAATATATATATAAAATAATAAATAACGTAGATAACTTTGTATAGAAACTTGTAAATAATGGTATTCTAAAGTAGAAAAAATATTACTTAATTTATCAAAAAAAAAAAAAAAACTTAGATCGAGATTATACCCGTGTTTTAAAAACCGAACTGAATTGGCCGATTTGACCCGGTCGAACCAGAATCGGAGGCCAATCCTGTTCTTATTGACTCGGCCTAGTTCAATGTAACCAGCATTATTTTTTTTCTTTTATTATAAAAATATTAAATATATCTAATATATGGGGTATTCCACCGTCCAACTCAGTCTAACCAGGTCAATTAGATAGCCTGTCAGGCTTTTAAAACATTGGATAATACAGTTTTGTAAGAAATTATGTGATAACTTATATACTCTCCTTAATTATGTAATCGGATATAAATTGATCTTACATGCAGTTTAGGGGTGTAAACGGGTAATAATCGAAATGGGTAAGGGTTATTTTGTTACCCTTGTCACTCATTTCGATTACCCTACCCGTATTTCGTCACCCGAATAAAACTTAGTTATTCCGTTACCCGAATTTCTTACCCGAGATCGGGTAAATAAATGGATAATTATATTTTAATAAATTTAATTATTTAATCCTTTTAAATATTTAAAAAATATAAAAAAATATAAAATTATATAAAAATTATATCCAAATTCTTAAATTTATCTAAAAATAACTCAAATAAATGTACAACACACATATTAGGGTATGTATAATAAAAATAATGATATAAAATTTTAAAAAATTACTAAATTACCATCCGATGAATCGGGTAATCGGGAAAGGAATACCCATTATCCATATACGTGAGGTGGGTAATCGGGTAATCCAATTACCATTCGGGTAATTGGGTAAAATTGACACCCTTAATGCAGTTCTATTTATTATTCAGCAAATGAATAAATTATCCATTTATTATTCAGTAAATAGATAAAATTATCCATTTATTATCACTAAATGAATAAATTATCCATTTATCTGATTATTATCCAATTATAATCCGTCGAAATAAAAATTCATTCCGTATACCTGTGAGTGGCGGAACAGTGGATTTGGGTAATAAAATTAGTAAAGCAAATTAGGGTTCACAGCTTTACTGACCATCACTCCTTTTGAACGCTTTGAATCTTTATTTGGTTAAAGTAAATTCTACTGGAACTTTGAGATCAATTGAAATTACATGAATTGTATCTTACCATTAGGTCATATAGGAAGGGTGGTGTCATTTTATATGAGCCTTTGCACTGTGAAATCACCTTATATAAAGGCTTCACGTCCTTAAACACTTCACAACACATGCATAAATCTTGTCTAGTCTTATTTAGTCTCGGATTTAATCCTTCAATTCACTTCTGAAAATCCCTGTGATCTTAGGAGGATTTATCATTGAAGTGAAGTACCTTTGCGGTTTACGCCTTGTGTAGCCTTAGTTTCGCTGCGAATTCGTCGATACACTCGAACCTGTGCAGCCTACTGTCTTGTAGAGAGCTTCAATGAATAAATATTTCAGAAATGAGTTTAGGGTTCAAGGGTTCTGGGCTAGTTTTATTACTCTACATCAATAGCAGAATGAATTACAAGTGGTATCAGATGCATCGATATCCTTTTTCTTCTGGCAAAACAATTACCACAACAAGCTGATAACATCAATCCCCACGGCTTGAAGTAATCAGTTAACAGATGAAAGACAAGTGAGCACCATCAGTAGCTTGTTAGGAAGGCTTGTTACAAATGTGCCACATTGTCCACAATGAGGACATCTTACCATCTTGCTTGCTGATCAAACTTCTCCTAGAGCAAAGTCACCACTGTCGTTTAAGGAGCTAGGAGCATATAATGAGCCAACGGAGTCTTTTTCTCTACCATTTGCATGAAGTTGTCGTAAGATAAGTACCTTTACGATGCTACCAACTCTACATTTCATCTGGGAAGATGCTCGGAAACAGGTCCACTTAGTTAGCAAAGACATTTACCCTGACTCTTGCTGTCACTTCAGGGTGGAGTTTCAATTCTGCTATGTACTCGCCGGTCTCACGAATCTCTGGGAGTGAGATGATGCGTTTGTCCACATCTCTACAACAATAAAGACAAAATGTTGCATGAGAGAACCTTGTTGAAGAGGGAGACTTGTTGGGTTTTGATGGGGCTTCTATGAGCAATGTGTTTTGGTAGTAAGCAAATCACGTGTGGCATGTAATAGTGAATGTACTATATTCTAGAATCCCAAGGATAGGACAATCTAGCCGTCATTAAACCATGATTAAATGAATGGAAGGGGCAAAAACAGCTTTATTCCCAGGTTTCAGATCGTTAAAAATTGATGCCTCTCGGGTATCACCAATAATCAGCACAGTAATAACAGGTGCCTCATGTAAAGAGGACAACATATATTTGAAGTTATTTCTGTAGATGAACATACCTTGAGAGCTGTGCCTTGATTATGTCAACAAGATCTTGTGCAGTAACACTGTTGAGAGAAAAGTGTAATTAGATTAGTTAAGGATGATTTCATAAGTTAACCACAAAAAATCGTGTTAGTCACGCACGTTCCAAAAATTTGTTTTCCTTTTCCTCCTTTCCGCTTCACCTTGAAGGCTCCAACAGTTTCAAATATCAAAGCAAGTTGTTGAGCCTCCTCTTTGACCTGGTGCATCAAGAGCGTATAGAACAAACAGAATAAATAAGGTTATTGAAATGTTTTTGCCAAGTTAATCCCACACATTCTATAACTAAGCTGCACAAGTTTTCTTGTATATGAAGGTTTGAATGATTCTTGTATAAATACCCAATGCGCAGGTTTCTTAATAGGAATGCCTACGCCTATGCTTTACTAAAGAAGTCAGATTCTTGGAGGGACTGTCATCCCATACTTAGCTGTTCCAACAAAGAAGGTTAAGATTCTTTCTGTTTTCTGAAAATACACTCATCAGAAAAGAAAACAGAGTAAACTACACTTCCAAATGTTGAATATAGATTTTTTTTGAGAATATTTGAGTTCACAACTAGAAGTAGTAAAACAACATATGATCCAATCCCTAGGTTGTAGCTTCATTGAGTAATCCTAAATGTGTTGCCACACATTAAGAAAGAAATAATTACATCACAACAAATGAAATTAAGTATCTTCAAAGAAGTTAAAAAACTGCTCAGTTTTATCATGTGATAGATAGTAATTCCTTGTATCAAATAAAGTCAAATCTAACATGGATCATCCAAAAATAGAAAGGGTCCTTACGAATCTGGGATCCAGTCTAGACATGTACACTTTCAGCTGACTGGACCAGCTGAATTCATATTAAAATACAAGAGAAGCTTCAACATACCCGTTTTTTCTCAGCCTCAATACGTTCCTCTTCTATTCGCATTTCCCTGCAATTTAGAACCATCAGCCCAATTCTCCTTAATCCAGAGAAGATATTTGCATACAGATTCCTAACAGGATTTAGTAAAAATAATTCCTTTATATTTGTTGCAAGAAACCTATATATTTCTACTTCAACAGGAAATAATATTCAGAGATTTCCAGTTACCTAGTTTCGATTTTGACTTGCGTCTAAAGATGGCACGCATTTTACATTCTCAGGGTCTTCAGTAGATTTACATTTTTAATGAAGGTGAAACTATCTTCCACTGCAACGTTTACTGAAGCAATGGATGTACATTACACAGAATTCGGAGTAGAACTGAAAAGAAAGCTCACTACTTAATTGAGCCGTGTTGGCCGGAGAACCTACAATTGTGCATTTGAAAACGTTTGAAAGACGAAGATAGAGGCTACCTTTAAACAATGAATCAATAAGACTATAGAGAGACTAATCACGCAATCGACTATTAGTGTTCAGTAACGTTATACACTTCGCGAGGAGCATGTCTATTGTTGTAGTTTCAGTAATTTTACTCAAATTAATAAAAAAGAAGAATTGCGGTGGAAGGAGAGAGCAATTTACTTGAGAATGAGAGGAGTGAGGATCTGGGCCTTGCCCAAGGGCAGGAGATAATTGCGGTAGAAGCCGGCTTTGACATCCAGCACTTGCCCTTTCTTACCCAGTTCCGTCACGTCTTCCTTCAGAATTATCTGGGTGGTGTACAGCAAAACAAGCGTCGAAGTGAAACTCTTACCATTTGAGAACAGAAGTAAGTAAATTGAACCCAGAGATATGACCAGCGGAAAAAAACACACGCACAAACATTTAATCCAAAAAGAAAAAAAGGAACAGCGAAAAGCTCACTGATTCCCAGTAGTCTCTGTACCTTTCGCGTTTTCTTGGCTTTCTTCTGCGCAACAATAAGCGCCCTCGTTCCTCCGTCTGAAGGTCTTGAGCTGTCGTTGGTGACTCTGACGGAGCTTCGCAACCAAGAGCTGGAACTCCATGAAAGTGTCGCCATTTTCGCTCCCTCACTCTCGCTCTCCCTTATCGGAACGTCGGGTCCCAAAATCCAAACCCACGGCTACGACGGATAAAAGGCCGATGTCATTTATTTTAGATTTCTGAATTATTATTTGCTACTTGAATTTTCAAAGGTAACAAATAATATATTACATTTGGATAAAATAAGATAATTACATGAAAATTTTAGTTTACATGTAGAGAAATAATCTAAATACTTTACAAAAGGCTCATAAACAATTTAGAAAATTATTAATTTTATAATTATACTTATAATTTATAAAAAATTTCATATATATCATCTTTTCCCTTAATTATATCATAGAAAATTTTATTTTATTTTATTTTATTATGTTCTATTTTTTCCCCTTTTGCTATAAATAAGAGACAGGGGCTAATGGGCCACTTGGCCCAATAATTTTGTAAATGGGTGGAGGCTAATGGGCCGCTGGTCCAGTCCAGACAAAACCAATCAAACGAAGCAGCAGAAAACCCTAAACCCTAAATTCCTGAACCGCTTAGCGACTACGTTAGTATTTAAATTAAGAAAAATCATGACGGACCGGGTTTAGCTATCGAACCACTAAACCCCGTCCCTAGGGCAAAGAAAAGGAGTGTCGGGGCGGTCTTGTTCTCCTCTTTTCTCTTCGCTCGACGGAAGTCCTAGCGAAGACGAAACTAGGTGGAGATTTTGCAGCTCCGGCGCTGCTTGGCTACGATTCCGGTACGTTAATTTTCCCTATTATTTATAATTTGAATGATCCGTTTTTGTAGTCTTCTCTAGTGAGTTCTTCGTTGAACTCGTATGAAGTCTTGTAATCCGTGACAATAACGGAAGGGTTTCTGTATTGGTATCAAGGGCTAGGAGGGGAAGTCCGGGAGGCTACATTAGAAGTCGGGAAGGGTACTGGGAGTTCGAAGAGCTTCGGTGACGGGTGAGAGCTGGCTGACGACGGAAAGTTGTGAAGTGTTTCGTTCACTTTCTTCTTGTGTTAGGGTTTTGTTCTGCACGCCTGTTTGAGTTCGGGGAAGGATGGCGTCTCAGGAAGCGGCGCCAATGACCTCCATGGAGATTGAAAAGGGATCTCAAGCGGGTGCCTCGCTGCCGCCAATGAAACCGAAATTTGAGCCCCTTAAAGCTCACGAGATGTCAGATGGGAAAGTCCAGTTTCGGAAGGTTTCGGTTCCTCCGCACCGATATACACCTCTGAAGAAAGCGTGGATGGAAATCTATACACCTGTGTATGAGCAAATGAAAGTTGACATACGTATGAATCTGAAGGTAATTGACATCATTGTTCTTCTTCTCGCTTCTGTATTGCCATTAATTTTTTCTTCATCTCTTGTTTTATTTTCCCCTTTGTTTTGCTCAGAAGAAGTTCACAAATGTAAGTTGGATGACTCTTAATTTGTGCATGAGAGTTATTATGAGAATATAAATTAGGTTCGTTTTTGGGGGGGTTGGAACTGGATTTTACCTTCCACGTGTTGATCAGCTTTCGGTGAACCTTATTTATAGGTCAGATGGCTTATAAGGAATACCGTGACTAATACTTGTTCTATTGGGATGTGGAATTATGTTTAGTTGAGCCCTTGGATTTCTTGTTGAATGGAACAAACGATATTACTCTGATTTCAAATTAGAGCTAGAAGAGAGGAAGGTAAAAAGAAATAAAAGATCCCCTAAGCTGCAACACACTTATAAAAGGGAGGTGCATCTGCCTGTCATGTTTTCCTAAGTTAGCAATACAATAACATGACTTGCAAGTGGTCATGTTCTATGGGTACTGGTGGAGGCTACAACTTATCTATTTTTCCGTTTGAAAAGATTTAGTCAGCTTATCACTTCTAATGTCAACCATATTAGCTTATATGTGGCAGAAAGGTCTACCTTGATAAATGTACACCGTATAGGCTCTTTAATCTGTTGATAAATGCACACCGTAAAGGTCTACCTTGATGCGACCATCATCATGATTGTTATATTTGATGTATGTTGTGGTGCGATGAAAGAAGGAAAGACTTGTAGCCTGAAGTATAATTCATGGTTGGAAGTCCCTTCTCCTGGTTCCATTTTGCTATTGAACTGCACTTTTACTGTTTTCTAAATTCTTGCATTTCTGTGCTTAATATGTTTCTAATTTTCTGAAAACCAGGCTAGAAAGGTTGAACTGAAGACAAGATCAGACACACCTGATATCAGTAACTTGCAGAAATGTGGCGACTTTGTCCATGCTTTCATGCTCGGTTTTGATGTAATTGATGCAGTGGCTCTTCTACGTTTAGATGACCTCTATGTGGATTCTTTCGAGATTAAAGACGTGAAGACACTTAGAGGTGAACATCTGTCTCGGGCAATTGGCAGGCTATCTGGTAAAGGTGGTAAGACCAAGTTTGCTATAGAGAACTCTACAAAAACTCGAATTGTGATAGCAGATACGAAGATCCACATATTAGGTTCTTTCTTGAATATCAAAGTAGCCAGAGATTCCCTTTGTAGCCTCATTCTTGGATCACCAGCAGCTAAGGTCTATTCAAAACTCAGGGCTGTTACTGCTAGAATGGCAGAAAAATTTTGATTTTCCGATTTTGTTACACCTTAATTTTTGCTATATGTTTGATGTACAATGAACGAGAATTGATGCTAAATGATGTTGTTGTCATTAGAACAAAAGTTTTTGTGTTATGTGATTGTCTTTGCAAGAAGAAAATCATGCAAAGACAATCATCCGTTTTTCTCGATTTATGCTTGCAGTTGATCTGCCGGTTCAGCATCTCTTAGAAAACCTGGTTTGGGGTGGTCTATAATAAACATATTCCAGTTCCTTATTTCTAGGATGTTTCGCTGTCCAAATGATGACATCCTCGCCAAGATGCTGAGGTGATTTGCCTTCAGCTTGATATCTCAAATAAATAGTTTCCAAAATACACTACTGGTATACATTTTCGAAGCAGAGCCGTGATGGCCGTGATGGCCGGTGTTGGCTTAGTTGACTAATGTGGTTTTGTTACGGCCATAGCAGTCTCGGTCTTCAGGGGATCATCCGAACCCCATCGAGAAGGAAGCTTAACATTGAGCGGCTGAATTCGCGTTGCGTCCTGTCATTCAGACTTTCAAATGAGGTTCGATTAAGATACCCTGTTTTAAAGATTCACCGTATTCTGAAATCTGAAGGTGTTGAAGTCGGCTTCCTTAGGGCAAGACAATACCGATCTCCTGCAACTTTACAATCGGCTCCAAGTTAAGGTAGCCGGATGCTTTGAAGTGACATGAATATCCTGCAAACAGATTAGTTGTGCACCGTGCACGTTTCCAAATAGAAAAAAGAAGGAACACACCTAAATTTTGGATTAACATATTTTACAATGTACAACATCTACGTCTTAGCACTTTCACTATATTTTTTGATCGCATGCCAACATTGACTTAATGACCATATTATACATCACATATGGCGACCGGGGATCTTATACATTACTGGTTGAGTACAGATTTTTTACAGGCCAGTGATTCCTTCGCGTTTTACTTACACGTTCTAGCTTGCTCCTGGTTCTGAACCTGAGTAAAGTACGCAGTGATTGCCTTCAGTTTGCCATTCAAGAAGTTTTTCTCCACCTGAAACCAGAAATCCTTGCTTTTATCATAAAAAGCTAGATACTTTTGGATAATTTCATTTTTAAGTAAGAATAAATTTCAAATATTTAAAATAAAAAGAAGCTACAAACAAACTCTAAATTGAAATAGATGGATCTATTAACCATAAATTAGTCTCATGGTCACCGGCAAGAAACTTAGGGGTATTTTGTTGGTACCGATCCCTAGATAACTGGAAAGAGAGCTTATAGGGGGTGGGCACGGCTCCGGTTTGGGTCAGGTTTAAAAACCAGAACCCAACCCAATCCGCCAAGACCCAACCTAACAATACTAAGATTATTTAGACCAATTTTTCTTAATAACTTTAAAAAATAAAAGCTTTTAAAAAATTATAAAAGACCAAGGGTCGGGTTTGGGTAAACCCAAACCTTTACCCAAACCCAACCCCACACGCACTCAGGTTTGGATTCCGAAACCCAAACCCGATCTGCGGGTTGGATTTGGAAATCCAAAACTGGGATTTTTGAGACGGGTCAGGTAGGGTTCTTGACAAACCCGACCTAATGTCCATCCCTAGCGGATCCAGATATCCAGGAAAGATCCGACAGATCTGAAATTTTGGATCTGGATCAAAGATCTCGAAGCCTGAACGAATCCTATCAAGATAAATTACTAATCCGTTGCCACCTCTAAAAGCCAGACTTCTCCAAGTTTTTTCTCCCCTAATAAATGGCCTCAAATATTTACGACAAAAAGTATAAGTCCATGCAACAGTACCTCCAAGGCCCAATGAGGGTGCTCAAGCCAAGCGATCTCTGCTAACTGGTTTACATCAACACTACGTGGAAGAAACATGACAATCCTCGAGGCAATTCCTTTTGCAATCTTGAAAAGAAAGTACCTAGACAGACAAAATTTTCAGGGACCCTGAGATAAGATTTAAGAGCAATGTTTTTCTTTAAGAGCAATGTTTTTTATAGAAAATAAAGTGAGTATACAAGGAGGACAAACCCATCATGAGGCTTAAGCATTGTCTTGATATCGTAAGTCTGAACCTTGGCATAATCTGGACCGCCCCAAGGAGGTGACAAGAAAACAGTGTTGCCCTGCATTAACATGCATAATAAACATCCTATTTTAAAACAGTTAAGCACAAGGTGTGGGTTTAAACAATCTCACAAGAAGATGTGAGTTATTTCTTTTCACACTTTTCTGTATCTAGCAAAAACAGCGCAGAAGATATGAAGGAGAAAAATAAAGCATAAGGATGAGCAATTTTATGTCGAAAATATGTAGACAGCCATAGGATGTGGATGAAAGCAAACTGAAGCAGGTAAGATATGTCCACTTAATCTGGAGTACTTGTATTGTCAATCCAAAAATTATAAGTAATCAGTTTCGATAAAAGAAGCTCTGAGATGGTGTCACACCTTCAACTTGGGGAACAACTGGAAAATGTCGCCACAGACAAAATCTATGCTGTCAACAACTCCATAAACAGTCGCATTATGCCTCGCATATTCAATTTTTTGTGGATCAATGTCAATTGCTAATACATGATTCTTCCTGAAATTGTCAAGCAACAGAAGCAGTTAATCTTTCCCATTTAGACAAAAGAGTACTACTCACTGATAACAATTGGTGGATAGCACAAGAAAAAATGCAGTTTTTTTTTTTGAGGAAAAAATACAGTAATTGGAAAGAGTCATTAGAAAATGGATAGGCAGCTGGATAGCGGGCACCTGGTGCTCCACTTACCTACATGCCACATTCCATGATATGCTCACTACAGTGTGATTAGCACTTATATGACCATAGTAAGTGAAAACACGTGCATCCAATATAAGACAGCAGGTTATGGATTTTTGGCTAGATGGCCTAATGTGGATTTCTAGTGTGAGGTCTTGGGTTCAAATCTTAGGTAGCTATGGGATTCAACTATAAAACAAAAAAAGGTTTTTAAAGTAGTGTAAAAGAGAAATTTTTGGAGAGATCAGGAGACAGAGAAAGGAAGCACGCAGAAGTCAAGCAATGTATCCAACGGACATCCCCAAAAACCTCTAAATAAGCTTCACTTAAAGTTACAACTACTTGAAGAGATTAGAGACTAGAGACTGAGATATCACTCTAAGCCTTTGATACATAAGAACAACATTCGACAGCAACTATTCTGAAATTCTTTTTGAGGAAAATGTTTTATATTAATGCAAGCCGAAGCAATACAGAAAACAATCTAAGAGGGGCCCCGTCCAAAAAGGAATTGAAGGTGCATCTATTCTGAAATTAAAAGAGACCAATGGACTTTTAACCAGTAGTCTAAGAAAACTAAGGCTTAGAAGGCCTGGCACAAGAAACAAAATCACCACACTGTTCCTGTCACTAAAAGTTCCATTAAACAAACATTCAGTAAGTTTGAAGCAACGGCCAGAATTTACTTCCTGTATTCTTTTTTTTTTTTTTTCTATCCTGTTCATGTCCATACCAGTTAAACTTTTCCTTTTTAAGTATTTGGTTTACATTGAAAACATGGAGCTCTAATTATAATGGAGAAAGAGGCCATATGCAAATCATGACATTTAAAAAGGTGATATGTTGGTGGGGCCAACTGAGACCAGCACCCTTTCCACCAACTCTAGCCAATAGTCTTGAGTAACCTTGAGAAGGAGAAACTATATCGATGGCAAAAATTGAGAGATTTCTAACATTGGGACCATGGTTTTTGGTTTTTAAACATTACCTTCTGACACCAGTATGATACATGCACAATTTAATCAGTGGTTTAATCTGCCGAAAAGGTTTGACCCAACCCAAGCACATTCCTAGGTCAGTGTCGGGCTGGGGTCTTATAATGTTGATTAGAAGCCTTTTTTGACAAGTAAAGACTATGGTTAGAGAGAAATTCAAAAGTTTTTAACCGCACAACTTCCACACTGGGGGGGGGTAATAGAAAACTATTCACAGAATACGGCTATGGGCAAGTACCACTCTGAAGATGCCCCCCTTGCCCAGCTCTATCATTTGTATGCATTGGAAAGAGGTGATATACTTTAGCATGGGCAAAAGGTATAAGTTAAGAGGAATGAAAGCCACCACCTGAGAGGTGTCAATCTGAATTTTGATGGTTTTTCAATGGGTAACCCAGGACCAGCAGGGAATGGAGGTGCCATAAGAGACAGTGCTGGGGAGTGTCTCCTCTACTACCCTGGCCTGGTGGGGTGGTGTTCTTCAAGTGAAGCAGAGTCTAAAGCTCTGGTGGATGGTATCAAACTGTTACCGCAATTTCAATCTACAACAGTTTATGTAGAAGGGGATTCAGCCTTGGTACTAGGTTGGGCCAAGCCTGGTTCTAATCCACCATGGAAGCTAAGGCCTCTATTTGATGAGATCAAGGAAGCAATGCTTAATCTAAAGGTTGTTATGGTCCAAGATTTCAAGGTTGGCTAACTCAAAGGCTGATTATTAAGCCAAAATAAATATTTCGAAAATACCATGCCATTGTAACCTATGTACAATTAAAACCTTTGTAACCTACATTTGTTGAAAGCAATAAATCCGCCATTTCAAAATAAATATTTCGTAACTCCTAATTAGATTCTATTAACTAATGTAAACAGCATAAGTGTTTCGTATATTTATTTCTTTGCATGCCTATAGTAGGGCCCCAAATTAATCTAGAATCTGAAATCTGCTATTAAATAAGGTTATTCTCTCTCAAATTAATGATCCTCTAGGTTTGTTTCCTTTTTTGCTATTCCCTTAATAGTTGCCACAATCCTACTTTATGCTTTTCAATTAAACTTGAATACAGGTCATAATTTTTCATTTGTTGCTGAAATCAGGGTCAATCTACTCTCTAGAGGAAGCATCTAACTTGTCATTCAATGAATCTAATTTCAGTGTCGTGTCACCTCTCCAAACAGCAAAGTACAACAAAGTATATATTCTCAGGATCAATACATGAAATTGTCTAGTGAACTTGAGCACAGTTCAGTGGTCACATATGCGAGTTATAATGATAGGTCTTGAGTTCAAGTCTCCTTGGGGGCATTGGGAGTATTGGGTTTAAATTGTAGTTGTATTTATAACACTTTCCTGAAAAAAAAATGAAATTGTCTAAGGTTTTCATGATGCTTGTCAAACGCTTATAATACACATGAACAAAATGCATAATTAGGAACCATTCAGAAAAAAAGTACCAAAAAGCAACAGTGAGATTGTAAAAAGTGTAAACAACCTCGCAAAGTGGATCGCATTTCCACCAACTCCTGCAAAGCAATCGATTGTAATCCCACCACCACATCGAGTAGCATGATGCCTTGCAATAGCCTCTGGGGTGACAGAAAACCATCCTTCAACATCCATTTTTATCCCTTCATCAAATCTTGAAAAAAGGAGATATCTCTGACACCAATATTTAACAATATCAGCTGTCAATCCTTCCAAAAGTGGTTCTGACAGAACTTCTGCAAAGCAAACAATTAATTTTAAATAAAAACCAAGTCGAGAACCAGAAGTCTAAAGCAAATACAAGTCTATGAAATTAGATATGACATTGCAAGTCCATGAAATATGATGCCTAAGATCACACAAGAAAACTCCATTCCCTTCCTCCCTCTCGTGGGCCCTTTTTTTCTAAGCCATTCTCCCACAATCTTGACATTATTTTTTTTGAGAATGTTGAAGCTTTTATTAATCTGGTAATACAAATACTAGTACAGTGAGGTAGAGTACATTAGTATTACAATGGGTAGTGCCCTCTTAGTCTCTATACAGAATTTGCTGTAGGGAACAGCTAGTGTTAAGGCCATTGGCTGAGACACCTGCTTTTGCAAGTTTAGGGTTTAGGGTTGACATGCATTCCCTCTCTATTCTGTTTCTCATCCCTATCTCTAATTTCCTCTCTCTTTCTCTCTGTTTTTTTCTCTCGCTCTATGCTTCTATTCTCCCTTTTTAACTTAGCTTCTCTTATTTCACCCTTTTTTACTTAGCTTTTCTTATCTCTCCCTTTTTATTTAGCTTTTATTATTTCTCCCTCACCCGCTTTTTAGCCTTAGTTTTTCTTATTTCTCCCATTTTACTTAGCTTTTCTTATTTCTCCCTCACCCTCTTTCTAGCCTTCTTTTGCCAAGCTTTTTCATATGTCCTCCCTGCTGCCGTTCAGAGCTTCCAAAAGGCGGAGGAAGGCCAGCAGCCCTTACCCCACCAGCTGTTGGTGTGGGAGGCGCTGGACTTCTCCTCCCCTCCCCTCTTCTTCCCAGGAAGTGGAAGGCTCGGCCTGGTGAAAGTATTTATTTTATTTTATTTTTTAAATTATTAGTGATGACATAATTCCATTTCAATTGGTTGTTTAAACTAATTCAGCAATTCCGTGCAATTCAAACACATTTCCCAGTCTACCCAAGTCAAATCGCATAACATTGGTTCTAGAGGTGGGCACCAGTTCAGGTTACCCACCCGACCCAACCCAGCCCAAAAATCCTAGGATTGAATGTCATTTCCACCCGGGGTTTAGGGAAGGTGTGGGAAATGAAAAGCTGGGACAGGTTGGTTCTGGAATGGGTTTCCCTGAACCTCAAAAGAGTGTAAGGAAGAGAGGACAAAAGCCAACAACCGACACCCAAAAGCAAGGTCAACAGCAATTTGTTGACAACTGGCACTCCAAGTTAATGCTGTGGAGTTCATTTCATTCAAAAAAAAAAAAAAAAAAAAAAAAAGTGAACTAGGGGATAAATTGTTCATGATAAAACATACCTTTGTGCACATTGGAAGTATGCTTTTTTTGAGATCTTTGCTTTTGTTTTCTTTTCCTTTTTACAACGACAAAGTCATTATGATCATCCAAGACTTCCATGGCAGGATCATTTCCACAATCCATTCCCCTAAAGTGAAGCACCAAAACTACCGTTAGAATTGCAAAGAAGGAAACTAATTCTGCAATTCAAAAAAATAATGCTGAACTAAAAGAAAAGTAATAATTATATAAACAGATTTTAGAACAACAGCAACACTTCTGAGATGATTTACAAGGTCCAGCAAAAGCTTACTATAGCAACAACCAAAACAATAGCAACATCAGCTGATGAATGGGGAAATGAAAAAGGTAAAAAATGAGAAGACAGAACCTGCAAGAGCTCTTCTTCCTTTCAAATTCTCATCTTTGAAATAAAATAAAATACTAAAATAAACAAAGACACCACAAAACATTTGCTGAAACACTAGAAACAGATGGCAGACAATAAATCTATCATGCCAAACAAGCTAGGAGCTGAACAAGGCTAAGATGATAGTATCTATTTCTATAAAGTAATTCTATTAACACAATTCATCGACTCTTACCCTTTTGACTTTGGGTCATCCATTTTCTCAATCTCCATGACAGTAGAACTCTCTTCCCCTCCATCTTTATAGTCACAGATATCCATTTCATTTTCGTTAGACTTCATAATTGCCAGTTTGGGATCATTTACCAGAACTTCGCAACAAGTTAATTGATTGACTACAACTTGCAATCTGCCATCAGAGTATGATCAGATATAAGAAAAGATCTCAACAGAAACAGGATCAGAAAAATAGAGAAACACTCAGATTTAATGAAAAACGTCAACATATTTCCGTGCCAACCTGTCAATATTATCCTGACTATTCAAAAATGGATCTTGACAAATATCTGCATCCTTAACATCAGAATTGTTGGTACTCTCGTCCACTCCAGCTGAACCATCCGTGCCTGAAGGAGGATCCCATGTTGACTCTTGTGTTTTGGAATTATAATAGTAATATCTCATGTAGTAATCATCCCAAGCCACTTCCCAATCTCCCAAACCATTGTGACAACCAGCAACTTCATTCGGATTGCATTCAAAATGTTCAGCTCTTTCACAAAAATATTTTTTAACCTCCATATCACATTCACCGGCAACTGAATCTTCACAGCTTTCAAAGTCTTCTGGTTTTTTCCCTGATCTTTCTGGACAACATTCAAGATTTGCATCCAGAGCACTCCCAGGATCACTTTCTGTCGTAATTTCCAGATACGTATTTGAGACAATCTGTTCATGGTCAGAGATGGTCTTACTCTGCACACCTTTTTGTTTTCCTTTTTTAGAGGAATTTTTTTTCTGCAATAAAAAATTAAAACAGCACTAAGCATTACTTAGCCATGAAACAGGATTAAACATTCAATCAAAGGGATAACTCAAACACCCTTTATGTTTGTGAGATGCTAATAAGTTGACCCTAATTCACATGGATTATCGAAAGAAACAAAGGTAAACTTGCCTCC
This sequence comes from Aristolochia fimbriata, assembly GCA_019845555.1. Classification (NCBI taxonomy): domain Eukaryota; kingdom Viridiplantae; phylum Streptophyta; class Magnoliopsida; order Piperales; family Aristolochiaceae; genus Aristolochia; species Aristolochia fimbriata. The sequence goes on from CM034080.1 coordinate 32,859,468, forward strand.
TTGTTTGTGATGAAAGAAATTGGGAGCCCAAGTGCACTCATCTCTTCAGCTAATTCCATTTCCTCCAAAGAGAGACAATAACCTGTTGGATAATAAAAATAATTTTCAGTTTCTACCCACCTTACAATCTAACATCAATTTTGGAGTTATGCTACCATTTTTTATTAACATTAACCTGTGTAGCATAACTCCCACTTTTACTCTCTCCTCAAATTCAAGTTTAAAGAAAAGGACAATGGGCCTAAGACATGGACAAAACAAATGAAGAACAAACAAAAAAGGGCACAAACCGCGCATAGTACAGAGGACAACACAATATTATTTTTAAATAGAAAGACAAACTGATAAGTTCTTTTGACCTATTAAAACAAAGCACAATGTGGCTCCAGTACCATATTAGAGTTGGCCCCATGTTCATCTGGAAATGACTAGCTGAAGTTAGACAATATTTTTCCCAACAAATAATCATGAGTCTCTTCATATATTTTGAACTTGTGGGATCACTTCCTTTAAAAATGCATACTCTAACAATTGAAGCATTCATTAAAGAGTAGTGATGAGGAATCTTGCCATTGGTTGCAAAACCATTATTTGAGGTAATAACTCCGGGGTCATGGAATTTCTGCACATTAAAAAGAAAATGAAAAATTTATGACATTATCATTATAACAAAATCCAGAAAACAAAAGATAACAAAACTTGCAAGACAAATTAAATTTTCAAAAAAAGTTAGTTTAACAACTTTTTATGTCGCCACATGGCCAATATCCTCATAATGCTAAACAACCTATATTATTACTAAGGAGTTGATGAAATAAACACTCCTAGGTAATTTTTTTTCCCAGCGGACCAGTCAATAATGACAGCCAAGAAACCTCCACCATTAGTGACAAGATGCGGCCATAGAGAAGGGTTTAAACATGGAAAGTCTCTGAAGAAAAAAAAGAGATGCTACTGACAATTTCAAAACTATACAACTATTAAAAGCTGGCCTCAGGTTGAAAGTAGCTGCAGCCATATTATGGGCTCAACCAGACCTCAGATGGCAGCAGATGACCATGTTATGCGCTGAATAATTTTGGGATTTGAAGATGTTGAAAATCATGCTGGTTTGACGAATAGAGACAGTATCATCATTATGCAGGATTTCAGGAAATATTACAGTGGTCAAGGTGCCTGACACAGGGGAGTCGTGACCCGGACCAAAAATATTAAGAAATTCTATCATAAGCACCAGTTCACCACTCCCTTTTGTTTAGCCCTCCTACAGCTCTATCGCTTGTATGTGACACACTAAATGGTTTCAGTTTTTTCTGTCCTGAATGGATCCCAAGAATGAGTTGGTTTGTTCTGCATCTAGCTAGCCTCAATCTTGGCAACCAGTCAACAAGCCTACTGGAATCTCATTTTTTGGAACTTTAAGAATTTTCCTTTCTAGATTCCCAGCCATGAACGGCAAATGCACCATTTGAACCCTCATCAAATTGACTCTCATAGTTCATTTGCAAGTGATAAACATTTCCAGCACCAAATTGGATTGCCCCTTAATTGTGCTTAACCTAACACCAACATATCATACCAGACAACTGGCAATAAAGTTTCTCCTGTTCCAGCCCCACAATAGAAACTTTGACTTTGATCTTCATCAATTGCCTTCAATCTTCGACTGTCATGTCCATAGAATAGCCAATAAAGTTTTCCGAGTCCTAGCCAATTAGACGTACCTAAATGAATTGGCACGAGAAAACAACTAAATGAATACTAGTGATAGTAAAAATAAAAATACAACCGCGACAACAAAAAGTAGCACTGGGAATGAACAGTAGGATGCAGACTCTTCTTCTTGTAGATGGATTTCCATTTTCTCCTAGTAAAGTAATGCCTCGTTTAAAACCCTCTTACTCTCAACTTTACCATACTGAACAGAACCGCGACTATTGTCATACTTACGACACGTAAAGAATAAACTATAGTAAAAACAAAACAGACTCACTGGAGCTTCTACATCTAGGTGAGCCACATCCGATACGTCAGAGGGCACCGCCGGCGCTCCCCACGGAGCATTATCCCTGACATATAAACAAAGCAGCAAATCAACAAGCAAAAAAGATGTCTTCAATCTCTAAAGTTGATTCAACACTTTCAAGTCAACTCAAGGCTTCCCCAGAATCAAATCCCGAGCTTCGTACTCGCGAACTACAAACTTTGGTTTTTTAAGCAGCAAAAGAACAAGTAGAAATGAGACACAGGCGTTGGAACACTCACGTTAAATAAACTTCCGTGATCTTGAGTAGGGAACCCAACGCTGCGATAACAGGACTTTCCATTCCGATTTCGGTCTCGGAAGCCATCTGATCGTCGGAAAGCAAGTCGATCACCGGCGTGAAGGTCGGTCGACGTTTGGTCTTCTCTCTTTAGCAGTTACCTCCGGCGCGAGACATTTGAAAGGCATTTGCTGGAGTACACAGAATGAAGTCGCGCCATTAACCTTCGGGAATTTAAACTGCAACCCAAGTAGAAATGGATCCGGCGCAGTTGGAGGCCGCAACCTCGGCCCCTTAAACAACCGAGTCGAGGTGTACAGGGCCACATGGGCCCCATAAAGAGGGGTGGAATTTCAGGCCCATAGGCCCAAAATAGTCCACGCTAAAACTAGTAGGTCAAATAAGCTCATCAATAACTTAGGAAATTAATCGAGCCATTATTAATAAAATGACAAATGACGTATTTTATGATAAAAATCAATGTTTTAAAAACGGAACCAGCCATCCAACTACTACGTCCGGTTTTGGTTTAACCGGGTTGGACCGGGTTGGACCGTTGATATTATATATTATATTTTACCAGTGTTTTTAAAAACTGAACCGAACCGGCCAGTAGGACCGAACCAGAAACGGAGGCCAATCTAGTTCTTATTGACTCAACCCGGTTCACTATAATCAGCATTATTTTTGTCTTTTTTTCTATTGTAATATTAAGAAAATATAAAATATAGGGCATAATATTCAATGGTTGAACCATTGGTCCAACTAAGTCCAACCAAGTTCGACCAAAACTGGACATACTGTCGGTTTCATGGCCGGTTCAATTTTTAAAACACTGTATTTTACATATATTTAATATTTTTATAAGAAAAAAATAAAAAATAATGATGGTTATAGTGAATTGGGCTGAGTCACTAAGAACCGAACTAGCCTTCGATTTTGGTTCCGTCCGACTGGTTGGATTTTTAAAATTGATACAAATATTCTCAATTTTTAACTTAGTGGATAAAAAAACTTTACAAAATATACTAGCGGGGGGTCAATAACATATTAGCTAGTGGTCAATAATGTATTACATTGGGTAACATATTAATTAGATGCTCATAATATAGTTTTCGATTAAAAATTGTTGTTTACTTCCACCCCTATATGTTAGTTTTTTTACCTAGTTATATCATTGACTAACGACTAGCGTGATGTTAACGGTCAACAAGGGAGAATTATAACTCATGGACCAATTGTTGGCTAAATATCAAATCATGAATATCTGTTGGCAAAGTATTGAGTCATGGATACGATAACGAAAATGCCCCTCATTGAATACTTAAACCTTTTTATACATAAAATAATAAACTAATAATATATTATTCAGAATGAGAAAATATATTATACATAATATAATAGCATGTTATATACCATCACTTATATATTATGTTATTTTTATAAAGCTAAACCATGAAAAATTATCCCTTTAACTAGTATATTATGCATAATGAAAAAATATATTATACAACATAATAATATGTTATAGACAATTAATTAATATGTTATATCAATTTTATAGGATTAAACACCCTTCAACCATAAGAAATTATAACATTAATTAGCATGTTATATAGAAGAGAAAAATATATTGTGCATAATATAATAGTATATTATACTATAACTAATATATTACGCCAGTTTTATATAACCAAACACTCTCAACCATGATAAATTATATTATTAATTAGTACGTATGTTATAGAGAAGGATAAAATAAGTTATATAAGTGTGGGGGCATTTTCATCTTTGAATCCATAGCTCAATACTTGTCAACATGTGTCCATGGTTGGATATTTAGATAATACTATGTACCTACCTACGGTAAATAAACCCGGTGAGTCAGGGGACTCGGAACGGTGCCTTACGAGTTTTGAGCCGGTTCGCGAGTTATGTCTCATTGTTTTAGTTTCATTCTCTGACTTTGAAGCACTGTCTGGCACCCTGTTACCCGCTTTCAGGCTTCCAGGGCCAAGGAGAGTATGAGTATCCAGGCCAGCCATTAGTCCGAGATTCCATCAGGCGAAGTGGTTCAGTGAGGGGAAGGTAATGGAGGTGGAGGAGGGAGAGGCAGTTCCGCTGCCGGAGCCAAAGGTGGAGAACAAGGCGTACAATATGCTTGAAGAGACTCGAACTGCCATGGAAGATATTGTAGCAAAGATGCTTTTCATTAAGAAGGAAGGGAAGTCCAAATCCGAGCTCAAAGAGCTATTCACGCAGATGTCCCTCCTGTTTGTCAATCTCCGTCAAGTAGGACTTGTTATTTCCCTCTTTTCATATTTTTTCTCTCTTTGGTTCTTTCAGCTTCTGTTAGTTTTTATGTTGTAGAAAGAAAAAAATTAGCAGAATTTATGACTGGGTCCCCTCAATCTTCATTTTCTCTTCATGCCCGAAATGTATGACCCATTGTGTTGTTACGAGGAAATTTTCTCAAATTTTTGGACTTGTTCAGAGATGCTAAAAGAAAAATTGAAGGATCTTAATTATTTTTTAATAGGTTAAATTTTTTTAATCTAGTTTTTTCAGGAATTCTGTAGTGCATGTCTGGAAAATTCGTGCACAAAAATTATGAATAAGACTCCCTCTCTTCTGAGGATCTTTTCACTTTGTGAATAGAGTAGGGCATACGGGCGCGTGTGAATTGTTCAGCATTTGATTATCCTACTTGGATGAAATTCATCTTCAATTCTGTTTTACTACATGTTTATTCCTCCGAACTTCGTTTGATCCATTCTCTAGAGAAGGTGAAATACTGTCTCGTCGTGGTAATTTATTTTCTCTTCTTCAGGTTAGAGCAGTCTGAAGTATAACTTAACTCTGCTTACCGTAAACTAAACTGGTTTTGGAAAATCATGAACACTTTCTTTATGTTGAGGGTCTATCCCCAAGTTCCAGTGTGGTCAGCCCAAGTGATACTCTTGCTATGTAAGTTATGTATACTCTGTGAACGAAGATATTGTAAGCCCTGACAGATATTTCTGCTGGCTTACTGATGGAAAATAGTTAACCGGTCAGAGGATGCACTTATAGACACCTCTCAGATCACCTCCTTCTCACCCTAAAGAAGCAAAGTTTAGTAATTTGAATTTTGGGCTCACACAAATAAGATAAATATTGGATTTTACACTTAATTTATTGGCCTATGATTGGATATTAGGGAGCAAAAACTCTTCCAGATCTCCTTTTTTTTTATGTCAGTTATTTATATATCATTGTGGTGGTAGTTTTTATAATGAATTGTCTTTTACATGTTATCACATGTTACTTTTATTTGGAATTACTGACGAGTAGACGTTCTTTTGTAGGTTAACCGTTCAATCTTGATTGAAGAAGATCGTGTAAAATCAGGAACAGAAAAAGCAAAAGCCCCAGTGGACTTCACCACCTTGCAGCTCCACAACTTGATGTATGAAAAAAACCATTATTTGAAAGCCATAAAGGCTTGCAAGGATTTCAAGTCAAAGCATCCTGACATAGAACTTGTGTCAGAAGAAGAGTTTTTCACCAGTGCCCCTGAAGAAATAAAAGGAAATATGCTGTCAAAGGACAACGCTCATGATTTAATGCTGAAGAGGTTGAATTTTGAGCTATTCCAGGTGAAACCTTCTTCTTCAGTGCTAAGTCCTCTCCTTTTGTTTTCAAGGTGCAACTTTAGATATATCAAATCATGCATGCAGACGGAGACTAATGTTAAAAATCTTCTGTTTTCTTTTTCCTGTTTTACCTTTTTTCCTCACTAAATCAGCGAAAAGAGCTGTGCAAACTTCACGAAGAGCTTGAAAAACGCAAGAAAAGTCTTCTAGAGACCATTGCGAACCGGAAAAAGTTCTTATCAAGTCTCCCTTCACATTTAAAATCTCTTAAGAAAGCATCTATGCCAGTTCAGCAGCAACTGGGAATTCAACATACCAAGAAATTGAAGCAGCACAACTTAGCAGAGTTACTTCCACCACCCCTCTATATAATTTACTCACAGTTTTTAGCTCAGAAAGAGGCATTTGATGAGAAAATTGATCTGGAAATAGTTGGAAACATTAAAGATGCTCAAGCATTTGCCCGCCAGCAAGCAAACAAAGACACAGGTAATAACAATTGCTTCTGAGCATCTAAGTACACTCATCTTATGAATTGATGTTGCAGAGTCAGCTCTATTAGCATGTGACATTGAAATTGAGGTTCATGACATTATGATGCTTTGGGTGCAAATGGATGTCCACTGAACGGCATCCGGACATAATGTTTGATGTGATGATTTTTCTCATTCAAACCTTTAGTTGTTTGAACGAGAGGTCTGGACTGAAACCCAGAATCACTTGTGTTTATTTACTGAAAGAAAAGAATGAAGTGCTCTAACGTCTTTATGGTGAAATAAATAGTGTTTGTACATGTTTCAAACAGATAATGAACTTTATGAATGACTATATTTCTGGATTTGTTACGAACATGGCACTATCCATTAACCCTCCTACGCATACACTGCATAGAAGAATGACTTAGCGAGAAGGAAGTCCAACAATTTGTTGGAGGTTGCATGTGCTATCATGGTGCAGATGCATGTTTCCAAATCATACCAAAGGGATATGATCCTTACAGTATACTCTCTTACAAACCATATGAAAAGCGTCAGCAGTCTTTTGAAAAAAAAATCTCTCCAATTCATTACGCATAACATTTGAATGATTTTTTTACCTGTATGCTTTCTTCTTTTGTGGGGCTTTCTTCTACATTCAGGGTCATTTGCATGTTAAATGTGGCTGTTTAAACCCCAGATTGAAAAACTGCTACTTTGAAGCTTTGCATAATGATAGCTTTGTTAGTTTCTGTAGAAAAATACTACTTGATTGGCATGAATCCAGAAACCCTTCTATCTTTTTATGGATTTGTCCAGGTACTGTTGGCATTGGCAGTGAGAATTCTCTTCCCTCATTCTCCCCTATTCTCCCTAATTCCCTCTCATTCCCCCTCATTCTCCTTCATTTTCCCTCATTTTCCCTCATTCTCCTTAATTCTCCCTCATTTTCATTCATTCTCTGTTATTGCTAAACTGGATATGAGAAATGTGCTTCTATCCATTTCATTATGGTGATTCATCTTTTCCTGCTATTATAGTGTCAACAAATCGTTCTTAGCAATGTGGTATTAGATATCTGCTGAAATCAACTGATTATCGCTGACCTGTCTTTCTGCTTCTATCTTATCCATGATTTGGACCATGTATTGTCTGATGCCTTCCTATAAGGTGTTATTGCATGAATGACAATACTCAAGTGGATTTTATAGAGGTGCAACTGAAATTTCTTGTATGACTACCAGAAAGGCTTGAGATAAATAATATTCCATGTTATCTCATTGAAGTATAGTGCTGAAAACTAACAGTTTTTCAATTTTAGCTGGTGTAAATGCCAATGCTGAAAGCACAAAAACGGAGGATGAAGTACTGGATGAGGAGGAAGACGGACAGAGAAGAAGAAAAAGACCAAAGAAATTGGTGGTGAAGGAGAACCTTCCCCATACAGGGGTTTATCAATCACACCCTCTTAATATCATACTTCACGTATATGATAATGAGGGAAGTGATCCTAATAAACCTGCTAAGCTGGTCACTGTGAGGTTTGAGTATTTACTGAAGTTAAATGTCGTTTGTGTTGGAATTGAGGGTTCTCCAGATGGACCAGAGAGCAACATCCTCTGTAACTTATTTCCTGATGACACTGGAGTTGATCTTCCTCACCAGGTATACAACGCGCTTGCTTATCTTGTAAATGACATTTATTTTGAGTATCTTTATTTGGCTGATTATGCATGTTTATCGCGCGTATGACCCCTTTTCAAACTTTTGGGATTGTATTGTTTTATAGTTGCCTTAAAAGAAATTTTATTATTAATTTTTTCTTTGAGAAGGCAAAACCTGATACCTTTTTCAGGAATTTATCTTTCCCCTTGTTGTTGCTCTGTTTTTAGGGAAGATTCATGCTTTTCATACTTCTCATTGAATGTTTTTCTCCTTTATTTTTTGTAGCCTCATTGGATTACCTCATTTGCTTTTATAGAAGATAGCCCTCTCTATTTAAGTTTGCCATGCCAATGACAATGGCTCTTTGATTTATGCAGATGGGCAAGCTGTTGGCTGGTGATATTGTTTCATTTGATCAGAAGAGAACCTTACGACCATATAAATGGGCCCAACATTTGGCAGGAATTGATTTTTTGCCCGAGGTTTCTTATCACCTTATGGGTCCTGAAAGCGAAAACAGTGAGACTCCTAAAGTCGCTTCTGTTCTTTCTGGGCTAGCTCTTTACCGTCGGCAGAATCGTATTCAAACTGTGGTTCAGAGGATTAGGTTGCGAAAGAAAGCTCAGATGGCTCTTGCGTGAGTCGTTGTTCTATGTTTCTCGTCATTCTGAAAAGTGAAACAAAGTATATATGTGATTTTGTTGAGTTGACTCAGTAGTGAGAACTATCTTTATAGACATGCAAATCTGAATGAATGGCTGGAAATTTGCCTTTATAAGTTAAAATTTAGTTGATCCATTTTCTTTTTAATGGGTGGCATATCTTCTGGAAAGTATAAGAAGCATAATCTCGTGTAGGTCTTCTTTGGTGCTGTCTTATGCTTCCTCAGTCTGCCATTGAACTTGATCTTCTAGATGTTTAACTCTTCCCTTTTGGCTTATTTTGTTGAAAGTCTTACTTGAAAATGAGGAATCATTTGATTTTCATACAGGGAACAACTTGAATCCTTAGCAAAGCTTAAGTGGCCCACATTGAGTTATGAGAATGTACCTTGGGCTTCACATACCCCATCATGCACCATTCAGAGCTGGGTAGCTGGAGGGACTGACTCTAGCCAAGTTCCATCTGTTTCTGCTGTTTTGAGTGAGCAAGTTCCTCAAACTGATATGGACGGGCCATCCGAGAATGTCCAAGAAGATGGAGAACTTCCGACTGTAATCCAAGCTCCCACAGTTTCGAATGTAAACAAACCAAGCCCCTTATCTAAGGGTCAATCACTTGAACATTCTAGGAGTCTGGCTTTGATTTCCAAGAGCATAATGCCTAGTACCCCAGGAAAATCATCCTTCAGTTACAGAAAAAATGAGGAACCGGATCTCATACTGTATGGAGAAAGTGATGTTGATGATATTTCTTTTCAAGAAGAATTAGAAAATGACACAGGCATTGGCGGTCCTGAGATTGTCAACAAATTTTGGGAAGAGTATGCTGTCAGAGAGTTCTCTTTTGTTTTGAGTAGGAAATTGGAAGAGAATGCAAAGAATTTGAATCTGGAAGTGAAGGTAATAGTAAGGACCTTCTCTTCTCTGTGGTGTTGTCTGGGTTGTTTGTGCCTTTTGTTTTTCTTTCTGAGAATTGGTTGCTATGCCTTTGATCTGTGTTTACTTTCCCTATTTTTGGCAGATAAAAATTAGCATGGAGTACCCTCTCAGGCCTCCTCTTTTCAGTTTGAGATTGCCCAGCGATTTATCTGCAGAAGATTTTTCCGATGTGCCAAATCTCCCCATGCCATGTAGCACCAATGAACTCCTGGCAATAGAAGCAGAGGTACCAAAAACATTATGACATGTTTTGATTCATAAGTGTTTGCACCTTTGTCCTGTTTGTGCTAATTTTCTATGACCATCCCGACTGTCTCATGCAGGTCAATCTACATATCCTACGCATGCTCCCACTGGACTGTGATGATCAAATCTTAGCTCACCAAATTCGTTGTTTAGCAATGCTGTTTGATTTCCTTGTGGACGGGAGTTCATCATTTTCTGGATTGACAAAAAGTAATTCAGTGGTCGACGTGGGCTTGTGTAAACCTGTTAATGGAAGGATTCTGGCAAGGTCGTTCAGGGGTAGAGACCGTAGGAGGATGATCTCCTGGAAGGACATGGAGTGCACTCCCAGTTTCCCGTACTAAATTGGACCAAGACATTACTGTTCCCACTCCAGTGTCTGTTGTTCAGTATTTGACAAAGGAAACAGCATCATACATTGGATTTGCTGAAGGTTCTGCTGAATGTGGTAAACCTGCAACTATATTCTTCTCTTGAAGGAAAAGGATCCATCCCGTTTCACCAGGTGCGGAAGAGGTTTAATTTTGATCTTGGGATGAATGAATCGTAAAATGAGTGTCTTCTTTCTTGGGATGATCTTGAATTAGCTGTTGTCTTTTGTAAACCCAGTATATAAACGTAATGATATCCATGTTTATGGGTAGAAAAGGTTACGATGATTTCTTAAAATCATAAGAAAACTTTGTAGGCACCCAAACGAGTTTATTTTTCAGCAAAGAAAGTTGGTTGTAGAACTTCATCTAGTTCACAACGGAGAATATGTTTTAATATATCCTTAACGACCTTTCACTTGACCTGTACCATTCTTTCCGTATAGCTTGCTGGTCGTGAAGGAGTCAATTTATATAAGTTAGGTAATTTATAAAATTCCATGTAGCTGGGGTAATGCACAATGGTAATTTATAAAATTTCTCCCCTTATATCTAAAGATAAAACAAACAGGCTATAGTTTGCATTTTACGCGATTAAAGTCCCCCCACCTGAATGAAATTTTTCGAGAGAAAAATGTCTAACTTAAGAGTTGCTAATCTCCCGGACGGGGCAATTATCGAATGCAGTGATGATCCAAACACAATTCAAAGATACTCTGCGCATGCAACAGACGAGCATCCACTTCATTTGTTTGGATCACCTGCTGCCATGGGAGGTGCCGCAACCAGGTTGTGATACATCATAAAACTAAAATACCAAATTCAAAGTTCAGAATATTAAAGTCGGAACTAAAATACCAAATTAAGAGTTTAAACTATTTTAATTTATACCAAAATCTTAGTCCTACAAAATACCAAATTCGTATCTAAACTATCAATCAATGTCGTGTCAGTAACAGAATTATTTGAGCGGCATTTTAGCAACCACACTAAGCTAATAATCAATGACACTAGAGCAAAGAAGCAAAACTTTGAAGATAATTTTCACTAACGATTATTGAGATGGCAAAAACAGAGGACACACGGAAGATCCGTCAGGATAGAGATAAAAGAATTGGGAAACTATTAAAACTCTCAGAACCAACACTACTCCATGCTTAATTTACAATCACGAACTGTGTTTCCCGTCTATATATACATTGTGACATGTCCTTATTAAGTTACTCTTTTCACAATCGAATCCTCTCTACCATGGTCCTGTCAGTGTCCTTCTCAGGCATCGCTTCTTAGATACATGCTGCTGATTCAGCATTTCCAAAACCTGTAAAGCAAACGACTAATGTGATCACTTTGTATTTTGCTGTTCAATCCAACAACATGACCCAGAATGAGGAACTAGACGTTTAAATCCGATACAATTCCAAAACCAGGCCAACTATAGTCTAATCTTTTGGTTCATGCATGTTTTGCACTATTCCAAAGGCATGATACAATTTCACTTGCGCACCACATGGATTGATGGGAAGTAGTAAACAGCATGCAAAATGAGTGGAACAATTAGTAATCCAATGCTCAGCCACATGCTTCTCATGAAGTTCATTATATTTCAAAAATCAAGGATTCTTTGTAAGAACATGTAAGAAAAATCTGAGTTTCTTATGTTTCAAATATCAAGGATTTTTTTTGTAAGACGTAAAAATTTAAAAATCTATTGGAGCACATCATGTTTCAAGAATCAAGGACTTGTAAGATGATGTTTCTACTTACAAAGAAATGAGACAGTATAAACACGCTTCTGTATCATGTTTAAAATATTCAAAAAATAAAACAAAACTTTTTTTTAGGTAAGTGAAAATAAAACAAAACATTAAATTGGTTTGTCATCTTCCCCGATGGAGAAAATGTCTTGGAACTCAATCACTTCCTTCACGTGCATTAGAAGGGAAGGATTCAACAGATGGACTAAGGTTAGGTCACTCTGGATCCACTTGAGCACTCTAGTCATGCACATAATGGATGAGGATATAGTAATAAGATTGACATAAAAAAGATGGTTTCCTCCAAAGCCTGTTCTCTTAAGCATGAGAGCAACTTTGAATGAGGGAGAGTCTTAGCCAGTTCAGTAACCCAGGGAATGTAGAAAACTAAAACAAATAAAATTTTCAGCTCCAACCTCAACTCTAAATAACATTAATTGAAATAGAAATATACCCTGGGGGTTCCGTCATTGCAGTACCTTCTCCCAATCCTGTCTACTTTGTAGTTCTGATAGGATACAGAGCATTAGAGTTGGTACGATTGCATGCTTTCATAAAATAATTTTTTTAAATTTTTTAAGAAAAACAAAGTTACGTAAAGTATCTTTTTTTATTTTACAGATCTTTTTTTTTTAAACAGTTCATAAAGTATCTTTATTAAGCCCGCATGTGAAAATTACAATTTTCTTTAAACTTCCTTTGAATAACAGGGGGCAACTCTACATTAATCAACTTTTCATATTGTAACTTCAAGTAATTTAGCTTCCAGTTGCAAGAATGTTTACTGCAAGAATATGCAGTACATATGTTAATACAGACTACACTTGATGATAATAGCAGGGTGCACTAGGTGCGCGAAAGGTGAGCAGAACAGGAGAGTGCTTGACTCATTCATAGGATGAGTTCTGAAAAACTGGTTCCTACAATTGGTTTTTCACCATGGCCCTTGATGCTTCACTCCCTCAGGTTCCCCTACCTGCGTTTTATATTCTAAGCCTAGTATGCAATCTAAGAGTAGTACTTGGTGCAGTTTATATACATTGACTTAGTGGAGTAATAATAACACTGATCATCAAACAGAACCAACAAGCTTTCTGATTAAATTTGAACGAAATAGACGAAATGACTACTGGAGAAGTGAATTACCTGATTCTTCTGCAGTTCCAAAATTTCTGTCTGGAATGAATAAAATTTGGTCAAATATAGTAAACTTTGGTACCAAAGCAATGTAATTGAACAGCAATTCTGCAATTTAGATATTTCAAGGCAGTCTGCCACCAAGCCTACAAACCCAGAAGGCGACAAGAAAATACCTGTTTCTTCTGTAACAATTGATTCTCCTCTTTAAGTTTTGCGACTTCAGCTTCCAGTTCCATTGTGTATGCCTGGTTCAACCGAAAAAAATGAGATCAAAATAAAGAACAAAGGCCAAAGCATTAGGAGTACAATCCATGTAGGAAAAAAAAAGTCCAAAATATGCAATAACTTTACCTGTTTGTGGGCACGCGATCGAGCAGCTGATTCTCTATTCTTAATCATTCGCCTCTGTCTCCTCTCAACAACTTTCTCCACTGCACCACTACATTTCCTTCCCCTATTAAACGCATATGGACCAGGAGATAAAGAAGAAGTATCCCCATCTCTCTTACCTATGCCATCTGAAGAGAGTTGGTTAGCAGGTGATCCAGTTGCAACCTTGACAGATGCAGCTCCTAGACCAACCATCCCCATTGGTGGTCCACCTGGGAGACCTCCTCCGCCTTGTCCAAACCCAGTATTCATTGATGTATCTGCCATACCAGTAATTCCAGCCCTCAACCCTGGATTCCCAAGTTCCCCTCCATGGATTGAAGGCCCATAAGCAGTTGTGATTTGATTAGGAAAAAGTTGCTGCTGAGCTCTTATCCCATTTACATTCAAAGTGAACTTTGGCGATTGATTAGGAATCTGATGTATATCATTATTATTCTTGTTCTCTATAATTCTACTACCGACTACTGGGTTGCTCTGCCCTGGCTGTGGATAACCAAGTGATAGACCTCCATTATTATTGTTAGAACGTGATAAATCTCCATAAAATCCACCATTATTACTTGGCTTTCCAGCTAATTGTGCGTCTTCCCTCACCACCCCAGCTCTCACCAAAAATTCTTCCAAGGTCATCTCTCCTAAAGTTTGCTGCCTCTTTGGAAGACCTGGCCCAGAATTAATATTCCCATCTTTTGCACCACTTTCTTTGAATAGGTCTCTCCACACTTCATCAACAGTCTTCTGACTAAGTGTTCTTGGGAGTGTTAATGAACCTTGTCGCTGCAAATTCCCATTGTGCGGAAGACCTTCAACGGATCCAAAAGCTGTGGTCATAGCTTGAGTCTCTTCAGCAGTCCAGATGTTTTTTAGAAATTCATCCATGTTCATTGATCCAAAATCTTTTCCCAAACCACCAAGAGAGTTCTGAAATTCGTCAAGGGTTAAAGAGTAGACTGAGGACTGGCGAGCCAAGGTACTCATTGGCCGGCCTTCAGTATTTTCGAAGTTCTTGAAGTTCACGTGTGACCCCATCCTCTAGAGCACAGGATCTGGCAAATCAAGCTACCAAGTCTATCTGGTGAAGATAGGAAGCGAGTTGGATCATACTGCCTTTAGCAAAACAGGGATAATCTGATGTTGATCAGATACAAGTCCAACTCCTAAAAAAAATCATAGGGAAAAATCAAGAGGTTGAAATCCCCACTAAGGATGTTCATGAAGCAGTAGTATAGAGTTTCTATTATCAAACATATGAGCTCCAGAAATGACATGATAGCTAAAAAGAAAAGAAAAAAAAGTATATTTCCTCGGCGAACACTTCAAAATAGAAGAAAAAAAAAAAGTTAGAAATCCAAATTTACTCAACAAGTCGACACAACCAATTCACTCCATTCAGAAAAGCTCAAATCTTCTCTTCTTCCAAGAAAGAACATATAACAAAATAAAATAAAATAAAAGCGCCATGAAAATATAATGAGTTCGAAAGCTGTTAAGAGCTTCAGATATGGAGGAGACAAACTGACCTGCTCCACACATTCTCTACACTGGTACCATAAATGAGCAAGAAAGAAGTTCAAAACCACCTTCCAGAAAACCCCGAGTCCCAGATCAGCGGAAAAACAGAAGAACCGACGCATCAATCCAAAACAAAGACATAGCATTCATTCCACTGCACTTCATCATCAACTAGAAAAACACCTCGTACCAGAATAAACCAAAAGAAACAGTTCGTCGATAGTACATCCGCAGCAGTACAGCTGCTTCATCGATCAAAAGCATCACAATATAAAATCCCCAAAAAAAAAAATTCCCACCCGAAACCCTAAAAGCTTTTTACCTACTCAAAATACAAATAGACCAGCTACTGACAAA
The DNA here is from genome assembly GCA_019845555.1 of Aristolochia fimbriata. Taxonomy (NCBI): domain Eukaryota; kingdom Viridiplantae; phylum Streptophyta; class Magnoliopsida; order Piperales; family Aristolochiaceae; genus Aristolochia; species Aristolochia fimbriata. The sequence goes on from CM034080.1 coordinate 32,874,885, forward strand.
ATAATCAATACTTCAAAAATCAACAAAAAAAAAAAAAACAACTACGCTACTCCCATCAAATCGAAACCCAAACTCCCCACAATTCCAACCACACCGAGGAGATCAGACCACACTCTGCAAACCCAAAATGCCGAAAAGAATTCCAAATTTCCAATTTCCGATAATAAAATCCATGAAAAAAATCAGAAAAAAAATAAAATTTTCCATTTTCGGATATGAGCAGACAAGGGCGAGTATTTACCTCCTGCTTTTCCTCCGCGATGGCCTTTTTCTCCTCCAGAGCGCCAAGTGTCGCGAGTCTAAACAAGGCCCCGAAGAGAGAGAGAGAGAGAAGAGTCGGCATTTAAGAAAGCGAGAGCTCCCGATTAAAGCAAACCCCGATTAAACTAAGTTAAAAAAAAAACGGCGGCCACCCCGCTATCGCAACGTGGCCCAATCTCGTCCCTCCTCCACCCTTGCTGTGACGTACCGCCAATGGGAAGAGGCAACATGGGTGAATCCCGACCGTCCACCTGTTGCCGGTGAGACTATTAATTAGACGGAGATGGGTTTTATTTTTTTCTGTTTTTCTTTTGTGGTGTTGTTGGGCGTGGCGTTGTGGATGAGTGAAAAGCGACGCGGACTGCACACCCCCGGTGGCTCGCGGGGTCACTATAAACCGTGCTCCTCCTTGTACCATCCTTCTTGGGCATGTTCTGATGTTCACATGGAGTCCTACAAAAGATGGGGGCCTCTTTATTTATTTATTTATTTATTTCTCTTATTATTATTATTATTACCATAAAAGAGGGATATATATATTGTACCCAAATGTCAACATAATGATGAAAGTATTCATGTAATTTTGAGGATTTTTTATTTTTTATTAACTTTTAATGATTAAATTGATATAATGGCATTTTGAAAAAAAAAAAAAAAAAAAAAAAAAAAAAAGTTTGATGGAAGCAACCTTGGATACAGTAGAATCCAGAGAAAATATAAAGTCTGCCCCATGTATTAATTCTCCTTATATAGCATACATGAAGGTTCCCAAGAGGCTTTTGTTAGTTCTCCAGAGAAGATTTTTATTTTATATAATATGATTTTTGAAAACAAAAATAATTTTATTTTAATAAAAAGTTTAGGGTTTAGGGTTTAGAGAAAAAAAAAATTCTATATAAATTTTAAATACACCTTATTAAAATTATTATTTAGTTATTATTTTTATTATTATTAATACTATTTTTTATTATGAAGTGGATGATTGTCACAAGTTTTGATGGTGTCTGAACTCAAAGACTCTCTTGATATAAAATATTTGGTGAGAACAAAGGGGCACAGATCTACAAAAGTATAAAATATTTGGGAGATTTGAAAAATCTCACTCATAGAAGGGTGCTAGTATCATCCAATTCATCTAAAAATAGGTGAACTACATTACATTGGATTTGTCTATTATGTTAAACATGATGTCAACCACTAGGACAAAGATGAGAAACTTAACCAAAATTTTGGAATGGTGAAAGATTTCTATTTTTTTTTTATATATTTTAATAAAGGCTACCCTAATGGTATTTTTATAAATAAAGTGACTTTTAAAGAAATAATTAAAAAGTTGGATGTATAACTAGTCCATGTATTGTTGTAAATACAATGTATTATACCAAGGTAGACCCTAAAGTATCGGCCGATACGTATTGGATTTTGAGGATTCAGATACTACCTGTATGTATTACCAGATATGTGCCAATACGCATTGGTACATGACCAGATACGGCCGATATGTATCGGATTTTGGACTCCCCGATACGTATTGGATTTTCGAATACTTCTTTTAAGGAACCAATAGTGGCAAGAATTGAGTCTAATCTATTTTTTTTTTTTCTTTTTTTTTTTTGAATTTTTATTAAAAATCTCTTTAAGCTTAATCATACTTATAACCGGATCTAAAATTCCTCTTGAATTAGTTTTTAAGATTGAAAAATAATCATCTCACTTAACCAAAAAACACCATTAACTACTCTCAAGAACAAAATGCAAAAAACATTTAGCCGTTAAAAAAAATACCAATGATTCTACTTCTTGTATTCGGGGATTTAGCAACCTTAAATATTAACTAAACAAACATTAACTGCTTAATTAACATAATAACACCAATATTAATCATACCCTAATATGGTAAGAAGGGACATGAATCAGCATTCTAAAAACCGGATTGGACCGGCCGTTCTAACCCAAATCGGAGGCCAGTTCGGTCGGTTCTTATTGACTGATCAGTCCGGTTCTCCAGCACTACTAAAGCACATTTTTTGTCTTACTAGCTATAGAAATATTGAATATATACAAATTATAGGGTATGAAATTCAATGATTAAACCATTGGCCGGTCTAAGTGGGTTCGGCCAAAATCCGACATATTACCGGTTCAATGGCTCGATCCAGGTTGAGTTCATTATAATCTGAGTTGGAACAGGTTGACTCCTGGACTCAATAAAACTCGCCCGGAAAAGGCCGATTCAACTGAGTGGAATTTGGAGTGTGATTTCCCAGGCTGGCAAAGCATAGTGCACAAAAGTGCCAAAAGGATAAACATTACTACCTGGGATGATAGGAATGAAAAGGAATGATTTTGTCGGGTCCGTATGCTTTAGCAAAAGAAAGATAGACCCAAATGATATTTTTGCAGAAGATATCTATATTGCTTGCTCCGAGTGCTTTTGGTGTGTACGTACGTATACTTGGTGTGGCTCCAATGTTGCATTATTAGGCCACGCTGCTAGTAACGTGGGGGAGCATGATTTAACATGTCACAATACGTAGGACAAAAGGATGATTTGTTGATCATATAACGTTTAATTTCATGATTCTGTCACGGTTCAATATATGGCTCGAGTCTCATTTAATTTGACTTGGCCGAGTCGCAAATGACTCGAGCTAGTTAGAGTCAACTCGGGCAAGTCAGAGAGGACTCGGGCAAGTCCAAGACAATGCCCAGAGTTGTATTCACACACACACACATACACAGGCCGCTTGCATAAAAGAGGGCACACACATAGCCATGACAAAGAGGATGCGCAAGGGTGCATGTGTCACATGGGCAAGACAAGTCTGGCCCTGGATCTGCTGCGAACAGCAGCTGTGCGTACCGATTCGCACAGCTGCTGTTCGCAGCAGATCCGGGGCCAACAAGTCTAGGATGACTCGCGTGTGTAGCACAACAATGCGCACATACAGCCGAGGAGCACATAGAGGATCACTTAGCTTGGGTTTTCACCCGAGCCTTTCCAGCCCCAAGTCATGCAGCCAATGGACCGACCGACCGACGGAACGACAAACCATGGTGAACCGAACCAAGTAACGAAGAACTAAGGAAATTTTAATTCAACATAATCAAAACCCATTTCAAGGGTCTTTTCCAGATTATCAAAACCCGACTTGGGTCGTAATATGGTTCAACCGGCAGTCTGGACCGGTTGAACCACTTTGACTTGATGCGATCATGGTTTTCATTATCAATATGAAACTGCCGATACAGGCCGATACGTATCCGTTTTCGTAGTTAAGGAAATAAAAAGCAAGGAGAGTTTCTGTTTAGTCTATATTTATCCCTTTGTTTCCAAGAAACATACCCTGTATCTGTACTTAAACATGTGTTTCTAATAAACATGCTTTCGTATTCATAGTATTCAATACATATTCAAACAAAACATGATTTAATTTAGAAACCTATGAAACTATCTTATTTTGTTTATAATATTATATTAACATGGATAAATTAGTATTTTTAATAAGATAATTTAAATTTATTTGTTGGTGGTTGTAGATTTTAATATTTTAATCTAACATAAATAAGGCTACCATTTGAGATTTTATTATATTTTAAGACACAATTTATCATAATGTACTGAGATTCGTGTATATTAATAGATATTATTATTTTTAATATTATCATAATGTATCCAGACTGGGTATTGGCTTTTTGAATAGTTACGTTGTTATTTTTTCAAATATTTGAGTTAGTAAGAACATTATGTTTTTATATTTATAATATTAATAAATATTAGTATTTTTCATATTTTAAATAATATTTCCTTTGTATTTATATTCATTACATGTATTTCCTAGCATATTCATGCATTTCCTAGTGCATCGATGTGTTTTCTAGCATATACATGCATTTTCACAATACATTTCCATTTTTGTAAGGCTCGAAACTTTGCGTATCTTCGATACTTCAAACCTTGGATGTGTATAGTGCCAACCTACTAAAGTGTTTTCCGATTAAGCATCTATTAAAATATTTATGTTAGAAAGTTTGAACTTTAATTAGGGGTGGAAATGAGCCGAGTCGAGCTCGAACCTAGTATATATAAGCTTTCTTCGAGCCTAATTTGAATTTCAATAGAATAGGACTTTTAAAATTCACACGACTTTAAAGTACAAACGAAATGGTTAGTCGAACTTCGAGTTTGAATAAGGGTGGGCATTGGGTTGGGTTTTTTAGGTACCCGTAGGTCGAGTTCGGGTTTGAAAATCCAAACCCAATCGCAGGTTGGGTTGGGTTTGGGTTTACTTGAACCCAACCCGAACCCGGCCCATAATAAGTTATTATATTTTTAAATAATTTATTTTATACAGTTATTAAGTGAAAATTAGGGTTTTTGTTGGGTCTAAGTAACTAAGCCCCCTACTTAGAGTGAGGCATAATCTTTCCCAGGATCCGATGATGTGGGGGTGCACGAGATAATGCTTATATATTTGAGAGCCACTGAGCCTCTGCCACTTACATATATCTAGAAGATGGGTATAGTGGTTACCCCATCAGGGGCGCACTACGCCAAACTGAAGTCCGGCAATTTCCATGTGGGACCCTATCAGTAACACTTTCAACCTGGTGGCCGCCCCTGTAATTTCTCACCCTTTTCTCTAGTGTAAAAAGATATGGAGTAATTGGCAAAATGAATGAAATAAATGTCATTAATTTAATTTAATAAACAGGTAGACAAGTAAATAATAAGTTTAACCTAGTTTTATAATTGAATAAATTAAGCCAGAGTTTTTGAAAATTTAATTGGGCATTAAAAAATATATTAGATAGAATAAAACAGCTTATGTTGTATACTTTCTCCAATAATCTAATCATTTTTTGTTTCTATTTCATCTATTTACTTCCAAGTGAATTTTTTCTCAATTTATTTGGTAACTATTTACGATCCAGGCAAATTTGTACTTAAATTATAAAAAAAAAAAAAATAAATAAAAATATATTTAAAAAAAAAAATCTCAACTTTTTAAAACTCAATAGAGGATATGATGATTTTATCCTTAAGATTGAATGGGGAATTTTTGTTCAGCTCAATTCATTTAACAGTAGAATGGATATGGATAAGCATGTAAAATTATTATTTTTACCAGTGTTTTAAAAACCAAACCGAACCAGCCGGTCCGACCTGATTGAATCAGAATCGGAGGCCAATACGATTCTTATTGACTCGGCCCGGTTCACTATAATCAGGATTATTTTTGTCTTTTTTTCTATAGAAATATTAAGAAAATATAAAGTATAGGGCACAATTGGTCCAACCCAGTCCAACGAAGTTTGACCAAAACCGGACATACTGCCGGTTTGATGGCCGGTTCGGTTTTTAAAACACTGATTTTTACCTATTAAGGTAATAATTAGTGGATATAAAACCAAATGCTACCAAAAACACCAACAAAAGAGTATTATTAATTTATCCATTGCCCATATTCTCATTTCCTTATCCTTAATCCTCACTGTAGAAAGAAAGCGACTCTATCTTAGTCCAAATCAACAACTTAATGGTCTTAAAATCTCCCTCCATATATTCTCATTTGCCATCTTTGGGGTGTGGGAGAGATTAGAAAATAGTAACCATGCAAAGTCATCCATAATCCAACACTTTGACTTTGAATGAAATGGATGTCACCCTTTTTTTTGTCTCATTCTCTCAAATCTTCAGATAGATAACTTATGGTACATTAATTCTTTGATGTTTTCCTTTTAATAATTGCACACATCTTCAAAGTTCTAAGTAATGTCTCTTTCCCAAAGAGAAATTTTTGGGGTAGGCAAACCATACATGATTTAGGGAATGTGGACCACAAGACCACAAGCACAAAGTCAAGTTTCTTTTTCTCCCTTGATGTAATAAGAGGTATTCTTTATTCATATAACTTAATAGTAGTTCAAACTACCTGTAACAATTTTTGTTTTTTTTCTTGACATTAGATTCCTTCTTACATGCATCTAGCTTATGAACATGGACACAGTACTATATGTGCATGATGATAATGGTTTTATAATAGCTAAGTTTGTCTTTGTTAGTCTTACCTTCTTTTATCTTCATATGAGAGAGAGAGAGAGAGAGGAGTCATTTCACATCCTTTATAACATTAATACTAAGTATTATTCGGTCACTTTTTCTTAAAAGCGAAGAGGAAGAGACAATAGTTTTTAACATAGAACTAAATTAGTATGACATGCAGTTCATTTATTGGTTGGACGGTAGTGACATTTGGATAGAGGAAAAATAGTAGGTCTTTTCATCTGTCAAGGTCATAAACATTCATGAAGCTTCCTATAAAGAAGTATTGAGTTGGGTGAGTATGTCTCAACTTTGTTGGGGGTTTTAGGCACCATTTTTTAATTTGGAATAAAAGATAATTTAATAATAGTGGTCAAATGTGTTTTATTTTGTGTTATGAATATAGAAATATTTTTTTCCTTTAAATGAGTTTCACTAGGCCAATTAAGTGTTTCCTTGTTGTGCAACATCATGATTCAATGTCACAACCATGTGGAACAACATTATTTTTTGTGAAACCCTAGTTCCTTCTTAGATAGATTGCTTTCTAAAAATTCTTATAAGCCCAATACTTTTTTTTCCAGATAATTATTGTTGCTTCAAATACATTGCACATGTTCTTAATGTAATGTACACCATTTCTTCTTCTTGGGGGCACATTGCACATGACAAAGAGTCACATAGTGAATCCTCCAAACAAATGGAGTAGAAGGTTTCTTTTTTTGCCTTTTATATATACTAAAAAAAAAATCTACATGCATGTTTGCATGAAATAAATGTAATTTCCCCTTCATTACCTACAAGTAATAGAATTACAATTCATCCAAACCAGATAGGTTAGTCCCTTTCCTGAACTTAATGATTGCAACAAGTCAAAAAATCTAACAAATCTGCAATTTAAATAAATGTTATAAATCCAATCAATTGGATTTGATTTATTTAGCCAAGTAGGTTGAAAGTAGTGAAACTTTATTATAGTAATCCATGTTTTGAAAATTATAGCTAGTCTTCCAATTACTTAACCATAATTTTTTTTTTTTTTTGGCGAAAAAATGGATAAACAATAGTATATATTTACGTTAAACTTAAAAATCAAAAGTTAACTTAGACATAAATAAATGGTAAAAATACTAAATAGTGGAAAATAATATTATTAATCACATAAATTTATACCCTTCATAGCATTATTTTATGTAATAATTAATACAATTACTATTAGATAATTGGATATAAAGTATATTTATTCTAAGTATGTGCTAAATTTATTTTCAGTTAAATAGGTAATATTACCCAATGCTTTAAAAATCGAACCGAACCAGTCAGTTTGAGCCGATTGAACCAAAATTTGAGGCTTGTGCGGTTCTGTAAACACCATAAACGATTGCACCTCAGAACCATATCAAGTTGAACTATTGGTCCAACCCGATCTAACCAGGTTTTTCCAAAACCCCAAATTTAATGGCCGGTTTTGGTTTTTTTAAAACATTAATATTACCCTAAATTTAATTTAAATATATATATATATATATATTTTTTTGTCTTTATCCAATTATGTGACAATTGACACCCTTATCCATTACTATTTCCATCTTTTTCAAAATACAAAAAAACTCAACAAATTTAGAATTTTGGGTGCATGGAGAGAGTGGTCACCAAGACATGATGAAGAAAGATCCCTAATCCATTTCCACTTTTCTTCCCTTTTTTATATATATTTTTTTATTATTTGGCCTTTTGGTCTCCCTTAATCATGGAGTCCATTTCCTTAGTTCACCCAGACATGATCTCTTGATATTATTCCACGGGAGATTGTCATCTTACGTGGCGTGTTCTCCGGGTGGCCACATGTTAAGCACGAACAAAAGCCACAAAAGCATATCTCCGGGCAGGTGGTGGGCCACCGCTGCCAAATTATTGGACGCTTTCCCAGCCGCACGATCTCCCCGCATCGCGTCACAGGTTGCGCGTGGCATTTATCAGACGCTTTGGCCGGTGGAGGCGCATAACGGACAAAACCACCTTCGACGCTTTCCTCGCCCTTGTGACGCGTGTAAACAACGATAAGGGGGAGTTACATTTACCGTGACTCGCTACGTCGTCGCCTCCATCACACCTTATCGTGGCCCTCTCTCCCCCCTCCTTACTCCTCACCAGTCACTCCTTCCCCTCGACATAACTCATTAGCTTTCTTTATATATTTATATATTATTTATTATTTTACTTTAAAGTTTAAATAATAATTTCCGTTGCATAAAAATAAGTAAATTAAAAAAAATTATTTAATAATTCACTCATTAAATTGCATAATTAATTAAGGTTATTTGATATTTGAAAGTACTTTTTTATTTTTAGAATTACAAGTAGTGTTATTTTTATTTTTATTTTTATGTTTTTTATCACTTTTGACTACTGAAGAAATTAAACCAATTAGATGAGTCAAAAATAAGAGAGTAAGGGTTTAAAATAATTTTATCGTTAATATGCATAAATATCTGAGATAACTAGCTTAAGTTTTAGTTTAAGAATAATTTATAATTGCATTTACTTGATCTGTTCTTTAAACTATCTATGTATATGATTCTTGACTAGTATCTACTGCTCGCAACTTTGAAGTGCGACTCATAATAAAGTCCACTTATTTTTTTTGCTACAATAAAATACGAATTTTTTATGTTGCTTTAATACTAAAAATAATGGTGGAATATGATATCTAAACTCTAAAATCAAAATTAATAAAGGTAACACAGATTGAAGAATATTTATTTGTAAATGAATAATCACCGGACCAATTAAGATCAATTCACTATTCTCCATTTTATCACAATATTTTCTTAAAACTTTAATGTTCAACAAAGAGACATCTGTTCTTGTTTGAAACTTGCCTGCCCTTGATTTTATTTCCACACAAGCCTTGGTTTAATGTAAACAAAAAATCTTTAAAAAATGGGATTACCAAATTATTATCATATTAGAACCCTCAAATTTGAGTAAACCCAAACTCTAGAAAAAAATGGGATTACCAAATTATTATCAGACACATCTCATATACTGGTGCCCAATCGGAAACACAGTCATAATAAAACATACCCAAAACATTGTCATCATATTGAGTAGGTAGCATCGGACAAGGATTGTTAAAGAAACCAGAGAGTTAGATGTAGAACTTCCAACGATTCCAAGATGCATCTATTGAATGTAGATTATTTTATTTGCAGTAACATCAAAGAATACAATGGGAAACAAGTTAAACAGAGTTGGATTTGGGGATTACAATAATCTTGTAACTAGAATAAAATGACTAATGCATTGGAAGGTGCACCTCATTCTATTCAGTAACTGCAAAACCTAAGCCATTCAGATTACACAGATTCAGAAAAATAGCATTTGTGAATGAGTAAATTTCTCCCAAGGAAGCTGAGAAAAGACCGACTAGCACAATTATGTAAGTGGGAGCTCTTTGGTTGCCCCTGGTTGGTGTCTGTATTCTAGGTATGGTGTTTCTAAGTGGTTACTGGGAGCTACTTAGGCTCTCTGACTTCCATAAGAATTTTCAAGGACTCGAATACCTGGTCCATAAACCAATCGACAGCGGTCACTGAATGAACCCACAAGCCTAGCAACCACCTCTTTGAAAAACATGGATGCTACCTGCCACCACATAACCATCATCATGTCAGCTCATGAGTATTAGAAGAGCACAAATTAGTGTTGTTATGGAGAGTAGTCCAACTGAGCCAAATTAGTACATAGATGAATTTCTTCCGGAGAATCAATTATTTATAACAGTCAATACTGATCCATCAAATGGAAGCCATTGACAAAAGAAAAAAAAATCTCTAAGACTGACAAAATCAATTCCCTTTTGCTCCACATGGTAATCTTATGAAAGCAATGAGCATTTGGGAACTTCAAATCAGCTAACTAAAAGAAGGGATTTCACATAAACAGAAATACACACTCCTCTATTTTGTTTTTGTTTTTTTTTGAGGAAAATGCTTTACCCTCCTCTCTTTTGTCATCTGAAGTTTGGGAGTCCTCTCCGTCTTGTATACCAACCCAGTAATGCAATGCAATAAACTTTTTCAAATGAACTGAAGAAAATAATGAAAATGCAGAGAGAAGAAGAGCATAACAAGCTGAGGAATACCTGCCGATATAGTGGTGATTGAAATTTAAAATCAACAAAAAAGTAAAGGTCGCACGTCCCAGGAATTGGTCCAGGATTAAACTCCCATACGTTTATTAAATGGTCGAACAGGCCACTGTCAGTCACTGTCGACTGCAAAAAAAAAAAAGAAATATTTCCAATGTAAGCAACAAAATAGAAAAGCTTGCAAGAAGTTCAGTTATGTTGGATCCATGATATAATGATAACAAAATGGAAAAATCATCATCTTTTGCTCCAAGATGCTAAGAGTACACCTGAAAAAACCATCATGAGCTAACTGTGTAGATAACTAGCGAATGAGCTAGTTCAATCTATCAGCATGTTTACGTGGAAGGGAAGACAGAAAGAAGTAGCACAGTATAGCTTGATTTTGATTAAAGCAGCACCTTGTGTCAAAGGATCATCAAAATTTCCAAAAGATAGCACAACATTATTTATTTCCCAAACTGGAGCAATAAGGTAAAATATAGCTGTCAAACTATTTATAACTCCAAATTATTTGAGATTCCCCCTTTCATGCATCTAGAACACCAATTCACACAGTTGCAGTATATTTTTCTAAATAAACACGCAAAGATTAACTCCCATCAGGACAACAATAAGATAAAGAACTAAGTCTTGAGACAAACACTAAAATTCAGAAGGTGACCTAATCGTTCCCCACCCCACAAAAGGTGACTTAATGACGGCTTCATGAGATAACATTAGGAAAAACAGGAGTTGAATAATAAAGTTCCACACTTTTTTTTAAACGGAAGTTCCACACATTTCAAAAAAGAAATAATAACGTTCCACATGTAAAGCATTCACCTTTACAAATTCTGGTTTCTTCATTTCAACATGAGAAGTATAACTTTCAACTAAAAACTTGAAACCAATCTCAAGTTCCGCATCAAAAGATCCATCCTCATTATGCCGAATGATCTGTGAACGCTGACACCAAGGAAGAAAATCTTCATACAAGTCAACAGCTGCAACCACCGCAAACAGCTGCTCTGGGGAATACCTGATCATTTAAAATGATGTTAATAATGAAACCTAAGAACCCAATGGCTGGCTCGTGAATATAAAATTAAATTGGCTATATTATGGTCATTGTAGGAATAATTTCCCCCAAAAAACAGAAAGACAAATGTCAAGAAGTCTAGAATAATCACATTCAATATCTAAAAGCTCAGCAGAACATTCGAATTGAATGCAATTAAGGTTTTGTTTTTTCCATGTATCATATATGTATGAGCCAAAAAATAAGGATATCCATTGTGTCCTTCTTAACTTCCCTAATTTTCAGATAATGAAAATGATTAAAAGAAAACAAACTGCTTCATTAATTTCACCGAGATTTCACAGTTTTATTATATATCTTTTCTTTTAATGTTTTCAGGAAGCCTTACCATAGAGTTACATGAGGTACATAGAGCTTCAGAAGTAGATTACAGTTTCTAAGACAGACAATGATGCTCCTGAAACTATACTTGTTCTGGTTACTCTTTGTCTAGCCAGCAGATTGGCCACTGAGTTTACCAACCTTGGTACCTTTGACCACTCAATCTGCCCAGCCAATGTAATATCTTTTAGCTCATCGAATAAGGGCTTCAGATGCTGAGGAGTGGCACTACTGTTGCTCCAACTAATGGCTTCAGAAGTGGATTACAGTTTCTAAGACACAGGCCATAATGCTCCTGAACTATATTCATTCTGGTTACTCTTTGTTTAGCTAGCAGATTGGCCAATGAGTTTGCCAACCTTGGCACCTTTGACCACTCAATCTGCCCAGCCAGGGATGGCAACGGGTTCCCGTTAACGGGGAACCCGCCCCGACCCGACCCGCTTAAAGCGGGTTCGGGTTTGCATTTTTACCCCGCGGGGCAGGTTTGGTATTTTGGAGCAAAACCCCTCACGGGTTCGGGGCGGGGACAGGTTTCGCCCCAAAAACCCGACCTGACCCGCTTAAATCCTATGTAAAAAAATAAAATATTATAAGGCAAATATGTAATAGAAATAAAATATATTAATGAATTTTATGTTTAACAACATATTTAAGTTTTACATGATTCATAGGTATTTATATGTTTACAGGTTTATAATATTTATTTTTTATTTTTTTCTATATTTTTAAAAATTTTAATACTAAACATGTCATAGTGGGGCGGGGCCGGGCGGGGCGGGTTTTCGTGGGTTCGGGGCCGGAATTTTGCCCCGCGGGGACGGGTTTCCCCGGATTTTGACGGGGCCGGGGTTTCCAAAAACCCGCCCCGTTGCCACCCCTATGCCCAGACAATGTAATATCTTTAAGCTCATCGAATAAGACCTTCAGATGCTGAGGAGTGGCACTACTGTTGCTCTAACTAATGGCTTCAGAAGTGGATTACAGTTTCTAAGACAGAGGCCATGATGTTCCTGAAACTATACTCATTCTGGTTACTCTTGTTTAGCTAGCAGATTGGCCACTGAGTTTGCCAACCTTGGTACCTTTGACCACTCAATCTGCCTAGCCAATGTAATACCTTTTAGCTTGTCGAATAAGGCCTTCATATGCTGAGGAGTGGCATTACTGTTGTTCCAACTAATGGCTAAGTCTGAGTCAACTTCTATGATCAGAGAACTCCTTGTGCGCTTGATATAGAGCCTCTTTCGTTCGCTTAAAGCCCTTGACACTGCCTCATTAGATGTGCAGTTTCCATCAGGCCCCAAGAAAGGTAGTACCACCTGCTCCCTGCTGTCCCTATGGATCCCCCCAAGCCCAGCTTGCCCTGGGTTTCCTACGGATCAGCAATCAACATTTAGCTTCACCCAGCCTTCCAGGGATGGGCTCTATTCCACAATGACAGGGGGTTGAGGGCAACTGAATTATATTACTTTTGTCCAATTTTTTCTGATCAGTACGCTGGGGAAAGGTGCTAGCCTTCTTATCAAAGTTTGTACACTTCCACAACTGGAGCTAGATTACTAATTACATGGACATAGTGTTTGAAATCTGATTTATTCAGTGATTATAGAAAAAAAAAAAAGACTTTTTCTCAGTTAGTCTAGTTTTCTTTTTCTTTCTTCAGATAACCGGGATTGGATATGACAACTAGGAAGTGCAAAAGGAGGCAAGGAAAATTTCCAGCAGTACACTTGCCAAAGCTGCACCAGCCATGGAAAGTGGCCAGTATCTCAAATCAGATGAAAAGGACATTTTGACAACAGAATAATACAATAAGCATGAACTCCTGCCAAAGAAGTACGACACAAACTTGATCATTTTATTTCAGCTTATAGATAAGTATTATTTTGTAACATATGTGTATCTATTATACATATACACATACTCATACACATTCATGTACACACATTGTTCCCTCATAATTTCCGGTCCCTTTAACAAGATTGAAGTATACCTTGTCCCAGTAATGTAAATAGGTTTGGTTAAATGAATTTGAAGCTATGTTTCACCAAAGCCTTTTTGAATATTTTTCTGGAGTCAGCTCAATGCCAATGCACATAATTTGCAAGGGGGAGAAAGAGTCAGATAGAAGCCTTGTAAAGGATAACAAGATTGAAGCTTCCTCCAGGCTACTTATAATATAAAAGGACTAGAAGCAGAAGCATTTGAATGTAATTTGCCTGATTACAAATTGCAAAAATCATTGAAAAAACATTTGAGAAAACAGTGAATAAAAAGGTAAACAATAACACCACAATATCAAAGCAAACTTACCCAATTACACGCCTTTCCTCATAAGTCTTAGAAAGAGGATTACCCTCCTCCCCATCTCCAACACCGAGAAACCCCCTGCATTGAACTGCATTGGCTGTTCTACCAAACGAAGAACGGAACCCCTTATCCTTGTCAAAAAACTTATTGACCAGGGGTTTATCGACACCAACCATGCCACTCAACCATCGAGCCTGGGCAGACTGACCAACATACCCACAAGACCTCCCCGTGAATCCCCCACCACATTTTACCATGGGCAACTCATACAAACGCGATAAAACGCTCCTGGCAGTTTTCGAGGCCGACCCAAAACGCGGCATTGCGGTGCTCTTTCTGAAGGATCGACCACCTGTAGCCTCCTTCAACAACACAAATTTCCCCAGGGACAAAGCATCAAAATCTAGCACTTAAAAGAATAACACAACATCATTCACAAATGCCAGCTTCCTTTCCTCCGTAGGTCAAGTTCATTAGCCCTAAATTTAACAACGGGAATCGAATGTTGTAGCAACACGGTAAACCCTGAAGCCTTCGGTCCAGAAAACCGGCGGAGCTTAAATCAGCGCTAAATAGTGCATATAGGAAAAAGAATAACAGGAATTTAGGGTGAATGGAAGATGTACGAGAGAGAGAGAGAGATTCACTCGGATGATGGCAAGAGCAACGACTGCAATTGGGGAAAACTGAGAATGCAAAACACGTATTTTCCCCACCTCACGTCACACGGTGGCGGTCGGAGAAGAATCAAGAGACGTAAGTAGACCAATCTACAGAGGCCACAAGACCGTGGCGTTACGACTGGGTTCGGTATTGAGCTCGGGGAAATGACGACTCATTAAATATAATCAATGTTAAATATATCGAGTCATAAATATATATTATTGAATTTATATCCATGATTTGCAACAAGTGTCTATGATTCATTATTTTTATTTTAAATTATATAATGAGTAAGTAATTCTCACTGTATAAAGGGACAATTACAATTAATACATTAATTTAAATATAAAATTATATACACCAAAATGTGACTAGCCCAAATATAGCTCAAACGCCAATCAATCCAGCAATCAATGGTGGGTAGGCTCTATCGATTTTTAAAGTTACTTGTCGCAGCCCATCACCAGACCCATTTGCATCGCTGCGTCATCGGTACAGTCGTCACCCCAGTCAGTAATAAACCACCGTGTCAGCACCAGTCAACAACCATGCCACGATGCAACCTTTTCAACAATTGAACGATCGAGCCGGGTCGCCAACAGTAAAGGCCGAGAAAAGACGCTTGAGATCCTCATTTGAGGGATCCAAGAGAGGAGATTCCCGTCTTCCTCCCATCTCAACAACAAAAGCAAAAAGGGGATTGTGATTCTCATTCCAATAAAAGAGCTCCAACAACTGGACAGAATCGGCTACAAATAGCTAGAAACGTTCTATTGAAGGGGTTCAAAAATCTTTTGTCCAAGTGCACTTTTACGCACAAAGGCTATCTCGAGACAAAGGTTCGGAAATCATTCGTCGAGAAATACTTTCACGCACAGAGACTCTCTTGAGCCGAAGAAGTTAAATAACTCACAGTTCGTCGAGATTCAACAGCTCAACAGGAGCAGCTCTACATGTTCGTCGGCAACGTCAACAAGTCGATACACGCAGAACACAAATACTTCCGTCCGACCGACCAAAGTTGTCATCGTTCGTGCATACTCGTTCCAAAAATTAAATTTTTTACCTCAACTTGCCATAAGCCGAAATTTCATCAATTCACACGGAGATCGAATTAGAGGAAGATTAGGAGATTATACTCGCATTCCTGATATTCAAATACAAATTGTAACACAATTTTATTTTCTGTCGCAAATCGAATTTACTCTCTCGGTCGCCTCTTCGCGGGCCGGTGGATTTTCGGTAAAACAAAAATCATAAATTTTATAAGAAAAATACCTTTCATTTTAACACTATGAAATAATACGTTACCACATATTTAACTTGTTACGAACCACAAATTAACATGTCATGCCGTGTCATGGTGTTAAATATCCGTTACTCATATGCTTAACATGAAAATATGTGATTAATATAATAATATGTTATAGATCATTAGCTAACATTCTTATATGTATGGATCATTAACAAATTTATCTAATATGTTAAACTACATAAATTAGATTATTAATTAAAAAATAATTGTATATTATTGAGCAACTACTAATAAATTACTTTTTGGACATGTTTACAAAAATTTAAAATGAGAGATATTTACCTCATAAAATATATAACTATATAATTTAGTAACACTAGAACATATGTCTCGATATTTTCACATTAATTGGTCATACTCATATTTATTCTTACTTTATACTGCTTTTGTACGTATAAGATTACGACATACGTTATCATATTTGGGTTCTGGAGAAAGGGAGTCGACTGTCTCGACACGGGAGGAGAGAAGATGCTTCTCCGTCAGCACCACTTCAACAGGAACTGCGCGAAGATCTTCTCCCGCGGTTTCGCCATCGCCGATCCTATCCTTCCCTCCGGCCATCAACAAATCCCGGACTTTACCTCGAAGGATGAGTTCCTCAAATCCTACAGAGTCACCCCTCCCATCAAGCCTTGGCCTTCGCGTCTTTCCCCAAAGCGACTCGTCTCCATGATCTCCAGACAGCGGAACCTTGATCTGGCGCTCCAAATATTCCACCACGCCGGGAAATTCCACCCCGGATTCACCCATAATTACGGCACGTACCATGCCATGATCGAGAAGCTCGCCCGCGCCCGCGTGTTCGAGCCAATGGAGTCTCTTCTCGACGACTTGCGGTGCAGCGGCGTTCGCTGTGGAGAAAATCTCTTTGTCACTGTGATTCGTAATTACGGGTTCGCCAACCGCCCCAAAGCAGCCCTGAAGGCTTTTCTCCGGGTTAAAGAATTTGGGGTCGGAACTTCAGTGAGATCTTTCAACTGTCTTCTCAATGCGCTCATTCAGACTAAAGAGTATAACATTGTCCATACCCTGTTCAAGAATTGCCGTAAACGGTTCGGAATTATACCGAATGTATTTACGTGTAACATTCTCATCAAGGCTTTGTGTAAGAAACGTGATACGAATGCTGCATTTCAACTGCTTGATGAAATGCCCAGTATGGGAATGGTCCCAAATGTAGTGACCTACACCACGATTTTGGGTGGTTTATGCGCAAGTGGGGATCTTGTTGGCGCCAGGAAAGTTTTTGATGAGATTTTGGATAAAGGGTGGATTCCTGATCCCACTACCTACACAATACTCATGGATGGATATTTTAAGCAAGGTCGACTGGTGGATGCAATCAAAGTCATGGACGAGATGGAAAATATGAAAGTTGCACCGAATGATGTTACCTATGGTGTTGCTATTGAGGCATACTGTAAGGCTAAGAAAGGTGGTGAAGCTTTGAATTTGCTTAACGATATGTTGGAAAACAACTTCATTCCAAGTTCAGGTCTAGCTTGTAGAGTAATTGATCTACTTTGCCAGGAGGAGAAGGTAGATGATGCATGTCACATTTGGAAGAAGCTTTTGAAGAAAAACTGCACTCCTGATAATGCCATCTCAGGAACTCTTATCTATTGGCTTTGTAAGGTTGGGAAAGTATGGGAAGCAAGGAAGCTATTTGATGAGTTTGCGAGAGGTGCTTTGCCAAATGCTTTGACATATAACACACTTATAGCAGGGTTCTGTGAGAATGGGGAGTTGCAAGAGGCAGGGAGACTGTGGGATGACATGGTAGAGAAGGGCTGTCAACCTAATGAATTTACTTTTAATATGTTAATTAAAGGCTTTCTTAAGAAGGGAATGACTGAGGAGGCTCGAAATATTTTGACAGAGATGTTAGATATGGGTTGTGCTCCGAATAAAACTACTTACACAATGTTGATTGATAGGCTTGGTGAATCTGGGATGACAGATGAAGTTATGCTTGTTCTTCAAATAGCAACATCTAGTAAAGTTGTTTTCCTTGACATAGATTCTTGGATTGTGTTTGTGAAATTTGTTCTGGGAAGTTCAGACGGTTGGAGGCTAACGATTGATAGATTACTGGAGGAAGTAGGTTAGAGAGGGACATACAAGGTGCTGTGATTTTCCATGTGAGAAAAAGTTATCCGGTGTGTATAAGTTGCCCATGGAATTTATGTATATTGTGGACTGGAAGTTCCTATACTGACTTAGAGAACACGAAAAGTTTATTGCTTAACAAAATATACGAGGTGAACCAAGGTGTGAAGATTGATTACAGAATTGATGGAGGTTGGTTTTTGAAAGGCATCCCATCATTCCTTGTCTTCTCAATGCATGGTTCAAAGATCATTACATACCAGCTTATAAGGCTTGGACAATGTTGGTAGGATGGATAATCCTCCTATGCTAGAGTGAATTTTAAGTAAGCCAGACAATTTTGCAAGATCATTAATCCTCCTCGGAGACAGTAGGGTTCAAAGATCATTACATACCAGCTTATAAGGCTTGGTCAATGTTGGTTGGATGGATAATCCTCCTATGCTAGAGCGAATTTTAAGTAAGCCAGACAATTTTGCAGGATCATTAATCCTCCTCGGAGACAGTAGGATATGAGCAACAGTCCCATGGTTCCTGATCATGTCCGGTGATGAAAGAATAGTGATCGTATTCCCATTAGTCCTACCAGAGAAAGAGAAAGTATGTGCGTTATCACATTAGTGTCGGCATCCACCACAGCGATGAACGTTTAGGGATTTTCCAGGGAATGCAAGTCGTTGTCAATATGTCATCAAAGGCTGTTTTGGACTTCGGGGTTTTAACAAGATATGCCCCATTATTATATATACGCATGTTAATTTCATGCTCTAACAATAAGTAGAAAAGAACAAGCTTTTGAGTTTGTTTGTCCAAGATTGAGTCTCAACAGAGAACGGGTCCTCAAGAAGGAGGTAGTGTTGTTCTAGGGCAGATTTGCTCCTGTTTTTTGTGGTTGGAATCTGAATTTGAGGAAGGCTGTGCTTATTTCTTCCTTTTCGTTTTGGTAAGCGATTATTGGAAATGAAAAAAAGAGGCATGCAGTTGGATTAAGACTGATTGATTATCTGTTGACAATATGAGGTCGTGCAGGCAGAACCCCTGTTAAAGCCAATATAAACGAAGTAAAATCTTTGCAGTCCAAGCTTTATCTTGTTGGATCTTCTAATGCCCTGGTTTCCTGGTCTGGGCTACAGGACCGTTTCAAGTTAACATCGTCAGCAAGGATGAATATGGAAACGGTGGATTCAGGTACACATAAGTATGACTAATAGACCATGTGGCTTTAAATACTAAGCCCCCCATGCCATTTTTTGCGTCCTTGGCAATGAACTGCGTGCACTCTGCCTGTCATTTGTCAGGTCTTCATCCATCGTTGGTGCAGTTTTTGGGATGTAATATTCTATGTGCACTTTAGTCACAAATATGTTTTAGGGCGTGATTTTGAAGGCAACTTTTTAAGGCTTTAGCTTCATGTGTAAACACTCCTAATTGGGATGGCAGTGGAGTTATGCTTCTACCAATGTCAGCCATGTATAAACACACCTAATTGGGGTGGCAGTGGAGTTCTTCTTCTTGAGGGCTGCATAAGATACCCGAAAATGAGAAGGTTGCAAGGAGCTCTCTTTTGCTCGCGAAGGAGATCATATAATCAAAGGTGTTTTAACAAAATAACAGGTAGGCGGTAGGCCATGATTCCCAACAACATGTAAAACATTCTGTTCCCCAATTTTATATCGGCTCCATAGGGTGAAACTATTTAACAGGTCGAAATTGCTTGCCTTGAAGTAAAGAAAGACGAAAGCCAATAAGAATTTTTCCTCTCATATTTGAGACTTCCTAGAGTTGTTCTCATGGTACAAAAAATGTCCTACTTCCTTTATCAGAAAGAATATTTGCTCGTAGACAAAAAGAATTGAATTGCTGAATTTTTTCAGAACAGGTAATTAGTCTTTCAAACCAAACAAAGCTGAAAATATATAGGAAAATTTGACGCAATCTGCGTTCGTAAATCTATGTATTAAGAGCTAAATTAATTTGTATAACATCGATTCATTTACCGGATACAACTAGATTACAAAATTACATATTTGTAGTAAACAAAACCACCCTCCCCTTCACTTCTCTACGGCAATTCCCCCACATGCAGCAAACTGATCTCCATTAAGATATCATTGCTACTGATTTTACTGTGATTTCGGGCGAGCTAAGCCACTAACATAGGGATGATAAACTAATCCAGCATGTCAACATCAGTATTCATCGGCTTCTGTTCAGCAGCAAACCCCTCAGCGGCGGCTGAATTTGGTTCTCCAAACTGGTTTGCTGATTTGGGTTCCAGTCCAACAAAAGGGCTTCTAATTTGACCTGTAGCATTTGAGTCCACATCCATGATAGAAGGCCTGGGTGGGGACGGTGGTTGTACTTCAACATCAGGGTAAGCAGCCTTGAATCTTGCCCTTAGACCTTCGTCTACAAGACGAACCCCTTGCAACTGGTTACCAAGTGACATCCACCTGATTAAATGAACAGGCAACACCAGATAACGTCAAAAGCTAAGTGGACAGTGATCCATGGACAAGCGAGTGACACAATGGTAACATCAATTAGAATAAACAGCAGAACTTGCTCGCCCGCATAGCTTTATAAGCAAAAACAAAAAGCAAGCAATTAGACACATAAGAAGGGGGCATTCAAATAAAGTTAAGTAATATGAACGAGATGATGGCACTAATATTGAACCAAAGGTGGATACGTTTAGCATATTGCACATACCCGGCATGTGTGTTGTGCATCCGTGCAAATAATTCCAGCTTCCTTGTCCTTGGACTTATCCGTTCCAACATTGGGTACATCTACAGGAAAAATATTCCAATTACACTCACACAACCATCCAGGAAAACAAAGTTCAACTTATTAATTTCCTAACTCTTTCATTAGTTCTTCTTGTAACAAAAACAACCTCTACAGAAACTATTGAAGACCTCTTGCAACAGATACACTTTTTTTTTTTTTTTTTTTTTTTTGAGGATTTTGAGATTACAGACACACATATATTAACTGAATATTTCATGTGAGTAGAACCTTTATTATAAAACCTGGGGCCTGCCAGGACGAGTGGACCCGGTTGGCTCACACCTGGACCCTAAACCCTGAACCTATTGACCAATCTGGTTTCAAACTGAAGAACGGGTGACCCACCCAGCCTGTTGGGTGGAGTCATGCCGCATGTGCAGGGGGTGAAGGGTGGGAGGATGGAAGAGTGGAAGGGAAGAAGATGAAGAGAGTAGGGAAGAAGAAAGGAGAGGGAAGTGGAAGAGGAAGCTTGACTTTCTGCCTTAAAATGACAAAATTTGAGTTAGTCTCAGCGCCAAAGGCAGCATAACAAGGAAAATCTAATCATACATGACAAAACCATTCAATTAAACACCATAAGCCAGAAAGATGAACAGGTACCTCATCCGGTTTACGGCTTGTTTCTCGAACTTCAGCAACAATGACATCTGTGTCGATGTTTCTATTGACCTCTGGATTCCCCTTTATCCCAACGAGGCAATGCTCTTTGCTGTGGTTGAGCCAATGACCAGTACGTCCTGTTCTTATAATACGCTGAAGTTGATTTGTCTTGACCCAAATGATCTCTTCCACACGTTTGTAACCCCAGAGTTCTAAGCTGTTGCATGAGCAAACAATGTGTTTGCATCAATTAGAATTTACATTCAAGACAAAAGAGATCACCATTTGCAACCAAGAAAGGCACATACCACTCCCGTCCAAGCTCCATTGCACGTCCAGTTACCCAAAGAAAAATAAGTCCGTCAGTCTGCAATACAGGAACATTAAGATTCCGCATTTCATCATCAGCCATGGTTCCGTATGGTAGCTCCATGTGAATATCCCAAGGAGGGTCGGCCATGATAACTCCAAACTGCCCTAATATGTCCATTCTGAAAGTACGTATATCACAGTTAATCCATTGAGGTTCACCAAGCTCCACCTCAGAACAGTACTCAGCTCGCTGAGACTTTATTGGCTTAGGGGGAGGGAGATTTCCAGACCCCATCAACATGTGTGGCACATCTTGAGTTGGGTCCAGCTCATAATGAACATACTTGCAGGTCTGTGTAAGGAATACAAGTCAAATACATATTCTAACTAAGATAATGTGAGAGCAATTTTTTTTTCTTTAGCTTAAATTTCAGTTCCTCAATGTGATCAGTAAGTAAAGTTACCTTCATATGACGACAAGTGTCCAGAAATGAACAGTCGCCTAGATTAATGTCAGTGTGTGGAGCAATAATGCGTCGGAAATGAACCTGGAAAACGAATGTTGTCAATGCAACAGAGGAGAGCACCGCAATATGTAAGTCAAAATTAAGTACGAAAGATTTCTACATGCAAGTCAAAATCTAAGTATGAAAGATTTCCACATGCAAGTCAAAATCTAAGTACGAAAGATTTCTACATGCAAGTCAAAATCTAAGTACGAAAGATTTCTACATGCAAGTCAAAATCTAAGTACGAAAGATTTCTACATGCAAGTCAAAATCTAAGTACAAAATATTTCACAATGTTCACAAGAATGAACAAGTTTATGCTAACTCCCACTACATAGCCACAAAAAGCAGATAAACAGAAATCAGCTGTCGTAATGGAGGGCAATACTTGTAAACAAAATAAATTTCACTCACTCGCAGCTTATTTATAATTCTCATATGCCAGAAGTGAGCAACAGATCAAGAGACTCATAGGAGCATATGATTTACAGCTATTTCAGATAAAAGAAGAAAAGAGTAGAGAACATACATAATCATCCTCACATATAAGACTCATGGTAAAGTTGGAAAATATAAAATCAGTGTAGTTATTAAAATTGGGAAAGAGATTCTATAGCAATTCATGTTAAGGATCTCAGTATATCATTTAACTATTCTAAAATGCAGGGAAAATTTCAAAATAAATGTTATTCTTAATGAATTAAGTGCCACAATAGTTAGAATCTTCAGTACATGCATCTGCAAACCATCTATTTTTATCACTTTGAATGCCAAAAGATTAAACCCAGGACTCTGTGCTATAAAGGGAGCATAACATATCCCTTTGTCAGAAACTAAAATTTGCTTCATACTTTTTGTCCTCATTGTGATGAAAAGAAAGGAAGAGGTGTAATACAAGGACTCCCCAGGAAGGTCACCCATCCAATTACTACTATCACCCAAATTGATATTTTATTATTCTTTGTGATTAGAATGGGTAAAAAGTCATTAATGATGTATGCAATAGGCCACCTTAATGACCATTATTAGGTTATAAAGAAGTTCAAAACTAATCATGATATCAAGGGTAGGTTTGAGCCCAAGCCTGTTTATCTGTCTACTCTATGCCCCATTCACATGGTCTAAAACACATGCCCGTTAGTGTCTTTTGCATTGAGATTGGATAGGGGTCGCTAGTGTGTGGAAACAATGTTCAACATCCTTAAGCGAAGTCATTCTTGGAAGAAGGGATGGAGGGAGTACAAATAACCCTAGCTTCCTTTTATTCGCTTACATTAGAAATAAAGAGAGTTACACACATGCCCTTATATGAGTACAAGCATCCAAGTAAAACAACACCAAAATAAGTAAATATTATGTCTTGGACTCAAAACATTGCCTATTCATCTACGATGTGTTCAACATAGTATAACTGGAAGAGGGTAAAATGACCAAAAATACACTTATTCATTACTCTCCCCAATATGGAGCAAAAATCAGCAAGGTCAAGCTTGGAGTATGTACGAACAAAGTCACATGTCCCTAAGGCCTCATTCCAAATATTGGCAAAGCTGGTCAGTGGTACAAACACGAGGAGTCACCATTTTCGAATCACAATAGCATCTCAAACAAAGTGGTAGTCCACCTCCATATGTTTGGTCCATTCATGAAATAAAGATTATATGCAATCAAGACAGCTGCATGATCCTAACACATTAAACCCACAAGGATTTGTTACTAGACGAGGCGAGTTCAGCCATAACAGATTTCAGCCAAAGAAGTGTGGTGGTGGTATGCGCCATTGAAATCATCCATATGCATTAGCTGTCCGCTCTTCAGTTGGGCAGTAAGGGTTGTAGCTACTGGACGACGAAATGGGTTATCCTTCCGACTAAGGAATGGGAAATCTTTCTCCTGTTACATGAATCAAATACAGGGGAGCAGGTGACCGAAGCCCCAGTGAAAGGCGGCCGTAACTATAACGGTCCTAAGGTAGCGAAATTCCTTGTCGGTAACTCCAACCCGTACGAAAGGTATATAGGAGGTTTTCTCCTCATACGGCTCAATAAAGAATGATTCAAATTTATGTTTATATATGAATTTATGTTTATGTATATAGTGGCAAATGTAACCACAAGGTTTTGAATTAGACTCTAATTTGAGTCCTTCAAACTCCGATTCATATTTTTCATATAGAAATCTCTGATCAACGATAGAAAAAGATCCATTTTGCATGAAGGTGTCAAATAAGTGTGAGTACATGCCTTTGCAACTAGTTTATATCTGTCCACAAGGCTGGAAAATTTACCTGTTCTACCATGAGCTGATGAACAGAAATGGCATAAATTTTCTTACCCACTTCGGAAAATAGAGAAATTTACCCACTCACAACCGTTTATTAAAGGAATGGAAACGTAAACCACATTTTGTATCTATTTTCCCTGTTTATTGGTTAGTTTTAAAGGTAAAATCATCATTTCGTATAAAAGTCATTATATACTTCACATAGATATATACATCTCTGTGTGTGTGTTGGGGGTATACTTGTATTTTGACCGTTTTTTATGTTAAAAAGTTCAAGTTTTTTCATCAAATCTATTTTGTTTCATTTACTGTTGTTCCATCCATCAATGAACGGGTATAAACGAAAATAGAGTGACGCAGAAAGGTTAATCGAACAAAAACAAAAATGGAACATGAAATGATAAAAGGAAACCATAAATGGAATAAGCTATTTTGTTCCCTGTATACCGTTTACACACCTCCCTGTCCAGAATGCCATCAGTGTTACATACAGCAGTATATACCCCTTGGCAGCCAACCACTTTAGCATGCCAATGCAAGTCCACCAAGGTTCAAGTGCCACTAGCAAACAAGGAACCCAGGTCATCCCTCACTTTTTTCCCATTGTGAGGACAATAGGGTCCTTGACACAAGTAGGAATAGCAACAATCAAAAGATAAAGTCAATACACGATACTAAGAGGTGAGAACCTCAAAGGAGGCACAATTTGAACAAGGATGAGCAGTATAAATCTGTTTACATTTTTGGAAAGCAATGAGGGAGTCAAAATTAGAAGGTTGTGGATCGGCAAAGTCTAAAGATTTTTTGTTATGGATCGCCAAAGTCTGGAGATTTTTTGTTCTGTAAGGGCAGTTGGACATTGATATGTGGATGGACAGTACCAAGCAGACAAAGGCGCTGACACTAGTAAACCTAAAAAACGTGAAATGATGGTAGAGATGGAATTGGTGGAGGTGGAGATGGCGGTGGCTGCACAGTAGGAGAAACAGATAAAACTGTTTTTGGATGAAAATGAAGTAAATAAGGAGACAGATAAACAAATACGAACTCAAAAAGGTAATGTCAGTATGCACATACAATTTTCAAGACTAAGGATCAAAATACCTACACCCCTTCTAAAGTGTAAGGGTACCCAAAAAAGATATGCTTGATGGAGCAAGGGCTTAGTTTGTCAACTTATAGACTAATATTGGGAAAAAAAGCACAGTAAAAAACACAAGAAGATAACTCAAAGAGACAACCAGTGGAGTTCAAGACAACAGATATATGAGAATACATCCCTTCCAGGTTGAGAACAACACTCAATTGATTACATGGAAAGCCATCAAAATTGCATCTCTCTAGAAAATTTTGCCTTATGCTTATTTGCAAGATCATTACGTGTGTAACCTCCACCAAAAGGCTACCTAAAGCTAAATGTAGATGGTTCCTCTAATGACAATCCAGGGTCTGTTGGGCTCGGGGGAACAATAAAATACAGTACTGGTCAAGTAATTACAGCCTTCTCAGGGCCTTCGGGCAACTGCACAGCTAATGAAGCTGAATCAAAGGCTCTTATGGAAGGAAGAAATCTATAAGCAATGGTCCGACACCCCAGTAGTGATTCAAGGTGACTCAAAACTTGCTATCAGCTCGGCCAGAAGACTAACCTCCCCTCCATGGCACCTAAAAGCCATTTATGATGAACCCTTTGACAAAACATCTGAATGGCAAATTGTCTGGTTCAAGATACCAAGGTCTACCAATGAAGAAGCGGATGCTCTTATCAGAAAAGGAATCACAAGACAGTGCTTATCTGAAACACCATTGTCCGCTTCTTCTTTTGTCTTTGTTTCTACTGCTTTCTCTTCTTCTATTTATGTAACAGATTTTCCCTTCTGCTTCTGCTACCAACAAGGGAGTGATTTTTTTTTTCTTTTCTGCTTCTACTGCTTCCTTTTCTTTGTTATCATTTTTCCATTTGATTTCTCAATTTGGTTAATAAGGGCCGAGAAAGCGAAAAAGGGAACTGACAAGGAAGCAAGGGTTTCACCAGGTTGGAGACAAGTTGGAGAAAGGGAGGGTCAGGGTGGGGACAAGTTAGATAAAGGGATGGACGGAGTGGGGACAAGTTAGAGAAAGGGAAGGTCGGGGAAGGGACAAGGTTGAATTTTAAACCCCCTTCAGGTTTTTTTTGAGTTCAGATACAAAGTAGGAGGTGGAAGCGTAGATCAGATTTTTCGGAACCTAGCCTCCACACGGCCCGCACCCAACCTTAGTAAACACTATCAATCAACCAAACACAACCTCTGTCATGACCAGGCCTTCCAGATCTGCCCCCTCCTTCACGAGTAGAGGATACTCCTTGAGTAACCTACAGAGAATTTCTCAAGGCAACTGTAACATCAATTGATGAGGCAAACTTTAGCTCAACCTTTTCAATACTAAGGACCTGATGGTACACTACTTCGAGTGTAACTTCTCTACAGTTCACAAAAACCAAAGCCTGAATGGAATAAAAACCAGGCCTAGCCCCTAGAAGAAATCTAGTAACATATAACTGACTTTCTCATATTATAGCTATTATATCAATTGTTAGCAGATGGAAGGATGATCTCCTAGAGAAACCCCTAAGCTCAATAAAAGAGTAGGTAATGCTTTTGACTTCTCCAAAATTATTGAAATTTTGTTGCACTAATAATAGATGTTGGTCAAATTTGACTCTTGACAAACACGGAGGTAAGAATGGAGCTAATCTCCTTAATTTTTGGCAATTTATAACCTAATTGCCATGTTTTTTCTTTCATGCTATTCAGCAACCATGTATGAACTGGAAGACCTTCAACATTCCATTTTCTTTTAGGGTTTGTGGATGGGTTTTTTAACAAATATTTTTCCTTCATTTTGGCCCCCCAAATGTTTTTAGCTGAAGCAAATAATGTGATGGCTCTTTCCATTCAATTTTTTGGAAGTGATTTGAAGATATAAATCTTTATCTTGTCAAGCTTTCATTAGTAGGTGTAATACCCTCTCCAAAATCAGCCATACTACATAGCTAATAATACATTAACCAATAAGGCATGTACATGGTAGGTAGGTGGAATAGGCCCTACAAATAATACAACCAAAAAAACAAGAAACAGACAATTTGTAAGACAAGGAAAAATGCAGACACCATAATTTCTAAAAAGAGAATCAAAATCACTGAGAAGCTTTTAGATCCTAGTGTCAGTGGGGGTGATGTTGAAATCACCACAAGTTGATGAAGCTTTCACTCACAGGAACTTCAGCATTTGTCTCTTAGGCATTCCATCAAACAACTGATAAATTAGGGTAGCACAAGATTGAAAAATGGTTTGGAACAGTAAATTAATGTTCAAGCATAGACTAAGAGTCCATATGGACTCTTGAGCACTGTTTGTGGTCAAGAATAAGCAAACAATAGTCTCATAGTGATATTAGTAGATCATAGATTAGCTCAGACAGAAGCAATCTATCATAAGGTAGCGGAAACAAGAAAGAAAAAATCCTAATTTTGGAAATTAACTAACAAGAAAGTGCAATAGCCTTTAAAGAAAATCATAGACTACAGCAAGGCAAAATGACTCTACGTGAACCTTCAAAACTCTGATCTAGTACTTTGAGGAGGGAGGGAGAGAGAGGAAGACACACCTAGAGAGAGAGAGAGAGAGAGAGAGAAAAGCATACATATTTAAGGTCAGGAGACAAATACGACTCCTAACCTCCTTCAGTCCTTCTATATACTTAAGTCATAAATACACAAATAAGATATATATATATATATATATATATATATATATATATATATATATATATATATATATATATATATATATATATATATATATATATATATATATATATATATTATCTATATATAGAAATTGTTCCTATTGTAACCTATAAAAAAGTTACTAAAAGTGAGTTGCTTCTAATCGTTCGATTAACATCTCGATATTTGTGGAATGCCATTTGTGTAATAAAAATTCTTAAAAAGGGCTAGATGTATATGGTTACCTCTCTTTAAACAACCATCTAAAGATGAATTCTCTGTAGGATGCCTACATGATAAGGGCAGTCAAGAGAAATACGCAAAAAAATCATCAGACCTCTAGAAAATTTGTATACTCAACTACGACATATACAGCAAAATATAAGTGTTCCAACCTGAATAAAATATCCCTGTTCAAGGCAGAACCTTAGAGAACCTCCAAAGGTCAATTTATTACCACCAGACAACCATGCATAAACCCTGAAGAATCTAAATGGTACTGGATTTTACATTATTTTGTTGTCCTTTTTGCTCTAGCGAGGAACACGTGCAAGATTCGAAATAGAGTAAATTCAAGTCATAGATAAGTGAAAAAAGAACGGAAGAATGAAAGAACTAATGAACTTTTTCGACAGATTCTAAGGGTTTCTGAAGATTTATAAGAAGTGTACCATTTATTTAAAAAATTGTCGCATCAACTAACCTTCTCGCAAGCAATAAAAGAACTCTTCTGAAGCCTGCAGTCTTCTTTTGTTAAAGCTGAGCAATATTCCTTCAGTTGTGAGCCACCCTTGGTCTTGAACTGAAACCAAGTAAAAAAAAAAAGAAGTAAAACCCTTTTCTTTTAAAGCTAAAATATAGAAGCATCAACAAAGTAAGTCCCATAGCCCACCTTAGCAGCAACAGCAGTCTCTTTAGCAGTGGGCCGGTGAATGAGATCCAAAAGCTCCTCCCCTGTTTTAGATTTCTGTAGTTCCCTAAACGATTTCTTATTCAACAAAAGTTCCAAATCCTTCATTTCGTCTTCCTCTGACTTCGGCTTCAAAGTAGGACCCCCTACAGGTGCCAGTGGCGGCCTATGGAGGGGTGAAACACCCATAGCTCTCGGCATCCCCATTAATCCCATCGCTCGAGGTCCACCTCTTGGACCAACTCCTCCAGGCATCATTGGTGGCAGGCCTGACAAATGAGGGTCTCCCGGCCCCATCCACATATCCGGCACCGGTGGCCTCGCCAACGCAAAACTGGACGTATTAACATCAATGCCCACCGTCGGATTACTCTGAGATGCATCGAGAGACTTGGAGTCCACCTGAGGTAGCTGAGAGGTCTCGGGCAACTCCTTCAGAAGCCGAGTGCGATCAATACCCATGACCATTATCCTCGATTTCCCACTCACCACAAAATCTTCCAACTCAACGGCACCTGTATCCGCCGCAATCGCCCGCAGCGCCGTCTCCACGGCGGAGATAGCACCGGCCTCTCCGCCCAAGTCAAGGAGCGCCGCCTTCTCGGCGGGAGTCGCCGACGGGTCAGCCTCCACCTTCCTCAACACTGCAGCGGAGTCAACATCCGTGAACGGAACCCTCTCCAGGAGGCAAACTGCCACCACCGAACGAACGACGGAGAGCGGGTCGACCCCATCTCCGGACGACTTATCCCCATCCTGCCGGCTCGAATTAGGGGAGAGGTCCGAAAAGGGTTTGGAGTTCTGCGTCACCGTCGTGGGGGAGACGGGTTTGTGAAGAATTTGTCGACTGGGGTGACTTTCGACCGGGTTAGGAGCCGGGACGTAGTTGCGGCCATTGAAGGCGGAGACCAAACGAAGGGAAAGATCGAGCGAGGAGACGATGTCAGGAACGATGGCCTGGATAGAGGAGATTAGGGTTTGCTGATCCAGTTGGCGACTCTCTATACGGTCTTGGAGCTGCTGGCGCATCTCCTTGAGAGAAAGCATCTCTTCTTGAATCTGTTGACGCATTTGTTTCAGAGAGTCCTTACCGCCGTTCTTCTCCATCTGGGCCGCCTCCATTGCTGCGAGTGTTTGCGCGGGAGCACTTTTGTACTGCCAGGGATCTCTCGTAGCCGTAGAAATCGCCTGCTCTTGATGCGTGACGACCGAAATACCGCGAAAATTTTCCGGTTCAAGTAAAACAATAATTAGTATTTTTATGGGATTTTTAATATAAAGTTCTTTTAAATTATAGAATATTTAACTTGCTAAAATATCATTTTCGTTATTAAGCAATCTCATCAATCTTTTTGAACCAGCCCAAAACTAATTCCCCTAAAATATTTTATCAATCTGTCCCAAACTTGAAAGTTCTTGTTGGCTGTATTTTAACTTAATATCTTTTAAACTAATAACATATTAATATATCTAGTGTAATTAGTTTCCCATTATATAAATAATATTAAATATAATAAGGTGAGTTTAGGTGGTTCACGAATAGGTGTAAACGGGTAATAATCAAAACGGGTAAGAGTTATTTTGTTTTTTGTTTTGATTACTTTACCCATGTTCCGTCACTTGTTTTGCCCAAAAAAATTTAGAAATTCTGTGACCCGAATTTCTTACCCGATTAATGTGGTAAATAAATGGATAATAATATTTTAATAAATTTATTTTTCTAACCCCTATGAATTAAAAAAAAATATAAAAAAATTAAAATCATATGAAAATTACATCCAAATTCTTAAGTTTATCTAAAAACAACTCAAACAAATATACAACACACATATTATCTAAAAATAACATCAAATACATAAAGTTTTAAAAAATTATCAAATTACCATCCAAGTAATCGGGTAAGGAAGGGTAAGAATACCCATTATCCATATCCGTCTTGATTAAGAGGCAGGTAATCAAGTAATTGATAATCGGGTAATTGGGTAATCGAACAAACATAATTTTGTTCCTTATACGTCCGATTACAATTTGGGTAATCGAGTAATCCGATAAATTTGCCACCCTTACACTCATGAGATCACATGAGTTATTGCTCAGGGCTCTTTATATATGTTAGTTGTTAATAATTTTTTTAAAAATGTGTGACGGGCGTTAATATTTACCACTATATTACAGTGATTTATGACCTATTAGTTAGATAATACTCTTATATAGGGAGGTAATTTATTAAAATTATTATTATTATTATTATTATTTTTATGTAAAAGATTCGGGCTCAAATTTGCTATGCCCAGGCTCCCTCCACGCAACACGCAGTCGTGCGTGGGGTCCACATCTCAGGGGAAAATAAGAATTTCCCCTGGCCTCTCCCCTCCTTCCCCAGCCCCCAACCCTTGCCCGTAGGGGTGTAAACGGGTAATAAACGAAACGGGTAAGGGTTATTCCGTTACCCGTTTCGTTTACCCTACCCGGTATTCTGTTACCCGTTTCGCCCGAATAAAAATTAGCTATTTCATTACCCAAATTTCTTACCCGATTACCCACGGGTAACCGGGTAATCAGTAAATAAATGGATAATAATATTTTATTAATATCTTACTTTTATAAATTTATAAAAAATATTAAAATTAAAATCATAAAAAACAACATCCAAATTCTTAAATTTATTTAAAAATAACTCAAATAAATGTACACCATACATATTATATAAAAATAACATCAATTATATTAAGTTTTAAATATTTACCAAATTACCATCCCGTAATGTCGGGTGTCGGGTAAGCCCATTATCCATATCTGTTTCGATTAGAGAGGCGGGTGTCGGGTAATTTTTAATCAGTGTAATCGGGTAATCGAAATACAATAAATTTATTTCTTATCCATCCGATTACCATTCGTAAGCATGGTAAGCTGGTGTCGGGTAAAACCGCCACCCTTACTTGCCCCCCCCCCTCCTCCGACCCG
The DNA here is from genome assembly GCA_019845555.1 of Aristolochia fimbriata. Lineage (NCBI taxonomy): Eukaryota > Viridiplantae > Streptophyta > Magnoliopsida > Piperales > Aristolochiaceae > Aristolochia > Aristolochia fimbriata. The sequence goes on from CM034080.1 coordinate 32,907,293, forward strand.
GCCCCCTTTCTTCATAAGACGGTGCCCAAGGTTTGCCGGGCCCGTTCTCTCGCCCGCCCTAGAGGGGCGGAGGGGGAAGAGGCAGAGGGGGAAGGGGTTAAAGGGGAAGGGGCGGAGGGGGAAGGGGCTGAATGAGAAGGGGCGAAAGGGGGAAGGGATGGAGTAGGGATGGCAACGGGCGGCGGGCGGGCGGGTTTGGAAACCCGCCCCGCCCGCGTGAAAAACCGGGAAACCCATCCCCCCCATGAGGAAAAAAACCCGCCCCAAACCCATAAAAAACCCGCCTGAAACCATCAAAAACCCGCCCGCCCGACCAGCCCACTTCCCACCGTGGAGAAACGAGAGAGAGAAGAAGAAGAAAAGTAAAATTCTTGTCGTGTCACTTCCCACCGTGGAGACAAATTCACCGCTAAAATTTTGTGGGAACTTTTGTGCTTCGAGCAAGAGAAAAAAAAAACTTACAAAACCCACTCGAAGAACAAGGCAGAACAAAGACGTTTCGAGTAGACGATAAACAACACAGCGAAGGCCAAGCAGAAACGCAGAGAGAAGAAGAAGATGATGAAAATGGGACTTACTCATGCAAAAGGATACTTGATTTGGCGTCGATTTGGCTGATTTAGAGTCGATTTGGCTGATTTGGAGTTAATTTGGCTTATTTAGAGTCAATTTGGGGGCCGATTTGAAGTCGATTTGGCACCGATTTGGAGTCGATTGGATGAAACGTCTTTTTCTTTGCTAAGAAAGCCTTCAATGACGACGAAATCTACGTTTAGAGAGTCGGAAGCTTGAAGCGTGCGTCGGTCGGTTGAAATTTTGGGTAGATGAAGAGGATCGATTTGGGGGAGAACGTGAGAAGAGAAGAGAAGAAGGGTTTTACTGCGTATTACGTAATTACCTTTTAAATTTTTTTTTTTACATAAGAATTAAATGGGTCTGGTCGGGTTTTTGGGGCGAAACCCATCCCCGCCCCGAATCCGTGACGTGTTCTGCTCCCGAAACCCGAACCCGACCCGCGGGGTAAAAATGTAAACCCAAACCCACTTTGCCGGGATGGTCGGGCGGGTTCCCCGCTAAATGGAACCCGCCACCACCCTAGGGGAGGGGGAAGGGGGCGGAGGGGAAGGGGGGAGGGGGAGGGGTGGAGGGGGAAGGGGGGGAGGGGAGGGGGGGGGGGGAGGGGGGAGGGGGGGGAGGGAGGAGGGGGGAAGGGGGGAAGGGAAGGGGCTGGAAATCAAAAAATGAAAAGGGAAAAGGGGGTCTGGAGGGAGGGGAAATGGGGGTGGGAAAAAAAGGTCTAAAGGATGGGAAATCGGGAGGGTAATGGAAGGGGGGGGCTTGAGGGGGGGGGGGGGGAGGAGATTGAGGGGGGGGAGATGAGGGAGGGGGGTGGAGGGAGGGGGGGGAGATGGGGAAGGGGGGAGGGTGGGACAGGGGTTGTATGGGGAAGACGAGGGGGACAAGGGGGTGAAATTCCCATTTTCCCCCTGTGGTGTAGGCCCCATGCGCGACTGTGTGTCGATCCCCAGGCAACGCCTTGGCCGTAGCAAATTTGAGCCCAAAAGATCCTATGTTTAGATGCTATTCATCTAGCAAGGCCGCATATAATGGGTTCACATCATGTAGTTGTAGTATTTTGGGGTTAAATGTAATATTTAGATTTAATTTCAATATTTTAACCAATTTATTTTTAATATTACATTTTGACCGAACCCGGGCATAATGTGTTTGGATTTGCTAGTGTCACCAATTACAACTTGACATGTCATAATTCAAATACCACTTATGTATTGAAATACCATAAAACATAGAAATACGGTATTTTTGTACATTTTGCTGTATTTTACTATGTTATGTGTACCATGTTCTGTGGTAATTTTCCATATTTTGTAATATTTTATTACATTTCCTGGTATTTTACTATGATGTCTATTACATTTCCTGGTATTTTACTATGATGTCTGTGGCATGTTTTGTGAAACTCCACGGGCAATTGTACGGACTTCCAAGACTTCACAAACTATGATTCCCAGAGCCGCCATTGGCGATGAGTGCTGCCTGAATACAGAAGCGAATCGAACCAAGCTTCTGCTTTTCTTTTGTGGTGTTCTTCGAATGGCAATGCAGGCGGCAGAGCGCACCAGGATCCCCTCTGTATACTCTTTCTAAAGTCTTGGCCGTTCCATAATGCGGTTCCCGCTGCACCGTCGCTCTAACGTTAGTTTCCTTCTTCATCTGAAACGCGCAGTTCTTATGTTGTCCTGTTGGTTCTTCAAGCGGTTTTATGTGAAATGAAATTTATAGGGCTATAGCTTGCCAGTCCGCACAGCCGGTGCCTAGGTTCTTCCTTCTGTACATTGTCTCGCCTGTTTTTTTTTTTTGTTATTGGAGTTTCATCAGCTTGCAATGAAAATAGTGGCGGCTATATGGATTTTACTTCTCTCTTCCTCCCCTGCGCTAGAAAGGGACTCATCAAACCTCTTCACGCGCTTCTTCTTGTCTCTGGTATTGGGAACGACTTCTTCTGCTCGAACAAGCTCGTGTCCATGTATGCGGAAACTGGAGATATTCAGTCGTCGCGCTGTGTATTCAATCAAATTCCCAGGAAAAATACGTTATCTTGGAACTTTATGATTTCAGGGTACGTAAAAAATGGTTATTTTCGCGAAGCTATCAATTGTTACAACCAGTTATTGACAAACTCCGGAGTTCGCCCTGACTTTTTCACTTTCCCAGTGGTCTTGAAATCTTGTGAGGTGTTGCAAGATGGCAGAAAAATCCACTGTTATGTGTTGAAGTTGGGCTTCGAGTGTGATGTTTTTGTGGGTTCTTCGTTGATTCATATGTACTGCAAGTTCGGGGATGTTGGCGATGCTTTCAAAACATTTGATGAAATGCCCTTGCGGGATTTGGGCACATGGAACGCCATGATAGCGGGATTCTGTCAAAACGGGAAGGCAGCGGAAGCACTGGGAGTGTTTGAGGAGATGACGAAACAGGGAGTGAGGATGGGTGCTATTACAGTGTCTAGTGTTCTTCCGATATGTGCACCACTCGATGATCTTTTGCTGGGAAGGCTGATTCATAACTACTCAGTGAAAAATGGTTTTGAATGCGATGTTTTCGTTTCCAATGCATTGATTAATATGTATGCAAAGTTGGGTCGTGCACGGGAGGCCAACCGAGTATTTGAATACATGACATGCAGAGATTTGGTGACATGGAACTCAATGGTTGCCGCTTATGAACAGAATAATGACCCTTTAGCTGCACTCAAAATTTTCAGCGGAATGAAAGAAAATGGTCAGCAACCTGATGTCTTGACACTACTGAGCTTGGCATCTATTGCTGCTCAAAGAGGGGATACACGAAGTGGGCAAACTTGTCATGGTTTCATTCTTAGAAGGGGATGGACTACGGAGGATATGCTAGCTGAAAATGCTCTTGTTGACATGTATGCTAAACTTGGGAACATTGACTATGCCGAAAATGTCTTTGATGGGATGCCTGTCAAAGATGTGATTTCGTGGAACACTATCATAACTGGCTTTGCACAAAATGGCCTTGCTGATGAGGCAATTGAGCATTTCCATTTAATGGCCAAGTGTGATGGCATTATGGTAGATCAGGGTACTATTGTAAGCATTCTACCCGCTTTCTCCCATGTAGGAGCTCTGCTACAAGGAATGGTGATTCATGGAATAACAATAAGGATTGGTCTGTTACATGATGTGTTTGTTGGCACATGTCTAATTGACATGTATGCAAAATGTGGAAGATTGACTGAGGCAAATCGATTATTTAGTGAGGTGCCAAGGAAGAGTCCGGTTCCTTGGAATGCTATAATATCCAGTCATGGCATTCATGGAAATGGGAAGGAAGCACTAGAACTGTTTAAGCAAATGCAGGAAGAGGGTGTTAAGCCAGATCATATTACTTTTGTTTCGTTGTTGTCTGCATGTAGTCATACTGGTTTGGTTGATGACGGCCAAAAGTATTTTCGTGATATGAGGAGAGTGTACTCACTACAGCCTAATGTGAAACACTATGCTTGTATGGTTGATTTGCTTGGGAGGGCTGGACATCTAGATGCTGCTTATCAGTTTATTACCAGTATGCCAGTAATACCTGATGCTAGTGTATGGGGTGCCCTTCTTGGGGCTTGTAGAATTCATGGCAATGTTCAACTGGGGGATTTAGCTTCTGATAAATTATTTGCTATTGATTCAGAGAATGTTGGCTACTATGTTCTGCTGTCAAATATTTATGCAAATGTTGGAGAATGGAACAGAGTGGACAGAGTGAGATCTTTGGCAAAAGATAGAGGGTTGAGGAAGACTCCTGGATGGAGTTCAATAGAGGTGAACAATAAAGTTCATGTATTTTTCATGGGGAACCAATCCCACCCGCAATGTGAAGATATTTATAGAAAACTAGGGATCTTGTTGGCCCAGATGAAGAGCCTTGGGTATGTTCCAGATTATAGCTTTGTTTTGCAAGATGTGGAGGAAGAAGAGAAGGAATTTATTCTTACCAGTCACAGTGAGAGGTTGGCTATTGCTTTTGGAATTATTAACCTGCCACTGCAAACTCCTATTCAAATCTTCAAAAACTTGCGAGTTTGTGGGGACTGCCATACAGCTACTAAGTTCATATCACTGATTATTAAAAGGGAGATAATTGTTCGAGATTCTAATCGGTTCCATCATTTTAGAGATGGTACCTGCTCTTGTGGGGATTATTGGTGAACCTGCTATTTGGATTGATTATTTATTTTAATATCCAGTTTGCAAAATAAAAAAATGATTACATCAAGCGGTGATCTCACTCTTTCCTAAATTTTCTTTCTATTTTCTCTTTCTATTTTCTCTTTCTTTAGTATCTAGGAACTTCATGCTTTCATTTTGAGATTGTAAATTGTTCATACGTTCATGGAAGAAATACCCATAAATAGCCCAATTTTTTAGTCTTTATTGTTAGAAAGAATTGTACATCAAGAGGGATGGAGCAAAACACTACAACGGATGGGCTAGAGACACCTTCCTTTGCAAATCCATGGATTGCCTTCGTTGAGTCCGAAATACACTTTGAAGTCGCTATTTCTAGATCCATCTTCATCAATGCTCCACTGCCATCTGAACAGGGTCAAAAGTGTGTTCATTCCATGCCACTACTTGATCAATCGATCAGAGGCCACTGACATTGGAGGAAGGGGTGGAGACGAGCATGGAGGATATAGCAGACAAATGGGAGATGAGGACCATTGGTAAGGATAGACAATCAGACTCATCACTTACCGGTGAGGGTACTTTGGATGCTTCTATTACAGTCAAACAGTAATTGATGAGGTTTTTCTCCCTAAATGCCTGAAATACATCCTTGCAAAGACCCTACACTATGGGTTGGAAATAGTGAACAAATTCTTTGATTATCACCCCACTCCACCAAATCAACGTGTTTCTTGCCAGTGTCCTATGAATACATTGAGAGAATTAACCATAGCAAACCAAATTTATATATTTGCTTGTCAAATATTAGCCTCATGAATTTGTTAGCAAAATATCATTTTCTGAAGAATCATTGTTGGCGGACATTTTCTAAGTTGTTTTTTTTTTCACTAGTTTGTGCCAAGACATTTTTTAATGTGTTTGTGTGGTTTATGTTTCGTGTTAATTGAAGAGGTAGAATTGAACTGTGGGGATTATATTTTAATGTGCAGAATCATGAAATCTGATCAGAATTTTCTTCCTATTATGGCTCTGAACCACCTTGCACTTCCTGCAAACTGATGTCTGCTTAACCCTCACGTCAACTCGACATGGTGTCCAGATAACTTAGCTCAAGGATGAAGGTTATCCAACTTAATTTGCTTTGTTGCTAAGGAACTATTGTTGTCTTCATTCTTCCGTAATACACTACACTTATAACATGTCTCATCTGTTCCTTCTACTAAACAAACGGAGGTATTACTCATTGTACACCTCTATTTCAGGTCCATTTTGCCCATCAAGTATCATTCATTTGATTTGGATGGGTTATTATGGAATTCACCTTTTGCCTGTTGAGCTGAATTTGAGATGTGAATTGTCTTGAACGTCCTTCACAGTTGCTCTTGTAGTCATTTATTGATTCTTTTCTTTGATTTGAGCTTCCTAGACAGTTGCTTTCATAACCATTTTATGATTCCTCTGCATTTGACTCAGACTGGGGCATGACTTGAGTTCATTAAAATTCAAATTGTATAAACTGAGTCGGGTTTGGGTCAAACTCTACACAGCCATAGTTGGGAGGGGCTCAGCCCTGAACAAAGAACGAGTCCGACCGCTCATTGCTGGTTGACTTACTGAATCAGAAAACCATGGTTAGGACAAGGGAGTTGTTTTTTCAAGTCAAAACCATTACTTTTGAAGCTTAACTGCAAATTTGCCATATAATTTCTATTAGTATTGCTAGTACAGCTAAGTAGTTAGGAAATAGGAAATGGTTGTGTTTTTTATAATTGGCAGCTATTGGTGGGAACATATTTTTGGCCTTTGTGTTTCTCTTTTGGCGGACCAGATTTATCTTCAAATATAATACCTTCACTTGTTCAGCACTTGTTTTAGGGGGTAAACTCTGAAACTCCATGGGTAATATCCTCTTACAACGCCTGCATCTTCTTGTGAGCTTGCCAAGGGACCAGCTTGATCCAAATATGGTTTCAATAAAATTCTACTGGACCCAAATTTGGACAATAGGCTTGATGTTATTATGTTCCAGCATTAATGTTGCCTGCATAAAATAATTTGCTTGCTTTGTATATGTCTTGTACCTATTTCTGCTATTTGAATTGATAATCTACTTACCTGTTGGTTAAACTTCTGCTAAAGAATGTGTCATCAATGGCCATCTGATGTAACAACCAGACAGATGAATGGGGATACTAGATTTATTTGGACTGTTTTATATTTCAGGATGCTTGTCAGAGCTTGCCATGCTTCATATCCAATCTGTTGCAAATGGCTGTAGTATTTTACCTTGTTTTGTGATATTTTGCCATATTTTGTGGTATTTTGCATTATGACCTGTTTGTTATGCATTAAAGGAAAAAGATAAATATATGATGCTTTGTGGTCCTTCAGGAATTTGGCTTTTCTTAACCAACTTATAACCTTAGCTGCATAAATACAAATCCCCTTAAAGGATGTCTGCCCTTTTATGAGGTGGCATGATGGGCAAAATAGTTATCTTTTTGCCCTTTTTTACAAGTATGTTTATAAAAAGAGAAAAAAGTGTGAACTTAATTCCATATTGATCACTAAGGTGCATCCAATTTTTATTTTACTGAATGAATTAAAAGAGTTGTATATTTACTTATTATTCTTTTGATTATGCTAATATTGTTTTAAGTTTTCTTTCTTTTAATTTTTATATAAAATTAATAATATCATTATAAGTATAATATATTAAACCAATAGATTTTTTTTTGAAAGATATAGAAGTTGGGTTAGTCAACTTTGATTATACTTAAATGCAACTTATTTGCCCTTTTATGAAATAGTAGAATTTGATCTTAATTCAGAGTAAGAAAATAATATTGATTAAATATATCTGATTAAATTATTTGATTAAAACTAGCTACAAAATATATTTCTGTTTACTCTCTCTGCTTTTTTTAATTGTGACAATCAATTATATTTATAATGCACTTATTTTTTATAGTTTGTGCAGAAAAAAATTAAGAGAGCCGGAAAAACTCTTTTTTTTATATATATTCCGTTATTTTCGTTCAATTATATAATTTTTCAGTTTTTTGTTATTTCTTCCCCCTCCTTGGCGGTCCTCCCGCCTTCGTGCGGGGAGAATCTGGTTGCGGTCTCCCCAGCAGTCGGGGATGGGTAGTCGACCTCTCCGGCGGAGTTGGATTTCTTCTCGAATTCTATTTACACCGATTCGTGTTTGATCGTAGGTGGTGGTTTTGTCTCGATTGGAAGTCCGATTGATTGTTGTCGTGTAGTTGGATTGCTTTTGCTCTTGCCAGGCCCAGGAGACGAGGAAATTTTTATGATTTGGGTTCTACAGCTCCGCTTCTCTGAATTTTCCTTGCAATAAGAGCTGGATTTTAGGTGAATTTTTGTCGGAAGCCGCTCTCCTAGCTAAGCTTTCCAACTCATGTACTCTGATTTCTCATTAATGTATTCAGTTATTAATGACGATCCCTTTCTTTTACTGTCGCCATCTTCTGTCTAGATGTTCTAGATTGCTCCTATATCAACGCTTGTCTCTAGCTTTTTCTACTGCTCCTGCCTCAAACTCTGTACGGAGTTCAATAAATCGCCATGAAAACGCCCTTGAAGCTGTCAGTTTCAATCTTCTCTTCTTATCGTGCGCCAGAACTGGTCTTGTGAAACCTCTACACGCCCTTCTCCTCGTCTCTGGTCGTGCAGATGACGTTATCCTGGCAACCAAACTCATCAACCTGTATGCGGATACTAATGACATGGCCTCCTCTCGCCATGCATTTGATCGAATTCCGGAAAAGAATTTATTTAGCTGGAGTACGATGATTTCTGGGTATGCAAAAAATAGTTTACATCGTGAAGCGGTTGATTGCTTCTACGATCTCATATCTAGTACTGCACTTCACCCTGATTCCTTCACTCTTCTTTGTATTTTGAAATGTTGTGAGGGATTGATGGACGGAACGAAGTTCCATTGCTGGGTTTTGAAGTTGGGATTTGAAAATGATTTCTCTATTGGTGGCTCTTTAATCCGTATGTATACCAAATTTGGTGTTGTAAATGATGCATGCACAATATTTCAACAAATGCCTGTTAGAGATTTAGCTGCTTGGAATGCAATGCTGTCTGCGTTTTGTAGGAACGCCAAACCTGTAGAGGCATTGGCTGTGCTTCAGGAGATGCTGTTGGAAGGAGTTAAGATGGATGATGCCACTGTTTCTAGTGTTCTTTCTCTATGTGCACCTATGAACAATCTGTGTTTGGGGAGATTAATGCATGTTTATGCAACAAAATCTGGTTTGGTGTGGGATGTCTGTGTCTCGAATGCTTTGATTAGCATGTATGAAAAATTGGATTGCATATGGGATGCTCGCCAAATTTTTGACTCTATGATGCATAGAGATCTAGTGACCTGGAATACTATAATTACTGCTTATAAACAGAACAATGATCCACTGACTGCTCTTAGTCTTTTCACTGAGATGAAAGAAATTGGAATTCAATTTGATGTGCCCATTCTAGTGAACTTGGCATCCTTAGTGGCTCAATCTGGTGATGTTGATAGTGCAAGATCCGTGCATGGTTTTGTCTTAAGAAGGGAATGGATTTTGGAAGATGATTTTACTGGAAGTGCTATTCTTGACATGTATGCTAAGTTGGGTAGAAGTAATTATGCCAAATATGTTTTTGATGGAATGACTGCACAAGATGTCATTTCTTGGAGTGCTTTGATAACAGGATTTGCTCAAACTGGGCTTGCGGATGAAGCCATTGAGCTATTTCGAACAATGGCTCAATCTGATGTACTAATAGATGATAGGGCCTTTGTAAGTGTCCTCCCTGCAATCTCGAGTGTTCGAGCCTTGCGTGAGGGGGTGACAATTCATGGGAAAACAGTTAGGCTCGGTTTGCAAAGTAACGTGTTTTTAGGGACATGTCTTGTGGATATGTATGCAAAATGTGGGAGAATAGATGAGGCAATGCACATATTTGAAGAAATCCCTGGCAGGAATACATTTATGTGGAATGCTATCATATCTGCCCATGGGATTAATGGAAAAAGTGATAAAGCTTTTGTTCTCTTCCAAGAAATGCAGGAAGAGGGGATCAAGCCAGACCAGGTAACTTACGTTTGTTTATTGTCTGCCTGTAGCCGTGCAGGTTTGGTTGATGAAGGCCATAATTTCTTCAGTAGGATGAAGAAAGACCATGGGATTGAGCCAAACTTGAAGCACTATGCTTGTATGGTGGATTTACTGAGTAGGGCTGGGCACTTGGATGCCGCCTTTGATTTTATTAGGGATATGCCACTAAGTCCCGATGCCAACGTGTGGAGCTCCCTTCTTAGAGCTTGTACAGTTCATAAAAATGTCAACATGAAAAGTTTTATTTCAGATGATTTACTTCAGATTTAACTTAGGATAGAGCTATAATACCTCATTGTTATCATTGTCTCTTTGGTGGTGGTGGTGGTAGATATGCAGGAGTGGACCAGTTGAGATTCATTGACATACAAAATAGCATTGGATAAGCAAAAGAGTAGATTATTGATGGTGACTCCTGAGTAGAGTCTATTTAAGTTAGAGAAGATGAGGGCTCCTCTGTTCAATCTCCATGTGATCTGTATATGAAAGCAGGATGTGTGTTAGGTTGAGTTCTAACAGGAGGAAAATTCTCATGAGTCATTGAGTGCTGTTTGATGACTTTCTGCTCGCACTGCTCCCAATCCATATTCAGACTCATAACTTGCAGAGTTGCTTTTGTATTCATAAATTAGAAGTTATTAAGGGGATTCAGATTGTTAAAGATGGAAGTGGTTCTTGAGGGTGTAATTTATTGACCATTGGTTATTTGTGCTGTCGCATTAGAATTCTTGTGGTATGTGAAATAGTTAGGCTGAGTTGGATAACAGGGTGATCACAAAAGGGGGGAGTGATCAATGAACATCAATCAAATGTTTTTATCAAAGCTTGGCAGGTTGTAGATGTATGTCTGGCTATCTAGATTCATAATTAAGAGAGAAAGAGAATATAGATAATGTAGGAGTAAGGAAATAAATTAAACATTTAGCTTGCCTGTATGAAGAAATAAGCAGTCTTCATTCATTCCTGGCCAAAGAGACGTAAAAGGGTTTACAGTAAGTTGCAAGCTGGGATTTGCAAGCTGGGATTGGCTTGGTGGAGTTTTTTGGAGGTTTCCACTGAGCATTTTCAAAGTTGGAACTGACAAGGTTTGACTATTCCCTGTGATCTTAATCATGTTTACTTTTTGCAAACGTGATTGATTAAAACATCTTCTCTGTATTGTTTAACTTAATTTTTATATTTATTTATGTGATAATATCTACCTTCTGATTAACTTTTAGATGTCAATGTCATATACCATCAGACATATTTCCAAGGTATATCGAATGAAGAAATTCAAAGCTATTCTGACATTTATATCTGGAAACTGTCCATAGTGGTAATTTGTGGTACGAGTGCTCTGCCAGGCCTCTTACGGTGATGGGACGGTCTTTCTCCCTAATAGAGTCGGAATCGATTGAGAAATCTGCATTTGGATGTTTGTTTACCCAGAAAAAACTTGTCCCCTCAAATTATTTCTTAGGCAATGTGGTCGCCTGAAATAGCTCTGGGCTATGTCTTTGTTAGAGTAATTATACTGTTCAATATTCATACCCTTTATGAGACTGAAAATTTGGGGTCACCAGAAATAATATATTGATTGTAGTTCACCCATTTAGATATTTTCACAGCTGATGCATGATCCTCAGTCCCATCTAGATGCTGCAATTCGCATCTTCAGTTATCTTAAGCCTCCTTCTAGTCAAAGAATTTACTATAATCCCCTGATTGAGCTAGTTTCTTATGACTATCTTAATTTCTTTAGTATTTTTAAATTTTCTTGGGCAGGTCACCCATCTAGAATAAAGGGTGAAAAAAAAAAAATGGAGAGAATTTTTGAAGCTCTTGAGTTATCTTGTAATCTGAATTTTTGTTTGATGTATTACAACTGGATGGGGGAGGAACCATTTATAGGTCTCAACTCTCAATCACAAAGTTTCCCAAACTCAAGTTACAAAAGATTATTACTTCTGAGTCACCAACAACTCTTACAAAATAAGAAAGTCTTAATTCATGTATAATCTTGACTACTCAATTATTGGTTTATACATATACGTGTCTTCCGGGGCAATGTCTCTGCATCATTTGTAGTTTCCCATCCTGTCAAGCTCGTATGCTAAAACTGGATACAGAACCATGACATACGTCTATTGAACTGTTGTGGCAACAGTCTCCTCAAAATCCATGGTATTTCTGATTCTCAAAACCGACACAATTGTATAGAGACAACGGAGCTGCGTTACGCATTGATAGCAACTTTCAATGGGATCAGATTCAAACTTGTGGTATTATTACCTTACACATTCCATCACATATAGCAATTTTCCTATAAATAAGTTTTTTCGATTCAGTTTTAAAAACACCGGACAGTTTCCAACCCCCTTGCCAGGACAGCAATATGGACAATTTAATGAATAGTTTTAATTTCAAGCATGGATGTTTTTTAGTGAATTTATTTTTTTAAATAATAGAGAGAGATTGAGAAAAAGATGGGTTTAGCTTAAAAAATCAAGAACAGGTGCCGAGGTGCGAGTTCCTCCATGTGGCTGCTCTGTATGCGATAAAAAACACTCAGATATAGTATATTAAGCTTATATGTACCCAAATTCCAACAGTTTCTATCACCACGGCGTCTGTCTCTCGGCGAGAGATGTATCACTTTCGGAGGAGAACAACCAAAAAAATCAGCCACGCGTCAGGGCTTGCGCTGTGGGAAGAAGGACGAATGGGCAAGAGAAAATCTGCCGATTGGCTTGCATTTTACAAGGTCCCACCGCTATCTCTCTGTCCCGTACCCATTTCTTCTCTCTCCTCACGGCAACCGTCATTTCTTCTTTGCATGCTTGCTTGCTTCAGTGCTCTTCCTTCTGGTGGACGGTCGGAAATTCAAGACACCCAGAAAAAATTGTGAGCTGGGTTGTCGCCTCCTTCTCCGTTCAGTTCGTTAATGGCGTCTGCCGTTCTGAGCTCCACGCTCTCTTCCTCTTTCGCCGTTTTGTGTAGAACCCAGAATTCGTTTCCGGTTCCAAAGGAGTTCTCTCAGAGGTTCTTCAGAAAGCAGTTTCTGTCTGCCACCGTTTCGGAGCGGAAGAGCCATGTCGAGATGCATACCACTTCTGTTGAAGCGGTTGTTGCAGAGGGACCGGCGTCCAACTTGGTCAATGACAGTCCACAACACAAAAATATCAGGATTCTTATCGCTGGGGGTGGCATCGGAGGTTTAGTGTTTGCGCTTGCGGCAAAGAGGAAAGGTTTCCAGGTTCTGGTCTTTGAGAGGGACATCAGTGCGATTAGAGGTGAAGGGCAGTACAGGGGCCCAATTCAGATTCAGAGTAACGCTCTGGCAGCTCTAGAAGCTATTGATATAGATGTTGCCGAGGAGATCATGGCCGCTGGTTGTATCACCGGAGACAGAATCAATGGACTCGTGGATGGAATCTCAGGCGATTGGTAAGTTCTCTGGCTTTCGTGATGCTGAACGTGGTAAATTTAGTTCACTAGAACAACCAAATTAGTATTGGAGCTCAGTGTCTTTTATGTGTTCTCCTTGTTCGTTTTCTCAGATATAGTTTAATAATAGTGACAACTGACAATCATACCCACTATAACGGTCTGTTTATTTCTGTGACGAGGTCCGTTTTCCGTAATAAAAGGTACGGGAAAAAGCTCCAGAAGCCGATTACTACATAGAAACGGTATCAAACACCTCATGACATAAATCATAAACGGGTGACTGTATCTCCTAGTATACTTTACTAAAGAACGGATAAATGGATCTTTTCGTTCAATTTGTCATCTTGGAAAATGGCTGGGAAAGGAAAACAGGTGATGGAATGACTATGGAACAGGTACTAATGGGGCAAGTCTTTGAATTTGGTTTATTCTGCAATTCAGCAAGAAAGATCATAAACGGTAGCTGACAAATAATCAGGTTATGACCTGTCCTGTGGCATATGTTGTTCATCGTAGTGTTTACTCGGTCTTGTTCAAAATTAATTGTTTGAATCATTTTAACTTGTGGAGGAGATCAATGTTGGAACTTCACTTCAGGATGAAATCCTTCCAAGGTTGTGCCCACCAAATGGTTTGGAGCTTTTGCCACATCTTGCTTCTGATGAAACACTTCAATTTGTGTGCACATAGTACAAATGAACTAGTGTTTAAAGAATCTTGTCTACTTTCAGGTACATAAAGTTTGACACGTTCACCCCTGCAGCAGAAAGAGGACTCCCAGTTACAAGGGTTATAAGTCGAATGACGTTACAGCAAATATTGGCTCGTGCAGTTGGTGCCGATCTTATTATGAATGACAGCGAAGTTGTTGATTTTGAAGATGATGGGAAGAAGGTGATTTAATGCTATATTTTTTTCACTTACTAAATGTAGTACCTTTATCTATCAGTACAACTGTCATCAGTAATTTCTACATGCTATAAATCAGGTTACTGTAAAACTAGAGAATGGACAATCTTTTGAAGGGGATCTGCTAGTTGGTGCGGACGGAATATGGTCAAAGGTAGTTTTACGTATATTTCTCTTTGCTCTTTATTTTATTTTAAGGAATAAGTTGCTTGATATAGTGAATGGAGGTCAGCTGAGGCAAATTTTGTGTACAAAAGGTCAGGAAGAACTTGCTTGGGCCATCAGATGCTAACTATTCGGACTACACTTGCTACACGGGCATTGCAGATTTTGTGCCTCCAGATATTGAAACCGTGGGGTAATGATCTCTACATCTGAAAATTTTGTTCTGCACGATTTTGTTTGAAATTTTTACATCATATTAAACCATAAATTATTGTCCTTGAAGGTACCGTGTATTTTTAGGTCACAAACAGTACTTTGTTTCTTCAGATGTGGGGGCAGGAAAGATGCAATGGTATGCATTCCACAAAGAACCACCTGGTGGTGTTGATGTTCCAAATGGTAGATGACATACTTCACTTTTTCTTTTTCTATTTTACTTTTAGTGTTGCCCTGACACCCTCATGAAGAAAGTTGACAAAGAATTTTAGAGACTCAGTAAACATTAAGGTTTTTTTATCTGTGGTTGGATTAGAATAGTTTGACAAGAAACCCATTCAATCCAACTGGAGATGCCAAGTAGAATATGTTTAAATCTTTTACCGGAGAAAAATTTTGCTTAAATGAAATATAAATGCTTGAGCTACTTCAGAAGACTTGAAAAGGTACATGACATCACAATAAATGTTTCATTTGAATAAAAATAGTCCTGCTTGTCCAATTTGCTGACCTAAGTATTCAGAGACTGTTGGGAATCTCTTCTCTCTTTTCATTTTTTTCACACCAATTGAGAGTCAGAACTATTATTTCGTTCTAAACATTCATATTTTGTTTTCTTAGTTTAATACTTTCATTTTTCTTTTTAATGTTACTTATTTATGTTGCTTCTTCACAGTGATTATGATTGTATTATTGGTAAAATACTATTATTAACTCTCCAGAGCCCATGAAATAGAGCTGCTCATACTAATTGAAAAGCTTGAAATGCATCTGAGATGATTGTAATTCACTAGTACTAGAGCATGGAGCCATAACAATCCATGCTGATTGTACCACGATTTCCTTCATACATAATACACCTTTCACCATCTACTCACATAACTATTGTTTTGTTGTTGAGTCACAGTTTTCTAGCCCTTTTCTCCTATTTATAATATCAATAATTCTCATCATGACAATGTAACGTATAAAATTGACAAATATGATATTAATATTTGCCAAAAATAAAAAAAAGGCATGACAGTAACTATGCACGAAGAGTGAAACAAGTGATTGAAAAAAACTTTATAATGTATAATAGGAACAGGGGTGTTCAAACTCTATGGACATTACTACTGCTGGGATATGGAAAAATTTGTTGAAAGAAAAACTGAACTTTCTTCTTCTTTGTTTATTCTTTTTCTCCTTCTTGGTCTTCTTCCCTTCTGCTTTTCCATCTTCTTTCCCTTCTCTATCTCAAAATCTTCCCTGCTCTAGTACCATGTTAAATTTTTTGAAAAACAAGGGTGGAGGTCATTACTTTTTTTTTAATTCTTATCCCCTATTTAATATAAAAAAATTCTCTTCATGATAAATTTATACCTGAAGCCTCGTAATTCCTAAGAACTACATTCTGTAAGAAACTTTCCTAGGACACTAATAAATCCTAACTAACTACATTAAGACCTTCTAACATTACTTAAGTATTGGATATATGACAGGTAAAAAAGAAAGGCTCCTTAAAATATTTGCCGGATGGTGTGACAATGTTATTGACTTGATACTTGCAACGGACGAGGAGGCAATTCTTCGTCGTGATATATATGATCGATTCCCTTCTCTCACTTGGGGGAAGGGACGAGTAACCTTGCTTGGGGATTCTATCCATGCCATGCAGCCAAACATGGGTCAAGGTGGCTGCATGGCTATTGAGGTAATCTCTCTTGTCCTGCCTTAAACTGGCATGAGTTCTGGTACAACTTTTGTTGAATCTTGGAGAATTCTATATTCTGCTAGATGGTCCAGTGGAACTACTGACGTATCAAACTGGTTTTGATGGCATGGTTTGAGTATGGTAGATATATACTCAGATTGATGGAAGTCTGCTGCTACATTAATTTTGATTATGAAATGAAAAAACCAGAATTGATAATTGCAGATACCTCCAAATCCTTGATGTGCCAGCAGTGGTGGATCCAGGATATGTTTATAGATGGGGCAAATCATACTAAGAAGAAAGAGAGAGAGAGTAGAGGGGGCATTATAGGAAAGGGGGAATCTAAAAAAAAAGAGCGTAAATTACTTTTCAGATATCTTCCAGAAGCAATGAATAGATAAACAACCGTGTTACAAATTTTGGGGGGGTCAATTGACCCTTCATGGCTCTGCCAGTGGGTCTCAGACTCCAACTTATTTGATATATGTGTCTTACCTTTCTAGGGACTCTATGCAGTATAACAACAGATATTATTCTACTCAGTAATATCACTTAGATTTTTTCTGTGTATCTTCAATTTCATAGGATGCATACCAGCTTGCTTGGGAACTCGAGAGAGCATGGCAACAAAGTGTTGTCTCAGAAGTTCCCATTGATATTCCGGCTTCCCTAAAACGGTAACTTTCATTTGTTGTTGTCTTTTATTTCATAATTTTAAGCCAATCTTAGACATTTAGAACGAAATATTAGGTAGAAAGATGTACCTTGCATGTGGCTTTGTGTTCTCTGCTTATTTTGTTCCTTTGTGTTAGTTATGAGAATGAAAGAAGGCTTCGTGTTACTGCTATATACGGGATGGCGAGAATGGCTGCAATAATGGCTTCAACCTACAAGCCATACTTAGGTGTGGGCCTTGGACCATTATCAGTAAGTGCACAGATTAAATTTCTTTTCTTACTAGGTAAATGGTTTATGTACTCCTTGATAATGGGTCCTTTTTCTAGTTCTTGACCAAATTTCGCATTCCACATCCGGGAAGAGTTGGTGGGAGATTCTTTATCAAACTTGCAATGCCTTTAATGTTGAATTGGGTTTTGGGTGGTAATAGGTGAGTTCATTGAGCTCTGTTTTCATCTTGTTTAGTTGTTGAGCTTTATCTTAGTTATTCTTTGATCTCATTTTGTTTACAGCTCTAATCTTGAAGGAAGGGCTCTAAGCTGCAGACTTAGTGATAAAGTATGTTTTTTAGTATGTTTTCTGCAAAAGCTATTATAACCTCTCTGTAATTAAGATAAACAAGCGATTTACTTGTTGCTGTGTAGGCAAGCGACCAATTGCAAAAATGGTTTATAGATGATGATGCCATGGAGCGTGCTCTTGACGGAGAGTATGATATACCATCACCAGATTATTTCCATGAGCTTTTATGGTGATATACAAAAATTTTATCCCTGCTTCTGACTATATGTTATGTTCTGTAGGTGGTATCTCCTACCTATTGCCGATGAGGTGAAAGGGCCCTTAGAACCTATTCATTTGAGCAAGGATGAAACAAAATCATGCGTTATAGGGTAGGTCTGGTGTTCCTAATGTTATGCTTTATTTCTTTTTATAGTGATTGGTCACCAATGTGGTTCTTTAGTTGCTCACTTTTGATGAACGTATCTTCCTAATATAATAGTACAGTAATGTTTCTTTTTCAGTTTATAAAAATAAAATCTCTTTTATAAATGGTTGTTATAATAAGGTTCATCAGAAAATTACTTATTTTATTAAGGATTGTACTTTATATTATTTCAGGCTATTTACAAAAGCTTATTCTTCCTTTTGTTGCAGGAGTGCTTCACATCATGTGCATGAAGACTCAAATGTTATATCCTTGCCACAAGTAGGTTCAACATAGTTAAGTGCAGGATTTTATTTTAGACAAATAAAAACTCCATCAAATACAAAGTCATATGCTTTCAATCTAACCCTTTTTTGGGCATCTGTGCTCCATTTGATATCTTTGAGTTTATGAATTTGTGTGAGTGGGGTGTCTGATCTGACTGACTGAAGACCACTACAAACTGTGTGTGGAGACAAAAGATAAATATGGGTTAAAAGCTAAGGGAAGAGAAAAATTAACTCCAATTAAATGTTTTTGTGCTGTCCAGGATTTGCTTGCTAGACTATGTACCTTTGCTCTTACACTTCATTAAAGTTGTTCATCGAGAAAATTTCCTCGTATTTGTGTGATTCTTAGCTTCTTTGTTATCCTATTAGTCACAGGGGGATGCAAAATGATCCTAGTGGTTAAAACTTTTGAAAACTTTTACCCTGAGATTTTTATTTGTCATTTTATACCAGATTTGGTCTAAATTATGTCTAGCCCAGGAAATTTCTTTAGTTGTTCTGAAGTTTTGGTTCCTTTTATATTTGTTTTAATGTGTGATTTATTCATTCCATGAACATCAGCACTATGACTTTGTCATAATTAATTCATCTAATTTGAAATTTTTTCTCAGTTGAAAAGCAATTGATTATTAATAGAGTGGTATAGTTTTCATGTATGAAGAAGGTTCACTAGTTTCCCTTCTCTAACTTATTATTTCAGGTGTCTGATAAACATGCTCGTATTCATTGCAAAGACAATGCATTCTATTTAACTGATCTCAACAGTCAACACGGTACCTGGATTACTGAGTAAGTGTTACAGTGATGCTGCCTGATTCTATTTATTTTATTTTCTAAATTGTTATTTGTTATCATAAAATGAGTTTACTGAATACCTTGCAGTACGGAGGGACGGCGCTACCGCGTGCCACCTAATCTGCCGGTCCGGTTTCATCCATATGATATGATTGAGTTTGGTTCACAAGAGGTAAAAATACTTCGATGCATTTTGAAATAAACTTTTACCTATATGCTCGATTTGCCTAGGATGTCAATTGAGCTCTAGCAAAGAAGCATATAGCTTTGCTTTTTTTTTTTTGTCTTTTTAAATCAACATGAGCATATTTAGCAAATGGTTCATGCATTTAGGAATATAGATATAAAATCATATTGTTTGCACAACCTGAGCGAAATGGTTCCATGCCTGGCCGCTACTTGGCAGATGCTGTTGAACTTCAATTGCATCTCTAATTATTGAAGTACAGTCTTTGTTATCAATGCTTGATTTTCAGTTATTGAGTGAATTAATTTGTCAAGTAACGCCTAGGGTAATTAGTAACTATGGTCATCTTTTCATGTACAGCCGTTATAAAACACACTTAAAAAATGGTCTACTCTTGAATTTGCCAATGGAATACTGAGGATATCATAGTTTTAAGAAGGTTCTACCTTCCCCTTCACTACAGGATGTTTCTCTTGTCATCTTTGTACAGAGTTTAGAGAAGGAAACTCTCCACAGTCCACCCTGATTATATAATGACCAGAAAACAGTGAGGAAAAGCCTTTCTGTAAGGAGCATTTCCTCTTCCTCTTATTTCTTTTATGGAGAGAACTAGGAAAGAGAAGGGCACGTCCCCTCCCCATCTTTCCTGGCACAAGGTCTATTTAGGATGATGAGGCCACATGTTGCAATCTATTTTGAAAATATGTCCAAGAATTCTGAGATTTTTTGTTTTTTTGAGAAAATAAAATTACTCTGAGTTCACAGCCCTATTATCAAAGTTGCTCCAAATTCAGAGTAATTACATGGCCATATCAGAATACATGGCATGAAGGTTGTTTTTGTTTTAAAACTAATTTTTTGGATATTGTCTATCCACGGTGAGACAACCTTAAGTTGGGGAGCCTGTGATTTCTTGCTTGCTTCCCATTTTTATGTTACAAGAGATTGTGGTGATGGTTTGAGAGACAAATGATGTGTCATCCATCAAAATTACTTTGGTGAAGAAATTGAAAATGTCCAATTATGTGAAACTAGTTGTTTTTTTGTTGAACGAGCTCATTCTCTCTCTGCAGGCCAGTTTTCGGGTGAAGGTCATGACATCCGTTCCAGATACTAAGCAGAGCCCCGTCCTACAGGCAGCTTGACAACAAGCAACCCCTGCTGGAAGGCTAAAACGACTGTACAGATTCATTTAGACAAATGTAAGAAGGTGCTCGTCACAGAGTTAAAAAAAAGGATTTTCTTTTCTTCTAATCTGATAATTGCTTACAAAACGAGAGATTTCATTTTTCAGTTGATATGCTATTAACATGAAAAAATATAACAACAGAGGTGTCAGTACGGAGAGTTTTACAGCTTTAAGCCTATTTGTACTGTATTGTATCCATTTCTTGTAAAGCCTGTTTGCAGTATCCTCTCAACTTCTTCGATGAGACTGACTTGATTCATATATAAATCGAGGTTTCATGTAGAAGTCTCTGGCAACCCATTTTGATTTTCAGTCCTTTTGTATCGCAACAGGTTCTGATACCATACCATTCAGAGTGTGAAAGGTAAATTTAAGCAATGGTCGTTTGGGGATTGCCTGATTGTAGTGGGAAGTCTTTGGTATAAGTCTTTTTAAGGGCACTGGGCGAAGGGCATGGGGTTAGGTCATGGGGAAAGGTTTTTCAAGCAACTACACTTTAAAGGTTTGGAGGAAAAGGTTTCGTTCATCTAACCGCTATCTTCAGGTTACATTCTTCATCTCACTCGAAATCAGTAGAATCTCCCATTTGATATTCAAAACCTTTTTGCCACATTAAATAATGTTGTAAAATTTGTGCATCTCTGAAGGCTCTCGAGGAACCCGTCGAACCTGTTGTGCAACTCAGAAAGGCGCCATAAACCAGTGCAACACGACAAATTACTTATCTGTATGGTCACACGAGGACACAAAAAAAACACCCAAATGGCACAGCATGTCAGCATATAAGATTGAGCCGTGCATGATGAGACCAGAGTCTACAAGCAAAATGAGGCTGTACATTCAGGAGCAAATAACACACTTAAGGTTCTCTGTCTGAACTGGGAAATGTGCTGGTAATACGAAAGAGGTAAACAGTAAATCAAATGAACAACATGGTCTGCCACTTATAAAATGAGTCAGAAATCACCATGAATTCATCCACAGGTACTAAGTTAAGAAGAATAACTGATTGATGAGATTCTAAGACATTCACTTTGGCACCTCTTAAGGCAAAGATCATTCCAATTAGGCACCTGGTGTTGGTTTACGCAAACTGTTCGAGCACAAGCATCAGCACAGGCATCAAGCTCTGAGACCCCACAGACTGTAACACAAGTATCGGGTGTTGGGTCCTTTGAGAACGCGCCAACCTTTTTCAGCATTCTCTTGGATGTACAGACCCTCTCACACACAAATAAGTCATCATGGCTCCTTTCACGCCCTCTGGCATCCTTTAGCCTCTGTTCTTCTGCGCGTCTTCTTTTTGCTCTAATTGCTTGCCCTAAACCAATGGCTGGAATTGCAGCTCCCACTAGGGTCCACCATATATCAATCATTGGTGCAAGTACCCTTTAAGTCGTCCTCTTTTCAATTGCTAACTGAAAACCAGAGAATTGGAAACGTAAATGCCAAATATTTTGAGATAGACTGAACAACTTGTTTGAACTGCACTTCAGACTCCCACATCATGCTATTCTATGCATACATAACCAACAACGAATTCCTTTTAAATTAAATACTCAGAACAATAGCTCAAAAATATTTGAGCCTTAGAGAAACAAAAATTCCAGTACCCCCACATTTATCATAAATGCTACCATGGGGCATTTATAAATACTCCCACTAAAATACTCAAATACATGATAGGAACAAATGCCACCACGGATCCAATGTGCTGACTGGGTTCTCTCAAATATAACAAGCAGAGGCAGCAGAAAGAAATAAGCCGAAAAAAAAATGATGAAGAGGATGTTCGAGCCAAAACAACATTACAAATAGTAAGATTTGTCACTCCTTTTTTCACACGATTTCATCCTTTTCTCTGCCAGCAAATAGGCTAAAAATTCCGGAACATTTCAATTTCTTATATTTATTGTTCATCAACAGTTTTTTAATGTGAGGAACAAAAAATTGGCAAAAGACATATAAGATCCAGATCATGTCAGAGAGAGGTAAAGTAACGAACGAGTGTTTCCTACTCCATCCAAGAGTACACAAAATATTGGAAGATTGACATGACAACTAAAAGTTTTGAAGAAAGTTCTCAAAAAAAATTGGAAAGAACAGTCTGTGATAGAAATAAATGATCTCATTACTTCTACAGGCAAGTATTTTTTTATGGAGGGAACCACGCCATCCATATTAAATAAAACGTTTCCACAATCTAGCTAAGAGCAGACTTAATGGCCTATGCATTTATGTTCTTTAGAACTGGTAATATGTGAAGACTTTCAAATAAAATACAGAATATAACTAATGAGTGTTACTTCAAGTAAAATAAAATAGAGCCCATATCTATAGCAATAGTCAAAAGGAGCAGGCTAATTTGATCGAGAGAAATCCTCCTCCTGTAAAGAGGTCACACCACCCTTTAGATATCTCTGAATATAAGTCCCAAAAAGAGCTTAACCATAAACGTTCCATATCTCATTAATTTTCTCCTTTTCTCTTTTCCACTGTCAGCTAGCTATCCAATTACTTCAACAAATATTTAGATGACACTTGGGAGAAAAGAGAGCAGTAGTAGAACAGGATAAAATGCACCCAAACAGCAAAGGCTGCGTCAAGTGGAAGGGGCCTTCATGCAAGAAAACCGTTTAAAAAAAAAAAATTTAAAAAAATCAAAGATGAACATGTTAGATATTCGCAATTCCGTTCGGACAGAAATCCGTTTATCTCTTTTGTTTTTCATCCAAACAAATACACTTCGTGTAACCGTAGTCACTACTCTGCGTGGTCGCACATAGAGCGTCTCCCTAAGTTCGAGAAAGGTCACGAGCAGTGAAACTGGAAGCTGATAAAGAGAAACAGATAACAAGAACAAAAAAAAAAAAAAAAAGTGAAGAAACGGCAAGCGTAGGCGTCCTCCTCATTCAACTCTACCGACGAACGCCGAACAAAATGTAAAGAACCAGAGACTAATGCAAATAAGAAAAGTAAAACGAGAAGACATGATAAAAAACCCCATAAAAAAATTATCTTCGACCAAAAAGTACATCGAATGCTATAAAAAGTAAAGTACCTGGAATCACAGATTTGCCGCAGTCATCTATCGATCCCAAACTCTATCTCGAGCATATCGAAGACGAAGCCGAAAATATCACTAGGGTTGTTCTCATCAGCATGTCCTGGAGATTGCTGAGTGAAATGATAGAAAGGAAAAGCACAAAAATAGATTCTTTGAACGCGTTTACCGAGTCTCGCCTTATAATTTAACTTATTACGATTCCTAGAATTTGTTTTCATTTAAGACGACTTATTGTTTCAAAATGTACTTTCTGGTTTTTAAGTTTTTACATTTTATCTCACATTTTTATCATATTGCATATTTTACTATTCGAAATGATACGTACAAAACTATACTCTAAAAGTAATATGATACTTTTCCCTCTCATAAAATTATATATTTTATTATTATAATATAACAAAATAACATAATAAAATATAAGTTTAATATAGTGTTTTAAAAATTGAACCGGCCATTAAAGAGGCAATATGTCCGGTTTTGGTCGAACTTGGTTTTTTCGGGTTGGACCAACGGTTCAACTATTGAATATTATACTTTACATTTTATATTTTTCTTAATATTTATATGAGAAAAAAAAAAGATAATGCTGATTAGAGTGAACCCGGTCGAGTCGCTAAGAACCAGATTGACCTCTGATTTTGGTTCAACCCGGTCGAACCAGCCGGTTTGGTTCGGTTTTTAAAACGCTTGTTTAATACATAATTAGTTTAAAACTTTTTAAACTTTTATTAGATTAAGAACTTAAGAATTGATTTATGAATTATAAAAAATTAATATATAATCAGTAATTTTTTTTTTCTTAAAAAAATGCTATTTAGTCCTTATACAAATTTATTTATGGTGGCTTCGTAACCAAACATTTGGAAGGAAGCGAAAGTTGGTCGCACCATCCCCTTTTGTGATCCGAAACAAAGTCACTGTGTCAGACATCGAACGTACGTTCGGCGCATGATGTGATTTTCGTCTAGCTAGCAACTTGGTTAGGGATGCAACGCCGGCCACGACTCAGTTTCCTGCAATCCTCTGCTTCCAGCATCCCACGACCCATCTCCTTGTTTCTAACGAAAAAAGGCAGAAATTTGCGTGGTCTTTTCTCAACTTAATAGAGTTGAGAGGCTTTTCTTCCTTCCCGAGTTCTTGGGATGGAAAGCTGCTATCGTGTATCTCATTATATTCGAGGCTGCGACCCGGGTTTTGTTGCTAGATTCCCAGTTCGTTCCTGTATCACTCGGGGGAATTTCGGACGAAAATCTTACCGAAGCTCCAGCTCGAGGGGATTGCAGCATCCCAGAGTTTTCTTTTGTCGTTCCCGATTGTCTTCCGGAAAGTTGCCTCTGCTCAGTGATTCTTTCAGGTTGGTGTTGAGTTCTTCTTGGGTTACATGTAATTATCCTCGGGTTAAGAGAGTCTTGTAGCACAATTTCACTTTATTTGGGTCTTTTTCACTTTTGAGGATGAGTGAAGGACATAATGGAAACGAATTAGCTGCTACACGCCAAAGGGGGCTTCCAAGGCAAGTTTCTGTAGGAAGGACCAAAGCTTAGTTTGTGTTATTGCTGTAGTCACGGGGAAGTGCAGGGACGGGGTATTATTATGTTTTTGGCCCTTCATAATTGTTGTTTTTAACTATTACTCAATAGAATTTCCCTCTCTAAGAAGCCATTATCGAACACTTTTAATGGTGAAGACGATTATCCAACAAAGCCAACACTTTGCGATTCTCCTTTTGCAGCACTTGGCACTAAGAAGTGGCAATTTTCCGTGTTTCTGTACACATCTTTCTCTTCACTGTGTTTAATCATCTGACTCTTTTTCTTTTATTTCAATTTTGGAAAGTCAACAAGAAGATGATGAGGAGTTTCATTCTGCTGAACCGTGCCAGGTGACAGGTTCAATCTGATTCTCATTCTGAATATATTTATTTAATCCCTTGTGGAAAGGGTAACTTGTGTTTTTTGGTTTCTCCACCTCATATTCTATCATCTTTATTTTCGTCATTCCCTTATGGTGGATGGACCTTTCTCTATGCTACCTTATCCATTGTTGTTTACTCTATTAGGAGTTTGTCACCATGTCTTGGGGATTTTTAATGTCAGAGTAGATGTAAGAGAGTGTGTTGAATGGGGAAAGTTCCAATTGAAAAGTCTTAAGAAACACTTATGGGTTAAAAGGTCGAGTAATGAGCCTTCCAAGTAGCTTGTCATATTGAGTACCAGATTCAATCTTTAATATGGTATTTAGAGTAGGTTTGTGTTGGCTTAGTCCTAATTTGTACTCTCTAAATATATGTTGTAGGCTCTGTCTAATGACACACAATTAGTACCTATTTCATTGGAAGTTGGCGAGCTCCAAAAGGTGAGCCAGATTTGTTGTCCTGTCCTCTGGGAGTTGTTGTGATTCATTGGCCTGGTCTTTCCTTGACCAAAATTGACCTTGGAAAAAATCCACAAAAAAAATTGCTCTACATAATTCATCCTCACAACAACAAATCGAACAGCATGTAATCCAAGCACTTTTCAAAGTATCCCTTCCATTGTTATTAACTGTTAACAAAATAGGAGTTTGATGCAGAGGATACTTGGAACTTAGGCAAACTTCCATTTAGTTCTCTCCTCTGAAGAAGATAGGAACCCACAGAGCACGATGCTTCAGTCACCAAAGAAAGTACCAAATTAGTCCGTAACCGACCTCCTTCCTCCTCTCTCATTTTATTCTTCCTACCTCCATGCAGACCACCATGCGGCTGCTCATATTGGGTCCTAAGACCCTCCTTCTCTGTTGACCTTGTCTTCATATGGCTACCTTGTCCCGACATGCACAGGTAGCATTTGCAAGGTAATGTTTGAAATCACAAGGTGCATGAGGATCTGGGTATCTGTTTGTGCATAATGAGTCTTCCAAATTTTATCATGTTAAGTGTTAATATTTTTTTGATCCTTTTACATAAACCCATAACCCAACCTAATACCCTATTGGAGGCTCGAACTCGAGACCTCCCGTATTTTCTACCACAGCGAGACCAACTGAGCTCTGCTCAGGTCTCTCGTTAAGCGTCAATTTCATCACTTAAAAGACTTTTCTTGACTGTTCAGGTGTGGCTTCATGAATTCTTCATCAGATCGTGCTTATCTTTTTGTCTATCCTAATCTGGCATTCTACTCATCTTTAAAAAAATTTGGCATATTTGCTTTTATTGCCTCCTGAATACGATATAATTACTTATTTCCCTTTAGGCAAATGCGTGCATGTTCTAGTTCAAACTTGGGGCAGGGGAAGTGACAGGACTATTTGACCCACTTTTTTGCAATTTCAGAACGACATCTACGTCTTTTTTGTAGCAAAATAAGTGGAAGTTAGAGGGAAGTGTACGTCGATAATTTTGGTGATATTAATTAACCCCAAGAAGGATTGGTCAACTTCAATACATAGATAACATAAATGATGTTAATTAACCCCCAAAAGGATTGGCCATCTCCAACTCTTGTTTTACTGCCTTCCTCTGTGTCATGTAAGCATATTGTGTTTGGCTTCAATTTTCTTTGTTTGTCCAGAGTGAATGTTAACTAACTACCTCAAATGATTCTCACCTTTTGTCTTTGTTATGCTGTTTTTTTGTTGTCTCTGGTACTTTTTTTTTTTTTTGTATTTCCTAGTTTAAGTGCATATCCACCTCAGTATTCTGATATGTATCTATATCTCAACATCTACTGCACGACTGCTTGAACAACTGTCTTGTAAAATTTTGACGTCACCCTTTTTTTATGTCATCTGCACCTCTGTGTCAACTGTCTGACATTTGAGAATTTTTTACATCATGTGAATGTTGATAATGGACCATTATAAATATCGTTGAAGAGATCAAATTATGAGGCTGTGATAGAATCTATCTACCAAATATTTTGCCCCTCATGAGTTATCTGAGTATATAATTGTATACAGCTGTGAATGTTTATTAGGATAGTGCAGAAAAAAACTTCTTTAATTTTCTGTTGCAAAAGTTTCTCTACACGTTTTAGAAAGAAAAGTTTCTTGGCATGCTCCTCTTAGGTAGGATATGTGTGAATTTAGTGCTCGAAGCTTAATGAATGTTATTCTCTCTCAGTCGGCATTAGGGAATAACATTTTCCTTCAGTATCTTAGTATTTTTCTTTCATGATTTTTCAGGAGGTGTAGTGGCATTGGGTAAGTTTGAAGCCCTTCACATAGGTCATCGAGAACTTGCAATACAAGCATCCAAGGCTGGGAGTCCATTTCTCCTGTCGTTTGTGGGAATGGCTGAAGTTCTTGGCTGGGAGCAGAGGTATTGAAGCTGTTGATATCCCTGTATATTATATGATCTGCTTCTCTTAAATTTTCTTGTGATATGCTGATTCTGTGTGGCAGAACTTCTCCAAAAGTGTGTCAGAGATTATTCTAATGTTTCCATGTCTTCTTTTCCAAAAAATTTTAGAAAATTGTCTTTGGACTTGCTAGACCTGGTATAAATTATTTTTTAAACTTTCATGAACCTAGCAGAACTATATGTAAGTCAATTGAAGGTATATTCTTGCCTTATATGTGTTGTTCCAATGAGGTTATCATAGAACCAAAGTTTCTTTAGTAAGTTTTTACATGTAATCTGGTCCGTGGTCCAGACCTGTCGATGAAGATTTGCTAGTTCTGAACGTTTATGTCTCTGATGTTGAACCTATCATAAAAGCTAACTTGTGCACTAGCATCTCGTAGATTCCTTTGCTGGGTGGGGTACTTTTCTCCAATTTCTTGTCATAGGGAACTATTTTTGCTGCAGTCTTAGTGTATGTTGTTGCATTTCTTGTTTGAATCAGTTGATGTTCCTCCTCTTAAGGATTAATGTACAACTTTCGATATAAATCTTTTCTTTTAATGAATGTGCATCCCTTAATGTTTTCAAAAATGCTCTATGCCACTATTATTGATTTCGTATGGAAATTTATTTAGGTGAATGTGTTTAACGCAGAATTGTCTCTAGATAACAGGTGGTTACAGCCAGAATTGTCTCTCCTTATTGAATGTGTAGAAGATGAAGAAATAGGATTTAATAATTTTTAGATGTCATTCTATTGGCCTTATAGAAAAACCTCTCCATCCTTCTAAGATACGAATGCTAGTTAGTTATCAAAGTATTTTAAACAAAGCTGCTGGATCCGTAAAGATTTTCTTTGGTTGTAATCAGATGCAAATATGTATATATAGTGTGTTTTCTATGGCTTTTTGCCAAGATCAACAACAACATGCAAATCATGATCCTGTCTTTAGATGTGAGGGTCAACGTCTTCAAATGGATTTTGATTGCTGTTGCTAATTAGGTGGATGAAACTTTGTAGTTGACATTGCATTGTATCAAGGAAAAGCAATAAGTAGACAACCTCTAATTGTCTGATTAAGTGTCTAAACTTCTGTCTTAACATTTAGGTTTAACTGTTCGATGGTAGCTTGAACTCAAGCTCTTACATCTAAAGAGATACTGCCACCAAGATCTGATCCCATAACACACTCCTGGCTTCTAAAAGATCAATTATAGTTTTAGCCATAATATTTGTTTAGGTGTTTTGTTTTATGGTAATTTGAAATTCAGATCAAAACCCTCAATTTTGAAAATCAAGTGCCTTATGCATGAACCAATTATATTTAAGACTTGGTTCTTGGTACAGATCCCCTATAGTAGCACAATGCGATCGGGAGCGTGTCCTAGCCTCATGGGCTCCATACTGTGGAAACATTGTCCCAGTTGAGTATCAGGTTGAATTTTCAAGTGTCAGACATCTCTCTCCTCGACAATTTGTTGGGAGGTTATCGAATGAACTCGGAGTAAGTGGTGTTGTAGCAGGTATAAAACTCCACATTGCTAGATTTTTTTTTTTTTCCTGAAAGTTGTTTTCCTGACCATTGATCTGCCCTTTCATAGGGGAAAATTACCGGTTTGGATACAAAGCTTCAGGTGATGCATCAGAGTTAGTGAGGCTGTGTGAAGAACATGGATTGGGTGCCTATATTGTTAGTTCTGTCATGGATAATAGGCAATTATCCCCTGAGAGTAAAACTGATGGTCTGAGAGAGAGAGGACAGGTATCTTCAACTCGTGTTCGTCATGCTCTTGACATTGGAGATATGGAATATGTGTCACAGCTTCTTGGAAGACCCCATCGTCTGATCCTAGCTCTTGGCACGGAGATTCTTATTACCCAAAATAGAATTTCAGCTCCGAAATCATGTTTGTTGAACCAACCTCCGAGAGAGGGGCGATACGAAAGCTGCACCGCTGTAGTGGGTAATGTCAGTGTGGCACCTTGCATAGTTACAATTGATACAGCATATATCCATATCGAGTTTAGAGGTGATGTGGATTTTCATGTCTTGGAGCTGTTCCAGAATTTTCATGTCATGGGTATTGAATTTGGATGCTGTAGTTGAGACTGAGATGATGGGTACATGCTGCAACCTGCCATTTTCTTCCTTTGAGGTCTGCATCAATACAGGAGATTGCAGATCAATAAAGATACAAGCATTTGTCACAAAGAAGCCTGTGTTTGATGCAGCCAGAGGCCATACTGGTTATCATTCTTCCTTTGTAATTTTATTTCTTCCTTGTCTGAGGGAGGTGATGATGATCATCATTTTTCATTTATAATTATTTCTGTTCCTTGTCCAAGGGCATTCTTCCAAGCCCTTCCTCAACAAAATCAAAAGAAAAAAGGAAAGAAAAAGAATGAAGGAGAATTAGGTTTTACCTTGAAGTTCTTTTCTGTATCATTGGCGGGTTAGTGTCTGGTGACATTGATTTTAAGGACACTAATGTCCTAAACGGCACAAAGAATATCATATATTATGATTTTATAGAGTTCAATAAAATGTATATTAAAATCTTCAAAAGATGAATAAAATCCTCAAAAATGTCCCTAGTATGCTCATTGCATTTATAAAAAATGCCTTAATTATTCTCACAAATAATGTGGCTAAGCTTAGGTAGACATAGGTTTGTGTTCTTTTTCTTAATAATCATGTAATCGATTAATTAGGTACGAGATTATTTTTATATGTTTAAATTATTAAATTATCAAATGCATTATGAAATAATAAATATAGGAATAGAAATGGAGGAACCTACAGAAAATTACTTCTTGTTGAGTCATTTTTAGCTTTCAGATCTGGGTTCCTGTAGTAAACTGGTAATAAGTTTTATTGTATTTAACTAAACTAGCAAAAACTTAACCACAGTAATCAGAATTATATTAGATATTTTAATTTTAATCTTTAATCAATAATTGAATTTTAAAATATTTATTTATTTATTGATATTTAAATGGGTTAATACTTAATACCAGTAAACCGAGGTGTGGGTCTGAGTTGACTAACCCGGACCCAACCTGAACCGGCCCATTGACGACGTCAGGTGGACGAGTACGACGGCACAAAAGGGTTAAAATGTGAAAGCCTTTATAACGCGCGGAACGGCTGAATAAACAAATATTATTTCCTCATTTCGTGATGTAACTAACAAAGAGCGAGATGCGCCCCGTCCGAGCGAGAGCGAGAAGGTGAGAGAGAGAGAGAAGGCGACGATTCTGGCTCCTTCGATTCTTTCCTAGCAACATTCGCTCAGATCCGCCATCGAAATTCCCTTCCCGTGGCGAGACCTCAAGCAATTCACCATCTTTGTACAGCGTAGGCGAATCTGTAGTTCAGGTTTTTCTCTGTTTTGATTTTGGCGTAGTTTTTGTTTACACACGAGAAAAAGGCGAAAGGAATGGTGGAAAGGAGCGTTTGGGACAGACTTCCGGATGAGTTGATCGAGCGGGTGCTTGCGCTCCTCCCTCTCTCCTCCGTGTTACGCTGCCGGTGTGTTTGTAAGCAGTGGAATTCGCTGCTCAAGTCCGATTCTTTCCTCGACCTCTGGGCGGAGATCTCACCCCGGAACCTGTGGTTCCTCGTCTACCACACCCACATCTCCGTGGCCGCGTTCAGCCCGAGGGCGCACCGCTGGAACAACCTCCCCCTCTACCAGTGGTGTGCTCTGGATCCCACCCAGGTCTTCCTCCTTGCCTCCTCTGGTGGTCTGCTTTGCTTCCGTAACCGTAGTTTCGATTGCCCTACCCTCATAGTATGTAACCCCGTCACCTCCTCCCACAGGGTTCTACCCTCCATGTCCCAAATTCGCGAGATTGACATCGTCGGCATGGTTGCCGACAAGGATTCGCATTCTTATCAGATACTCGTCACGGGGACCGCCGAGCCGGCTTCCAGTGAGAGCATCACGGAGCTTTATGATTCCAGAACCGGCCGGTGGACCTATCACTGCCGTTCCACTCAGGAATTCTTACAGTTCTGGTACGTGGTTCATGCAATATGGCACGACGGTTCCTTCTATTGCCTAGCCACCCCTGTTAACACGTCCCAAGGTTACCGCCTGATTGCGTATCGCATGGAGAATCGGAGTTGGGTGGATCTAAATGTTAAAATGCCTCCGGGAGATTTGAGGTGCTTGTCGTTGGTTTTGTGCGGGGGAAGGCTTTTGTTGACTGGAAAAA
Organism: Aristolochia fimbriata; assembly: GCA_019845555.1. Taxonomy (NCBI): domain Eukaryota; kingdom Viridiplantae; phylum Streptophyta; class Magnoliopsida; order Piperales; family Aristolochiaceae; genus Aristolochia; species Aristolochia fimbriata. Next base: position 32,939,256 of record CM034080.1, read on the forward strand.
TTGTCGAGGATTATGTGACTAGGAGCATTTGCATTTGGGAGCTTATGTGGGAGAGTTTGGAATGGGTTGAGATAGGTTCGATGCCAGACTATGTATTGAAGGATATACATTCACCCAACTCCATCTTGATACAGTGTCAGGGTCATGGAGATCTTTTGTGCTTTAGTACACACCGAGGGTGGCAGTCAATTCTGTACAATTTGACAGACCTAACTTGGGTATGGGTGCCGGAGAACAATGCGTGTGGAGGGAGTCCATGCCAGGCAATAGGAAGGAATAATCTAGTTGGATTGCCATATGAGCCAAGCTTGTCAGCAAGAGTTTGAGTCAGCCGTGTTGAAAGTGTTGTGAAAATTTTCTCTTCATGTCCGTAGGTCCACATTCTCAGTCCTAGCCTGCATACATAGACTTATGCATGTTGGGCTATCCCTTTTAAATTACCGTTCTGCATTCTTTCTGTTACATATCACAGTGACACAACTTAACTCATGGGCTAACTGCTTTCTTGTGTTGAGTTGAATCCTTTAATTGTGTTTAAAAGCTGTTCATTCATAAGTTTAACTTATCAGCACACAGATTTTTAGGTGAATATCTGCACAGGTACACACATCATAAATCAACTTTAATTCATTCTTCACAATATATTGAATTACTCTGTAAAATATTTTCTTTTGTTAACATCTGGGACAAGGGGTTATCGGTATGCAAAATAATTTGCACTCTCATTTCCTCTGCTTTTTTCTGGAAGTTCAGAAAAACGACTGATCTTTGGCAGCTCAAAATAAATTATTTCTTACTGGCTGTTTGTTTGTTATTTTGGTTTTCCTTTTATCGGTTTGTTTAATCTTCGAATCTGTTGTTCTGCCTCCTGTGACAAGGTTTTGCAAAAATTTGTCAGGTTAGAACACTGTCCTCTTTTTTTTGTAATGTGAATTTTAGGAGTTGTGCCTAGATAACTGTCTTGGTTGAGTTCAGTAATACAGGTTAGGTTAGTCACATTTAAGATAAACAGGTGAAGTTTTAAAAGTTTCACAAGCCTTAATATGATTGCTCCTGACAGTTCTGCTTTAAGATGTGTTTTTATGTTTTTCTCAAGGACGGTGATTGTTTGGTGGTCTTCTGTATGAGGCTTAAGTGCTGTGGGGATTTTTTGTGCTACACTGAAGCAACTAAAATTTTCTGTGTGAATTGCCTGTACAATAATAACAAAGGGAAAGTTGAGTTATACTTTAGATTGATTTGCTAAACATAGACCATAAAATTCCTTAAAATGTTCATTAACTCATTGCAGAGCTTCTGCAAACGAATATCTGATTGTTGTTGATATGGATTTTCAAGAGTGGACAAGTGCAACGGATGACATACCTTTCTGTGCTATGACTTATGAGATGATCTGCTTGTATTGGACTCGAGTTGAACACCTTATTAGCTAGATGAATTACAATTACTTGGGTGAAGAGGGGACAAATGCAAAGGATGAAATACCATTCTGTATTGCGATTTATGAGATGATCTGCTCGTATTGGACTTGAGTTGAACACCTTATTAGCTAGATAATTTACAGTTGAGGTTTATGAGTTGCCAAGCGCGAATGCACTTTGTGTTGGTCTAGTGTCAGACTCACTTTTAGTATCTCAAATGTGGTAATTTAAGGATATCGAGAAGACTTGACTGTCTGTTTACAAGATTCATTTATAGTAGAAAACACGGGTTTCTGATACTCTTTTCTGTCTCTGGACTTGGATGTAGACGTGCTGAGAATTGTTAAATATGAAGAACAAAAGGAGCTGAGTGATCTTCTTGCGACTGTTGATGATAAACAGTGATAATCATTTGTATGCTCCCAGTCAACCGAGTTATAAGTTGGAGAGAAGTCTGAAGAGATGCAATTGTTGACACTTTTCATATATGAGTTTTGGTGATTATCTAGTAGTTGGACTCTGATGTGTTGGTATATTTGGAAGTGGAGTTATTACCAATTGATGGAGGATTGGCAATTTCAAGAATATTGCATTGTTTTTGAAACTGAAATGAAGAATACAGAGCTGGTGAGGTAGATGGAGGTAGTGACTTGGGCACTCCTTGCAATCTATGTTTAGGTGGACTTGCACATTTTTTTTATATAGTCCTTTAGTTATTAGCTCCAATTACATAAAGTTTACGTTTACTCTGTTTAATTATTGGACCTTTTAATTGAGCTTTTTCCTTGACCAGTTATGTTTTGATTACTGATAGTGAAGTTTATTTTTTCCCCGATGAGATCAGTCTCCATGGTTGGGATTTCTTATTTTAATACTCTAACATATTAGAACGTGTTATAGAGCTCATCTCAATTTAATTATTATTATTATTATTATTATTATTATTTTAAAATTGTTCTCCCGAATTATATTCCATCTTTGAGTACTTTTTATATTCTCCTTCAAATAGTACTTTTCATCTGTGAGGAAGAAATGTTGTTTAAGATTGTATTACACTTGCAACAGTTCTTGATAAGTTTCGATATAATTTAATTTCATATTTATTTTTGTGATATAAGGATTTTACATAATGACTAATCCCGTATGAATTTATTAAATCATTTTTAAAAATTTAAAATTAAAATAATTCTACTAGTACAAGATATTTAGTTGTGTGAAGTATGAAGTGGGAAGAAGATAAGCTCAGAATGATCTTTTTAAGATCATTTTAAAGTGCAATTTTTATCAATTCACATTAGTGAACTAAAGTACAATTAATCAGTTTGGGCCAAGTCCGGTGTGACTCGGCCCGTATCGGGACATCGGCGACACGCATAGCGATTTCGTCTGTCCGATACGTATCGCTATACCGATACGCACAACCCTCTGCTTCCTAAAATCAGGCACCTCAAATCCGAGGAAGCAGTGCAGGACGGAGAGAGTGAGAGAGAGAGAGAGAGAGAGAGAGAGAGAGAGAGAGAAATGAGGGGCGTGGGGGGACCCCTGCTTTGCATAGGAGATCTATTAGCCGACGTCGGTGACGCCAAAGAGGATCACCAAACTTCTTTACCCCAATCTCAGGCCACTTCAAATCAGAGTGAGCCCGTTTCGCCGTCTCAACTTCATCATCTGTTTGAGGTAAAAAAAAAAAAAAAGAAAAAGACGTCTTCTCATTTCCCTCAAGGAAGAATGGTTTTTCCTGTTTTCATTCCTAGTTTGGTCTTTGGCGCGATTGGAATTTCGTGGACCGATTGCTTTTTGGGGGTTAAAGAGAAAGCCCGTTGATTTCGTTTCACTTTTGCTTGACTCGATTGATGATCTATGGTTGAATTTTCTGTACTTGCTTTTGTCAATTCTGTGGCTGTGTTCATCCGTGAATTTATTCCTCTTCTGTTTTCTGTCTTTTACCAAAATGAATATTTCGCCGGCTGAGGAGGTTAACGTGCTTATTTTTAATGCAAGATCAGATTGTGCTTTTCAAGATATGTAACGTTTTTATTCCTATATGCAAATACAAGTTCTAGAACTCGCGGGAGTGGTATCAAAGTATGAGCCAGTGAGAAGATGGCTATGCTATGTTCGATGAGAGTAGTTAAAAAGGATGTCAAAGTGCGGGAAAGGTTTTCTTTGTTTAGGCAGTCATTGATGATGATGAAGATGATGATGTTGACGATAGTGACAGTGATGATGTTAATGACAAAAATTTGACAGATTGATGTTCAAATCGCTGAAAGATTTAAGTCCAAATTCTGAGATTAGAAAAAAAGATCTGGTTTTTTCTGTTTTGATTTGCAGAATGCTGTTCTTAGAGTTATGTTGCTCATTTCTTCACCAAACGAGTTAAGTAATTCTAGGAGGGTGCTTCTTGAATCTTCTACGCTTCTGTTCTAAAAAAAATGCTTCTCTACACTCTTATGACTTGCATTTAATTTTTTCTCATCTGGTTCATTGTCGTCTGTTATTTATCTAGGAAAATTATTATGAACTGAAAAAGGCATTGACTGGGATGGAGCCCTCTGATCATTCATGGACAGCCTTAACTCTGAAGGTAAGAATGGTGGAGGAGATCTATCTAATGTTATATTCTGGTTAAGTGCTTTAGAAGCAAGAATCCTACAATGTGTAGTGTTTTTGTTCGTAATCTGAGTTGTCCATGCATTTACAGCTATGTTCTGCATTGGAAACTGCTGACAAATTGGTTCAATCAGCTACTATGAATGTTGAAGAGCTCTCAGAGAAGATTGGTTTGCTTGAGACCATATTAAAACGAGGAGACTTAGCTGTGGAAAGCGCAAGATCTATCATTTGCACAAAGAAGTGAAGGCACATCTAAGTGGGTTGAGTCGCTGTAGAAGTAAAATGATCACATCGTTATTCTTTTGGGTTGAAAGTGAAAATGATTCAGGGGGTGCGTATATGGCCTAATGGAACAATTTATTGTTACTTTTAACAAGTCCACCACTGGATACAGACATCAAAAACTTCTAAGCATTACCTTTCTAGATTTGGAACTGTAATGTTTTATCCCTCTCTTAGCATCCTCTAAGATATCTTGAGGTTGAAAAACTGTCAAAACTGCTTAAAGCTGCTCAGACATGGGAATTGCGGTGTGCATTGAAAACGCTTGTCTCACCATCCACAATTATACATAAAAAGCACTCCTCTGCATAGGTTCTCTTCCCATATTAAAATGCCCAGTTTGAAGCTGATGGCAGTTTTTTTTTTTTTTTAATTTCTTTTATATAGTTATTTAATTTAATTTTTTAATTTTTTTTAACTAAAATGAGATCTCTTTAACCTAGTTTTCAAAGCAATCTTGGAAACTTCAGCGCACTTTAGATCATTGGTAGCCTGCCAATCCCCTTTAATTAATATATTGGTAGATGTTGACCCCTTTTCTTGTGCAAAGTTGTATTAAACAAAGTGAATTTTTTGTTTTGTCACGTATTAAAGGTAGCTAGCGGCAGATAAATAGAAGGATTTGTTCTTTTAACTATAATCTATTTTAGTAGTTTGACAGTGATATATGATTGGGTAATACCAGTTTGAATATCTATGGTCAGTTGCTCACTGAGTAGACGTGTGAACAATTCAATTTGTGCCAAGAAGGATGAAGATTCAGTGTTTGTTGATAATGTATATACCTATATCAGAAGTCGACATGTTTGATAGTTGAGAGCTTGTTTAAAATCTCTCCTGTAAGCTTCCCTTGTTGTGTTACATAGAACTGCTCTTTTGCTTCCTGTTTATCGAATAACATCTTGTTTGCATTTTTAACACCTTGTACAACAGGTGAAAAGACAAACAGTAAGAAAGGGAAACCACTTTGGAACTTGGAAGCATAAGAGTTGCTCTATCAAATGCTAAAAAGTAGCTGTCACAAGTTAATCCGTTTATGTCCTTTGCAAAAGATTTTTGGCTCTAAAGTGATATAGAATATGTATGTTCAAGTAGTCCATGAAGATATTTTCAACTTCTTTTTCCTGTAAAACATTTCCACAGAGGTTGCATGTCTTCCAAGCTGATCTGTTCAATCCAGGATCACTAAATTTGTAGAAAAGGAGGCCACCCTATTCAGAGTCAGTGAAGAGGACTGCACCCAACCAAATCCTGAGCAAGATGATGTAAGAAGAGACAAAGCAAGCGCCTAGCTTACTTTCTTTGGAGCAATTTTAACGTATGTCCTTGAAAATGACTTCATTTCACTGTCGACTATTAGTCACTAGCAGTTGTATCTATGGTCTGCAGAATGACCTTTCATTACATTCTCTTTGATTGTCTTCACTCTAAACAATAGAGTGACTGTCATAATATCAAGCTATCATTCCCTATTTGAGACTCTAACAACAGCAACAGAACCAACTATGTGAGCCTCCCAAGTATTGCTTGATGATGGTCAGCCAAAGGCATGCATGAGAATTAATTTGGGTTAGCCATGGGCATGCTCACTCTGTTATTTTCATCGATTTTGCCTTACTGTGACTCTTTCATCAATGTTTATGATCACTTTTGCTGCATAGATTTTTCAATTTTCCATTTGTCTCTCATTTGGCAAAGACAAAAGACATCTTGTGTTATATTACCCTAGTACAAGACTACCCCATCAAACAGACATGCACTTGATAGTTATATTTTTCCCTCGGACACCCACCACTTTGTTTGTTATAAATGAGAAACACCAGGAGACTTGCTGACCCCGTTTATCATGTTACTTTGGAGGCGCCCATTGCAAGTTGTGGCAAAATTTTGGAATGGAGAGACCCAACACGATCAATTAAAAATAAGAAATACCATACAGGGTAGTACCTTATTTGAGAACCAAGGATCTGTTTATAACAATGTCGCGAAAAATATTGAAATTAATTCTCCAAAGTTGAGATGTGTCAGTTTCATGGTGCTGCCTGAGTTCATTTTTATTAACCTCTTTGTCACAGGTAGGGACACTGCAGTTGGGTTTACAAGAGCAGAGCAATGATCACAGCTTATTATCCAATTGGGCTGGGCAACGCAATCCAACTTGCACCAAAACTACACAAAACTACACTGTCAAAGCCGAGTTTTGTACAATCTTTGACCATTGAGATGATTATTATCAGCCGTGGAAAGGATCATTATCAGTGTAGAATACCTGATTACGGCACGCACAGAATCTTCGGTGGCTTGAAAACATCATAACCTTAATTTATTTAGAGATGACTGCATAGGTCGATTAACATGTTCCCTTTCAATTCTTCCCCTTCACTTGGCTCTTATATTTTTGTTTTTTTGCTCTTTTTTTTTTTTCGTCTCCGAGATTAATTCTACATAGCTAAGAGGTGGTTTGAGAGGAAGCGGGGCTGGCCGGGGCCGTCCAAACAGAAGCAGAGATCAACCGTCGAGATTTCCAGCCCAAGACGAGTTTGTTGGGGGCCATTTCCTCGACTCTGTAGCCGTCGTTGAAGAGTCCGAGCAAGAGCTTAGCCTGGCAGTGATTGAAATAACTGATCCGAACGGGGTCGAACCCGGACCCGGCCATCCAGTCGGCCCAGCACTGGTCTCCGGACCGGGTCCGGTAACTCTGAGCCAGGGTGGCCGCGATCCTGGGCCCCAGGAAGACCCGCTCCACCAGCGCCCTCGCCCGGCCCTGCATCGGGAACCCGGCCTCGAGCGAGTCATAGAGCGCGGAGTAGTGGTGGAGCGAGTCGAGGAATCGGGCGAGGAAGCCGGCGCCGGCGGGGGCCTCCTCCTCGACGAGGGCGACGAGCTTTGGCCCCAGCGTCCGTCCTCCGGCGAGGAAGCCGGCGACGGACTCCGGGGAGCGGTGGGAGGAGTGGGGGAGGTGGAGCATGCAGTTGAGGACGAGGGCCTCCCCCTTGACGAGCTTGACGGCGGAGGGGCGGAAGTTGTCGTCCGGGTCGAGGCGGCAGTGGTGGAAGGAGAAGGGGAGGCCGAGGGAGGCGGCGAAGGCGGCGAGCCTCCGCCCGGTGTCGTGGACGGAGGAGCAGAGGGGGGGTCTCCGGCCGGGTCGGGCGAGGGCGGTGATGCGGAGGTGCGGGGCGGGCGGGCCGTGTTTTCGGGACGCGAGGGCCTGCATGAGGGAGGCCCACTGGACCCCCTCCATGATGTCGTAGTCCACGACGTGGACCCGGCGGTCGTGGGCCACGGCCTCGAGGATGGCCTGGTTGGCCGTGAAGTGGCCCAACTTGACGTACGGCGACATGTCCTGGAGGAGCTGGAACGCCGCCGCGGCGTCCACTGGGTGGTGCTGCGTCGCCGCCGCCGCCGGCGACTCCTCCAGGAGGGCATGGAGGGCGTCGGCAAAGTGGGCCGCGAGGCGTTCCATGTTGGTGGGCCCCGCGGGGGACGCCAACTCCTTGAGCCGAACCAATATCACTCGGGCCAGGTCGCCCGCCGCCGGCTGCGCCGCCGCCATCGCCTCCGCAGCCGCCACCAGCAGGTGCACCACCCTCAACCCCTTCCCCTCCTCCTCCTCCTCTTCTTCTTCCTTCTCCGACTCCGGCGCGACGACCACCCCCGCGGCATCGGCGGCGTCCAACATTCCGGGCGCCGCCGTGCCGTCGATAATATTATTGTTCCCGTCGAAGAGGGGGGCGATGGGCCAGTAGTAAGACTCGTCATCCATGAAATCCTCCGGCGTCTCGTTCTGGTGCTCCCCGGCGGCGCCCATCATGGACTCCATCAGACCCCGGAAGTCGTCGAGACCAGAGAGCGCCTCCCAGTCCACCAACGGCGACCAGTCGTTCTTCCACCCCCCCACCACCTCCTCCTCCATCGTCGTCGTCGTCGTGCTCGACCCGGAGAAATCCAGATCCGTCGCTTCTTCCATTTCCCTCTCTCTCTCTCTCTCTCTCCCTCTCTATGCAGAAGCAGAGAAAGATCCCGTCCGGTTATATAAAGGCGGGAAGAGCTAGAAGAGGTCGAAGAAAAAGACGGAGCGGTACTCACTAATTAAGCTCCTAATTAATCATCTTACTCCTCCTAATTATAATTAGTAATTAAGCAATAACGTGGCGCCCGGGGTGGGACCCGGGGAGGCGAGAGAGGAGGAGCTCCGGCGGTTGACCGGGGGGATGACGTTACCGGGCCGGCTGAGGAGTAGGCCGTGGCGTCGTGTCGGCCTCCGTGTACGGCCTTGACGTGTGAATCCCCGGGAAAGGGAGAAATGGCGAGGATGTCCTTCTTCTTCCTCCCTAGCCTCAACGTACCTGAGATTTGTGTTTCTTTGATCCGGACGAGTTTGGGACTGTTTGGTGGGTCGGAAACATATATGCACGTAGACTTTGCAGAGCCGTAGCCGGCCGGCAACAGGGACTGATCATCAGAACGAAAATTGATCATGGAGAATTAAAAAAAAAAAAAAAAAAAAAACTCGGTCTAACTTCTTTTAATTAATTAAGCTTCGTACATATAAGATCATTAAGTTTTAGTTAATTAAGATTAAGGATAACTAATAACGTGCACACGTAACTCTAAAAAGTGTACTTCTGTTCATATATATTGGAGATTGACCGTGACCAAGTGTTAATTATAGGTTTAGACGAACACCACAAAAAAAAAAAAATAATAATAAAAAAAAAAAAAAAAATCAAATAGATGATGTCTTCTCAATTAATTAACAAAAGCTGATAGTTAATTAAGTTTGAAATCACATTTCAAGGCAAGCATGCTTATCATTGCATGAATGGTCTTCATATACAAATGATTTCATAGGCTTGCCAATTAAATTTAAGTTTTAGGTGCTCCATGGACTTTATCATATGATTAACCTCTATCGTCAGAGTGGTTAATTAATTAATTACCACAAGAATTAAACTTCAAGATGATTTTAAAAAATAAATGTGTGCCTATGCAATTTAGCAACACTTATTAGCATTGATATTGAGCCCTGGGCATAACTCATGCGAGAGGTCTCATGTTCGAGTCTCCATGGCAGCGATAATAGTCACATGACCATAGCAGATAATTTCTTGTGGGTTATCATAATTATAAACCTATTTAGTATGTACTCATATATTTAACCTTACCTAGATCATGAGTATATATGGCCTGACACTTGAGGTAATTAAGAAAATTTGAGAAGCAATTAATTGAAGTCAACTTATATGAACAAATTAAAACTATATATTACTCTTTCTTTTAATATCTAAAGCAGTTACAATCAGCTAAATATATATGTTCTTCATCATTAAGCTAGTATGATGGAAGCAGGCAATAATTAGGATTCTTAATTAATAATTCCATCTTTCATAAAATGTACTTAAAACATAAAAGATGCCTTGCTTTCCACTAACTTACAAAAGCTTAGCTAATTAAGCTCCCTTTCCTCATTTTCATTATAACTAAGCTAAAAATGACGCCTTTCCATCTGAGTTTCAGACAAGCTCAAGATTATATTCCCATTTAATCATGTTATAATCAAAGCATATTCTAGAGAATATATCTAGCTAACATCCTTTTGCTCTTGTGGGTTTTGTTTAGAGTTTTAAATACTTAAACTACTTAATTAAACTCGAAAAGGCGGTTATACAAAAACATTATTATTAAGTTCAAGTTATGAATTTTATTATTTTTTAATATAATAAATTTATCTGTGTACGTATTTTATCTAAGCAAATCTACTAATCACTAATACCCTTTTAATAACCAGTACCTGCACTATATACTGTTCTCAGTATTAAAGATCAAAATAGCTCCATATTCTTATAACCCTCCTTGCTTTTACATAAGTACACTTTAAACCTCACTAAGCGCTAAACCCTAAACCCTAAGGTCGCTCTTCACGGGTGCTTCATCTTTTTATCTATTCGAAATTACGGTGTCCCACTTAAGATAAACCGGTCTCTTAAGCACCAATGAGTTGTTCCTGACTTGATCTTCTCAAATATATATGCTCGATCCGTACCGACCGAAAAACCGATTAGTGGTGGACTTTGCCTAAGCATTGTTGCTAATTAAAATGTCATGCGTAAGCCCCTTATTGGTAGGTAGAGCAACAACTTGGGAACCTAACGTTTTTAATTATTTGTAGAACCACTAAACTATTGCAATTAACACTCTTGTTTTGAATTAATCACTGTGCATATTCTGGAATATTCAGTGACATCATAGGCTTCCTCCACTTCTGTCTCTGCTAATTAAAATGAACCTGCTAATTAAATCATTAAAATTTTCATTAAAATAAACCCTTGGATTGTCAGAGTTAGGCTAAAAGTTTTGTCTTGAGAGTTTATGCCTGAAGATTCCATAGTTTTTTCCCTTTTCTTTTTGAGTTCCAAATAGAATATACAAGGGAGCTGTCAGCATATGAATTAGTACTAATTATGGGTCATTCATTTGCTCCTAGTTTTGAGATAGGAATTAAGAATGAGAGTCCAAGTTTGTGAGAACAAACATTCTGTCTTGTGGGTTCCATTTCTATCATCACTGGGCATTGTTTGATTCATTTAGATGGTTTTGAGGCAACATTTAATTACTGTCTTTGTGGACTAGCTTAGTTGCCTAAGTTTTTTTTAACGATCAAATTCGACCAATCGCGGTTCAAGTTGACCCTCATTTGATGGGGTTTCATAAATAAAAGAAAAGAAAAAAAAAACCCATTTGTTCAAATGATGATTAAAGGTCGTGATTTCGACAAGATGATATCGATGTACATAACCATATATAGTACTTAATTAGTCATGAACTGCAAAAGAAAGCTCCCTTACTTGATGTTTAATTAGTCCATATAATTAAGTTGGGAAAGGTTGATTTGTACCGCGCGATTGGATTAAGGAAAGACGACAATTATATAGTGTAATTTTCTACTTGTAATTATTTTTTTTCATCTCTTCTTTTACTTCCTGTGGTGGTGGCTTTTCAGCTGGAGCTAGCTATTGATAGAAATTGAGCAAGGACAGAGTTAGAGACTAAGCATGGGTTAAAGAGAGAGTTTTAACTAGTTAATACCAATTTTTTCACACATGTATAATTAAGTACTGATCAGGATTATATATAGAGATGTCCACTTCTCTCTCATCAATTAAATTGCTGATTAGTGTGGAGATTACAAAGAGAGCCTCTTAAAGAATCATGGATGGTCTCTCTTTTTTTGAAGGAAAATATTTAACATGACAATGACCCATTAATTATAATTAAACAAAAATTAATATTATACACAAAAACTTAACTGATCAAATGTCCTTCTATATATATTATAGTGTGAACCCAAAAAGTACATGGCTGGCCTGCTCACCTTGGTGAAATATCATGGACGTAATCACTCCTTATAATATGATTTATTAAATTAATTAACCAGAAGGTCCATTATCAATATAATTATAGTAACTAACTAATTAGAGACTACCTTGCTCACAAATAGCAAGATCCCATGTGTCATGTTGGGGAGCATGTCATAATCTCATTCTTAATTTCTCTCTTCAACTTTGTAAGTTCAACTGATGAGGATTGCATCCATATATATTTATGCATGCTACTTGTTCATATATTATTTATTTTGGTGAACTCAGCAATATTTAACCTACTTAATTGGGTGAGAGTCTTAATTAATTAGCTTCTAAAAATGATACTTAATTTTCTCCCCAAATATACGTGTATATATATATGTGTGCGTGAGTGTGTGCGCGCGCGCGCGTGGATGTATGTGGACGTACTTATGGTATTAATTAATTTGTTTAGTCTAAATATGTTTAGTTCCACTGAGGGTTAGTTATAAGAAGCCACACTGTTACATTGTTTCCCAACAGGATGGATTAATACCCAAGTTGCATATAATTTAAGTTTGTATATGCATATATTAATTTATAGATGCTTATCAATAGATTAGATGTAATTATCTTTAAAGAAAGAAGTAATAGACAAGAAACTTTATGGTTTAAGACGAGATGAAAGAAGGAATCTTTCTTTTGATAAGAGTACGTACTGGTCATTGTTTTTGGAGCACCACTAGGATTAGCTTAGCCTTAATTAATCACAACACGTACAAATTAATATTGCCTTCCACCGTGTATCTGCTCATATATATCACGAAAGGAAAAACTGGTCGAAACAGGCAAACAATACTTGTATATAAAGTGCAAATTAACTATTAATTAACCCAATATTTGAATGTTAATGATATAAGATTATAATATGGAAGATATAACTATGATCTATTTTTTCTCACTTTCGTCTGATCGATCATATAAAAGGGTTTCCATGCAGTTTCTTGCTCTTATCTTTTAAAATGAACTGCACCTAGCTTCTTGCATGTGTTCCTTCTGAAGGTTGAGGGAAGTACGTATATATATATATATATATATAGAAGCTCTAGTACGTACTACGTGAAGTACTACAATGAGATCCGTTTTACGACTAATTAGGCTCAATAATATATATTGATTAAGACATGAGAGACTAATGCAGACTAATTAGAGTCTCACTAAAAGTCAGCAGGGAAAGACACATGGAAAGTTTGAGAATGTACACTAATTGAACACCAAAAAAATCCTTGCTAAGGGCCGGACAACTAATGCTCCAAATGGCTTTAGCATCAGACATGAATCACCTTGTTACTGTTATACATAAATGACTCGTTAAGAGACGTCATTATATCACCAAATCCTCCGATCATAAGTGCCATTGGCCGTCCCGGCGATGCGGAACGCGATGTTAATTAATTAGAACTGATTCGAATAAGAGAAAAGTGACACTTGAAGGTTCTTTGTAACACGTACCCCAGCATATTCTAATGCCTGCATGCAATTTAAACCCTTATACATATCATTGGGGGTGCAGGAGGCTGGACTTGTGGAGACAGTGATAGCTAGCCTATATATATACAAGTCTTTTTCAAGTGTTACGTTACTAATTAATGGTGATTAATCCAATGATCAAGTGGTTTGAAGCTCCAAAGCTGATTACCTGCCTTTGAAGTTCTTTCTCAAATATTAAGATTAAGGACAGTGACATATATTGGTGTTAAGAAAATAGAGAATTAATTGGCCAGGCCGGAGTTGCAAATTAATGAAACTCGATCGATGCTCTTCTTAATTAGTGTTTTAAATTAATTAAAATTTTTACAATCCATGAATATGGTAGAGTATACTGCAACCTGCTGCTAATTAAGGTTTCTCATAGCTTTTTGGACTTAATCTTTGACATGAATCTGTGTAGAATTCATGTGAATTGGGTATACCTTGTTAATTTGTCATTATATATAGTAAATATTCTTGAAATATAAGTACAAGAGATTAGAAGAGAGAGTGATGACTAAATTAATTAGTAGAGTTTTCTCATAGCTTGTTTCTTCCTCTTAACCCACCCATATGTTTTGGGACGACTAAATTGGCTTCTGATCTAGACGGGAACAATGTAATTAATTATCAGCAGAAGAAAACTACATTAATTTGCCGCTTATGTTGTGGATTCATTCAATGGTTACAAGCAGATACGAGCTAGTTTTAATTGAAGATTTTTTTTATTTAACCTTTCTTGTTTGGGCTTAACTTCTTGTCACTCACCAAAGTAATTTTCCAACTCGGGTGAGATTTTTTTTTTGTACAAGACAAAATCAAACTAGAAAGGAAATTAAAGGAGGTGCATGCATGTTCTAAATCAATATGTATATATATATAACTATAAGAAAAATCGGTTTTTTCCGAGAAATGGATCGTGGTTAAACGTATGATAATCACGGGCTAATGTAATAATCAAGAGAAAATCTTGGCTAGATTAGTTGCATTTTGGTGACTAATTAAAAGTATCTCCCAGTACAATAAATTAAAACCGACGTCGATGACAAATTAATTTAAGAACTTTTTATCATGAAAAATCTAGTTTATAACGAATAAAAATGTTTTGTTATTATTTCTTGGTGTGACTTATTTAATTTGGACTAAAGATAATTAATTGATTTACAAGACTTTTCTGACTTAAATGGATCTAAAAAATCTATTTATCTTATTGATAAATGTAGACAGTAGTATATATATCATGTGTTTGAATCTCGTAATATATAGTTACTTATAGAAAAGGCTACCTGGTGCTAGAGTGAGAGTCCAAATCTATCATAACTAAAGAGGGTCGCAATGAATGTCGGCATGGAAACGTGGTGGATTATTATGATCATGAAGGCCCAACATTGATATAGGCGTCATTAGCCCAACCTAGTTAATTAATATGGGATTTAGATCAAATTTTCATGTTTAATCAGCTTAATTTGGAACCCAAGTAGGAGGGAAAAAATGAGTGAGAATGAAATGAGAAAGTAAATAGAATGGTATAGAGAGACATCAAAGATACGAGAGAATGAAATTAAGAGAGGAAAGACTAGCTTTTTTTTGTTTATTTTGACCTAACTCTTTTTCCTTGTTGATCATTTGGATTTCTATCCATTAGCAAGCCTGCTTTTAGCCATGAAACTAATAACTTCTTAATTTTCACTACTATATATATATATATATGATAAAATAATTTATTATATTGAATTAATTAACTTCAAATAATGATTATTTCAAAACTAAGACAGACTATGTATAGAAAACGACAGAAAATGAATTACAAATAAATAATAATCTAAAATTTTTTTCTAAAAAAAAGAAAAAAGAAAACAGAAGAACCATAAAATTAAATAAATAAATAAAAAAAACTGAAACTTCTCAACGAATTTGAGCTAATTCATCAATATTTCCTATCCCTTGGAGTGTAGAGTTGCACAGTTCTGGAGTTGGTGGGTTGCATCGGTCTCGCGTTCATCTCCGAGTCCTGCAGCAGATCCAATAGATTCATATCAATCAAAAGTTGCTGGAAATTAATCATGTTGTACTACAAACAAAAAGAAAAAAATGACAATGAAACAGTACTACTAATTAAGAACTCACATCATGGACTGCTTCTCTGAGCTTTGTCACCTGCTCCCTGGACACAGTCCTGACCTGCAAGCAATTCACAAATAACAATTATTCTTCATGCATGATAATCCCCATGATATTCAATCTTCACATTGATGATATATATATATAGAGAGAGAGAGAACTGTATGTAATCTGATTTTAATTAAGATTTTGGCCTGATCAGGGAGCTAGTACTATTTGGCCCAATTAATTACCTTTCTTAGTATGGTCCAAGTGACACCTTCAGTGCAAGGTGGAGTTGTGAGAGAACCCATGTATCTGTAGTATTTTCTACTCCCTAGCTTTATATGCCTTGGATCCACAACACCCAGTTCGTCCCTTGCATCACCCACGTTCATAATCTCATCCACATGGTTTAAAATCTATATATATATATAGTTCCACATTGTCAGACAAGAGTGAACCATTCATGAAATGAATCATCAGCTGTATTAACACATATATATGGAGAAGGAAGAGAGAGAGAGAGAGAAAGAGAGAGCGAGAGAGAGAGAGAGAGCGAGTAGTACCTCAGAGAGAAATGGGTCTGCTCTTCCAATGGTGTACATGATTCCAAACACTGCAATCTTCTTGTCTGCACTCTCATGAACCAAATGCACCTCTAGAGCAAATCTGAACACATTACATGTACAACAATTGTGTTAAATATATATATATATATATATGGGAAAATATCACCAACATGTATATATAGGGAACAATTAACTCTCATATATACATGCAAAATTTAAAGAAGAAATGAGGGGAATTTTTGTAAATGCTAGAACTAATATTTAAAATTCCACCTTCTGCCATTGATGGAATGTTCAGATGGTGAGTGCCAGTGGCACTGTCTGAGGACATACTCGGTCCCGTTTACAGTGATGGTGCCTGCTCCATCAGTCCAGTTGATCTACAAAAACAAATCAGATAAGAAAGAAATAATAATAATAATAATAAAAAAAATGAATTCATCTTCTTCCATGCATGTCTCTTCTTAATTATAATTGATTTTTTACCATTATGTCATGGCCTCTATTGACGAGAGTGGCATTAGAAGGCCTGTAATTCCTCTTGAGCCTTCCAAGATGCTCAACCACTTCCACCCTCTCGTTCAGGAGGTCGATGGGGGACTGCATGTTCCCATTGCTGCAGGCCGCCCACTCTTCATGGATTTCTCCCCAGTGCTTGGGGCCGTTCTCGCTCCCTTCAATGTAGCTAAACTCCTTCTCATCCTCTGCCAAGATTAATTCACGCATGAGAAGATGGAAACAAAATTACCCAGTTTGATCAAGAGAAAGAAAGATGTTTTTGTCATTAGAAGCAAAGCAATAGATTAATGCTTACCAACTTCCTGAGATTTCACTGGTATCAAATACAGGAGGAAGATGAATAAAAATGTCAAGGAAATGCTGAGGCTGCTGCTGCTGTGCTTCTTCATTATGCAAATAGATAGATAGATGGAGAGAGATCGAGACAGAAAGCAGGAAAAGAGATCAAGAAATTAGGAATGGATTGTAATTCTTTGAACTGAAATGAAGCAGATGAGAATAAGAGAAAGGTTGGATGGATGGGTATATATATATATAGGAAAATGAATGTGGAGTAATGAATATTACAAGGAATATGGGAGTCTTCTTTGAAGGAAGACTAGCTAGCTTCTTCAAAGACTATTAGAGAAAGGAAACAAAATGATGGAGTAAAATAATGGGTGAAGTCTGATAAGAGAATTTACCTAAAAATAATTGACTAGAAAGATTAAATAACTTAAAAAGTTTTGAGCAGACATTGCATGAAGACAACCAGACTGGTATATAATATAAAAATGTAACAGTAATCCCATGGTGCACCCGTCAATGACAAGAATCAGGTTTGCCTTTCTTACATTGACCCCCAATTCCATTTTTGGCCGAATCCCAATTTATAATCAAACGCCAATTTGCCTTCCACCTAGCTAGAATATGGCCATAGCAATATATAATATGATATCTCTAGATTTTCAACCAAAGTAGATTGATTTTGGTCTCCAAAATATGATTTCCTGATTCTAATCTTTGACCTCCTGAATCTTAGAAAACCCACCAAGATTAAAGTTTCTTTCACATTCCGTTTCAAAAAAAAAAAAAAGCTTCTTCCACATTGATTATTGTCTTAAATTCCACCAGAAGAAATATATATATGTATATATAATTGAAGCAGGTGAAAATTTGTTAAGGCCTGCCTGCTTGACCCCTTTATTGTTGTCTTCCGTTTGACATTATTTGTACCATTCACACACATTTTCTTGGTCATTGCAGCTTGGAATTCTGAAATCTATGCAGTCAATTAGGGTACACACCGGGTTGGGTTTTTTGGGTAAACCGACCGAACTAGACCCGAAAAAGTCCGGGTTTAATTTGGAGTCCCAAATCCAATCCTTGAATAGAGGATGAGTAATAGGATTTCCTATTGGATTTTGATGGGGTTGGTTCAGTTTTGGGTTTGCAGAATAAAGGATCGGTTCGAGTTTAGGGCCGGTTTTTCGCCGGTTTAGCATTTCGGGTTTTTTTACGTCGAGTTGGGTTCGAATTTTCAAAACTCGACCCGCGAACCGAACCCTTAATTTTTTACCAACCCACAGAAGACCAATTCTATCTCCACAAGATTTCTAATAGACCCTCCATCTTTATGCAATATTTTCCCTCGTCTCACCTAATAATAACACATTTGAATTGACTTTCATCCGTGCCCCCTTACACAAGTAATTTCCTCTTATAACTATAATCGTCTCGTTTCATTCTCTTGCTGCCCTCATTTTTTGAATCAAGCTAGGCTTCTTTTGAAAAACTTTTTCATGTCTTTCCCTAACTGTATTTGGCATATATGGTTGAAGTAATGGGGTTTGGTGGGGTTTAGTGGGGCGGCTAATGAAGTCTTCTTCTGGATATTTGGTCACCTCCAGCTTTGTATTGCTGTGTCATTCTGTGAGGCTGCTTCTAGATTAGAAAGACCATCCATGAATGAAGAAGCTTCCGAGTACTGTTAAGCTCCATGAGGTGGCGAAAATGGAAAAAAGGGTTTGGCCCCTTTTGGGTTTGTGTAAACGAGACCCATTTGCAGGCCTATCAAAAACTTCATACTAGATTTGTTATATCATAATATAGTTAGCATAAGTGGTTTAAGTATGCATAATCAAGTTGGGACAACAGTTTCAAGGACACCGAATTTAGATCAATCAACCCAAATGGCGCAGGTAATTCACACATCCATTACTCATTTCATCTTACTTCAGAAATTTAATCAGTTATCTAGATATATCTGAAAAGATAAGTTGACATTTATGATGACTAGAGACACATATTTTTGCTATTTTTTCCTTTTTCCAGTTATAGAGGAGCATATAAAATTTTTACATGTTTTATCTTAGAGTGAATCTGGAACCTCGTTGACAAGTTTCCTGTCTCCTTAGTTTCAGCTGCTCCCTACTAAGTTGAATTATACTAAGATTCATAAGCCCATGAATATTAATACTGGCAAATAGCACTATATTATTATAGGCTCATAAACTATGTAAACCATGTAAATTGCACTATGTTATTAAAAGAAATAACATTGTAAAAATGAATCAACCTGTGGAGTGCACACAGCAGAATACCATTTTGCAGGAACCTCTGGCCCAAACTGAGTAGAACTGGTTGCAGATCAATGTGCAGCTACAAAGGGATAGTTTCTGAAAAGAAGAACAAGTAGCTAACATTTTTTTTTTTTTGAGGAAAGTGAATATAGTTTACTCTCAATTACAAGTTTTACTCTCAATGCTGTTGTGGAGACCCGAACCCAAGACCTCCTGCAGCAATAACTCCCATGGGACCACTGAGCTAATGCCCAAGACCCAAGTAGCTAACATTTTAATGCAGCAATCTGTGTTAAGGCATCTGAATTACTCCAATCCAAGCTCCTGCCACTAAGGGCCACAAACTTGTCATTGTACCTCAGCAAAGGGCACTTGTCTATCAAATTTGTTCCATCATAGGCTTCTTTCAGAAAGACAGTACTACGAGCTCCCTTATTTGTCAAATAGAAGATACCGTGATTCTTAACCAAACACAGCAACAACTTACAGGGTAGCTGGTACTCGGCGTGGAACAAATCTAGCTGAGCAGTGCTCAACCTTTTCTCAATTGTCAAACTCAAGAGTTCATGAAGGACGGCGACTGCTCTTTTCCGAGCTTCTGGTGTAGCAAAATCGAATCTCCTTGCGTTCAAATATGGGGACGGAAATGCCATCTTCTGCCATTTCTGGGTTTCCTTAAGATAGTTCATGTTTGGTCTGAAGCTGGACGGGAACTTAATTTTGAAAGCATAGGGACCTGAATAATTCCCATCTGTGGTGAGAGTTTTCTCCTTCTGACCCAGAATCCTGACTGATGTTTCCTTCAGACAAGAATCAAGATTCAACTTTTCTTCACGTGCTGCGACAGCCAAGGATGAATCCCAGCTTTCCAAATGAAGATAATCTTTCCCATTAATGTCTTTCACAGAGAAGAATTCCGGGTACTTTGGAATCAGACCTTGTCTGAAGTTCTGATCTAGACCTAGTTCAGAATGTATATAATCAATCTTTCCCAAAGGAACACGGCAATCCATTGACATCATCAATAATTTCCTCAGGTTCTTCACAGCAATAGGTTCCATCAATTGCTTTACAGATGCCTCTTCACTAGCAATCAATTTGGCCTTATCTGTAAGTGTCACCAAAATCGGAGCTGTTTTACCTCCACTGACTCTGAATATTGAGGGGTTTTTCTCCATTACAGACATGAAATTCCATTTTTGAACAAAACCTACTTCTTTTTCGAGGTCCCTGAGTAAAAGACCCTTTTTTTGGCTCAAAATGATTGTCTTGAGTTGCAGAATGAGAGAAGGCTTCTTCTGAAGGTCCATGACTTTGTCCAAATCTTCAACTCTGTGATAAATCTTTTTCTTGGGTCTTCCATGGGAAGATTTTTTCCTAGTTTGCAAGAACAAAGGAACATGCCGAAGGTGACAAGTTGATTTAATGAGTACCGCTCTGTGAATATTCTGCATTATGAATCTTCATCCACGTACCCAATATGAGATCCAATTTATGGCCCCATGAGAGCCAACCCTCTGCATCTTCTTGCAGTCAGTGAAGGCTCTTAAGGGTACACCAGCTCCAACTGCTAATTTCCCAAACGTGTGTAAATCTATCATGGCTTTTGATCCTTAATTCTATCCCACAATGGCATTAAGAATAGAACTATGGGCTGGGATTTGACTGTGGGGATCCTTCAATCTCTTTCTTTCGTTCTTTATGTGGCTGAAGGGACACCAGAAAAGGCACATTGGCATCCTAAAAAAGAATATGTAATTGAACTAACAGAAAAGAGATCAATTGAGACAAGTTTGCAAACAAAAATATTTTTAATATTTCCTCAAAAAAAAAAAAATTAGTAAGAAAGTAACAATAAGAGATGTTCTATGTGAACTCCTTGTCCAGTTGACTTGAAAGTCCAACCATCCGTTCATCTAATGTGATTGTCATCTCCTTGCAGCCATAGATGACACGTCCAAGTTCTATGAGCTTCATCTGAAGGCAAACTCAATGAGTGGAGCACTGCTAATCTGCTATGAATCTCACTTTAACCAGATCCCAATCGCAAGATAACTCCTAGCGTCAAAAAGGTTTTAACAGATATCTCCAACCAAAACAATTTTCCCCAACCAAGAAATGTTTGACATTGATGAGCAGCAGGATGGCCTATCTGAACTTTCATGCATGCATACAGTCTTAATTAGGCTCTAGAAGATAAATAGATAGAACAAAAAAGAAAAACTATTCAATAGATTCCTATATTCAAAGAAGTTTTCTACTGTTGATAAGCCCAATGCCTATTTGAACTGAGACACAAGAACACACGCCTACACCATCAAGGCAGTTTTCATTTACTCTAGCATGTCAAGGCAGTTGTCAATGGTCTTCCTATTACAGAACAGTACTAAGTTTACATTGCAGTCAACCGAATGTGGATCGCACTTGAGAAGATATAGGATAGAATATACACCAGAAGGCAAATAAACTTAACTGACCAAATGCTACACAACAAAAAGGAAATAATTCACATTACATGTACTAAATTAGCATTACATACACTAAGTTATAATTTAAATATCCCAAAACCTTGCCTTCAAATTCCAAATATCATAACAGATAGCCCATCCGTCAATAACGGCAAGCTCTGCTGCCAGATTTCATTTTTTCTTTCCCATTGCAAATACTCTGCAAGATCCCAAAACTCAATCATGAAACATTGTCGTCAGTTGCCCTGAGTTCTCTTACACAACCTATCTCTATTTACCTTCTCTGACAAACACGTTATCCACATAATAAGTAAGCATGGTTATAACTCTAACCAAATTTTTTTTGTATTGTTAGACATAAAGCAAGCAGCATTTGCTGCTGTCAAATCCTCTATCAAGTTCTAATATGAAAACAATAAAATCCAGAACAATGAACTAAATCTGTATCCGCATATCGACATACCTATTCTGTAGGGATGTTTCAATCCTAAAAAAAAGGTGATAAACGATAAGGGAGTTCATGGATTTTGTAATGTTAGCTCGTGGTTACCAAAGTACTCATACCGACACAGATTTGAATAGCGGGTTTTTCCGTGAAATTGGCAATAAAATCAATAAAGATACGGTTTTTACGAGTCCCCGATTCCACCTTAACGCTTTATAATATGAAGCTCTTGCGATTGGGCGGAAAGATTTCGACGAGAGAGGAAAACATTGAGAACAAGGAACGAGATGTAGGTTTTTGTAATACGCAATTAAAATATGGGTCTTACCCGTGAGGTCTCCGATATTTCAGTTCAACAGCGGAAGCGGCTTCAAATGCAAGCGAAGAACAGCAATAGTGGGAATTTGTAAACAGGGATGTAAATTGTACGCCATGGTTGTACGGCCCTCCGAGCTCGGACGTTCAGAAGGGCCGATCCGTTCTCGGGTCCGGACTCGGGTATTAAAACCGGGCGAGGATCCGGGTATTAGTCATACTAACATATGTATAGAAAAATCATCACTTTCAAAAAAAAAAAAAAAATCTGTTCATGGCTTGCATGCATAGAAATTAATTATGACAATTAATATTGCCGAACTATAACCCGAATATATAATTAAATTCATCCACTTCCGTCGTCTTTGATCTGGACGTGGATGTATATCTATATCATGCAATTCATTAATTAATTTACAAGAAAATTAAAAGTTTCTTGATCACCACACGACCAACTCTTTCAGTCTTCTGTATACCGTTGCTCTCTCAAATCCCACTCTGGTGCACGTCACCTGCGACGTATATACAAGTTACGTATAATCAATATGAATCAAAAGAATTAATATGATTAGGAAGGCTAGCCTTCATCTCTGTCTATCTATCTCTCTCTATATATATATAAAGAAGAAGGCTAGTCTAAAAAATGTCCTTACGTTTTTTCTTTAAAATTTGAGTATTTCTTGCGCGTAAGTGTAGGAGATCTTTTCTCAATATATATATATATATATATATATATATATTTTACCTGGACGTGGAGTATGTGTACGATTCTATCTCCGAAGACGGCGAAACTGGCGGAGGTGACTTCAACACCTTCTTCCACCAAAATCCGGTAGACCTCCGATAATTTGAAGGTGTTGGGTAAGCCACTGATCAAGACCACCTCCAAGTTGTTGGAGGAATACTCGCCTCTGATTTGAACGGATGCTGCTGCAGGTCTAACCATGATGCTGTTATTGTTCATTCTCTGCATTGCTAGTAGAGCCTGATCCTTTTTCTTCTTCTTCTCTTCCACTCGCTGTCTCAGTTGAGTTATGTAAATTGTGGCTCGCATCAGTTGCTCTTGCATTGACACTGCTTCCTGCATCCACCAAATAATCAAAATTAATTACACCCACAAAAAAATTGTTATATATATGTCATATGTATAGAGAGAAAACACTAGTGTAGAGAGAGAGAGATCTAGAGAGAGAGAGATAATATAGTGCTTAATTAATGAAGGTATATATGTAGGTAGGTTAAGGTACCTTAGTGGAATGAGATGTTGGGATGAGAGAGGCGAGCTGCAAGCAGAGGCTCTTCATGTGTATCCTCCTGTTCTTCTCAATGGTCTTGCGCTCCAGCTTACAGGCCGATGCTTGCCTGCTCTCCATCATCCTCCTCAGCTACGTACCAAGCTACCTTCCTACTTACTTCTCTTTAACGATCGATATATGAAGAAGGACATATATGGCTGAGATATATCAGAGGTAAGTCATACATATATATATATAGAGAGAGACAGAGACAGAGAGAGAGAGAGAGAGAGAGAGAGAGAGAGAGAGAGAGAGAGAGAGAGAGAGAGAGAAAAGAGAGAGAGAAGGACAGGTGGTGGGGCATATATAATATATAGATGCATTGAATTAGTGGCGTCAGAGAATGGAAAACGACTGCATATATATTATATGATCAGGCCAATATGAATGGAGCGTTCAAATTAAAGTAGTCCTGGGGGCAAGCAGTAATTACTTGTTTCTGATCATTTTGGTCACTTCTAGCTGTGACTCACAAATATTTCAGCACAATTTAAATGTTACAAATCCAACCAAACTACTTCAGACTACTATATATATATATATATATATATATATATATATATATATATATATGATCATGATGATATATATGATACCTCAAGTATACATATGTGCATGTATGTGTCTGTGAATACATTAATCGGGTTTTTTTTTTTTTTTTTACATGTGATTTTGGGATACACTTATTGGTGTATGTTTGGCTCTAGTACTACTGGTGTGGTCCAAAATATTGCATGGAATCGTTCCACCTTCGTTGAATATTTGACCTGCAGCTATATATGTTTGGGCCACAATAATTATGAATATTTATTATTTGATTTTGGTTTTCAAGTCATTATATTTGACGTTAAAAAATCAACTCGTTTGAATATTTTGTGAAACTATCTTTAATTTAATGAAATGTTTCTATTAATTGTTAATTTAATACGCTATTAATTAATATTGTTGAGGCTCTCATTACTCATATATATATATATATATATATATATATATATATATATATATATATATATATATATATATATATTTATTTATTTATTTATTTATATTTTTTGTGGCACTTGTTTGAAGAATGAGGAAGATTGATTAAGGTAGCACTAGTAGTACTGAAACATGTGCCTCATTTCACAATTACATTCAGAACGTTGCATTTTGCAAATTGGAGGGTCAACAGTCACACAATTTTTAGTTGACTGACAACTCTAGCTAATTACATATCTTTGTTCCTATTCATAGATTGAATTTCAGATTCTTTCGACACTTCAACTGGACTCCCACATTATATTACACTCCATGCATATATTTCTTTGTAGTTTATATCAATTAATGTTTTAAAAATTGAACCGGCCATCAAAGGCCGGTATTATGTTCGGTTTTTGTTGAACCGGCCGGTTAGACCAGGTTAGACCAATGGTTTAATATTATACTTTATATTTTATATATATTTAATATTTTATAAAAAAAAACAAAAATTTTGCTAGTGAATTGGGTCGAGTCAATAAGAACCAAACTAGCTTTCCATTCGGGTTCGACCAAGTCTGGCCGGGTTTGGTTTGGTTTTTAAAACACTAGTTTATAGTTAAAAAAACATCATATCATTTTTTTTAAAAATTAAAAGATGACAAAGAAGCAAACCCCACCCCCCCCCCAAAAAAAAAAAAAAAAAAAAAAAAAAATAAAAAAAATAAAAAATCTGTCATTGAGAAAATGATTTTCGCCGAATAGACATTAATTATATCGAGGTTGACAACACTGGACTGTACCTAAGATTTGATTCAAAGATTTCTTCCTGGGCGAGTAGAATAAGAGGCATTAAAGCAGGGAGTTATATTCCCATCCTTCATTTTCTCCAACCGAAATCTCTTCCTTGCCTCGGCCTTGGCTCATGTGACAAGTCCAAGCTTCAAAGTGGTCCAGAACTGCTCCTTTTCTAAGATGGAACATGAGCATGACCTGTCTGTCAATATATGGACAAAAAAGTTTTTAAAACATAAATAATAATAATAATAATAATAACATTTTGTAATTAAAAGAGTGACTCATTATACCATATGAAACATGTTATAAGTTGCCATGTGTGCAGCCAACTAGATTGTGATATGGACGTTAGAGAGCTAAGATATATACCACGATCGGAGTAAAAATACTAAAAATTAGGGCTAATTATTAATTATATATAACTTAACGATTTCCGTAAACAAAAAAAATAAAATTTGTTGTTTTCGTAATCTAACTTGTATGAAACACACTCTTCTCCATTTATCCCGGCAAATTTGAATAGTGGAGGACGTTCAAAATAAGAGGAAAACATGAATGGGATTGATGGGAAGAGGCGTTTCAAAGTTGTGGTTGTAGTCTCTTCTTCCCTTTCATGGTACTGATGGGGATGATCACTCGGTTTAATTAATTTTCTCGTGAAAATGGCCGGGGCGGCTTTAATTGCGAAGAAATCTAGGAAGATTTTCGAATGAGTTAGTGTCCAAGTTGATTAATGACCACATGCACGTCAATGTACAAGCTGTTAATCCGGTCTGATCTGCTGCCAACAAATTAAGGCCGTTGTGCATACCGGTCTCTCAAATTAAGACTTTACTTAGCATGCATGCTCAAAAGAAATCCATATATATACCCAATGGCGGAGACAGGGGGGGGGGCAAGGGGGGGCCATGGCCCCCCCAAATTTCCTAAACCCTTATATAGGGTTAGGCAATAAGGCCCCCCACCCACTTTAAAATATAATATTATATATATAGAGAAGGAAAGAGAGAAGGAAAGAGAGAAAGAAAGAGAGGGAAAGAGAGAAAGAAAGAGAGAGAAAGAGAGAATGAGAGAGAGGGAGAAGGAGAGGAGAAGGAGAGACAGTGAGAGAGAGAGGAGAGTTGAGAGAGAGAGAGAGAAAGAGTGAGAGAAAGAGAGAGGGAGAGAGTGAGAGATCCAAAGGGAGAGAGTGGAAGAGATGGAGAGAGGAAAAGAAAAGGAGGGAGAGAGAATATATATAATATATAATATATGATATATTTTATTATATGTTTTTTACATTTTATTTTTGGCCCCCCGCAAGAAATTTTTCTTGGCTCCGCCACTGTATATATATACCAAAAAAGACTTATGTTACTACTGCAAAACTAAGTTATAATTAGAGGGAGAGGGAGGGGATTAGGAGGAGAGGATTAGAGTGAGAGGGAGAGGATTAATTAGGGGGAGAGGATTAGAGGGAGAGGGAGAGGGAGAGGGAGAGGGATAGAGCGGGAGAGGGAGAGGGAGAGGGAGAGAGGAAGAGAGTGAGACATCTATACAAAACAATAAATCAATACAATTACAGACATCTATACAAAGCAACAATGAATATTTGATAAAAATTTGAATATTTAATGTTATCATTGTTTTAAAGGGCAGTTCTCCAGTCTCTCTAACATCTCCTCTAATATGATAAGAGATACAAATACAAGCCTATGAGGGTCTGTAATCCAAAGACCCATGTCAATTTTTCCAAGTTCAACTTGTCTATTTTTTAATCAATTTGTCAAGAGTAGTCAACACTTATCTTCTTAAAACTAGTATTCAAAACAAACTCTCTTAATTAACTCTAACTGTTTCCATCAATAATTGGTTAAGTCAGTGCCACAAATATCTATATAATAGTAGGAGACTAACCCAATCACTAAATACCATGTCTCACCTTCTTCCTCCCCAGCCCAACAATTTTAATTCAATGTTATACTCAAGTGTTTTAAAAACTGAACCAAATCGGTCGGTTTGAGCCGATTGATCCAGAATCGGAGGCCAGTCTGGTTCTTATTGACTCAGCCCAGTTCAATGTAACTAATATTGTTTTTAATTTTTTTATAGAAATATTAAAGGACTTTTTATGGATCATATATCAACTTTAATTTAAATGTTGAACCATATATCAAATCTCTTATTTGAACGATTAATACATTTTAGACGTTTTTACCCCTGTCTAAACCCAGCAGAGACCGGGTCAAACAAATAAAAATGAAATAGACCTTAAACCCGATTTGCGACAAAACCGGGTTTGCGACTCTATTCATATTTTGAAGCTCAGTCGCCGACGGCGTGGTGAGCCACCGGTGAGGCAAGTGTGCATTCGATTTCAACTTCCAAGGTCGGCTTTGGAGTTTTCTTGCACGTTCGAGTTCTTAACGCTTCACGACTGTGCAAGGGGCAGCTTCAATATTTTTCTAAGTCCTGCTCCAAATCTCCTCAACTCGGTCTTTCTGTTGACAAACCGTGTGGACTTCCTCCGTAGTGATGCGCTCACGCCTTATCTCACGGCCGTGAGATAAGGCGTGAGCAGCTCTGTTATGAGCAACCCCTTCTGTCAAAACATGAAGCTCTGATCACGGGTTGTGTCACGGCCATGAGATAAGGCGTGAGCAGCTCTGTTATGAGCAGCCCCTTCTGTCAAAACATGAAGCTTCGCTCACGGGTTGTGTCACGGCCGTGACAAGAACCGTGAGCAGATCAGTTAGGAGAAGCTCTTCTTTACGATGCGCTCACGGGTTATGTCACGGCCGTGAGCATAATCGTGAGCAGCACTGTTATGTAAGCACCTTCTTTGTGAAGCGCTCACGGATTGTGTCACGGCCGTGAGCAGAACGGTGAGCAGTTCTGTTATGTAATCACCTTCTTTGTGAAGCGCTCACAAGTTATGTCACGGCCGTGAACCTAACCGTGAGCAGCTCTGTTAGGAGAAACTCATTTTTTTATGCGCTCACGGGTTGTGTCACGGCCGTGATCAGAACCGTGAGTAGCTCTGTTAGGTAAGCACCTTCTTTGTAAAACGCTCACGGGTTATGTCACGGCCGTGAGAAACACCGTGAGCAGCTCTATTAGGTAAAGCTCTTCTATGTGATGCGCTCACGATTTGTGTCACGGTCGTGAGAATAACCGTGAGCAGCTTCTGAGAGTTAGCCACTTGGGACAATGTTATTCGGACAGAGTAAGTACTATGTTATAAGCTGGAATAGTACAATGTAACAAACTACGTACGTAAGTACTATGTTAGAAACTACAAATGTACAATGTTATTCGGACAGAGTAAGTACTATGTTATAAGCTGGAATAGTACAATGTTACTAACTACGTAAGTACTATGTTAACAGTCTAAAAAGTACAATGTTATAAAGAGCATAAAGCGACACAATATAAGCTACTAGTGCTACACCACATGGGCGTCACGATCGCTTTAGAGTGCTCACTCCCACAGTCACGGTCGTGACCTAAAATGTGAGGAGCTCTATTACACCTTGCCCATAGTGTACTTGGGAGCAGGTCATGCCTTATGTCACGGGTGTGAGAAGGCCATAAACTGTTGAGCGCGGTAGTTTAATAACAATGTGGAACACTATAGACATGCTCAGTATCATGTTATGCAGTAAAGTACGACGTATAACATTATCCCTTATAATCAATAGAACTTCAACAACACAGTCTATTTATAACATTATCCCTTATAATCAATAGAACTTCAACAACACAATCTGGACGAGGCAATCTGGCTAGTTTTGACCCTTACAAGAAAAATATTGTTTCAATCTAATTTTCATGCACTAAATACAAAGGCTAATAGAATACAAGAGTCTGACATAATGAACAATTCCAACAACATTCATTAAAATCACACAAAAAAAAATGTAAAAAATTAAAAAAACTGTCCAGTGATTATGCCACTTCACAGAAGTGATAGTTAGGTCTTGGAAGTTGTGTTGCATAAAAGGTGATAATTCGGAGAGATATTTCTAAAGTTTCTCCAACAATGAAGACAAAATTCACTCATTTAGCACTTGTATCTCTTGTATGCACCCATCCATATTCTACTAGGAACCATAAATTAAGATTTATGATAAATACAAACTGAGAAAAACTTACAAATTAGCAGTAAACAAGAAAGAGTAATATAAATTAGGATTTCAATGGAAAAAAGGTGTTTGAAGAAGAAAGATACAATGCCAACAAATATGGAACTAGGCTAGATAACGAGACAAGCACAACATTACTGTTCAGGTTTTGAGATTAGTAGCTCCATACTATGTTTTCAGAATATTTACAACTTGAGCTGATCCACAACCAAGGAGCAAGTAAGTCATATCTTCAACTAGAAAAGAATCATCTGTTCCAGCAATACAATCATTTGTTCCAGCACCTTCTCTTTTATCAGCTCTAATTCATATAGAAAAGCCACCCAATGATGAGTACATAAACAATTCAAACCTACAAATCCTCTAAAAGCACAATTATTGCCTCAACTGAAAGGGCACCCAAAGTATTAGGTAAATTCGATTGACATATATGGGTGGCACTGCTGGACACTGAGATTCACTCATGTAGTGTTCCCAATATGTCATCGTCTCTGTGGAGATGGTACCTGAATCCAATCAACCAACAATGTATAATAGTAAGGTAAAATTTTTTTAATACTAAAGATTAATTCTATCTTTCTTCATAACTAATTCAACAGGTATAACGGTAAGTTCTCCAGAAGAATATTTGAAAGATCTTCTGTAAACTAACATTCTTTTATTAACAAACACAAAATCATATATCCACCACACCAAAATGGTATAAATATAATATTTGATGCTTCATCGAAACTCTACACCAATTGATAGAAACTCACAAGGAACAATTTCAAGTGAAAATCAAATATCTTAACCACGCAAAATAGGTTAGTGCCCTTAGTTTTTCCAGCTACTTGTAACATAAATAGCAAGACAAGTACACGGCTCGTATTCAAATAGATTATACCAGATGAAGGTACCTAAACAAAGGAACATCATAAAATTTTCCTTACTTGGACACTCCCCAAGTTACATAAATCATTCACGTGCATTCTCCAAAAAGATTCTCAAGAAAAAAAATAGGCTAAGAATTGGACAGCCAGTTAAGAGAAAGTTGAGTAATGATCAACAGCAAGGCTTATTTAATAAACTTAGGTTCATAACTAGACCTACCAGCACATGTACATCATCCGCTTCTAATCTCATAAGCTATCAATATCACTGATTACTTATATATAATACCAACGGAATTCTAACAAAGAAAACAAGTGCACGATTGCAAACATAAACAATACATTTCATTTAGTGACAGATGAGCCTGAGTGCACATAAAACAGATAATCATAAAGTACTATGTTATTGCCTGAAAAAGTACAACGTTATAAACAGGGTAAGTACAATGTAATAAGTATGAAAAGTACAACATTATAAACAGGGTACGTACTATGTTATTGGCTGGAAAAGTACAATGTTATAAACGACTAGAGCTTAATGCTCTGGAAACATAGCAAACTCAGCAAAAATTTATAGTTAGTTCAAAAGGCTAGTAAAAAAGTTGAAAACATTCATTGTATAGACAATTGATTCTACTGGGAGTCGAACCCAAAATCCTCAGTTACCTGGTGCCTTACCGTTAGGCCATAGAGTCTCAATATTGCACAAACTTATTAGCTTTTAGTTGCATAATTCTAAAGCATATGTAGTCTCCTAACATAGCAATCATCAATTCTGTAAACAAATTAAATTGCTCTAACACTAAATAAGGATTCCAACATGAAAAACATCAATATAATTTATGGGCTTCTAACATAAACAAGAAACACAAATTCTTGACATGATAAGAGGCCCAATAATTATCTAAAAACTCTTTCACTAGCTTTACAATGCCTCATTTAAGATTAATCTTCAAACAAAATGTTCATTGCAACTATGACAAGTTGTCAAATTCTCACTATTAAAATTAATAGTTTAATAGAAGGCATATACAAAAGGCATGAAATATCAGACCCCTGGGTACAAGGACTGGAAATCCTCAGGATTTGCTACGGCGGAGAAACTTACAACTACTACCATTACTAGAGAAAAAACTCGGTTGTCCTTATCCATTACCAAAGACTGCTCAGGTATTTTGAATAGCTTCTGTTGATCTTGGGATCGGCTGCCATCCAATACAAACTTGGAGAGCATCCTTATAGCATATTTTGTGGGGGTTCTATTGTCCATGTAGGGTAAATATACTTTTCACAACAAGCCCAATTAACAAACATGGTTGAGCACCATTAAGGAAGAAATTGCCTTCTGATCTTATCCATCCTAAATGACATGCTTCTTTGTCTAGTGCATGTTCCAACCGCACAAGACAATTAACAAAAACCCAAACATGTACCAATAGATAATAGAAACCAAACTTAAGCGAATCTAAATGCAAAGGAAAGTTTTCCTTGACATGCCTAAGGCTAGCAATTCTATAAAACCTGAAAGTAATGGAAGGTGCTTCAACTTGAGGGGCAAAGGCAGGTACTCACTAACTATGAAGTCTATAAAACTCAACAAGTGAAAATTCCTTAGGAAGTTTGTCCCCGCACAGGCTACCTTTTCCAAGCCAACCCTATTAAAAAAGATAAAATTTTACCTTTTCAACAACAACTTGGAATCATTAACATGATATAAGGATCCTTTTAATCTCAGCATTGTCACTATTGTATGCTTGATTCTAGCAGCTACAACAATACTACAAAGGGCATCAACAATTACAAAAGTTGCACAACTCAGAATTTGAGAGATGAGACCTAAAAAAATGCTTAAATTCACAAGCACCATAGGCTGCCAGAGGCTCCTTGTATCTACTCTTTAATCAACAAAGGTTGCACAACTTAGAATTTGAGATGTAAGACCTAAAAAATGTTTAAATTCACAAATACTATAGGCTGTCGGAGGCCCCTTGTATCTACTCTTTAATCAACAAAGGTTGCACATCTTAGAATATGAGAGATAAGGCCTAAAAAATACTTAAATTCACAAACACTATAGGCTGCCAGAGGCCCCTTGTATCTACTCTTTAATCAACAAAGTGACTACCCAGACAGGAATAAATACTCATTCTGAAATAAACTTATAATGCAATTCTTAACTTGTTTAAAAGAGTAGCATTCACAATTACAGTTGTAATAAGAATTACAACGCCATTTTTCAGTGGAAAATATAGGGCTAATACCAAATATTTTCCTTGAATATTGATCATGTGAACAGAGCACACCCTAGCCCTATAAAATTTTAAGGTCCACACAAAAAAACTCCTCATTCTAGCTATTCAGCAATAGTGCAATGAGGATGATCTGACTATGCTCAATAGTTAAGGACTAAAACTGAAATCACAAACGAGATATGTACCAGTTTCTGCAGGCACATTACATAGTGTAGCTAAATATAACTAAATAGATCTTTTAGTCACATTAAAAAAAATATTCTATTCTATATTAGTACTACGTAAAATGGCGACAAGGAACTCAATAAGTGAATATTTACAAGATAAGAGCCAGAGGGGAAAAAATGAAAATAAAAGAATGAATTTATTTAGAATAAAAGTATGAAAGTTCCATGAGAGATATAGCCAACAATGATAACATACGGAACAGAGATTCAAACCCTTGTCCAATTGAAGTTACTAAATAGCTTCTCACCAGACCTAGGAATAAACTTAACAGTATCAGCAGATTTTTACGAATTGCCTTATAGCATTCTATGAGTGAGCTGAAGACCAAAAGAACTATGTTAGGAAAACCGAAACAATAAAAACACACAAGAGATTTCAGGAAACCCTTCATTTTTCTTCCACCATTGCAGAACAACAAGGCATCCAGGCACAACCACAAGGAAAATGAAATTATAACATAAGACGAAAAAAACAAAAACAAAAAAAAAATAGAAAACGACTTAAAGGATGGAACAAAACTCATCGACGTGTTGGCATCCGGAACACAGGCTACAGTTTACAAAAACCATTAGCTGCTCGGGATGATCAGAAAAAACCCCCATTGGGAACGACTGCAGAGCCAGGAGTCCAGATCGAGAATCGACATCTTGCATGGGCAAGAGAAATATTTGAAGCTGGGAGAAAGCGTGAAAGACAGAGACAAGAACAAGAGAGACAAAGATGAGAGCAAGAGAGCTAGAGACGAGAGCAAGAGAGAGAGACAAGAGCAAGAGAGATAGAGACGAGAGCAACAGAGACAGAGACAGAGAGAGCGAGCGAGATGGAGAGAGATAGAGTGAGCGAGAAAGAGCAAGAGCGAGATGGAGAGAGGTTAGAGTCGGGGAGAGAACAGAAATACCTACAACAGCGGCGACCGATGGAGCAATGGACAACGACGATTTGAGGTGGAGATTCCAGGTGAGAGGAGTGAGAGAGAGAGAGAGGGAGGAAAAGGGGAGGAAGAAAGAGGAATAACATGCGTGAGGGAGAGAGAGGAGAGAGGAGGGAGTCTTTAATTCAGAAACTCAATGTAAAAGAAGGGGCCAGTCTGAATTGGTTTAGGCTTCTGGCTTTTCTTATTTGTAGTGGGTTGGTCTGATTTCAAAGATAATTGGGAGGGGTAAAAACGTCTAGAATATATCAATCGATCAAAAAACAAGATTTGATAAATGGCTCAACAATTAAATTAAAGTGGATATATGATCCGTAAAAGATCCTAAATATTGAATATATGAGAAATATGGTGTATAATATTCAAGGGTCCAACCCAGTCTAACCGAGTTCTACCCAGTCTAATCGGGTTCAACCCAGTCTAATCGGGTTCAACCCAGTCTAATCGGGTTCAACCCAGTCTAATCGGGTTCAACCAAAATCGGACATATTGTCGACTGGATGACCGGTTCGGTTTTTAAAACATTGGTTGTACTTCTAGATAAGAACTAGATTTTTTTAAAAAAATATAAAAATAAAATATTGTAATGTATGAATTTATGAAATTTTATTTGGATTTTGAAGCTTTTTTTTTTTGGAAACTTATGGCAAGTAGCAACAAAATCTCTGAAATCTCTGAAGAAGGAGACGGAACTGGAGCAAACACTTCTGAGCCAATGGCGAAGCGGCTGCTGCGACTTGTCTGGCGGCGTTCAAAATTTCAAATCTGCCCCTCGTCGGCGAACGGTCGAAATTTTCAACTTTCAAAAAGAAGCGGGCGAATACATTTCCGTGTACTCCCCCGAACCCAGTGCGCTATTCGAATTTTGAAATATACACGCGCGCCTCCGTATATATGCGCGCGCTCTTCTTCTTTCGTACAGTTTTTTTTTGGGCTTCCCCCCTTTCGATCGCCCCTTCCGCGCTTGATTTCGGCCTGCTCTCCATTTTTATTGGGAGGGATCTTGAGATCTTTCTTCGTTTTTTTCTCGGAGAAGGTCCTCTTCGAAATTTATAAGCCGGGGAGTTTACAAGTTTATTATTACACTTTCTGTTGCTTGCTTCTTGCTACCTGGAGTACTAATCTCCTCTGCATCTGAAGCTTGTTCGTTTTCTTGAACCAGGTGAAAAATGAGTTCATTGTTCTTTTCGTTGTTTCTCTCAGTTTCTTTCTTGGTTGTAGTCTGCTTCCCCCTTTTTTCTCCTTCTTCTACTTCTTCCTGTTTCGTTGATTTGTGGATTTCGCCAATGAATTTGGATATGTTGTTTTAGATCGCTGACTTTTTCCTGATAGGAGGTCTTGAATCCTATGTTGTTTTTTTTATGGTTCTTACATTGGTTTTCGATCTGAAACATGTAACTGTAATCCGCCTTCTTTAAGATGATTGGATCCCGTGTTCTGATTCCTAACATTTTTACCTCCTGTTTTTGGGTACCCGTCTAGCCTTCTCGAGTGGTTCTGCAGTTGTGTTCTGTCTTTTAGATACTGGTATTTGTATTGCAATATTGTCTTATGAATCTCTCTCCTTAATGTAACCAATCTTTCGAGATGGCTAACGGTACGCCTCTATCCGTGTTTTTATTTGGAAGGTATTCTTTGAGATTCAAATCTTGAACACCGCGTTGGACAGAACTCGATCTCAAATCAGGCATGGTTCAATTTGACGAAGAGATGGAGGAGCTGTCCAGTACCCACTTCGACGATCTACCTGACGCCATTGTCCAATATATCCTGGGCCATATGAAAAACGCTCGAGATGTTGCCGCCTGCAACTGCGCCTCGAAGCGGTGGAAAGACTCCACACCGTACGTCAGAAGCTTATTCTTTCCGCGTAACACCTTCGATAATGTTACCGTTGATCCTGACACTGCAGTCGGCCAGATGATCCTGTCCACCGTATGGTTGGAAGAACTCATCATCTACTGCCCGTTCTCGACATCAAGCCTCGCCCGGTGGCTTTCCATGAAAAGCAATTCGCTTCGCCATCTGGAGCTCCGAATGGACACCCTGAACGAAAAGAGACCTTCAGAAGAAGACGCCACCAAACTGCTCGAAGAAATGCCTAACAAGCTCGACTGCATTGGAGCTGCAAAGGGGTTGGAGTCGCTGAGTTTGTGGGGCGTCCTATTGAGTAAGCCCCCCAAATGGGGGGTGTTTCAGAAACTCAGGAGTCTTCAGATAGTTGGGGCAAAGTTGACTGATAGTGTGTTATGTGATACTCTGCGGGCATGCCCGCATCTTAACAAGCTGTCGTTACTGAGCTGTTATGGCCTGAGATCCGTTTCAATCGAGCTATCGCAGCTGGAAGAGTGCAGACTGGATTTTTATGGAAAGGGGGATTGCATGCTAAGTCTTAGCACCCCTAAAATTCACTTTCTTGATGTTCAGGGTTGTAGTTGGATCCGTCTTGAGCATGGCAATTGTCTGACGAATCTCTCTGTTGCAAATAATGCAGGTAAATATTTCGAACTTCATAGATGTTTCCCAGTGTTTTATCTGGGTCACAAATTGATGTTTCTGCGAGACCCATGATGCAATGATCCCCTCTCATGTCTGTCTTGTTCAAAATGTCAGGAAAGGTCTACAACGTAGACTTTGGCAAGCTCTCTGCACTTGAATTCTTGACCATCCGAGGTGTTCAATGGTGTTGGAGTGCAGTTAGTTCTATTCTCCAATCTGCCTGTGTGGTCAAACACCTGGTCATGAAGATTGAGTTTAGTGGAGACTCTAATCGGTTGCAACCCTTCCCAGAGGTTGACTTGGTTGATTTCTTTAACAACCATCAAGAGCTGCAAACATTTGAGATTCATGGAGCTATGTTTGCTGCTCTGTGCCAAAGAAATAGCTTGAAAAATGTAAGCCCTTAACAGTGCACAGTCTGCTGGGATCTCTAAATTTTATCTTCTTTTCCACTGATAAAAAGTATTTGTTTTCTGAATATTTTTTCAGCTTGATCCAACATTTACTATTCCTTGCTTGGAGGAAGTGTTGATCACTGTGCGGTCCCCATTAAATGCGGAACAGAAGATGGGCACTCTGGATTCCATACTTAAATACAGCACCAGACTGCGGAAAATGGTGATTCGGATATCAAAAATGAAGAACTGTCACACTAGTGCTGATGATTTCTTTGAAGAGATATGCAAATTTGGATTTTCAAATAGCAGAATTGTCCACATCGAATAACTTCGATTAGATGACATCCTAATTTATAGCTCATTGTTTTCAGATGAAGCTGTTCTCAGTGGAATTGATCTTAACAACCAACAGATCATTCTTTATACAATTGATCTTGACTATCTTTTGCATCAAACTTGGTAATTATATTTCTTTCTTATTTGCAGTTTATTGGGAAAAACTGCTCCAACTTTCCTTTCACAATTCATATTTACTCGAAAGAATGTTAAAAAACTTCATCCTGTGTAGACCATATGTCAAACCCTACTGTGCAGGGCTTTTTGATCATCAAACTCTAAAATATTGTCCATGTTAGCATTGTAACTTTTGCCAGAGCAGGTTGCCTGAGATCATAGATGATGGCCGCTTGTTGTCTGTGAGACCTGCTGCGGCATGTTCCTCAAGTCTTAAAATGTAAGCATTACTAGACCATGCATTTCTCAGCAATGCCTTCTTAATACAGATTCATAAACCAAAATTCTCACTTTCCGAGACCATTCTTTCAGTTGAGTCAATCCGGTTACTTAAATTCATTGGTGAATGAGTAACAACAAAAGCAGAAACTAAATAAATTCTGGAGTTTTTCTTATGAAGATCTTCTAAGATATCTATAGACAAGAAAAGGGAGTATTAATAAAAAAGATAGAAGAGAGGAGAAAAAGAATAGACATCTTGCATATGGAGATGCCAGTGGAGTACTAAATAAAGTCATTTCAGTAACTGCAAAGCCTATTGTTCTAAGGATTCAAGCTGGAGATACAGAAATTTCTGAAATATCAAGCAAAAGAATCCAAGCTGGACTGTTCAACAAACTGCATTTATATATCTCAGAGAGTTGGTGTAAAAGAAGTTACAACAGGGGGCATCACCAAATTAAATACAATGTGTATGATACAAAGTACACAGTAACTAGCACCAGCTCTATATTGAATCATCCGAATCATCACTCTCACTTCTATCAGGTTCACCTGTATTTGTTGCTGCAACTTCTGGAACTTCTTCATGCTTATCAGCTGGTTTAACAGGTGTTTTCTTAGAGCCTGCCACCTCTGCATGTGAGATGCATTGCCCAGTCAAGGAACAACTGGAGCAGCAGATCACACTGAACCATTTCATTGTAAGCAGCATTCTGAGGATGAACTAAAGCTACCATCAGAGCCACAACTTTAAAGTGAACTAAAGCTACCATCAGAGCTACAACTTTAAAGCGATATCAGAGACCACCAGAATGTTGTGTGGAGTGGAAACACATAAAAAAACATCCAAGAAAGCCACTGCTGAAGTATCCACAACATTTGTAACAATGTGTGGTCATGTGTGGTCTCTTGCAGAAACAATCTTTGATGCATAACAGTAGTTGCTGGAATTTCAGATGAACAAAAGGCTGACTTAATATCAAATAGGCAGCAACTTATAGACCTATCTGTGCGACGCTATCTTATGCTGCAAGCATAACTAGTATGATTTCTTTCAATATGCAAAGAGGATTAATAATCCTGATCAGCTCAGATACCATAAAATACTGTCATGCCAAAGGATCTAAACATCAATAGCATTTCAATCTAACATGAGATAAACAAGTGCATGACTTAAGTTCAAGTCTCATGCAGTAGAAAATAAGACAAGCACTTAAACTGCAATACAAGAGCATAATATATAAGGATATCTACATTCTCTGCCGTTCCACCTGCCATAATGCTCAACAGATCTTTCTCTACACGTCGGACAAGCTCAGGCTGCAAATATAGAAACCTCACATGATTGCGATGACTAAATTGTTAAAGCTAGAATGAAAATCAATAATGCAATTTCATTTTTCTCTTTCTTTAGTGGAATTAGTATGAATACAGTGGACTAGAGACTATACATTCAGATCAGGTTCTCGCCGAAAACGTTGCCGACGAGCATCTCTCATGGGAGGGGTAAGTCCATGCTTGTAGTCTACTCCATCTGGCACAGGATCACTGCTTTCCCTGACCATGATTATCTGCTAATACCCAGCAACTAAAATTAAATCACCAAAAAGTGACAAATTATATAGAATATCAGTAGACTTACTTCGATGAGAAAATTCTGTTAGATAAGCAACTAACTCATACTGACTACATTAGTGGTGCAAATGCAACTGACACAAAAGACCAGCTATTTTCAAATATCAAGAAACTTTCCAGTACACTTAACTTCACTTATGTCCTGAACGTAAGCTAAATCAACTTATTAATGTTCAGAGTTATTAATGTTCAAAAGTGACATTTAATCAGACAACTGATGCATCTGTAACACTGAAATTGGTAAGTAGAATGTGACACCTGGGCAATGTCAGCAGCTTTGATAAGCACATTGTCGTCATATGTTTTGTATGATTCCAGAATGCAGGGTAGATCCAACAGAGACGTGGGAAAACTATCTTTTCCAATAGTAAAGGTGCCATTTCTTCCATCCTCTGCAATAAGTTTTTAAACATTAGAATGTGCCAGACTGCTAAGAGCTTAAAACAGCTTGAAAGGAAATCATGTGCAATTGATGCCAAAAAACAGTGTCAGTCTTCACAGAGGTAAGTAAAAGAGTGCATACTTAAAACAGCATCCTTTCTATTATGTTATGACAGTATGATACTTAAAGCAGATTTTTAAGAACTCTGGGTTATATTACAAAAACCAACTATTTGGCATTATCTCAATGGTCAATATCCCCAAGCATGGGCTCATGTTTCATTGCACTCATCCCGAAGAAAGAGGAGGCTATTTTTCTTTTTTGAAAACAGCAAAAATTTTCAGATTTTATTATTCGTAGAGAAAGAATAATAGCTAGTAAATTCTTGCTTTTCATCGTAGCTTCTAAAAACTAGTAGACATTCCAAGACATGGGGTTATTGAAGTGGGAGAGTTGCTCCTGATATTAGTTTATCTTTGTGAACTCCCTCTTTGGCAAGTCGGCCAGCAAGGAATTAGCTGATCTTGGCACTTCGGCCCACATGATTTGTCTTCTACAGATCTCCTCATAAATTGCTTTGAGCTTCAAGAGTTAGTATAGGATTTTCTTGCCCAATTGATGGTTATCTTGGAGTCTCCTTCCACTATGATTTGATAGAATAGCAGAGTCTAAGACCAGCTCGAAGTGCCTCAAATTCTGCCTCTTTGAGGTACAACATCCGAGGGACCTGAAAACACTCTGGCAGTACAAGGCCACCACTGCATCTAATCAACCTCCAATGTTGGATTTTCCTGCATTGCCTAAAGAGGAGAGTGAAAGTTTAGTTTCACCCATAGTGGGGGGAGGCTCGTGGTAGAATAACTTACTGCCAATATCTTCTGAATACTATAGTGGGGAAGGGGGACATTTTTTTACAACTGCAAGAAGGGCGTAGCGAATAGTGCGCTCGATGATCCTTGCCAAAGGGGAACTTTTACTGTTAAAGGTAGAGTCATTTCTTTCCTCCATAGTTGCCGAGGGATGGCTGTTAGGATGCCTTCCAAAGAATTTTCCACATTTAGGGAGTGGACGTTGTGGCCATTGTTGTAGGAGTGGCTGGTTGGGCTGACACATCGCGAGATTAAACTTTATAAGCACTACTTCACAGACTGCACTGCAGAACTTAAAGTGAAGTAATATAAGGTTGTCAGTCTCCTCTTCTTCCCAGCATAACTCACAAAATGAATCAATTATTGGTTGACCTCTTTTTACTAACTCATCACATGTGAAGATTCTACCATGGACTGCTCCATAAATGAACGGTTGTACTTTCTCTGGTGCTAACAATCTCCATGCTATGTAAGCTGACATCTTGATTTGCATTGCCTAGACAGGTTGTAGCTTTGTATCAAGCTGCAACAATGTATATTCCTGAGGAGTTAGGGGTCTGGATGGTTTCATCATTTCTAGACCTAGACATGTTCGAGGACTCCAATTTCAGGAGTCAGAGACTTCGCAGGCCTCATGTAGATTACGTCTCAGATTTTAAGTCCCCAAGAAGTACTTATGCGAGGTTAGGAATCAGAAATTGTGATCTTTTTATCTTTGGCTAAGGAGAAGATGTGAGGAAAGGAGATCTTAAGTGGCTTGTCTCCTTACCATATCTCTTTCCAGAAGCTTACTTTCTGCTCAATGCCCACATGGAATCAAAAGTATTTTTTCAAAAATTTCCCTTTCCAGAGGAAGGAAGGATATTCAGGGCATTGCTTGAGGAGACAACCATGGGCTTCAGCTCCATAATTTGAAGTTACAACAGCTCTCCATAGAACTTTTTCCTCTTGCATGAATCGCCAAATCTATTTAACCCGGACTGTTGTATTCATGTGCTGAATTTTCTTTATTCCTAGGCCTCCTTTTGATTTACATACTCCGGTGCATCTTACTAAGGGGTATTGAACTTGTTTGAGCAACACACCACAAGAATTATTCTTTGATTAGCAACCCTCTCCCCAGTACTCTGCCCCATCACCCGTTCTGACCCAAACCGTCCATCACTCCTATGGAGACCTAAAGCAATTTGAGATCAGCAACTTATTGGCAGGGAAGAAAATTATACGGAGCGAAGTACCAATCAGTCAACACTTTGGCTGGCAAAAAGGCTAAAGATGGGATTCACAAACAGGAATTTACCTCGGGTGCAAACATGTCATGCTTGTTTGTTTAAGTCTCTGAAAGTTTCCTAGTGCTAAAAGCAATGTACAAGCTATTATTCTTTGATTATGAGTAATAAAAATCTGCAAAGCTACCAAAAGAATATCTCAGCATATGTTCAGCAAGTCTGTTCAACAGAATTCTACAATAGGGAAGACAAGGGAATGCATCAACTCCAGCAGTGGCAGCCAGAAGGAGAGAGAGGAACAGATATGGAATCAATAAATCTTGTGCCCGTAAAGAGAAAGAGAAGCATAATAATGGCTGGTCCTTTATCTGATGATGCATCTAAAGCAGATGGAAATAAAGATATCGTGATGTGTATCAATCTATAAACACATAACATCTGCTTCATTGTCTCTGCTTCTAGCTTTTTGTTGCAAAAAAACTTATTCTTTTTTATCAGTCTCTAATCTGAATGGCATCCACACCCACTTTAAGAAAGAAGCTCTTCACTGTGTTTTTCATATTTTCTCTCAGAGTGTTAGAAGCAGAGATAGAAAGGTATTCCCGCAAAATAAATACTTACCAAAAATCCAGCACTACAAATAATGCTTCAGACTTACTCTAGTAAACTAAATTCAATTCAGGTAATGCTGTCAATGATCATCGAAATGGGAGCAATTGAAAATATGAAAATCAGCCATATGTCACATCAAAATAGCGTACAACAACCGTTTCATACCAGAAAAGGATACATCAAGCGAAGCATCTTCTGATGATGATGCATTCTCACTTAAAAGTTGATCAATCCGCTCAGCCAAGTCCGGGGGAACTCGAAGTATGAACTGTTCTTCCATACTTCAAAGGGTATATTCCTTAAGTGGCAATGAAGCCTTTTCCGGCCCTATGAGAAAAAGTGAGGTTACATGAAAAAAAAAAAAAAAAAAAGGAGTTCCAAAAACAAATTAATTCCCGAGAGCGTTAAACTTCAGGCAACACCGAATTGACAACACAAATGTAAAACACTTAAATAAGACAAAAACCAACTCAATCAATAGGTTGAAAAAACACAATTTTAACAAAACAAAACGTTCTTCAGCCGCTGAGGTACGTATGAGATGCAACAGTTCTGACATCTGGAGTCCAAAACTAAAAAAAAATTGATTATTTGATATGCGCCGCCCTCAGAATGATTTAACATATCCTCCTAGCCAACAATCTCTATGAATCTGTTCGCATACGAGTACGAAAACAACGACAAAAAAAATGGAAGAAATCATAAGCAACAAGCATTTCAGATGATTCAGAAGCTGAAGACGAGATTTTCCATGACAAAACAGAAAATGGCGCCGACACGAAGAACCAACAAAGTGAAAACACACAAAACAGGAAACTGTCAAATTGCAAAGCGAAACGAGAGAAATCCAACGGGGGCGAATTAAAATAACTAACCTCAGCCGGCAATGATATTTAGGGTTGGAGGTTGATGCCTCCAGTAAGAAACTCGTACACTTGGTCGCGTGATGGGTGGAAAACAACGGTGAATCACGAGAAAGTACGAGCAGGGCTGAAGAAGTGGAAAGATTACCGGCGGCGACGGAGGTAGCGTCGTGTGAGCTCCGGCGACTGGACGGCGGCGAGACGACAACGTCTGCAGCCGTGACCGGGGAGGAAGACTCCAGACTGGACTCCGAGGTC
The DNA here is from genome assembly GCA_019845555.1 of Aristolochia fimbriata. Taxonomy (NCBI): domain Eukaryota; kingdom Viridiplantae; phylum Streptophyta; class Magnoliopsida; order Piperales; family Aristolochiaceae; genus Aristolochia; species Aristolochia fimbriata. The sequence continues at coordinate 32,982,365 of CM034080.1, forward strand.
GGGACCGAAAGGAGACTTAAAGTGGAAGTTTTTGAGGGGCTAATAGAAAGGGCCTGCTAGCCATGAGCCCAATCTGGCCCAAGTAAACTTCTAGGGATAACTTTTTTTTATTAAAGTAATTATTCAATTTCACTTATTAATTAATAATTATTTTATTTCACATAACAATAGTAACTGAGAAAGAAACGAAATGATGTCTTTAAAATTTAAATAGATCTAATAATTAAAATATAATCATTTTTTTTATAGTACTCCTATTTTATCTTTATTATTATATATCAATAAATAAAATAAATAATAATATAACTAACTTAAATTTACATAATAATATAGAATTACGACAGATATAAATTTCTAATTTAATAATTAAAATGAAATATTCACTTTAAATTATATCCTTGAGTCTTTATTGGTGATTATTTTGATCATCGATATCAATAATCAAATAATTAAGTTAAATTCATAATATAAAAAATAATTTGGATAATTTTTTTAAAACAATTTTAATATTTTAAAAAATAATTACATGCCTTAGTCTATTATTGATAATTAATAATAACTAATATAAAAAGTGTAAAAAAATCTTTATAATGTTTCTATGCTATTACATTCATTTCCTAAAGTATCTATACATATCGAATACGTTTCCCTTTCCATAGACTACGATACTTTGCGTTTCCCCGATACTACAAACCTTGAGTGTTCTTGAGAAAGAGAAGTTTTTACACATATTTTGTTAAATCCACCCATTAAACATGTTGCTCATTTCAACCCAAATATTTTCTAACTCTAGTTTAATTAGATTGAATCTAATAAGTTTGGTTAAATTTGAAAGCACTGATTTCTTGACTTGAGAACAAGATAGATTGTATTTTCAGCCACCTATGTGCACCCATTAGGGCAAGAGGTAGATTAAAATAAAAATTACAAAAAATAAAATTTAGTAAATAATTATTTCATGTTATTCATTATAAATATATTAAAATCAAGTGTTATTGCACCCATCAATGCTTTCATGACCATTATAATGAAAGGACCAACTAGTGAGAATGGCTCCAAGTCAAGATTTCAACACATGTAAGTGCAAGACCTAATCTCACCATCCATTCAAAGCCAAACATCAGTCCGAGGCATCCTCTTTTGTGTTGGCCAATGGCTAGGGCATGCTAGGAAAGAAGAGGAAGTGTTTACAAGACTCTATACTCCACTTTTGCTCCCATCACACCTTTATTTTTTCCTGTTTGGTCTTTTTTATTTATGGGCCTCATGGGTGACATCCTGCCCTCATAAATCATTTTTACTTTTTAAGTCATTTTTTTTTTATTATTGGCACTCTCTTAGGTAGCATTTAGTACTACCAAAATGCAGCGTAGCCGAAGCGAATCACGGGGCGCCACATCACGGATTTGCTAGTGTTACGTGGCGCCCCGTGATTCGCATTTTGGCCAGCGGATTGAGGCTCCCTAGTTCTTAGAGGATTTTTTAAGGACTCCATAACAAAATCTGGCTAACTTCTTTTTGAATGAAAGAAGTAAGAACAGCTCCTAAGATAAAATACATGACATGTTGTGTAAATATTATAAAAATTCCATACCTAGCTCAATTTTTTTAAGGCAATTTGACCCTAAGCCAACCCTAGAGTTAAGAATGAGGTATTTTCTTATAGGCTCCTTCCTCTTCACTGGATGCCTTAAATGCCCCTCCATAATTTCTCATTAATACCTAATACCTCTCACACTAGTCCCAAAGATCTCAAACCACTTTGTTGTAAGTGAAGAACCCTAAACACAGATGAAAAAGCTTAATCTCTTTGTTTGTGCAGTTGTTTTATTAGTATGAGTATGCCTCCTCCTCTACCTGCCGACACATAAAACCATAGTTTATGACAGGCCCAATATAAAAATGAGATAATGTGATACTATGGGTATGAAAAATATATCATTGAAGAGGTGCATAGGAGGGTAACTGATGGGTGCAATGCAATATTTTGGATTGGTTAGAAAATTCTAAAATTGGGAAGGAAGGGCTAATTTGGAGAAGAGATAAGGGTTGAGAATTATGTTGCAGGGGGACCCAACATGCACCTTGCCATAACTTTGATTAGGGTTTGTTGTTGTACTCTCACCAAAAGGACAGGTGACACCCTAAGCACAACTTTTGTAGGGTCCCCCTCCCCACACATACACCCTTGGTGATCCTACCCTACAAAGTTTGAATGGGTGCCCTGAGTATCCTCCCCATGATGTGTCTGTCTGCACTACAAGAACACATGATGTGAATGGGTACACTTCTTTTATCTTATTACCTATAGAAATATTAAATATATACAAATTACAGTGTAATTTCGAAGCTAAACAAAAATATCTTTTGGCTTTCCTGATAATGACTGACTTCTTCTCTTCAAATTTTTATTTATTTTTTTTTTTTTTTTTTTTTTTTTTACACTTATATTGACTTATTTTTGTTCTATTTTCATGTCATTATCTCTTTTTCTTTCTAAGCCACCTTCAAACCCTATGAATCTTCCTTCTAAAAATGCATTAAGCACATAAAGAAAAAATAATTCTAAAAATGCATTCAACTAAGGTTCCCTAGACCGGTTTGGTAAATATTTTTTAAGACGTAAACTCCGAACCGGACCCGGCTTCGTGATTCACCCGAGTTGGGTCGGAGGGACCCGGACCTTGAGATTGTTAAAAACCCGGGTCTAACTCGGCCGGACCTCGAGTTTCACATCACTAAACAAGACCATTAACGGTGTGATTACTGATTAATCAAGGGAAGTTAAAAAGGATGGGAAGTAGTGTGAAGTACATAGCTCAACGATCTAACCACCGTGGGGGTTTCTTTCCATGGGGCCATTGTCGTTGGTGAGTGGTTGGGTATTTTCCCCTACGGTTGCACCAAAAACATGGTTGCATTTCCCTTTCCATCCTCAAAATCCCCTATTTTTTTTAAAATTACTTCCCCGGACCCCCCTTCCCCCGGACCTAAGAGTGTCAGCATAGGGTGGGCCCGGGTCAGTTTTGGCTTGGGTTTTTATAAACCCAAAACCCGTGAAAAACCGGGTTTCAATTGCCGAACCCTAAACCTGACCGGATCCTTTGTTTAGCGAGCAAATCCTGAACCCAACCCGACTCGATCAATATCAATTGCATTTTCGTCAAATCCAACCCGACCCGACCGAATTCGACCCGCCCAAACCCTGTTTATTTAAACTATTATTTAACCAATTCAGAAAAGTTGAAAAGTTTGTGAGAAATTTAACAAAGAAACCAAGCAAAAAAATTTATAACACAAAACAACTATTTTTATTTTTAAAATATTTTAAAAATAAAATAGGTATAATAGCATAAAAACCCGCGTGTTGTTTTTTTTTTTGGGTTGGGTCGGGTTACCTGAAAAACCTGAAAAACCAACCTGGCGACTCGGTCTGACGTAGTGGGGTGGGCACTGCCTTAATTAGTAAAAGATTAACAGTGATCTTTAAGATCAAAATTAGACACATACACGTGGGCCCAATGTGGAGGGTTCTCGGACCGCGTGACCCACGGTTGAGCCGGGGTTCGAGAAAAAATTGAAATTCGAACGGAGGCGGTCGCCGTGGACCCGTGGTGTCAGAAGAGACCCGGAAAGAGCCGGGCCCACACGTGGGCCTGGTCTTTTGTCCTCTTTTTTTAAGCCGGGGTGTTTTGTAGTCGAGGCCATCCGATCATTTCATTATCATTATTCACACGAAGTAGAGACCGGGAGCCGGGCCCACTCGGCGGCACGTGATTTTTGCCCTCTCTCCAGCCGTCGATCTCGGAGGGGCCCGCGTCGGGAACCGATAATCTCGGCCCTCGATTTGGGACAAAACGGATAGACCTGGGGTTCGAGTGGACGCGATCTTCCGCCTCGGGGTTCGGTGAAGCCCACCGACAGGAGTGCTGACCGGGAGATCGACCGGGAGAAGGGACCAGAAGGAGGCAGCGACGTGGCAGCTTTCGTAATTTTTCCAGGTTTGGTCGATTTTGGCGGTGGAAATGGGATTACTGCGGTGGGGGTCAAGGAGTGGACTTTATTACGGGAAAAGAAAAAGGGTTTACTTCAGCGTCACTTCCGTTTTCCGTTCCGTTTTGGAGTGAGAGAGAAAAAAAAAAAAAAAGGGTTTTTGGAAAATTTGAAGAAATGGAGGAAACAAAAAGACAAAGGGGAAAGATGTAGTGGGGAAGTGGAAGCCATTTGACTGGACAGAGTCACATAAGTGGAAGAGAGAGAGAGAGAGAGAGAGGGGAAGGAGGAAGAGAGAGAGGGGAAGGAGGAAGAGAGAGAGGGAGGGGGGGGGGCCTTGAGTTGAGAGATTTATTAACAGCATCATTATACTCGGATTTATTAGACTATTCTGCTCTGCAGTCTGTGTTCTCTCTCTCTCTCTCTGGCAATTTTTCTTTCTCGCCTTTGCTTCCTCTGAACGCTCTACCGCTGAGAGAGGGGGAAAAAAAAAAGGGGGACAAAAAAGAACCGGGGAGGAACATGGGAAGAAGAAGAAGCGCTGCACTTTTCATCTTCCCCCTTCCTGGGTCTTCATCCTCGACGCTTCCTTTCTCGTCGCCAGTAAAAAGCCCCTAAGAAAAGCTTCCAGATGCTTTGCAAATGGGGAAAAACGCAGAACAGCCACCGGTACGGGAATCTCAGTTGGAGACCACTCAGCCACCTTGTGATGGACTGTCGGCGACTGTTAAGAGAATTTTCGGAGCTGTGACGCTCAGATGCGTCTTGGTGTTAATTCTCAGTGCTTGTGTCTGTTTGTCGGCGATATTTTGGCTGCCGCCGTTTCATCCCTTTGGATCGGGGCACGGCGCGTCACACAATGTTGTTGGTGAGTGTTGGGCTCTGATTTAGTAAATGGGTCTTGGGTTACACTGGGTTTGATACTGGATTGGGGGACTGCCGTTCGCTCTGAATGCCTGCCTTTCTTTTATTTTCCTTTTTATTGTGGGGTTTCCAGGAATGTGATTTCGTACTCTCTACTAGTCTTTTTATTGGGATAAACGAGGGGTCCCTTGTGAATTTTATGGATCCTGCATTCAAGTTTGTTAGGGTTTCCTTATTGAAGTGCGTTTACTGCATTTTGTTGATTTCTTAGTTTCTTCGAAGCCCTTCCTGGATCCACTGGATTTGTAAATTTGACTGTTCAATTTATGCTTGCGGATGGGTATTTGCTTAAGGAAATCGGGAGTCCGTGATGTTGCTGTCTTCTTTGTCATCGGCAGGTTATTAGTGATATAAGGTTGAGATTTGATCTGAGAATGTTTTGCCGCATTATCCTTTTCATTTCGTGTAGTATTGTCCCATTTTCTGTTTTTAATTGTTTTCTTATTTCTTTTGAATGGTTTCATTAAAAATTCATTGGTTTGCTGTGTCTTTTTATTTGTGACAGACTGGAAAATTGTGAATCGGTTGTTGGTTTGCATCAGTATTTATTTGCTCACTATTTCTCGTCTCCTACGGTTTGTGAAGCTATTACTATTTATTTTATAGGTTGAAGAATTGTGACGCAAGAGTATAATTTTATCAAGAAGTCAAATTGGGTAGGATAGGGCTGATTTACCTATCATGGTCTAGTAGGCTCCCTCTTTAGGATCCTAAATGGAAAAAGTTTTGCTTTGTTCTGTTCAGTTTTCATGTTTGGTTTGCATCTATTGATTGAATTTCTACATTTGAGGTCTTATTTGATTGTTAAGTGGAATTTAATTTTTTGTCGTACGAATGCTTAGAGCATGGTTACTGCATGAGCAACTCATCTTGCTGGGATACTGATACTGCATGTGTCTGAGTTTCTGTGGTGATGATTTTCGGATGATCGTTAACCAGAGGGTATTTACTTTCAAGAAAAAAGTGATTTGTTCAGCTTTTTACTCTATCCTTGACCAGGATACTACTTATTTTTATTTCCAATTAAAAGGAATTGGAATTGACTGAGTAATTGTCAGTGTTGTTATCTTTGATTGAGATGGTTTAACGGTGGTAATATGTGGTTTTTTCTGTTCTGCATCTTATATAGTTCAAGTTAACAATTAGAGACCTAGTTGGTGCTGGAGAAAAAAGAAATGTCATTATTCTTCACTTTCAGCTTGACTTTGGGTTGGCTACCAAGAGTCTTGGCATGACTCTGACCAGTCAAAAGTGTGTCTGCTGTAAACAGGTGTTTTTAGAGTTACATTCAGAAAGTAAACATAATGAAGTTGGAAATACCGGAAGTATAAAGAAACTTTTGGAGAAGGAAGTGGTAACTTGGCCTAATTTGCAGTTACAGAATTTTTTGCTGGTGTGACAAGGCTGGTTTAGTTCACAGTTTTCTACTCTTCCCATGCTGGCAGAATGTTAAACACTGATTAACATTTGGAATGTCTCTGGATAACAAGTTATTTGAAATCATTCAGAGATAATTTGATATCCAATAGTTGATTTTGGGATTTGGGCCAACTTCCGCTGATGAAACTGACGCCTCTTCCTTTTTCAAAAAGAAAAACTGAAGCTTGTGGTGTGTGAGCTAATGGTTTTGCATGAGTTCTTGTGTTACTGGATGTATACACATGTCTGTCTCGTACTTTTGGGTTGGAGAGATATGGTCAAAAGGCAAATCTGAGTGCTCTTGTGGAGGGATGCTGAAGTACCTACTTTATATTGGGTATTTTTTTGGGCATGTTGAGGATACTCATTCCTGATGCTTAGTATATAGTTTTTTTCACATGAATTTTATCATTTTCAGGTGGTATTGCATGACTTTTTATTGTTGAAGGTGATTAAACTATTTCTATCTGACGGTACATGGAAGGAGCCTGTCTCTTGGGGAGCAAGCTTACTGAAAAAATAAGAGATAATAATCCACTAAGGGCCTATGATGCTCCTGTATTTTCTTGTTTCTAATGAATCTGTTAACTGAAAAAATTGCCATGTTCTTGGATTGTGGTTTCAATTGGATTTCTTTCTAATGAAGGCTATAAAGTTATCTTTTATTGGATAATTTGTATTTTCAAAAGATATTTCCCCACATTTTGGAGGTTACAAAAACTTAACTTCTGTATTGTTTCCTATCATTCATGCTACTGCAACTTTAAGTTTTTATTTTAATTTATTTTAAAAATTTTATTCAGATACGTTTCATATCATGAGCTTTACCCGCAGATTGTTGAATACAGTTCCATAGAGGGTATAGGGCTCTGGTTTGATTTTTAAATACTGAAATACATGTTTATGAGTTCTGGCAAGGTATTATCAAGGCTGGTTTCTTGAGTGCAGTTTTTAGTTGGTTGTGTACAAACACATATCCTTTTGTCATATCACTCTGAAGAAATTATTTTTCTTTTAGCTAATTGAAAATTTTAATTTCCAAGGTGGTACCATTTCAAAAAAATTTCCATGGTGGTTTCCTTCACAACGGTGTTCAATGGTACTCAGTTCTACTAGATTTCCAATTAATGGTTGACAGAAGTGTGAACATTCTGTAACTTTTCCGGTGGCTTATTCTGTGTATGAATTATTGGCATCTCCACACATTAATGAAGACCTCTGAAGACTGGGTAAAAAAGGCCTAGATCTGGTATGACTTGAGAGTCTTTTTTAGGTTTATAATGTTGGTAAAATCGCTGGTTATATTATCATGCAACCAGGCCCTTCAGAACTGGTCCATTACAATTTATTAACAATGTTTGCACAGTCATGCACAGTCATCTTTAACCCATTTGGTTGCTCTCCTAAATTTTGGTATGATTAATGCGGAATTCAGATTGAAAATGTGCTTTGTCGTCTTTTCTCAATGATATTTTTTTCCTTGTTGTGATGCTTGCTAGCATTTTGTGCATGTATAGTCAGTTATTGGTTTGGAAGTATATGATTTTCATCTAAGAATTATTATAGGATGCTGAAGTCATACTCTTCTGGTAGTCAGGGAATAGCTTTTTTAGGGGAAAGGTCACGTTTGATATTTGCATTCCCGGGATAATTCACCAACTATTGCATGTTGGATTGCACAGGAAACCTTTTCTGTTTAGTAACCTTTTGACTTTATTTTTTTCCTTTTTGGTGGGCTTGGGCTAGTACAAAAAGTTGGCTAAAAGTTGGCTAAAGAACTCAGTACTTGGCATTTGTCTGATGATGTTTGCTTTTATCTTTCAGCCCCAATTCAAGCTAGCTTTGATCTACACAAGCCTCTTGAGCTGCTTACTGAGCAAATTGAAATGCTGCAGTATGATATCTTTGAGGAAGTAGGATTTCCGAATACGCAGGTGCTGCTCAATTTTTTTTTTGTATTTATTATTATTATTATTATTATTATTATTATTATTATTGTTATATTTTCTTACTAATAGTGCCTTTTCTCTTGATAGGTTTCTATTATTTCTTTGAACTCTTCATCCAGATCAAACTGGACTAATGTTGTGTTTGGTATTCTTCCTGATCCGAGTGACACTCCGATACCACCTTTGGTCCTCAGTGTGCTGAGATCCTCTCTGCTTGGACTGGTCCTTAACCAGTTCAATTTCACTTTGATATCATTTGGGCAGGCTTCTTCTTTTGGGTTGTTGAGGTTCCCTGGGGGAATAACTGTAACTCCCCTTCAGTCAGGTTCCATTTTTCAGAAAACGCAGATACTTTTCAACTTCACTTTAAACAACTCAATTTCTCAAATTCAGGACAACGTTAGCCAATTGAAGGGTCAGTTAAAATATGGGTTGCAGTTGAGACCTTATGAGGTAATTTTCAAGTGAATTATTCTGAATGTGAATTTGAAGGGAATTTTATTTTGACTTTGCTCTTTTTGCATGCAGAACGTGTATGTGCGGGTCACAAATCTGGTAGGGTCCACTTTAGATCCTCCAGTTATCGTGCAGGCTTCAGTTTTATCAGATATAGGGGGTCCGAGTCTTTTGCCTCAGAGACTGAAGCAGCTTGCTGAGACACTCTCAGGATCTCGGGCAAAGAACCTTGGCCTTGACCATGCTGTTTTTGGCAAAGTGAAGCAGATCCAGTTGTCATCATATCTTCAGCACTCTCTTGGTTCCTCCCCCTCTCCATCCCCCTCTCCTTCCCCTTCTCCTTCCCCCTCTTCCTCTCCATCATTGTCTCCAACTCCTTTCCCACCACCACATTCACCTCCACCTCTAGTTCCATCCCCATCACCGTCTCCAGGAGAAGATTCTGATTTGGCACCAACCGTTCCTGTATATCCTCTTCCTCCTCAGGCTTCAGGTTCCCCTGCTGACCCCCCTAATCTCTCGCCTTGTGTTAACTGTGATGCCCCCTCTCCATATGGTTCTTCGCCTCAGCATCAAACAACCCCAAATCATTGGCCACCCCACTCTTTTTCACCTTCAATATCTCCTCAACCTTCTCCCCGAAGACGTGGAGGATGCCATGGTTTAGGAATTTCCCCAAAACCCTCTCCCAAGCCTCATGCAGATCCTCCTGCTCCTGATACTCCAAAACGTGGTGGCAGACCACCAAGTGCCCAACCTCCGAGTCCAAAATTGGCCCCACTCCTATCACCTTCAGTACCATTACCTTCTAGTCCAGCTCCACATGGGAATGACAGAAGTGGAAAAGCTGAAGCTTCTTCCCCAATCTCACCATCACCAACTTGTAAGTTTTGCCCATCACTGTGCTAGCTATATCTTTTGTAGTGCCAAACTTTGGTGTCAGCACTCTTATTTGTTCGTGACCTTTTTTTTTTAATGCTAAAAAAAATACTTTGTCATGTAGCTTCTTTCTGTTATAGGGTTTGTGATTTTCAAGTTCATAATTTACTATTTGTCACCTACTCATGTATGGAGGAATGTTAGTGTCCAAGTTGGACTTCCTGCCCTTTCTAGGTTACAACTTTCATCTTAGTGAGCCTCTATTTTATTGTTCTAATTGCGGTAACGATTATTTCCTTCAATTTTTTGGCTGAAATATCTCCTATATAACCTCAAATTAGTTTGTTGATTGCTTCTGGTTGTTTTATTCTGTGCTGGCGTTTATGAAACTGCAGTTGCTTCTGATGTTTTAGATTAATGTCTTTTGTAGGAGTTTTCCATTGACAACAGTGTTCCAGCAGTCTCAGTGATTTAAGAGTTTGATTGCTTCTGGTTGTTTTATTCTGTGCTGGCGTTTATGAAACTGCAGTTGCTTCTGATGTTTTAGATTAATGTCTTTTGTAGGAGTTTTCCATTGACAACAGTGTTCCAGCAGTCTCAGTGATTTAAGAGTTCTTGCATTTTTTGCAGCTTCTGTTGCAGGTCCTTACTTTCTAAATATGTGGACATGTGGGCTACTAGTGGTTGTTACTGTTCATCTTATACGCCAAACCTGCTTGTGATCCTAAAACATTACTTTGAACCATTTGGCCATTTGGGGCATATCTTGGGAAACTTCTATAAAGCCGCAATGAAGGCAAGGCAAGGGCAGGGTGGCCTGATGCCCGCACATACAGTTTTGCTCTCATCAACCCATCTCGAATTGAAAAATGCTGGTGTACCTGGTAAGGATACCGTGCCCCTCAAGAAAAGAAAGAAACGTGAGGGGGGCATGGACAAGCAAATGTGTATATAGGAAGACGTTTGCAGGTCAAAGCCACAAAAGGGTGGCAGGCCTCTTATTAGCATGCGCAGGAATGTGAAAAAGGCTTTTTCTCCCTAAAGGGGGGGAAGTGTTGAGAGTCCGCTTCTTTGGTCCTTTTGCAGCTGTATAAACTGATCCACGTCTAATTATATGCTCTAAAAAAATGTATGCTCCATTTCCAAGTGTGCAGTGTATTTTTGTGCTTTCTTACTTTTAGCCTCTGGTCTTTCCAATCTTTTTGCAGGCAAAGAAAAAAAGCTTTAAAGAATTCTATCTCATTTACATACTAGTTGGCTGATTCGGTGATGACATGAACTTACACCACTTTTGGAGATGATCAAAGATGCCTCTAGAAATTGATAATTGAGATGACCCAAAGAGTACAACAGTGAGTGTTGAGCAATACGAGGAAGTTTCTCTTGCTTCTTTCCTGAATAGCATGCATGAACCAAGGTGAAAGCTCGGCTTTGCATGTGGTCTTATCATCTATCACTCATTAGTGCGTTGCCTACTTGATTGTCACCATTTTCTCTCTTTCTGCCACTCCTTGCCCCTGCCTAACTTGTGCACTTATTTCACTTTTGCTTTCCCTTTCCGTTATTGGTGTCAATAGGGAATATTATTGGAGCCAAAAGAAGAGGGGATAAGAGGGAAGAGGAGACTTAGGTAGGGTTTTTCACTTTTTTAGTGGCAGACAGTATTCGTTCGATGCAATGTTATATAACTTGCGGATAAGACCAACTAGTTGGTTCAACTTCAATTGGTCATGCTCCATTCTTTGGACAAAATAACAATTGGAGATTTGGTACAAGGTCAAGACCAAGTTGGAAGGCTCCGCCTCTCCTCTCTAATTCGGTACAAGCTTCAATTAGTTCCCCATGCTCAAACCCATGTTTGAAATGAACGAATGGACCAGAAAAATCAGATGAGGCACGTATTGTCAAATTTGGGCGGAGAGGACAAGAAAAAGTAGAAGGAAAATGACATTTTACTGAAAAAATAGAACAGGAATAGTAGCCAAGGATGGATGAAATCCTTTCAAAAACGATTATGAAAAGAGGGCAGAGAGGAATTAAAGTGGATGCCATTTACAGTATCATTTAAAGCATTTTGAATCTTTGCAACCCACCATAAATGTAATAGGAGGCCAGTCAGGAGCGGTAGAAATAAGAATAATTATATTATGAACTCAATCTATCTGTGGAGTTACATTGAACAACGAACGACATATTGTGAGTCGGAAGTATATCATTATCTCAGCGCAGCCGCTAGTTTCTTTTGGATGGTCTCAACTCCCATACGTGGAGAGAATCTAGGAAGAGTCTCCTACAAGATCAAACAAAGCAAGTGTCACAATTCCCTTTAAGAGACAACATCAGTTAGCCATAGGTATCCATCAAGTGTACAAAATAAATATTCAAATTATTGTTCCGGTTTGGAAAACTTGAGGAAGAAGGAAGACAGCTACATTAAGGCAGGTCATTGTGTAGCTAACATCAGACACCAATTTTATCCACACTGGGTTCAGATAATATTAGCAGTTCTACTTTGCTAGCTGATTAAGGATAACAAGGAGATCAAAGCTTTAGTCATAAGATTGTTCATGGAGTCTAGGGGCGGACACTACCTGAGCAGACCAAGCTTTTGCAGTAGCAATTGCTTTGAATTCTAACAACAGGTCTCCAGAAAAGTACTCGAGCTCAAGTTTGGCACAAGGACAAGTCCAAAGGCTTATGCTGGGCTCAATTATGGCTCAGCTAGCTTCCCTTTTGCCCCCTCTATGAGACAACACTTTTCAGGAAAAATCACGGTTTCAGCCACTTTATGAGGCAAAAATCCAGCTAGGGCACAGGCTTATGCTTGAACGAGCCTCGAGCTTGGAGGGTAACTGAGCCAACTCACTAAGCAGCTTGTGAGCTGTCTTGGCTCATACCCCCTCCAAATAGAGTACATTCAGGGTTTCAAGTTTCCAAGCCATTCTCATGAGTTTCTTTTTCTTGTTGGTAATGCAGATAGTTTAATCTGTCTACGAACCTCATGCTTTTTACAGTTGATCTGTTTTGCAAAACCTCAAGTTTCTCCAGTTCTACCCGGTCACCATCATACAAAGTACACATCAAACCACATAAAAACATGCCAGATTATGGATGAAACAGACTTAATTATGAGCCAAATTGGCAATTTCCTTACTGAAAAAAGTCACAAGCCACAAATTAGCTGCTAAACCGTCAAAAACACCTACTGCAGTAACAGGTTTCACTTACAAAAGAAAATAGTTGTTGAGGCATAATAAATCCTTTTTTTCAGCACACTCGTTCCTTCTTTGTGTGCTTTTTTAGAACGTGATCCTTCACTCTTGATGTGCCTGTTGTTGTGACAAAAATAGTTGTTGAAGCATAATAAATCCTTTCTTCAACGTCCCTTATTGACTCAGATTATACCCCTATACATACCTCTCACTTTTAAGGCTTTAGACTCTTGCAATCATGAGTGAGTGAGGATTGGAATGAGCCTAGAAACTTTCTTTTAGTTTCTTCATTCGACAAGCTCCCAGTGACTAAGCCCATACTTACAATTCCACTCAGGGTAGTTGCTTGATGATGCTACCATATCACCCAACTCATCAGTAAGGGATTCAATAACAAGAGCACTTGAAGTTCATCATCTGACAACACTTCCGTGGCTAACAACTGATTAAGCTATTCTTCATCTCATTGAGGCGTTCAACAATAGAGCCATAATCTATATATTTTTAGTTTGCAAGCTTTTTTATACAAAAAGTGAAGTTTCATATGAGACAATATGATAAATATCACAATCTACCCATTGCTAAATATGCCCAACAACTTTTCTATAAGCTTCTTCATGAAACACACTCACATTTTCTACCCTCTATGGATCTATACAAATCTCTACAATATAGATAACCTTCCACCATAGTCTTCCAAGCAATCCAATATTTCCCATTTAAACAAATCATCCTACTTGCGATGATTGGGAGTACTCTATCCAAAATAATCTAGCTCTAATTACCAGTTGATGGGAAAATGTGACCAAATTAACCCTCCAATCTGTGATTGAAGCTAATATGTCATAACGTACAAGCTTACAAATAAACCCACTGTAAATTAAAGATTCCAAAGGAGCTTAGATGGAATTAGTAAAAATAAATCATAAAAATCAGCACACAATTAGTTGAAGACATCAAATTTGACATGGAGAGATTCTCAAGGCAAAGGGCAAAACCAGAGGGCAAGTGTACAACAAGACCACCACATCAACTCAACAGACTGCAAAATATCTTCCTCAAACTTTTTGCCCAAAGCTTGAGGCTTACAGTTTAGGAGAGTAAATGTCAAACTAAAAGAGGAATTACAAGATACTCCACAATCTTGAAGCAACTCTACTTCCGATCCAACTTTAACTCCACAAAAGCTTTCTTCAACTCTGGATGAGGTAGAACACTATTACAGCCCACAAGTGCAACTAGAGCCTCCAACTCTGGATGAGATAGAACACTAATACAGCCCACAAAATGCAACTAGCGTGATTGACTTTGAAAAACCTGCATCGAAATGGTAGAAAATGGTGTATCCTACCTCCTCCCTCTCAAAGAAACATAAGCACAATGAACCACCTCTAATTCTTTCTTCGTACTTTTTGCTTCTGCCACCTTTCTTTCTCGAGAAGTTCTTTTGCTGACTTTTCAAATTACACTTTAGTATCCTCAGACCCCATATTTTCAAGAGATAAACACCGTTCCAAGTTTTCCCCTCTTAACTTAAGGAGGGTACACTTTTTTCTTACGGTGCCCCACACAAGGAGACCCAACCGACCCCTAATCCTAGTTTTTCTGTAAATGGTTGAATCTGTTAACCGAAGCAGGCAAAAGAAGAGGCACTCAGTTAATACTACTTAAAAAAGTTTTATCCACTTGGAGTTTGAAGATGAGTTCGTCTATTATTCAGTCTGTCAACTCAAAAATTCATCGTTTTCACTAAAACAACAACAATACGAACAAGAAGGGATAACTCCCGTAAGTTAGCATCATCTGTAGTCATTTTTCCAGTGTCGGCACAAAACCAACAAGAAAATCAAGCGCAAAAAGCTAACAACACAAGCATCCAAGTCATTTGAGTTGGGCAACACTAGTAAAGGACTAACCTCGACGCCATCAGAGAGTACTCTGGCGAGGACAGGTATCTCGTACTGGTACAATCTTTCCCATTCGGGATTGTCCAGTATATTTCTCACCTGAAAACAAAAAAACAAATTAAGCAAAACAATAAGGAAAAAGAATTGTAACCCATGAAATCACAGGGAAGAAAAATGGACCATCCATAGAAAGAAAGCCAACCTGAAGTTCAACATCGTTGAGGGAATCAGGGCCACCCAAAGCAAATGCCGCGTGTAATTTCTCTTTGAGGCCATCGCACAAACAGCATCCGGGCTTGGAGTAGATTATAAGCTTTCTCTGAGGTGGCGCCGACGATGATGCAGCTGAGGCAGAGAAGCGTCTCAATGCCCAGCGGGTGTTCGGCCGCCTAAGAAAACCGAAAGATCCCGGGAAAGTCGCGGCCGCTGCTATCGCCATTTTATTTGAGAGGTCAAGCAACTATCCGAACTCTGAAGCTACTAAACTAGGGGTGACAAGCCGAAAACAATCCCACCTCGATTCTGCTCGTATTATTTCAAGTTCGAATCAATGAGCTCTAAAGGCTAACGAATCAAGCCAAGGTAGTTCGACTCTCCTTCCGTTTGTATTTGAAGTTATATGAAATATTACTTTATCATTATTAATAAAACAGATTTTATTTCAAAATAAAATAAGAAAGAAGCTGATTTTCAAGCATTTCTATTCATTGTACACTAATTTTTTTGTGTTCTTCCAACAAAAAAATAAAAAAAAATAAAAAAAAATAAAAAAAATAAAAGGGTCTTATTCTA
This sequence comes from Aristolochia fimbriata, assembly GCA_019845555.1. Taxonomy (NCBI): domain Eukaryota; kingdom Viridiplantae; phylum Streptophyta; class Magnoliopsida; order Piperales; family Aristolochiaceae; genus Aristolochia; species Aristolochia fimbriata. The sequence continues at coordinate 32,997,896 of CM034080.1, forward strand.
TTTAGGGTCGAATTAGCAGCTTGAATGGGAAAAATCTCGTAATTTCCTGAGATGGTTAATAAGAGTATATAAAGAAAAATCTCAAGATAAGGTTATAATATGAAGTATGAAGTAAAATCTCATACATAAGAGAATACTAAGAAAAAATCCAGAAAAAAGGTTATAGATATATAAAGAAAAGGACTTTAACAGAGGTATTTAAGGCGATAAAAAACACAAAGTTACAATAAATGAATAAGAAAAAAAATCTGGATGGAAAATTATGTCCACAAAAGGTAATAAAAATACATAGAATAATTTTGACAAAAGGCTATACTATGAAGAAAAGAAGAGTCTCACCACATAATAACATTTAGGGAAGTCAAGTGAGTTTTACAGACTGGTAATCAATCAACTAGGATAATGTCCATATTTTCCAGCCTGAGCATCTCGTGGTGCTCCATTTATTTACAACTCCAATTGATGCTTTATGCTTCTATTTTTGTAATCAACATACACAAGGCTTGAATTGATAGGCTCAGATGAGTTACAAAGAAAAATTATGTAACAAATGCCAAATATTTTATAATTATAGACCAAAGGAAACAATCTGATCTACAATAACCTGCTCAATATTTTAGTTTCTTCTAGTCTCTAGCCCAAATGATGCAGGAAGTATGTGACTTGTGGTGTGGGAAGATATTCATCCAGCATAAAACCCAAATGGCTTCTGATGAGTCCCAAGAATGGGGATTCACATGACCATTTCAGACACAAGAACCATTAAGGAACAATCCTTTTCCGATCAAACAGGTAGAATATTGGAGCCTTGTCAATATAAATTGCTTTCCCATACATTGTGGTAGAGTGATATGTCCATGCAGGGCCCACAAACCATGACAATGCAGCTCCACCAATCAAGCCTCCAAACTGAAATTCAGAATCTTATGTCAAAAATTCAACTTCAAAACCAAATAAATACACCAGGAAACACACTTACATGGCCCCAGTTGTCAATGCCCTTGAATAGAACTCCAACAAGCTGGCAAAACATAACTGTTAGGAATCAACATAAACTGGATCAAAACAATTTCAAGAGTAATGAGATGGTTTTACCATGTTTAGCAAAACTACATTTGCTATATGTCGTAAATTTTCTGCCCCACCTCCAGTGAGATTTCTGTGCCTCCAAACAAATACTGCAGTCGCACCTACCTGAACTAAGACAATGAATGACAAAATGAGTCATGGAGGTAGGAACTATGTACTAGCTCTGCCGTATGTTTATAGTAATTTAGATTTTCTCCAAGAAAACCCAAACTAGATAGGGTACAATGAACATGCCATAGGAGAAAGTTCAACTTCAGTTTGTGTTCCTTATGATTGGTTTAATATGGTAGTTCATTTTCAGGTTTGAAAAGATACATAGAATACCCAGAACAACATAACAACAATAATCTACAAAGACTTGCTACCATACACAAAACATATGTTTCGGAAGCTTCTGATGATTGACAAACCACAGAACGAGTTGACAGATTCTTCTGCAGACAAGATTCTTCTATAGAATATCAAGATCAGATAGGATCATGGAGAGACACAATGTGTCCTAATTAGTGAGGAGATGCAGTTTCACTTCAAAAGCAGGGTTCAAACATCATGACAAAAAGTATCATTGGTCTAGTCTATTTTCCCACAACGTAGTATGTAGAAAGGCAAACTTTAAACTCTGATGAGAAGTTGAGAATTACCAGTCCAAAAATAGCTCCAGATGCGCCAACAGAAGGTGATTTGCAGAAGCAGTAACTCATAGTTGAACCTATTTCACAACGGGCCTAATTAGAAATGTAATTATAAAAATGAATTCAAAGGCCACAGAGATGAACATGTACTTGCTATGATGGAAGTGATGTATACTGCAAGAAATCTTCTTGGTCCGCTAAATTTCTCCACATCAGGACCAATAGAGTTCAAGGAATAACAGTTAACCTGAACAGTAAAATATTAGAAAAAGAATACCAAAGAGTCCATGCACGCCCCAATCCATTAAGAGAGTAAAATTCAGACCAACAAATGTCCAATATTTCCGTGCAAAAATGATGATGTAAGCAATCTCCAGAGTTGTCCTTGATCGATAAGGCTATTGATCTGCAGAACAGAAATACTATTGAGTTCGTCCCATAACTCAGAATGATATGAGGAAGGCTAGAGAACTCTACACCTCTAACCTTGGCTCCCCATAGTGTCAACTTCCCACTAGTTGCAATTTGTGCACTGAAAACCCTGGAAACAGAAGATCATAGAAAGCCTCATCAGCAGAGATGGGTGGTTATTAAATAAGTAGTTTGAAGGTCCGACGACAGTTTAGACACATTTTAATTTAAGTGAGCTTCTTTTTCATTTAAAGCTCTTGAGATGAACAAAAAAAAAGAAGTGCTTTTCAATATGAAATTATCAGGAGAGATAAAGGAAACAGAGACAAGGAGAGAGAAAGGAAACGGAGGACAAGGAGAGATAAAGGAAGCAGAGAAAAAAAGAGATTCTTATCCCATCTATGCTTTTTGCTGCCCTTGGTGCTTATGGGCTGGAACAGAAGAACCACTCTCAGGAAAGTAATCACGGGAAAAGAAATAAAGTGGTACTGAATCTCCATCTTCAGAATCTGATGCTAAGGGTCAGCTAGATGTTAGGACTCATATTAACAGTCGCGTCAAATAACTGCACTAAGGGAATATTTTAGATCTTAAACCCTTCAACTAGCAAGCATAATTCAATCTTAACTCATACAAATGGTAGAATTGAAAGAAGAAACTCTTTGTACAAAAGATAGTAGAATAAACAGTAAATCTAAAACTAAAAGATGCAATAACAAAGACAACCTCCATGGAAATATACTTTCTCACATAGTCAAGGGTTTAAGGTTTAGGGTTTAGGGTTTAACATCAGGGCTTGTTATGATCTAGTGGCACCGACTTGGCTTTCAAACATCAGGACAGCCAGTCTTGTATGTGATAAATTTGGGAGTCTAGCTTTCTGTATTTTATCAATTCTTTTCTTTACATGGATAAAATGAAGAAGAAGATTTTGTTGAAGAGGAAATAGAGTTACAAAGAATGAAAAAGGAAGCAATTGTCCACAAAAATACAAGAAACGACACCAAGTAGAGAAGGAAAGAGTTCCTACCAACGATGTGTTGGTGGGAGGCTCTGGCTCTTCTCATGGCAACATGCAGAGTAGTATTCTGAAGCTTTTAGCCTACTGTTTAGGCACCAAAATGTGGTCTACAGCAAGCATGAGTGTTTGAATCCCAGAGGAGGCAACCCACCAAAAAGAGTTACCTGATGCTAAACAGAGACTCATTTCATGGGAGGAAAGGGTTACTTGATCTTAAAGTAAAGCTGCACCAACATCAACATGGAAACATGGTATATTATTTTAATTTTGGGAGGCCTAACTTTGGTGAATAGTGTTGGGTTTTGCCAAACCAATTACGAAACCGAGTTAAGGGCCCAACTTAATGCATTCTCTCATATTTAGAGTTTTCGGGATATTATCAGGTAAATAGCAGATTTTCTTATTTAAATTAAATAGCATTTTGTATCTTTCAAAAACATAAAGTACCAAAAAACCATGGTAGAACTTGGACTTGCAGAAAAATAATTGAATAGAAAAAAACTGCCAAGGTCAATGTGAGGTATCAAGAAAAACTGTGACTTACAGAACATTAATAGCAAGAAGTATATTGGTCCAAAACCTTCCACTAAGAGAATTTCTGCTGACAAACTTTGTCTTTGGCTTGCCCTCACCACCTGTTTCAGATCCACTCCCACCAAAGAAACATAAGCACGATTTATGAGTGGTTGAGAATACTCCAAGAAATGCTTTAAGAAACATCTCTCTCTTTGACATGAGGGTGCTCCCATGACTTAAATTCTTGATCCCAAATCTATGCTTAGAATTACAGAATTCCTGTTAAGTTCAGGATACAAGTGAGCAGCATAAAAGGCTGAACAGACTAAAAGACAAGTTCATCATAATCATCATCATAAAGTTTTGCCTGCAAGAAAGTGAAACCAATACTCTTTGCAGTGGGCACAAACATAAACTGAAAACATGTTTCTGGATCAGTTACACTGACACTACATAACAACCAGATAAAGTAGAATCTGTTCTTAGCGAGTCAATGCTTTGAAATTTCTGGGTTGCCTGGTAACATGTTAGACATAGTATGATCCCCTTCCTTGTACTTAATATCATCTATTTTCTACTTAAAATTCCAATGGACCTTAGTAGACGGTAATCAGCTTAAGTGTGCCCATGTTTAACACACCCCCATTTGATCTAGTTGTTCTGCCACTAATTTGAGCACACAACAATCTCCCTCGTCAATCTCCCACTCCCCACCATAAATTTGACTAGGATTCCAGCCTCCAGGCATAATAAAACCATCCACGAAACCTACCCACAAAAATTGATTACTTCGGCTGTCTTTTTACTTTTTCTTCATACTTCTACCATTAAAAAAAATACCTTACTTCCATTTCAGCAACTCGACCACAAATTCAAACTCTAAAGCCGCAAGGCTGTTAACCAGCGATTAATATATTCACGCCACACATGAACCCAGCAAAAATGAAACGGAACGTACAATTTCGCTCTGCTACTACGTGTATATTAACCCCAGAGAGAAAAAGGGCGAATACCAAGTAGACGAGTTTTCGAAGCAACTCTCATTTCTCGATTGAATGATGGGAAACAAAAATGGGGGACGATTTTTTTTATTTTATTTTTTTGAAAAAGCGAGATGTAATGGGTGACGAATTTTACCAAAATCAACTCCTACTTTTCTCCGATCCAAAATGTAAAGGAAGTATTGTAAGTTTACCTGGAAGGACGAGCAAAGAAGAGGGCCAATGCGGTTGTGGCGGAGATGGCGGTGGATGAGATGACCGAGGCGAAGGGAGGCGGAAGTGGTGAGCAAGTCCGCGACCGGAATCGGAATATGCACTCGCGGGAAAGCCTTCATCGCGGGAGTGAACCGAAAGCAAGCACAGGATGCGAAGACACTAGTGCTCTGTCTGCCTAACTGATGTTTTTCTTTTATTCTGGGCCGCGACAATGGTTCAATATATTCATCTGGGTAACTCGGTTTAATAAACAATGATGCCAATCTCTTATTCGAGATCTCTCCTCTTCTGGCTTACAATCTCAGTCCATTCGCGCCTCCGAGTTCCGACAATGACTGTGCGCACCCAGCTCAGAACCCTCTTCGCCTGCCTCATACTCTTCCTCGCCGTCGTCGTCGCTCTGGGGAATGATAGTTCCGATCACTCTCCGGTCGATTTCTTCCGGAAGTACCTTCGTATCCGAACAGCTCATCCTAACCCCGACTACTCGAGTGCTATTTCCCTTCTCTCCGCGGAGGCCCGTGCAATCGGTCTCCAATCCAAAGTACTCGAGTTCGTCCCCGGAAAACCCCTCCTGCTCGTCACTTGGCACGGTCGCGATCCCTCCCTTCCTTCTCTCCTTCTCAACTCCCACCTTGACTCTGTCCCCGCCGAGCCCCAACACTGGGTCCACCCGCCCTTCGCTGCCCACAAGGACGAGACCGGACGTATCTTCGCCCGCGGCGCCCAGGACGACAAATGCATCGCCATCCAGTTCCTCGAGGCCTTCCGAAATCTGAAGGCTTCCGGGTTTTCCCCCCTTCGCACTATCCACGTCTCCTACGTCCCCGACGAGGAGATTGGAGGGGTGGATGGGGCGAAGAAATTCGTGGGGTCCAAGGAGTTTGAAGAGATGAATGTTGGGTTCGCGTTGGACGAAGGGCAAGCTAGTGTGAACGACGAGTTTCGGGTGTTTTATGCCGATCGGTTGCCGTGGAGACTGATAGTTAAGGCGGTGGGATCGCCGGCGCACGGGTCGAGGATGTTCGACGGCATGGCGATGGAGAATTTGCTGGAGACGATGGAGGTAATTGCGAAGTTCAGGAAGTGTCAGTTTGACAAGGTGAAGGCTGGAGAGAAGCCGGCTTCGGAGGTTGTTTCGGTGAATCCGGTCTATCTGAAAGCTGGAACGCCTTCTCCCACTGTAAGATGTTTCTTATCCTTCTCTTTCCTGTTTGATACCCCTCTCAGCTCAAGCTCAACTTAGCACATATGTGCATCACATTATTTTTCGAAATGGCGGATCTCCCAGAAATCCTCCTCTGTTCAATGGCAACTTCGTTCTAGGAATTTCTTGCAGCCTCGCACCAATAAGAACTGGTATACTGGTTGTGTTTTTTTGGTGCAATGAGCAATCTTTGAATGGTTTAGATTTCTTCCATATGTAAAGACATTTGCGTTCCTCTTTTTATGCAAGACGATAGTTCTCTTTCCATATTGCTATGGTAGGTTTTAGTTGCCCTGAATGTGCTCAATTATTGGATAGTTGTTCATGGTTTGCGGTTGCAGGGTTTTGTGATGAATATGCAACCTTCAGAAGCAGAGGCAGGGTTTGACCTTCGGATTCCTCCCTCAGAAGACCCAGATCTTTTCAAGAAAAGAATTTCTGAGGAATGGGTACCCAGTTCAAGGAACTTGTCATATAAGGTCATACTACTTTTTTGAATCATTGATTAAACTGTTGCTTGATGCTGTAACTGTTTTTTCTGAACTTGATTGATGCTGTAACTTGATGTTGTCGTAAATAAGCTAAATATGATAGCTAATTGAGGCCCTCAAAACCTGGTTAAGAAAAATATGAGGGAAAAGGAATATTCGGTTATTAAGCTTAACATTCAAGGTTTAAATCAAAAGATTGTTCCTGGTGATAGCTTCTTCAAGAATGAATATGAATAGTCAGGCTACAGTAGCTTCATGTCATCTGTTGAGCATGGATGTTGCTCCCCCTGTGCCTTTCTCTAAGAACTATTTTGGATATCCTGTAATCCAGGTGTAAGTCAATCACCCTTACTTTTGTTAGCTCTATATTTTTTTTCGAACTGGCGAATACAAATTCCCAAATACAAACTTCAATAACTCCAATACTGCTGTGGATACCCGAACCCAAGATCTCCCACAGCAATAACACCCATGGGACTACTGAGCTACTGTCCAAGTTCCCTTGTTAGCTCTATATATCTCTTCCTCAAACCATTGGCCCAACACCTAATTCTCTTTTCGCAGGTTATTTATATCATTCATGTTTGTTGAATTTTATCATAGATATGACCAAGTCATATCATATATAAATTTTGATTCATTCTGCACACTTGGTTCTACCTGGTTCATACACTAGTATTCATTAAACCTCCCTATTTCACTGTCCATTCTGAATCGTTCATATCTCCTGCCTACTACCAGGCCTACAAGGGGAGATGAGTTGTTTTAATCTTACTGCAATTTTAGAACTCTTCCTACATTATGAATATTGCTCACTTCAGCAGTCATAATCCCCTATAAGAACATTGGACCCCAAAGAAATTTTTTTTTTTGTGTACAATTTCTTCACCAAGTGTGAAAAGACTTGAGAAACTGTGACTTAACCATAGGATTTGTGGTGGATGGGGCAGAATGGGTGTTGATTACTTGATTCATATAGCTAATACCAAGATACTTGGGATAGAGTTAAATGATGATGATAGATGCTTGATACTTGTGGAGACATTTTGTTCATTTCTTTTGGAAAGTATGCCCCATACGTCTAGTTTCTTTGTATATAAAACGTCGTTGGTTTTAGTTATTATGAAACTGAAACCTGAATAATTTTGGTTGCTTTTCACTCAGCTTTTTGAGCATGGACCCCTCAGAGACAACAGAGGAAGGCCTTTACTGACTGCAACAGATGAGACCAACCCTTGGTGGTCTGTTTTCAAGCAAGCAATTACTGATGCCGGTGGCAAACTTGCTAAGCCCGAAATATTAGCAACTACTACTGATGCTCGATTCCTGCGGCAAATGGGTATTCCTACTCTCGGGTTTTCGCCAATGTCTAATACTCCCATCCTCCTCCATGAGCACAATGAGGTGGGTTTAGTCTTCTCTATCATTATTTGCTTTGCTGATATCTATTTTCCATCCCTGAGCTAACTTTTGGGTTTGCTTCTTATTTACAGTACCTGGAAGAGACTGTTTTCATGAGGGGCATTAAAATATACGAGGTGGTGATCAGTGCCTTGAGTAGCTTTGGAGAATAGTCTTGTAACTGAATGTCAAGTTTAGATATCAAGTCAAAGGAGTACAAACTTAGTATGTAAACATAACACGCCTCAAATATAGTTTACTCTTCTGGCTGTCTCAGTGCTACAATTGTTCCCTATACCTTGTTCCCCTTTTACTCACTTTGTAACCATTATTATTGTTGTTATGTATATGACATGGAATATTAGAGACCCGAACCCAAGATCTTCCACAACAATAATTCCTCCCCTAATTCATGCTTTTTGTTTTGTGGAAATAACTGGACCATGAAATAACAGACAAAACAACAACACACACACCATCAGGAAGAACCTCTAGCAACAGCAGCAACTCACCATCATGAAGCATCTGCAGCAATAGCAGCAACTCTTACAACCAATCTCCCATAGCAGCAACCACTATAAAACAACCAGTAAATCAATCTTCCCCAGAGTGGCAAAAAGACTAAGACTCCATAGGGCTCGGAGCACTGCATTGTCTCTGTCCAAGACTCCTACGTTCCCACAAGGAGAGTTACAAATTAAATGACCCCTCCTAGTTATAAAAAGGTTAGGAAGTCCTAACTCCTAATAAAGCCTAATTAAGGCCCTCTAGTAGCATACTAATCAATAAAACAACATGAAACTGATAATAATCCAAAAGAGACTCGTGAAAGGTCCACAACATGAGGAAGGATATGGGCACATAAGAGGAAGAAGAGCTTAAGAGAAGGAAGAAAATAAAAACTGGAGAGGGGAGAATAAGAGGGGATCCCAAACCAGATCTTAAATCGGGTCAGGTTCAGGTTTTGTCAAAATTCGGTGGGTTTTAGTCGGGTCGGGTTGGGTTTGGATGTGTAAAATGATAGATTGGGTCGAGTTTGGGTTTGAATTTTTAAACTCATTCAGGTTTTTTACGGGTTTGGGTTTCAAAATTTTAAATCGGGTCAAGTTCGGACTTTCATAAACCCGACCCAAACTCGACCCAAACCCAACCCGTGATCACACATAGGAGGAATGTGGGCGGATGGGAAGAATTTGGATAATTGTAATCCAAAGGCCCACTACAGGCTCACAACACTACCCAACCCAAAAAAAAAGGACTCGGATCCGGTGGCTAAAATGCGCGTAGCCAATGCCAATCACGAGGCACCCAGAGATAGGACCGTGTGAGGCCAGCCACGTGATTGGGCCACGCGCATTTTGGCTACCGGATCCGAGTCCAAAAAGAAAGGCCATATCATGATCCTGCTGTATATAATTTAGCCAAAAGGTTTCGTCAATCCTAATTAAAAAAAAAAATAAAAAAATATATGGTGGGTCCTTCTGTATTTTTTTTCTTTTTATTAAAAAGAAAAATTTAGCTTATTAACTTTATTTGCAGTGACGCCATTTTGTCATACAATTTAAGAATAGAAGAAACAAGCTCCACCCCCACCCAAAAAAAACAAAAAAAAAATTTAAAAAAAAAAGAAAAGAAAAAAAGTTGGTGGAACAGAAGCACCGGAAGTCAAGAAAAGCAGGCAAAATGACGAGAGAAAATCAGAAATGGCATGTGCAGAGCTTCTAGTGTTCTCTACAGAGCATGTATACATACATTGCATCAAACCCATTTCGTATTTATCGATCTCTGACTCTGTCTGTCCCCAATATAAGTACTCGATCGAGTAATTAAGTACTCGACCCAGCTGCAACAGAGTGAAATTAAGAAGGCCCCTCTGTAGCTTTTGTGTGTCATCTTCTGGGCCTCCGAGCATGGCCTCGCCTGACTCTATCCCTCCTCCCTTGTGTTTGATCATATGCAGAAAACGCCATGAGATCGATCTATGTGTATATATGTAGAGAGATGGGGGTGGAGAGAGAGAGTGGAGGTCGGAAATTAAGAAAACATGCAGAGGGAGTACTTACGTGAGCCATCACATATCCACGATAAGGTTGTTGGGTGCTACCTACCTACCTTCTACTTCAAGGAACTTAATTTCTCTAGCTCCTCATATATATATATATTAATTAATCAATATGTGTATGTATATACCCAAGCTTCATCCTGTAGAGATTTTTAAATGTAACTAACATTATTCTTCTAATCCTATATTCATGTGCTTTCTTCCTGTTATTTCCTTGAACTTCCCTACTACATCTCCATATATATAAGAAATATATGCATGCATCAGCTCTCTCTCAATGCTCTCTCTCTCTCATTGCTCTCTCTCTCATTGCTCTCTCTCTCTCATTGCTCTCTCTCTCTCATTGCTCTCTCTCTCTCATTGCTCTCTCATTCATACACACACACACACCTTTTTACCGAGTGTAGCAAGTATAGTGATTCGTGCTGCATGCCCTCTAACTCATGTGCTATGTCTCTATATAGATAGCTAGCCGATGAATTGAAATGGGAAAAATGGAATAATATATATTGAAAGGGCAGGATCCAATGCTTGAGATGATCATCAGAAGGTGGCTGCGCGCCCACATGGAAGCTGCCTCACCATCCTCCTACACCCTTCGAATTAACCCTCAACCCATCTCCCATTCTCACTAATTACGTAAGTACCAACTCGATCCTCTCATCTCTATTTTAATATCTATCACAAATTAATTTGGACCTTTATAATTAACTTGACCTGCCTTGGCTTGGCTTGCCGCTGGTAGCGTACGTACGTAGTTAATTTAATTCATTAGGGTGACCCACTCTTTTGGCTTTTGCCCTGCCTCCCTCCCTTCCCTGTTATATATAATATCTTTTTCTTGTCACTTTTCTCTTACAATATCACTGCCTGATCAGATCCTCAGAGGCGGTCTGTATGAGTTGTTTTGGATGCTCAGGACACTCCTTTGGGTGGGTCCAATATTATTTGGTTTTGATAGGGTATCACCTTGATAGGGTACTGCACTTCTTTACTAACATTTAACGTAGAGAGAGAGAGAGAGAGGGATGAGTGAGAGACAGAAATTAGAGTGAGAGGGTGTTTAGAGTGAAGGAAGATTGGAGTAAAAGAGAGATCGATTAGATTGAAAGAGAGAGACAGAGACAGCAAGAGAGAGCAATGAGAGACAAAGCAATGACAGAGAAAGCAATGAGAGAGAGAGAGCAACGAGAGAGAGAGAGCAATGAGAGAGAGCAATGAGAGAGAGAGCAATGAGAGAGAGAGAGCAACGAGAGAGAGAGAAATAAATAAGATATAAAATGAGAGAGAGAGAGCAATGAGAGAGAGAGAGAGAGCAACGAGAGAGAGAGCAATGATAGAGAGAGCAATGAGAGAGAGCAATAAGAGAGAGCAATGAGAGAGAGCAATAAGAGAGAGAGCAATAAGAGAGAGCAATGAGAGAGAGAGCAATGAGAGAGAGATCAATGAGAGAGAGAGAGAGCAATGAGAGAGAAAGCAATGAGAGAGAGAGCAATGAGAGAGCGAGCAATGAGAGAGCGAGCAATGAGAGCGAGCAATGAGAGAGCGAGCAATGAGAGAGAGAGCAATGAGAGAGAAAGCAATGAGAGAGATGAGAGATCTAGAGAGCGATGAGAGAGAGAGCAATGAGAGAGCGATGAGAGAAAGAGCAATGAGAGAGCGATGAGAGAGAGAGCAATGAGAGAGCGATGAGAGAAAGAGCAATGAGAGAGCGATGAGAGAGAGCAATGAGAGAGCGATGAGAGAGAGAGCAATGAGAGAGAGAGCAATGTGAGAGAGAGAGAGAAAGATCTAGAGAGATCTAGAGAGAGGGAGAGAGAGATCTAGAGAGAGGGAGAGAGAGATCTAGAGAGATCTAGAGAGAGAGAGAGACAAAGCTAGCATGTTTGCATGCAATAAGGAAAAATAGTTTTGTTAACTAGGGTAATGGTTTTGATGATGACCACTCAGAGTAAAGTGGGGTGGAAACATTGTCTAAACTCTTACATTAATGTTTTGCCTCTTCTAGATAAAGAAAAGAGAAACTGTTTTGCCTCTACCAGTTAAAGAAAAGAGACAATTTCATGATTAGTGCTTTGAGCAACAATCTTATATATATATATATATACATATAGCTGATCAACAAGTACCACGCTTGATATAGAAAGATTACTAATTTCTATTCAAGAAGTAGGAGCTTCCTGTGAAATGCAAGATTGACTCTTGAGGCTAAATTCATGTTGACTTAAATGGTGTTTTGGGTGTGTAAATGATACTAATTAATTTCTTGCACCTTCAAATTTGTACCAGCAATTTGCTAATTTGGTAAGCTACCTCAACTGACAAAAGACTACTTAACAAGGGAAAGATTCATCCACCTCCTTTTGGTTTGAAATATTATAAACTTAACAAAGATGCATTCACATTAAAATTAAGGTGCTTAAATTAATTGATATCAGAGTGAAAGTTTGTACCTTGGACTAATTAATTGGTTTCTTCCCATGTTGACTTCATGGGTCATTGGGTCAATCTTAGAGACCCCTTCTAATTGCCATCACTAGTAAATAAAATGATGAAAATAATTTTTTACTCATTTTAAAACTATTAAGCACTTACCTTTACATTAATTACAGAGTCAAACTAAGCTCAATCTTGCCTTTTCAGTATTATTGATTACTGAATTGAATTGGGTTATGAAGCTGACACACTGACATATAGTTTAATGGTTCACTAACATTTACCCTAGTTGTTGTAGGTCAGGGGAGGGACCAAAGAATTTATATCTCCGTGGTCCAAGCACATGAAAGAATGAGTGAAAGAAAGGGCCATTAAGAAGCAAATTACACCTGACTCGATGCTACTAGGATCAAGGCAAGTGCAAGAGAGGAACAGGGAAGGGCTCCTCCCAAGGCCGAAGTAATGGGGTACCCTTTTTCACTCTCCCCCCTCCCGCGCTCCTTCTCTCTGCAATAATTCGCGTATTTTGCGACATGTGAGTTTCAAAACTTTAATAATCTCCATTGATTAGTTTAAGGTTTCATGGGAAGCATCGCGCTTGGCTTCGCACCCCCTGCAGATGGCGTCTTCCCCAGTTGTGCACCGTGTGGGAAGGGATTCCCACGGTACGGTTTCACAGCCGTGTGAAAATGGCGAGTACGGCTTGACGACGCTCTTCCCAATTATCATCGCCAGCGTAAAATGGTGCGGAAATGGTCAATATACGGGGTGGGGGGGAGAGGGGTAGAAGGAAAGGGGATGGAGCGATTGTTTCTTTTTTCCCCTGTTTTGGCGAGTACTAATCAAACCCCAGTTGGGGATTAAACAAAAAGGAACAAATCGGGGACATGGATGGCTGGATCTCACCAACCCCAATGCATCCCGCCGGGGTCATGTGATACGCTCGATATGGAATGGAGATGAAGACCCGGGAAGACGAGGTGAGGAACAATTGAAAAACTTTGATTTTCTGGAAGATATACGCCAGGTGGGTCTACTGTGGAGGAGATTCCCCGGAGTGCTTGATTAAAAAGAGGTACTGTTTGAGTATGTAAAGTAGGCGTCAAGGGAAGAACCAGATTTTTTTTTTTTTTTTTTTTTTTTTTTTACAGTGTCAATTTTTTCAGTTTCAGCAATCTCCCGATTGAAAGAGCTAGGTAAAAGTCAATCTGAGGCGGGAGGTATGAAAGGGTTTGTGAGGGTTTTTAATGAAATCCCTTGAGGGACGAGTCTTGACGCGTTTTGGGTTTGCCAGACAGTGATGAAACAGCTAGATTGGCCTTGGCCTGGCGCTCTGGGGTTACAGTCTTACAGACTTCCTTCACCCCCCCTCTGTGTGTATCCCAATAACAGGAGTCTCAACTCTGACCCTTAAACAAGTCCCCGGAAGCTGCCTCCCAGCATCCTATGTTTCTTTCGAGCTTCGGCCATGGTGATTTCTCTGGTTTTTTTATTGCTGAAATGTTTTTATTTATTTTTATTTTTTAATCAGTTTCAGACGAGGAAGAAGATGAAGTGCCCAATTTCAGTAGATGACCCTGTTAACACTCTAAATACCCTCATCATCCTCTCAAGGGAAACTCTTCTTCTAGTGGTATCTGAGCATGTGGGTGTGTGGGACAGAGAGCAGCAGGCTGCTGCCTCCTCTCATGATCAGGGGGAGGAATGAGCTTTTCTGTGAACTGGGTCAAGCCTTTTAATGGTAATAGATGAAGATTGCCATGCAAGAAACAAGAGTATCTGCTGCTCATGACGCGGGGCCAGCCTTGCAGCAATGGTGAGCTTTATCTTTTGCAAAAGACGGGAAAATGTTATTCAATGGAGAAAAATTTAACTTTCCGACGTAACGGACACAACGCGTTGTTCAGAAATCTGGGGTGTGAAAACTGGAAAAGACGAAGAAAACTGCGTCCATCATGTGCTCGATAGAATGCTGATGAGAACTTCGAATCCATTTGAAGCTGCTCTAAGCCGTTGGATGCATTTGCATGTCGATTCCCAAGTTTGGGCGGATTGTACAGATTGCTCTTTTCCTCCATTTGTTTTATTAAAAGTAAGTGAAAACAATAAAAAGAAAGGAAAAAAAAAATGAAGGGCTTAGTAGTTACCTCCATTGATTGAAGTCAGTTTAGGACAGAGCTTTCATTATGTTAGAAGTTGAGGGCAGCGAGGAGGAGTGAGGAGTACCAACCACTCAATCCAAGAAATACCTCATATTCCCTCAATTTCAGGGTCTGTATTTTTCTTTTCCCATGGTCTAAGGTTGTGTCATTTCACTAGTTCTCTCTCTCTCTCTCTCTCTCTATAAATAGCATAGAGTATTTAGCACTTCTTCCCCATCTCACATCAAGGCAAGCTGCTGCTGCTAAGAGTCTCATACCAGAGAGAAGAAGAAGGAGAAGATCGATCAACAAGAGTACCCACAACACATCTTCGGCATCGACATTCATTCAATACCCATTCACAGTCATCAATGGTGAAGATCAACAAGAGTCAGAAAAACCCAGAAAGTATTAGCACCGAGGGAGTAGTTGCAGAGAAGCTGCAGATTCAGTCGAAGCAGGGGGGTGCTTCTTCTTCATTGAGGAAGAAGCAATACAAGGGAGTGAGAATGAGGAGCTGGGGGTCATGGGTGTCTGAGATTAGGGCCCCAAACCAAAAGACCAGAATCTGGTTGGGTTCCTATGCCACTCCTGAGGCAGCTGCCAGGGCCTATGATGCTGCACTCCTCTGTCTCAAAGGCTCCTCTGCCTCCCTCAACTTCCCCATTTCCACATCCTCCATAAATCTCCCCGACGACGCCCTCCTCTCCCCCAAGTCAATCCAGAGAGTAGCCGCCGCGGCCGCGGCCGCTGCCAACGACACCGCCGCCACTCCGTCCCCTCCGCCCACTCCGCCGCCTCCTCCGTCGACGTCTTGCTCCTCGTCTTCCTCTTCCTCGTCGGACAACTACGAGGAGATCTTCACCCCGGAGAGCTATTTCACATGCGAACCTGCAGCCGGGGAGGAGACACTGCAGCTGCCGCCGCCCCCAAACCCGTGGATGGAATTCGATGAGCTGCAATCGCCGAAGTACGATCAAATGCTAACTGGGTATTCGCTGTTTGCGCCACCGGCGCCGCCGGCCATGATCGATGAGTACTATTTGGACGACGAAGTGGGCGATTTCCGGCTCTGGAGCTTCTGCTGATCATATAATATTATTGATTCATGCCTTTTTTTTTTTTTTTTTTTTTTTTTCCACACGGATCTCATATTCATTGTTTTCTTGATCGTCAAGTTCGATCACAGGATAGATTACTGACAAGGAAGGATTCACTACATTTCAAATCTACTTTTTTTTTTTTGTTATGATCATATATCATCATCAAATATTGTTCCTTTCTCAATGTAAGTACCTCGGGAAGGAAATGAATCCAAAGAGGCTTATAAGTTTTTGGGTCATTAATTCATGCTCTCCTTCAAACGTTTCTTTCAATGACTCGTTTCAACTGCACTGAAATCTGCTACACAAAGATCTCTGTGATTCAACTTGCTTGATAGTGGTGTTTTTTTTTTTTTCTTTAATGTTTGACTTAAAAACAAGGAAACTTTCCACTCCTGGGAAGGTCCCAATCCACAGATTTTCACTTTTACTGGCCTACCCAGCCACCTGATCTATTTAAGAACCAGTAGAACATGCAGAGGTTTTAGTGTCAAAAAATCATTAGATTATTCATGATCGAGAAAGAAAAATCTTTGTTAGTAGTCCAAACAAAAGTTTGAAAGCATCTCATTTTTCTACAAGCGGAAGCACCCAGTAACACATGGCGCCCCATGTGTTTCAGCACTTTGGTTTTGATTTCTTCCTTCTCGAATATATACAACTCAAAAGCTGGCTTTCAGACTCTACAAAGACATCAAAACACTTTTATATTTGATTTTGATTTCTTCTGTGCTTAATTTACATGGACAAAGCACTTTTTTTCTTAGTAAAAACAACATTTTCTAATTTTCGGCAAAAAAAAATTGTATGTAGTGTTTAATTTTCAGGGCCGAAAAAAAAAACTGAAATACAAAATTACATTTTAATCTGATTGGCGGTACTAGATAAAAACTCGGGTCCGGAAAACAGTGTTTTTCCATTTTCCCAGAACTATACATTAAGGGGGGGGGTGGGGGTGCTGAGGGAAGCTGTTTTGGTGAAGTAGACCTAAGTTTGACCGGAGAATATGGATGGGTCTTCACTCTCTCCATGATTTTAAGGACTGGAGTTTGCACGTTCACGTGCATGCAGTGTGGGTTCCGGGCCTACCCACATTAAATCCAGCAGACCCGAACAATGCACTTGGTATACATATTTCAACTCGGGAAGATCACAGTAGCCCATCATCTCCATGAATTCCGTCGCCTTTTCTGTTGTTTCGGTGGGTGGATTCCCTCAGTTCTGAGAACACAGAGAGATCAGAGAGAGAAGAAAGAAAGAGAGAAAGAGAGATGATCATGAATGTAATCCCGTTAGCTTTCGTGCATGTCTTCTTTTGCAAAGCAGTCCTTGGAGCTGCATGCATGGCTTCTCTTTCCTTTTTGCAGACCCTGTCTCCCTCTTGTTGTCTTTGCATGACTTTGTGCTTAAGATTGTTTCCCCTTTTACAGTGAGAGACAAAAGGGCAGAGGGTATGCATGTTTTGTTTTTTTTCTTTTTTTTTTTTTTTTTTTTTTTTTTTTTTTTTTTCTTTTCTTTTCATGAGTGCATATCGAAAAAAATTCTTAATGCGTTGCTTTTAAGCGTCGGTTTGGAGTACTTAACGATCGATACGTACAGCCTTGTTCGCAGCGGAAGGAGGGTAGTAGTGATATATATATATATATGGAGAGTAAAAACTAGGTAAGTTTGTGAAATGGATTGGAGTGGGGCAGGAGTTGACTACAAAGTTAGATCATGCATGTATATATGTTCAGTAGTTAGATATAGTACTACGTGGGGGGTATTATTAATGGACAATACTTCCCAAGTGTGACGTCTCCATTACTAAACAGATATGATTTTTCAACAACCGTGTTACATGACTTGATGGGTGCAATGTACATATGTGTGCATGCCAGCTTCACATTACCAAATTCCTTGTATTCCTCTCTAGGGTACCTTTCTTTACTATGGCATCCCCCTTGCTAGGAACTTTCTCTTTCAAGTACCATGCCAACAATATCTAAATAAAAATACCAACAATCTCATACCTTAAAAGCAACTAGAATATATAAAACATTTTTGTGAAAAAATTTTAAAAGAGTAGTTAGCTAGCTATTGGAGATATATGGAAAGGGTCCCAGTGTGTAGTACTTCTATTATTCTTATTTGGGTCGATTATAATTTAAAGATTCTTTCGGTCGAGAATCGATTTTTGTCGATGATGGCGATGAAACTGAAGGGATCGAAAAAAAAAATTGTTGCATGGTTAATAGTAACGTATTTGACTGTTATATATCAATGGATGATATTTATTAAATCGTATAATTTTATGTGCAAGGTGATATGAGACTAGCTACTACTATTTGGAGTACTTGGTGTTTTTTTTGTCCTTCGGTCCAATCCAATTGAACCAGAATCGGAGGTCAGTCCGGTTCTTATTTACTCAGCCCGGTTCATTGTAACCAACATTATTTTTTCCTCTTTTCTTATATAAATATTAAATATATGTAACATGTGGTGGATAAAATTCAACTGTCCAACCCAATCTAACCGGGTTCAACCAAAACCGGACATAGCGCTGGTTGGAGGGCTGGTTCGATTTTTAAAGCATTGGTTTCTAAGCAAAATATGTTTTAAAAATAAACTGGCCATCAAACCGGCAGTATGTCCTGTTTCGATCGGTTAGACTGGGTTGGACCAATGGTTCAACTATTGGATAGTGTTAGTTATAGTGAACCAAACGGAGTCAATAAGAACGGGACCAGCCTGTGATTCTGGTTCAACCTGATGGCCTGTTCAGTTCGGTTTTTAAAACACTGGTATTTTTACGGAATTAATTTAATAATATATTTTGAACTTCCTGAAATTGGATATCCAATAAGAACCTAATCCAGTACTCTCCTTAACGATTTTGGATCAAGCCATTAATGGACCCAGTGGGGAAACCCAAAAGGCCTGTTAGGCCACATGGAGGCCCAATTGGGATGCAGGCCCATTAAATATACCAGAGTTCGTGACCCTTTGAAGAAAAATACTTCGTTAACCCCCTGTTAGAACAAGTACCAGTTCTTAATTCCTACACTGAGAGCAAACGACGGCGACCGGAGCTCCCCCGGCGTCGGTGTGCTGTTGAGCATGACGGGTCACGGTACCGATTTCTTTCCTCTGTCGCATTTGATCGATTGCTAGGGTTACGAGCACGTATTGATACGATTCGATTGTTTTTAATTGTTTTTTTTTTTTTTTTTTTTTCAGGCGAAAAAGGTCGGCCTAGTAAGAAGCTCAAGTTTTCCGCGAAGGATGATTACCGAAATGCTGCTGCCGACGACGATCTGGACTACGGGGAAGATTACGATGAAGATCGTCATGAAGGTAATTAGGTGGTTTATTTTTCTTCTCCCTAGTTATCATCCAGGTGAATGTTTTGAACTGGGTTTGTGTCGCGAATTTTTCAAGATGAAAAAGAGCCGACGAAGAGAGATTTCACTAAGCTAGAATTGAAGCCCGATCATGCAAACCGTCCCCTGTGGGCTTGCGCTGATGGAAGGATCTTTCTCGAGACATTCTCCCCGTTGTACAAGCAAGCTTATGATTTCCTTATTGCCATTGCTGAACCCGTTTGCCGGTAGATATTCTGCCTTCATTTCTTTTTCCCCATTTAACATCGAATAGTAATAATGTTTCCTGCTTGATTTATCGGTCCCAGTTGATTGGAAATTTTGCGCAGGCCTGAGTCTATGCACGAATATAACTTGACGCCCCATTCCTTGTATGCTGCTGTCTCCGTTGGACTTGAAACTGAAACTGTCATAACTGTGTTGAATAAGTTATCTAAGACTAAACTCCCAAAAGAGATGATTGATTTTATTTATGCTTCTACGTCCAATTATGGGAAAGTAAAACTCGTGCTGAAGAAGAATCGTTATTTTGTGGAATCCCCATTTCCAGAGGTATGGGTCCTTTATCTTTTGTCCAGTTGAATGCAGAAGTGAAATGACTTCGTGATTCATATGATACATGCAGGTACTGAAGACCTTGCTTAGGGATGACATCATATCTAAGGCACGAATTTTTTCCAATGAGGTAATTTACATATTCATTTTTTCCCCCTGATAATAGCTAATATTTGTCGCTTTGGTTGATTCATTCTTTTGACATTCTTTTGTAATTGGAACAAAATTTTGCTTGTCATTCAATGTGGTGAAGGAAATCGTGCTCCCTCATTTCAAGTATAGTGACAAACAGTCTACTTTGTAATTTACATGTAAAACTACATCTTTTTGAGAAATAAATAGGCATAAGTCAATCTAGCTTTAATGTGAAACAAAATATAAGATTAATTTTCAGTAATACCATACATGTAAGAGTTAGTCTTTTGGGTGTTAGTTCACAAATTTCTATCAGTGATGTCCTTTCTTAAAAAAAGAAAATCTAGTAGTGATGGCATTGGTTCTGTTTAGGGTTCACAAGGAAGTGATGCTTTTTCTGTCAGCAAAACTTTGGGTGAAATTGAACGCGGTGGGCATGAGGAGTTGCTTGATGGAGCTGATGTTGCAGCTGCTGCTGAAGAGAAAGATACCCATTCTTTTGAAATTGACCCTGCTCAGGTTGGCTAAACCATTGTTCATGTTTCTATATTTTGCAGTTGTTCTTAGTCTCAGATTGAACAATCTTACAGGTAGAAAACGTAAAGCAAAGGTGCTTACCAAATGCGCTCAATTATCCGATGTTGGAGGAGTATGACTTCAGAAATGATAATGTATGATTAGTTTCTTCTAGAACCTTATCAATTTTTATTTATGATCATTGGCAGATAAGAATGCTATTCATTTCATGTTGTATTTAATAGGTGAACCCTGATTTGAACATGGAATTGAAGCCTCAGGCACAACCCCGTCCATACCAGGAAAAGAGTTTGAGTAAAATGTTTGGAAATGGTAATCCTTTTTTTTTCTAAAATACAAAATCTTGTTTTAAAGCTTTAAGTATGTATGCATGTGTGTAAGTGGGAAACCTTGTTTTGACATAGTGGTCGAGTGTTGAGTCAGTGGTCACATGAGGGGATTTGTTGAGGGAGCTGTGGGGTTCACCTCTTTCTAGGAGCATGTAGCTGCTTAATGCAACCACAAAGGGAGGGAGGGAGGGAGGGAGGGATTTTCATTTACACTACCACCAGAATCAATGCACTAGCTTGTTTCCAAAAAATCAGCTTTCCCCTTTGACGATGAATAATTTGTTGGTAGTCTGGTACTTCAAGGTGAAGCTTAATTTGTAGCACATTGGTTTATGGTTGAACATGTTATTCTTTACAATGTACTCACTTTTTCTAATTGCACTTTAAGTGCTATACACAATTTGAGGGCTGTAAACTGGTAAATGGTATGGTAAGGGTCATTCTGTTTATTGTAGGAAAATCAGCACAAATAGGCCAAGCAAAAGAGAAACCACCAATTGATTTTAGGCATAAGCGAACCAAAGTTAAGCTTAGGCTCAAAAGCATTTTTCTCATATTTCTCATTGGTCTTTAGATAAACCTTTTTACATGACTCTTATTAATTAAGATTATCAATCAACTTTATTTTAGCAAGTCGCCAGCTACAACCAGGAATCCAGAATGTGGCATTTGATCTACCATAATCTGTTCTGGATCTTGTGAGATCAAGTGATCCGATGACCCTATTGATTCTTAAATTAGGGTTATTATTGTGTAAAACTTTTATTCTTGAAATTGATCCTCTGCAAAGGGTTCACAATAATGTCTTGAAAAGATTAATAATATATGTAAATTTCCTAGTTTGAATATGGTACTGTATATCCGCAACATTTGTAGAGATTGATCCTAGGACCCCCTACGGTTGTTTTAGAGTCAAGGCTATCATATAAAGATGACAATTTCCTCAGAAAAAATAAAGATGGTATCTAAAAGCCCTTGCTACTTTCATATTTAACTAAGTAGGTAAAACTTGATAATTTGATCTTGGAGATGTACAAATTCTCTATTCCCTTCAGTACCTTCATTTTTGCTTTTGGTAAAAAGTTATAGAAAGTTCTGTGGAAATTTCTAAGAGCTGCCAAATAACAGGTAGAGCAAGATCTGGCATTATAGTTCTTCCTTGTGGAGCTGGGAAGTCCCTGGTTGGTGTTTCTGCAGCCTCTCGTATACGAAAGAGTTGCCTTTGCTTGGCAACAAATGCTGTTTCTGTGGATCAATGGGCTTTCCAGTTCAAGCTGTGGTCCACCATCAGAGATGACCAAATTTGTCGTTTCACATCTGATAGTAAAGAGAGGTTTCGTGGCAATGCCGGGGTGGTTGTGACAACTTATAACATGGTTGCATTTGGTGGGAAACGATCTGAGGAGTCCGAGAAGATCATTGAGGAGATAAGAAACCGGGAGTGGGGGTTGCTTCTAATGGATGAGGTAGTCTCTGATAAAAAAATCTGCCCTCTATCTTGATGTGCTTATCATGAAAAAAAAAAAAAAAGAAAAAAAAAAAAAAAAAAAAACTGAGAGGTACAAGAGCAGCAGTACTAACAAATAGAAAGACAAAAAATCATTTGTCCCTTGTATGATGTCTTATCAACATATGTCTCCTGTTGGATGGTTTAGCTGCCTGACTAGTGGCCTGATAATACCACGGAAAGATCCTTAAGTTTGTGGTCAACTCTGGAAAAAAATAAAATTGTATTAGTATCACATTCTCGCATGCATTTGAACCAGATTATTAACTATAATTTTTGGCTCATTTGGGGTTTGCAGGTGCATGTGGTCCCTGCACATATGTTTCGAAAGGTCATCAGTATCACCAAATCTCACTGCAAACTGGGACTAACTGGTCTTTATTGAAGCCTAATCGCTTTGCTTTCATAAAATGACAACATCCAAGTTTTTCCAGAAACTTACTTCAAGACTTCTGTATTACAGCAACCCTTGTCAGAGAGGACGAACGTATTACAGATTTGAACTTCCTCATTGGTCCGAAACTATATGAGGCAAACTGGTTGGATCTTGTAAAGGGAGGGTTCATCGCAAATGTTCAGTGTGCAGAAGTATGGTGTCCAATGACAAAAGAGTTTTTTGCTGAATATTTAAAAAAGGAAAATTCTAAAAAAAAGCAGGTGATTCAATTTATTCTCTTGCTTCTATTTTTCCATTAAAATCTTGTTATTTAGTTAGTGAACTATTTTCTCATGGATTTGGGAAAAATTCTTTCGCCAATGCAATCAGAAGGTTATGTTTATAAACCCTAATGAACAGTCCCCTCTTTTCTCAGGCTCTTTATGTAATGAACCCAAATAAATTCAGGGCATGCGAGTTTCTCATCAGGTTTCATGAGCAGCAGCGGGGTGACAAGATAATTGTATTTGCTGATAATCTTTTTGCTCTAACTGAATATGCTATGAAACTCAAGAAACCAATGATCTACGGTGCAACTAGGTTTGTTGTTTTGTCTTTACTATTTTGTAGCAACTTTGATTTTTAGTCATTCTCCTTTTTGTAGTACTAACTATTTTTTGTGCTCAGCCATCATGAGAGGACACGAATCCTCTATGCATTCAAGCATAGTCCTGATGTAAACACTGTTTTTCTCTCTAAGGTAATCTTGGCTGCATAGTTTGCTTCTACGATATCTTTTGAGTCTCTTTCGGATATTTTTTCCTTGTATTGATGTATTGAAAGGAAGGGGGGAGGGGGGAGGGGGGTTCTATTGTGGGGTCTTGCGTTCAAGTCTCATAGTGGGGAGCTGGTGTTTCTAGTGATCTTGGATTCAATTGTCACTATGGGCAAGGGAGCATGTGGAATCAACACAAATCTCTCTCTCTCTCTCTCTCTCTCTCTCTCTCTCTCTCTCTCTATCTATCTATCTATATATATAATATTTCTTTCCTTCCATGCTTGACTTGTTAAAGGATTGATAATTTTCTCTTCAACTTCGTTTTCCATTGCCAGTGCTGATTTTTTGTGGAAATTATGTGAATCATGTGCAAATCTACAGACATTTGCCTTCTATAACTTGTGACACTCATTATGATTCTTTCAAGGTGGGAGATAACTCCATAGATATTCCCGAGGCTAATGTAATTATCCAGATCTCATCTCATGCTGGTTCTCGACGTCAAGAAGCCCAACGACTTGGTCGTATTCTGAGAGCAAAGGTAGGTGTTCTTATGATTTGTTTATGTACATAGTAACAATGAGAAGAGGGTTGCTTAAAAGAGTTCTCAAGGAAAGCAAAGAGTACCATGGTGCACTGACTGATAATAACATGTGGTAATTTTAACATAATTTTTCAGCTAGAATGAATAAGAAGCTGGTGCTGCAGATTTTTTTTTTTTTTCAAATGAACCGGGCTGCAATATTACTGTTTCTATAACAAATTTACTGTTTTTGCCATACATTTATTCAATTTTGTGAAGAAGCAGCAAAAGAACAGTATGATGACAAATTCAAACTGACTTGATTCCAATGGTGGTTTCTAATGTTGTCTTAGTTTCAAATCTTGCTATGGGTAAGGAGGGTGTGTTCATTGTAATCAACATTCAGGAAAAAAAGTTCCAAACTATCCATATAGATGTGTACTGTGCATGCATGTGTGACAGGAAAAACCAAGAACAGAGCTGAATCCATGCCAGTTACATGGGCCTACTTTATAATTTTGGGAATTATAATTGGAATTTAGTTATCCTTTTACTCTGCTATCTCTTCAATGAAATAGTCATTCTTGCTAAAAGAATTATTTTATCCTGTTGAATATCATATTCTTTTCTTGCATGTTCACAGGTGATGTCCTTTTACTTGTCTTTTATATAGTGATATTTAATGCAATATATATAGTCATTCCAGATGAAAGATGTTATTCTACTATATTAAATATCATTTTCTTTTCCTGCATTTTCATAGTTAATGCCCATTTAAGTCATCTTTTCTTTACATGTCTTGGCTTTCAAAGGGCGAAGAACTTGGGTTCAGTTAAGGGTGTGCTTGAGGCTCCTCCCTCCCTCCCTCCCTCTCTCACTATACACATATATGTATATATGTAAGGTTTCTTAGTAGGTGAGGTTCTTTTTATCTTTGGGTTTACATCTCCAGATTTGCGTGGTCGTTAGATGGCAAAAAATTCTCTCATAAAATAAAGCTCCCTTTTACTCATAGGGAGACATTGAATATTTCGTTAGCATAGAAGGAAGGTGAGGATTAATGTCTTCGTATGGGTACCTGCATGTTTTTATATATGTTAAATTTTACTGACTGCATTTATAAGATCTGTAGGTCTTATTTTTATCGGGTTCGTAATATTCCAGGGATATGCATATATTGCAGAGAAGTACCTAAATGGAACTGATTACGTTCTTTGGCATAATAATATGTAACAACATCTTCACAACCACATCTCCATTGGTGTTTGAACATATGAAGCTGGCCTTTGCTCTGCAGTGATTTTGTGTTATGATTCAATAATAATAATCATGTTTCATTATGCCTTTTGTATCTGACTGATAGGGTAAACTTCAAGATCGGATGGCTGGAGGTAAAGAGGAGTATAATGCTTTCTTCTACTCACTGGTATCCACAGACACACAGGTGTAGTCTGTTTTTCCTTTCTCATCTGTTCAGGCAGTGTTAGTTTTATTTCTTGTATTATGTGTTTTAATATCTTTTTAATACACATGATTTATTTTATCTTCTTTGTACACGGGCCTAATTCATATGAGTGGTCACCTGATTGGCTACAAGTTCTTGATTTTGAAAAGGGACCCTTTTTGTACTGTTTGCATGATAATTACAACCAGTTGTATTTACTTTCTCATGCCATAATGTTATTATAAGCTTAATCGTTTTTGATGCAGGAGATGTATTACTCCACTAAAAGGCAGCAATTTTTGATTGACCAAGGTTATAGCTTCAAGGTACAATGTCTGTCCTGTTCCATGCAATTACTCAATTCATAAGAAAATTATGAAACTAGCTTTCTGTGACAATATGGTTTCACTTTATGGGAATCAGTGGGTTATTATGATTTTTTTTTTTTTTTTTTTTTTGAGGAAAATTTTATGAATGTTATTCATGAGTGACAAATTAGCAGTAGATGAAATGCTTCTAAGTGGATGCTAAGTCACCTGATCGAATACATCTTTCCTTTTGTTATCGTGATATTGCAAGTTGTAGATGCTTGCTAGGCCTGCTGAAGCAGAGGCTTTCCTTCCCATTGTAATGGCTTGGGTTGCTCTTGTTGATGAAAGTCGTTTACATTGTAATGGCTCGGGATTCTCTTGTTATCTGTTTTCTCTTTGATATATTTCTGAAATTTTAAGGAGAAGAAATTTTTCTTTAGAAGAAATTTTTCTTCACTCTTATGGTTTGTTTTCTGATGACCAAGTGATATTGTAGATCATTACAAGCTTGCCTCCACCTGATTCCGGACCTGAACTCAGCTATCATCGACTTGATGAGCAACTAGGACTTCTCACCAAGGTTTCTCCTGCTACTATCTGAATGCTCTTTTATGCGTATAAAGTTTTAACTTATAGAAGTGATTGCGATGTTACTGAGGTGGTTACTGTCATAGGTTTTGAATGCTGGTGATGATGCAGTCGGTTTGGAGCAATTAGAAGAAGACGCAGATGATATCACTCTCCTTAAGGCCCGTCGATTCATGGGCTCAATGAGTGCAATGTCTGGTGCAAAGGGCATGGTCTACATGGAGTACAGGTATTGTTTCGTCCACTTTCTCAATATAAGGGCTATTGTTATGGTCTGGGAAAAGGCCCAAGTTTGGACCTGTTGACTTTTGTTTATTTGCTTATGCATATCCTGCTGTTTCTCAATGGAATACTATTGACAAGTGCAATGACATCTATACTTTTATAAGTTGAAATTATCTTTTCATGCTGTCCGATGTGAAAGGACAACAAGTAAATGGGGTTTCTACCTTGATATTCTGTTGTGAACTATTAGGTTTGCCCCTTCTGGTTTGTTTAGCCTAAGAAAGGTATTCCTTTTCAACAGCACTGGACGTGGCAAGCTGGTTGGGCACGGGCAGGTGAAAAAGCCAAAAGATCCTGCCAAAAGGCATCAATTGTTTAAAAAACGTTTTGGTTAAGGTCATCTGCGGATTGAGTGGTATGTGCTGCTTCCTTTTGCTTTCTTTGATCATTGAGAAAACACAAAGGAACCCCAGATTTTCAACTCGTATGAGCATAGCACATAGCAGTTGTCTTTTAGCAAACCATATCATCCAATCCTTCAGTTTAAAACACTCATCACTCTGCCATTTTCCTCATTCCCATTTATGTTCCATTTCAAAATCTGTTTACTTGCAGGGAACGGAGTTTTCCATCTTGGTGTTTGTTGCTTAGTGCCTGCTTGTGATCAATGTTAGATGAAGTGACGAGCCTTTGCCTAATGGAGTCTACAACTGCGGCCACTGGATATGCAACATATATAACTTTCCTATATAGTTCAAAATGGTCAAGTAGCAAAAGATATAAACGTCATCTTGCATTGCTGAACTAAAGTTCGTTGTTTCATCAGATCCCCTTTCTAGAAGTTCCATATATTGCAAGTCAAAATTTCGTACATATTGTAAGTTTATGAACTGCAGCCACTGAGAAGATCAAGTAATGATATCTATTACATTGTGAATGCCTATTCTTCTATGTTTCACTTCTGCTAGCCGAGTTAATCAGGCCTCCTTTGTGGCTAACAGAAGTAACAGTACGCAATTTATCTTTCATCCATGCCTTTCATATGAATCATCTCCCAGGTTACTTTTTGTAATCAACGAGACACTGCACCAGGCAAAACTACTTTTTGCGGTTCTCCTGGTTCGTTGGCAGGCAAAACCTAAACTCAAGAACGAGTAGTGTTAACAGTATTTACTTGCCATCCGCAGTACAAAGGGTTCAATACAAAGATGTTCTTGGGATGAATTCATTACCTTTGGAAACTTCATTTGCGAGCTCTCATCTTGTTTCTGCTCAATCATTCGTGATTTTCAGTATTGTTGATTCCTGAAAGAGGCACCATCGGACCAGTGATTGCAGCGATTATGACAGGCTTGAAAATCTTCTACTACAGGGTCGTGCAATTTTAATTCTGTGTGCTCCTTTCATGCATTCACTGCAACTTCAAGCGAAGAAAGTCAAGCTGGAGAGCAGAATGAAAGAGATAGCGCAGCTTCTGAGCTCCTTTCCTTCTTTTATATACTATTGCCGCTGAACTGCTAACCATGCAACTTGGCATCATTGGCTATACCCTCCTTTGCAAATGTGTTGTGGTTGATTAGGGTTTTACAGATGTTAGGGTTTTAGCGGGAGACCGCCGTGATGAACGCAAAGACGCCTGAACATCAGATTCGCATCGCGGAACCAGCGATGGGCGCATATTTTTGAAATCTCTGTTCAAGTCAGTTGTTTGAAGCTTCTGTTAGGACTCTTGAGGTTTGAATGTTGAGCAGAGCGAGACTGATCGTATCCAGGCGGCGACAAAGATGGTTTTCATCTCTCCCCCGCCGCCACCCAGAGGACGAAGGAGATTGGGCTTACGCTTCGGAGTGGTGGGGAACGGAATCCGACGGACATACCGTCTTCCTCTCGAATTCAGATAAAGGAAACGGTGTCGTCTCCGTGGTTGCTTATTCTTCTTCGAGACCGGATCCAAGCCAGAGGCGGGCCGAGGAGGAGCAGCTCCGGCAAAAGTACGCCGCCGTGCATCCCCGGGGCGAAAACGCAGGATTTCAGATACTCGGCTACCAATGGCGCGTTCTTCGCTTCAACGACATCACCCGCCAAAGCACGGCCAAAGTCATGGCCGTTTGCGAGAAATCCGATCCCGGGTCCTACTTCTTGATGCAGCAACCGCACTGCTTGGCCGTCCCCTACCTCAAAAGTATGGTCTCCGCCGGTATGGCAGCACTGGCGTCGAGGTTTGATCTTTTAAGCGCCGTCAAAGGGAGAAAACCCATTCACATATTATGCATCGGCCATGGAGGTGGAAGTCTGCCTCTGTTTCTAGCGAGTAAAATCTTGGGCGCAGTCGTCCATGTCGTGGAAATCGATCCCGTTGTCATCTCTGCTTCAGTTCGAGCAATGGGTTTCCCTGCTGCTGCTCTCAAGGCATCATCATCGTCATCATCTTCATCTCATGACCCTACTGAAACTGGTAACATGCTTTGGGATGGCATCCATGAGCGTCTCTTCTTACATGAAGCAGATGCCGAGCATTTCATCATCAACAGCAAGAACATCTACGATTTGGTGTTTGTAGATGCTTATGATGGAGAAGACATTTTCCCCTGGAAGCTCTGGGATCCCCATGGCAAATTCCTTGGAGCCCTCAGAAGCCATCTTCATCCCCAGCATGGGACTGTTGTGGTCAATCTACACTCAGATTCTGATGTTTTTGGTGAGACAGAGGATGCTGTGCCTCTGCTGCATCATGTTCTTCCAATGGGCAAGTATGTTTCTAAAGTTTGCAAGGCTTACAAGGATGTGTTGTTGGGGAAGAGAGAGGAATCTGGGCTGGCTTTTACTGTTTCAGTTCCTTGGCTCTGTAATCTCTCTCTTGTTGTTACCAACTGTGCTGCATCCGATCATGGGAGAAGGGATTTGCTTTTGGGAGCTCTGTCATCCAGGGCAAGCTTGGTTGAGGCTGCTCTGGATTTGCCATTCTCCTGTTTACAGTACATTAAAAGAGGGATTGTTGTTGTGGATTAATATTGAGGCAAAGAATCATAGTAATCTAATGAAGGAAATTTTGGTAGATTTTTTTTTTTTTTTTTTTTTGTTCTTGCCGACTTATGTGTGAGAATTAGTGTTTTAACTTTTAAAAACCGAACTGAACCAGCCGGACCCGGTTGAACTAGAATAAGAGGTCAGTTCGGGTTAGGGGTGGGCACGGGTCGAGTTTGGATTGGGTTTTTAAAAATCCGAACCCGTCCCGACTTATTTACCCAAAACCTGAACCCGTGAAAAACCAGCACTGGTTTTAAAACCCAAACCCGAACCCTACCCGAAATATGATTTTACAAACCCGCACCCGACCTGACCCGACCGGTTTTGGTAAAACTCGAACCCGACCTGACCCGCGGGTTGGATTTGGGAATCCAAACCCGGGTATTTCGGGTTGGGTCGGATCGGGTTACCCGAAAAACCTGACCCGATGCCCACCCCTAGTTCGGTTCTTATTGATTCTGCCCAATTTAATATATATACTAAAATAATTAAAACACTTTTTTTCTTATTACTTATAGAAATATTAAGCCAAAACTGGACATATCGTTTGGTGGCCGTTTTTTAAAACAATGGTGAGGATATAACCATGAATTTCTAATACAATAAAAAGACTAAATACAAGTACATCATCAATATTTATAAATATATGTGAAGGTGCATAATGGGCATTATAAGATTCGATGATTTGACTCTTAAAATGAAATCACAAATGAGTAAAATGAATGTTAAATACATGGACCATTTAATGGGCTTCTTTGGGCTTTCATGGGTTTGATCAATATCATTTCAATCCAAAAATTCGAGCTTTTGGACTTTTGGGACCTTTGGGGAATGGGGAGTGTCCCTGGCGACGGCTTCCTCCGGCGGCTGAAACTAAAACCTCCGCTGGGGTTCGCCTTGTCCTTCTCTCTCTCTCTCTCTCTCTCTCTCTCTCCCGGCCGTACTTCCGTGAATCTGTCGACGGAGGAGCGAGAAGAGAATGGGCTATTCCAAGGAGGAGTTGCTTGCCCGTTTAAAGGTTTTTATCTTTCCCGCCACCTATTGCTTTTAGTCGTTTTGATTACACAAGCAAACTCGTTGAGTTTTTTTCTCTTCGATGTGCTGTGCCTGCGCGTGCGGTACTGATGCCGGCAATTACCTTTGGTATCTATTTTCAATTTGATTTTATTGCATTGAGGACTGACCAGTCTACTGTACTGCATTTAGGAACTACAAATTGAATTTGTCATCTGCGAGCATCCAGTTGTGCTGACTGTTGAAGCTCAGGTAAGTATTGTGCATGTATTTTTATTTATTTTTATATATTTTCCTTACATTATCTTGCTATTTGTAAAGAATCAGATTGATGTATTGAACTAGTTAAATTTTTATTTGCGTTATATTATCTTTTTTTTTTTTTTTTTCCTTGTCGCAGGCAAAATATGTTGGGCATTTAGGAGGTGCACTAAGTAAAAATTTGCTCTTGAAGGTGAGGTCTTTGTAAACTTAACAGTAAAATTTCACTAGTAGTAGTTGTAGAAAAAAAGGACTAGTAATTACTGAAATACCCTAATGCTGCTTCATCTTTGTCTGGTGCATGTAGATGAGAACCACAGCTTGTTAAGTATTGTCCGAAATAGGAGTTCATTGGTTAATTTGGCAATAGAAATAGAAATTATGACAGCCAATTGGCTATACAGATTTGAAAAGTTTACTAGCGGGTCTCATTTCAAAAGGTCCCCAATTTCAGTAGGTATGCGAATAGAGGCTCTTCATTCTTCGGTTCTTTTGGAGATTTTCACGTTTTCCTTCCAATTTCTTCCTCGATTTCAAAAACTGACTCCCTAAAATAACGGTAACTTAGGCAGTAGCTCAGCTATCCCATGGGAGTTATTGCTGTGGGAGATCATGGGTTTGGATCTCCACAACAGCATAGATGTAGTTTATTGGAGTATGTATTTGGGGAGTTGTAATTGGGAGTTTGTATTCTGTATTTAAAAAAAAAAAATACAGTTCCTGAGCACTTTTGATCTGCCTTGGTTTTCCTGACTTCATCATCTCTTATGTTCCACCACCCGCCAAGCATTTTCTAGGAGTGAAGCATCTTCATGCCTCCCATGTCTCTGATCTCCATCTCTTGCACCTGTGGTAGCAACAACAACTGTTTTTCCCTCTCTTTCCTCTCGCTGTGGCCCCAACGAGAACTCAGAAATGATTATTTAGGGTTTACCGTTTTAATATAGGCGGAGACTCTCCTCTTCAAGCTTGAGCATTTCAGTTGGATGTCTTCCTCAGTAAAGTTTTTTGAAAATGGCGAGTTTATTGCTTTCTGAAAATGGCGATTTTATTGATTTTAATCCTCAGCAAAGTAAAGCACTTGTTCCCTTTGCATCTAATGTAGCAGTGGGTGAGGAAAGAAAATAAATTCTTTACATAGATACATGGAAGCTATTGCAAGCATCGCCAATTAGGCAGTAGAAACTTGTGATGCTTGAGTATTTTGGCTAGATAGCAACTGAAAATGGCCCCAAAACTTTCTAAGAATTGTATTCACATTACAATTATTATATTAGCTACTACACAACCATCTACATTGTAACATAATCATCAACCTAGTCGCAGACAAGCACACCTAATTGTATTCCTGCCAACTGAAGGCAATCATTTGAATATCCCCTGCTAAAAACATATTTTTATATTTTCTTTCTACTCCATTTTATTTTTGTAACTTTTCCGTTCTATCTGTGTAATACAGGACAAGAAACACAGGTTTTATGTTGTTTCTGCTCTAGCTGGTACAAATGTGGATTTAAAGGGTATATGCTAATTTTTGTTCGTACTTGTTATTTCTTATCATAATTCACACGGAGAATTTTACTTATGGTTCTGTTTTTGTATCCTCAAATGTTAACTCCTGTATGACTTTTCATCTGAACAGTTTTGTCTCAGAGGCTTGGTTTGGGAAAAGGTGGTTTGCGCATGGCTCCTGAAGAAGCTTTGCAAGACTTACTTCAGGTGTGCCTGTTTGTTAGTGTTGGTTCAAAAATTTTTCTTAAATAAGCAGCACAGTAAAGAAAGGGAATTCAGTTTAGAATGCTTTGCCTGTGAATCTAAAGAAAAATTCTTTGAATGCTAATTTCATAAGAAAACTAATTTTTGCTAAAAAGAAATTCACTTGGTAACTAGAAGCACATCAAGAAACTAGTGAAGTTGAAAATACCATACAAGCAGGAGTTTTCATGCATGTCTGGGGCAGTTTCTGTTTATTTTTTTTTAATTCGTTAAATTTTATTGGATGGAAATGGGCAAGTTACCCTGATTACTTGAGAATGGCCAAGACAAACAAGTCTATTTGCTGCACTGTTGGCACACCTCGGTACCTCAGACCAAACAACTTCCATATTAGTCACAAGGTTGTGGATTTGAACCATCCATTGGTCAAATTTTCGACTATGCCTTGTACTCATGACACGAGCTGAGACTTAGAGTTCCTTTCCCTTTTGATAATCAAAGGTGAACTAAATCTTCTGAAAGACAATTTGATGCCAGGAAAAGTCCAAACACCTCAGCAATCATGAGTCAGTGCTGCCAAGTGGTCCCATGTATGAAATTAAAGTGGAGCCCTCATGGTTTTGAATGAGGCTCTCGTATCTTGTAGGCCCTGGGAGTTTGAGGTAACTCATCAAAATCACCTGTTAATGTAATCCACTAAAGTACACCTTGGATTGCTCTTTCAATTTCTCAGTCAATTGAAGGCTGTTTTGATGCAAATGTGGCTTTATTCCTCACCAGTCAGAGGAAACAAAGAGTAGCAATAATAGAAGTCCTCAATGTTTTCTCGAGCTTTGCAATGAAAGGACAAAACCAGCCCCTGCAATGCACTTTTGGACTGTTTATTGAAGTGGTCCCATTGGAGTTATTGCTGTGGGAGGTCTTGGGTTCAGGTCTCCACAGCAGCATTGAAGTTTATTGAAGTTTGTATTCACCGGTTAAAAGAAAAGAAAAAGGTTAAAGAGTCACATTAACTGTCTCTATATCTAAAAATGTCTTTAAAGTTATAAAAGTAATGATAAAGTGTAATATGGGAAAAAAAACTCTCTTGGACATATGTTGACCCAAGAAAAGGTAAATTTAAGATCTCAATTGTCATTTCAAAAAAAAATTGTCTATAATTAAACTTTCGTTCCTAAGCTATCCATAATTGAACTTTGGCCCAAAAGTTTATTAAGTTTCTCAAAATCTAATTTAAATTCCTCGTTAATAAAGGCACTTTTCTTTTTCCAGAATAAACTCAAAATTTAGATGTTTGCATCCTTACATATTCTATTAAGTTTCATTCCTATAGGTATATTGGTGATTCTTTTTTGCTTTATGGTCAATGAAAGTTATACTCACTTTAAATCATTTTTTTGCAGGTGCCTTTAGGATGTGTAACTCCTTTTGCCTTAATTAATGAGTCTGCTCGGTATTTGATCACTCTAATTGAACTCTTGTCTATTTTATTATAACTGTTAAAAAAATGTCTATTTTGTGATAAAACTCTTTAAATATCTCTGTAACTCAATGCTTGTGAAGTTGTTGTTGGTGGTTAGTAGACACGCACCTCTTGCTATGTGTCTGAGATATATGGGAACTTGAGAGTTAGTTAAGTGGTCACAAAAGGGGTTTGAAGTGGGAGATCTTCAGTTCCAGACTCCCTATAGGAATGGGAAAAGGACAGTGATGCAGGCACACCATTAAAAAAAAAACCCAAAAAAAAAAAGAATGAAAAACAAATGCATGTGAGACATGTCTTGTTAAGCTTTCTCCTTGGTGATTTAATTGCTTGTATGACTCTCCTTGGATAAGGAAGTTAATCCAACCCTCCTGTCTCATGATCTTCGGATTAATTTTCTATCCATCTTGTCCTCATTTTGTGTTGTTTAGGACTCCCTGAAATACACCTCTTATTATTTTTGAAATGTAGTTTTTGTTAATTGGAGTTTTGACTCTGTTTCTTGCTCTTGAAGAACTATTTCCCTGTTATTGGATCAAGGATTCAAAGCCCAAGAGCGCTGCTTGTTCCACCCTCTCTCAAATGACACAACCATATGTAAGTCTAAGCTTGTTTCCCATTGGACTTTTCTACTTTGCTATTAGATGGTGTTGTGACTTTTTTTTTTTTTTGAGGAAATTGTGATTGTATTGCATTAAAAGATGATTACATTGGTAAATACTTCATAGCGATTACATAGTCAATTCCTCACACATAAACTTGATTGCGACACTCCATCTTTGGCTAATGCATCAGCGCTTGAGTTGGCCGATCTCGGGACCCTGTTCCAACTGATCACCATTTGTGCTGAGCTCCCAGATTTCCTGGAATTGCGAGATAAGTCTCCATGGGGGGTCTTTATGCCGTTTGCACCAGTGGATGACATTTTGAGAGTCCCCCTCTACTTCCAACGTTCCGGAGAGATGATTGCGGAATAGCCTAATTCCTTCTAGGATAGCTCTGGTTTCGGCTTCTGTGGAGTCGGCGACTCCAATCGGTCCGCAGTATGTCAACAAGGTGTTTCCGTTGTGGTCCCGAAAGAGTCCGCCGACCCCTGCTGGTCCTGGATTTCCCATTGAGGATCCATCTGTGTTTAATTTGATTCTTCCTGGTGGTGGGGCCTTCCATTCCTGATTTTGCTTGGGCTTCTGTGGCATGGACAGTTTTGTTGTTTGCCTCCAGTTTGCTTTCAATTGAATGTTGTGACTTTTTCAAACTTTATTATTCTATTTTCTCTTTGCATTGACACCTAGTATTAAACCCACCCCTCACTAACTAGGTAAGTGACAACATGTCGAAATGATTAAATTTTTTAAAATACAAGTAAGAAAATGACAAACTGGTTGTGGGAGTCCTTTGGCCTTGGGGAGTTAGGTCTTTTGGTTTACATGTGGGTGAGGTTTTGCTGCCACATGTATAGAAATCACAAACTAATGAATAAGTTTTTTTCATCCTTGTTGCATGCCTTGTTCTTTGTTGGTGAGATATCAGTTTTTGTCATGGATCTTTGAATTTATTATTTTACCTCTTCTTACTTTCCAGCGTTGACTGCTCGTGATCTTGACAAATTTCTGATTTCCATTGGAGTGCAACCTTCTTATGTTGATTTGGAGGTGAAATATTCGGGGGCACTTTGCTACCAATTTACGCTTAGGTTGAATTGAATACTAAAGGTGATTTTTGTAGTAGGCTAATCCTGTCGTAGGGAAGGACCAACGACCAGATCTTGCTGCTTTTGTACCTTCTGATGCACGTGCTCTGCCAGATACTGTGGAGAAGAAGACTAAAATGCAAATTTCACCTGACAACCATGCTAAATCAGCTGAAGTCGTTGGTACTCCACTTCTCTGAAAGATAATAATGAATGCCTGAGTGTTTGTTTTCTCTACAAAAGAGCCTATTGTTTTACTGCATCTCTTGCATTTCTAACTGGTTGATATGGCTTGGAATCAGTTTGCTATGGTAGTATTAACAACAGAATCACCTCTCGTCTATCCCAACACAGAACTAAGATATGATTTCTCTCATATGTGTACCATGATGGTATAATTTGCTGATATGAATGAGATAATCAGTAACTGAAACCTAAATCCAAGATTGTGCTTGAATGAACTAGCTCATGACTTGCCTTAAGTGCTGTCATCTGTGTTTTAGGAAAGAAGTGTCTCTGTTGACTGCATATCTGGTTTCTGATTAACCAATACTAGTTGGAGCAGTTTGCCGTGGTGTTACATAACCACACAATCCCTTCTCTTCCCTTCCAATACAGAACAAGAATATGATTCACCCCTTTTAATAGTCTGATATTATTGTTGATTGATATGAATTGCATCAACTAGTCCACTGCAGGTCATCTTTTACCTTCTGAGTTTTTCATTATTTCAGAACTGCGTCTGATTCTAATAATTCTTGCAAACTATCTTAAGGTGTTGTGTTCTTCTATTTTAAAAATAAAGAGTTGTTTGTCAATCAAATAGCTATGTTTTCAACATTTTACATTAAGACAGCTCACAGTTATGAAAACTGTTGGTATGATAGATATCTGTTGCAGTATATCAAGCTTTGGTTTTTTATGTGATATATGTGTTCGATTTACTGTAGGAGTTATTTATAATTTCATCTTTTTATTTATCTACAAATCCAGGAAATGATAAGGTGCACTCAGCTGCAGCAAAAGGAGGCGTGGAAAAGCCCAAAAGAAGCAGCGATCCCTTGGCTTCTGTTACTGATGTAAAGAAATTTGTGGATGAAATCATACAGAAAACATCCATGGCTGTCCTATCAGAGGTGAGCATGATGGCTTTGCCAAATCATTGTTTCTCAAAATGTAGTTTTTTCCCTTGAATATAAAGCCACTGTGTGGAGATTTTTCAAGTTTAGAATATGAAACTGTCTTCTTCTTTTATTCAGGTAAACATGGAATCCTCAAAAGAACCCAATGATCAGCTTGGACACCAGGTCTTAGATGGTGTTAGAAAACGTATCAGTTTGGATTTGGAGAGCCTTGCAGTAAGTATTCATCTTTCATAATCTCCTTTTAGTGTATTCTCCTTTTTCCATTCTTCACTTGGTATTGACAACTGTTAGCATTTTGCCGGGTCAGATGATTTTCAAGAATGCAGCTTACGCACAAGGGTTTCATTCAGGCAGAGAAAGTGCATTGTTGAAGAAGTAATCTCTTTAATGTACCACCATGAGTTATATTTTGAGATACAATTCATTGTATGAAGAGGTTACCAACATTCTATCTATTAAATCCCAATTTACTATTTAGTAATTTATTTAGTTTCCTCAAGGTTCAAGCTCTCGTAGAACACTAACATATGAGAATTTTGATTTGTTTATTGGTACTCCAGGATAGTACTAAGATGTAGTTGATATGAAGGCGTCGTTTGCCATTTTGTTTGGTTTCTATATTGTTATCATCTTTGTAGATGTAGGAGTATTTTAATTGATATTTATTTATTTATTTATTTTTATTTAATTTCTTAACTGCTTAGATTGAAGAATTAAATGGGTAGATCTTAGTTGAAAAGTTCTTTCAAACTAATTTTCAATTATTAAGTTCTGTTCTTTCTTGAAAAAATTCTTTGATACATATCTTTTTCAACAATATCTAAATTTTACACGGGATTTTGAAAGATTATTCTGTTCCACAAAGATTAGACCCTCATGGTTGTATAGAAAAAAGAAGGGGATAGTGATGAATTGATGGTCCTTTCCCTCAATAGTGACTCTTATTTCTAGAAGAACATTTGCTTTCAAAAGACAAACTTTAATTCAATTAATTTCAGTATCCAAATCAGAGTCAAACACTCCCAGGTACATATTTAGGGGTGGGCACGGATAGGGTTTCTGTAAACTGAACCCGACCCAATTTATATAACATGAAAATTGAACCCGTGAAAAACCCGAATGGATTTTAAAATCCGAACCTGGATTTGACTCAGCCCATCTTTTTACATACCCAAACCCGACCAAAACCCAAACTTGACCCAATAAAACCCAATTTTGTTATACATATTTTTTTTTAAAAAAAATAACTTAAGAAATACATAAAAAAAAAATTGCGGGTCAGGTTTGTATTTCCAAACCCAAACCCAAATTTTTGGGGTCGGGTCGGGTTGGGTCGGTTACCTGGAAAACCCGACCCAATGCCCACCCTATACTACTTCCTAGCAACTGACCATCCATGTAATGAAATGTATCATTCAAGATTCAAACAGCTGTGACACAAGTATGAAAAAAGTAGGGTGTGAGAGACTGAAAACCCACTTGCAAGCACCAAGGTCACAATCAGACATCAGATGCACCAAAGGATGCACCATTAAAAGGCATAGATGCAAAGGTAAGCAGATCATTATGAAACAAAAGTATAATTCTGGTGCTGGCCTTGCTTAGTTTATTTTGTAGATTGTGATAGCCACTTCTTTAAGTAAAAAAAGAGTCCCTGATTCGGTTCCATTGCAGTATTCCACTTTGGTGAATTCTATAATTCTCCACTTCAGGACCTCTCCTCCCCTCATCCATTAAACTTGAGATGAACATAGACTCACTTCTGGTGTCCCCCATTATATATGTATATATATCTTCTACCCTTTGTCTGAGTAGGGTGTCATATATAGTGTCACCCTCATCTCTGCCTTAGTGGTTTGTACAGCAAAAAGATTTGCCCAATTTTTACCAGCAAATGAGACTTTGCTCTTTTCCTTGGGGCCATCTGATAACTGATGTGTCCATGTGTGGTGGTGCAATTGGTTTTTTGTGGTCATAAAGCAGAAAGCTCCTTCTTGAAGGATATATCAGTTGTTGGGTCAGTGGCCAACAATATTGGGCTGTTCCTGAAAGCAACTCAGCCAACAATATAGGTGCAAGAATCATAAACATACACATGTACCAAATTCTAAGGTAAAGTTAGTCCTGTCTGTCTTTGGCCTTATCAGGCAACACATATCAAATTCTTAATTAGGCACCCAAAAACTAGAGATGATACCGCTGCTCTTCCAGAGTTTTTTTTGGTTTCTTCAATCTTAATAAGGTTTGTTGCTGCTTGATCAGACTCAGCAAGTGCACTACTCCATTGCTGCAAGACCTCTATTCTGAGGCAAACTTTGAATGGGGCTTGGATCAGCTTCGAATGAGAGTGAACACAAACCGCTACGTTCAGCCAATAGCAACGCCAATAGCGCCACTAAATTCCTTAGCGTCGCTAAAAAGTGTCATTTGACAATCGGGTTTATGCCCGGTTTTTGTTTTTTTAAACCGTTGAACGCCTATCTCATGTACAGGCGTACCCCTATTGGTTATACATACCGATACGTACAGCCCTTATTCGCAGCAAATCCGGGGCCCTTTGAATGTTATGGTGCTCAGTATAGTCACTACTAAATAAAGAGATGAGGAGATAAGAAGGATCCAAAATGGAAATGTGAGACACAACAGAATGAAGACCAACAGGAAGCAACTTATAAAGAAGATGAGTGGATAAGTCACTTTTTGAATGAGAAGAGGATACTTGACTCTGACTTAATAATATAATTGAGCAGACTACTTAAAACTGGGACATGGAAATGTGGGACACAGCAGAAAGTAGTGGGGAAAGCCTTATTCTTTCTTCACAGTGGAAAAACTGAAAAGAAATCTAGTTGTAAAGTTATAAACAGAGAACTTGATGAAAAAGGAAATATTCTTAATGTTTTTAATTTCTATAAACATTAACATGAAATTAATTAATCTATTTAATTTTGTGATATTGTTATAAAGAATTTTCAATTGTGTCTAATTTTTTTTTTTTTTGCATATGGTTACATTCTTTTAGCACAGGTACAATCACTGTTTTATAAACCGAACCGGACCAGCCGGTCCAACCCGGTTGAACCAGAACCAGAGGTCAATCCGGTTTTTATTGACTCGGCCCGGTTCACTATAATCAGCATTAATTTTATCTTTTTACCTATAGAAATATAACATATTTATAAAGTATAAAGGATAATATTCAATGGTTGAACCATTGGTCCAACCCGGTCTAACCAGGTTCGACCAAAACCGAACATACTGCCGCTTTGATGGCCGGTTCGGTTTTTAAAACATTGCCTACAATTGTTTTATAAAGTTCTGATTTAATTTTCATTACCATTTAATTAATTAATTAATTAATATAATGATGTGTAAAATATACTAATTAACTAATATAGAGTAAATAATTTCATATATCTGTTTATTAAATAATTTATGTAGAAACCGGACCATATATAAAACAGTTTATTCACCTGGAAGAGCAGTCATTAAACCAGTAGCAATAAATGCGTATCTGCATTGGATCAAGGTCCATGGCTTCCTGATGATGAGGCAAAGATCATCATCATCTCCCACATGAGTGGAATTAGACGGACGTCACGGTCGCGGAGACCATCATTTCGCAAACGCATTTTGTTATATAATAGTACAAACTAGTCACTCAGTGGGATTCTCATTCCCCCCGGCAAAGCAGAAGAGGCGCCCCGGATTTTTTTGAATGGGCGAGTGGAACCCACCTCCTACTAGTGCTCAACGATGGGACATTTGCACCTCTTCTTCTTCTTCTTCTTCTTCTTCTTCTTCTACTTCTTCTTCTACTTCTCTTGTTCCTTCGTGTCTCACCATTTTCGTCTGCAACTGCAATGGCTAGACAAGGTAACGTGCTGCAAGTCGGTTGGACTATTTTTGAGGTGTTTTTGTCGGGTGTTTGGAATTATTGCGTGATACTAAAAATGGTCAGGCCTCGAGGGGATAGTGAGATTAGTGGGATTTTTTTCTATTTTAGATTTATTTTTTTATTTTTTTATTTATATTATGTCTAACCGGCTTATGGATTATGGTTTGTTGGTTGTTGGCAGGTTTACATCTAGTGCTGGTTACTTGAATTTCTCGAACATTACAATAATAACAGATATCACCCGTCGAAGTTTTCAGTTTGAATTTGCTTAGCTATTGCGGATATTTAGCAAGTACCTTAATTCTTAAGCTAGAATTCATCCAAGGCATGATTTTCGCAGGCTTTATTCTTTTAATACTGTGTTCAAGCTACAGAAAACAGTTACACTCATTCATCTGTTTATGGCTTCTATATGCTACTGAAATATCGCAATTATCTTGATTGCTAGCCGTGTAGGTTTTGCCGAACTTCATGTCTTTGGGCTTGAGCTAGACATTAGAATAAAAAACCTAAAGAGATGAGACTTAAAAATAATGTTAAGCTGATCAGAAACAAAAATGCTTGGATGTAATGACCTCTATAATTCTTAAAAGACTTTATCCTGTTGAAATAAACAATTTTGATGATAATTAATTTTTTATTTTTTTTTCATACCAATGATTGATTGTTGTCTATATTGGAACTTATGTTGCTCTTTTTTGTTTTTGTATTGCAAGATTTGATAATGATATAACTTCCCTATAAAATTTCCTGCAGGATGGAAGTTGGTCAGTTCATCTGTTACTAATTTGTTTCCGGAAGGAAGCTTCAGATCAAGATTTTCTGCTCTTGGCAGCTGGATCCACTTGGTTTTAGTCGGGTGGCTTCTTCTGTCCGAGCTCACTCAGTTTGGCCTCTCATCTTCTGAGCCCAATTTTGAACGTAATGAGAAACTTGTCCTTGTTCTCTACTTTGTATCTAATGGTTCTCTCTTTATTTTTGTTGATACTCCACTTAAGGTCAGATTCTATTGTATTAACCTTATTTTCTGGAAAAGTAACGCCAAAATTTCTTTCCAGCATTTTGGAACTTCTTTGAAGTAAAGAAATTTCAATGGTTTCCTGCTGTCGAAACTTATCAGTTTATCAAGTTAATGTGTTTTCTAATTATGACATCAATTTTTGTCTCGAACATTTGCTGCCTTCTTGAAGTAGGAAATAGATCAATAAACTCTCATCCTACTTGTATTTGTCCAGTTCTATTCCAGTTTGCATATGGCCAGTCTTACTTATTACAGTCAAAACGTAAATTTCAGGTGAAGCATTAATTGAACTTAAGATGGCTTTAAATGACACTCTCCATTCGATTGATGATTGGGATGCTAATTTTGTGACCCCTTGCGACAGCTGGTCTCATGTCACTTGTAGTAATGGACATGTTGTTTTTCTGTAAGTTCTTCTTTGTTCATCTTAAGAGGAGACTTTGCACTCATTTCTCTTGACTCGTATCTTAATGATATACAAATTTTAAATTTCTTCTATGTTTGATTAATTTTCCATTTTCCGTTTTCATTTGTGCATCTTTGCAGTACTGTTAGTGTGTGACTGCCCATTTGCAGGAGTTTGGTATCATGTGGCCTTGCTGGAACTCTCACCTCTTCAATTGCAAAATTGAAGTTTCTGGTTAGATTGTAAGTTTCCATCTTGATAGTGTAACTTTTTCTTTCATGATTAGAACTTTACCAATCTAAGATGCTCTCATGGCAGAATGACATAGATTTCTTTTAGAATGATGTTAAACCGTTAGTTGCTGTTGCTTTAATAGTTATACTTAGTTGCTATAAGTATTGACTATGTATTAGATGTTGTGAAGGTCAATATAGTGGGCAAGTATAAGATGCAAAAATGTAGGGGTCAGAAATGCTGTTCAAATCTTTGATGTTCTTTTGCAACAGCTCATTTCATTAAAAAATAAGTAAAGAAAAGGTAGACCTGATAACATCATCCAGATGGTTATACCCTCTCCTGCAAAAATTAAATGTCTACCACTTGACAAATAAAAAGTGTCTACAAATACTGATCCTTGTTTAAGTATACGTAAGTACCTGCTGAAGCAGCTGCAGATAAGTTTCTCTGTTTCTACTAGAATTATGTATAAGATGAACAACTTTAATAATTTTATATAATATTCATTTTTCCCTTAAAGGTTATCTGAAATCTTGTGAAGTCATTGAATGAATCATTGGGACTGTTATGTTATACTTTTGATGGTTGTAGTACTTATAATTTGCACTCATATTACTCATATAAAGATTTGGTCCTTTTTCAAAAAAATAAAAAAATTAAAAAAAGATTTGGTCACTATGTATCATCCTATGCCAACATCTTTGTTAGTTTGTTACATCCCTGGGTTTCTTTGTCCATCTGTAGGCATATCATTTCAATATATTCTTTCTTGATTCACTCTGAATGCTTGTTGAGCATATAAGTAGAACAAAGAATGAACTGCTGTGAATGGTTCTGACAAGCTCAAGTGATGATCTTTGCACCTATATGCAAATTTACTTGATTCCAAAAACGTAAATTTGAATGGTAATATTAAAGTAACATGTTTAATTTTTCCTTGCATGATTACCAGCTATACTCAATCAAGATCTTCTATGACATTTTAAATTGCAATATATACCTAATT
Source organism: Aristolochia fimbriata (assembly GCA_019845555.1). Taxonomy (NCBI): domain Eukaryota; kingdom Viridiplantae; phylum Streptophyta; class Magnoliopsida; order Piperales; family Aristolochiaceae; genus Aristolochia; species Aristolochia fimbriata. The sequence goes on from CM034080.1 coordinate 33,041,197, forward strand.
TATGCTGTCAGATGCTATCCCCAATCAAGTAACTGACTTTTGTACTGAACTCTTATCTTTATTACTCTGGGAGTGTAAGTATAACACTTTCTACTAGGCGAATAGCAACTCAAGCTTAATGGAAAGAAGGAAGATTGGTGTACTCAAAGTAATTGACTTATTGCCTGACATTATCTGTTGATTCCTCATTCGTTAACTAAACATTGTGCACAGGGAGTTGCAGAATAACAATCTATATGGCACATTACCTGATTACCTGGAAGACTTGAACCATCTGGAATATCTAAATCTGGCAAACAACACCTTCAGAGGGTCTATACCTAGTTCATGGGGCCACCTCACAGAACTTAAGCATTTGTGAGAAACCTTATGCAATTTTATCTTTAAAGCTTTCCTTCTTTATCCACAGAACTGTTTCGAATGTGTAATGTCGTTATTATTGCAGATGAAACTCAGTTACAATTCTTGGTATAACTTCTGTTGTGATTTCTTAAAAGTTAAAATATTATATTTGTTACAGGGTTCTCAGCAAGAACAAGCTGAATGGAGGCATTCCAGACTCGATTGAAAATATTAGCGGGCTGCAAGAAGTGTAAGAATCTTTACTGCAGTTTATGTGGTACCGGAATTCCATTGCATACTTTATACATTGCTGTTTAATTTGACATTACATTCATTTCTTTTTATCACAGGGATCTTTCCAACAACAACATAATTGGAAGAATTCCAGCAAAGTTATTTTCAATTCGCAAATATAAGTATGGACACTTGCTCATGGCTCTCTTTAATGTTATCTGTGTGGAAAAACTAAGCTTTTGTGTTACTCCTTGTTAATTTCCTATTTCTATTTATCTTCAAAATGTGTCTGCTTCATTGAAATTTGATCAGCATTTTCTAAGAGTAAACAGTGACACCTTTTGTTTGCAGTTTTTTTTTTTTTTTTTTCTTTTTTCTTTTTTTCTTTTTTTATGGACAATATCATTATGTGTCCAAATTGATATGATTAACCAGGAAGGTTATTCTCACAGTTTTGCAGAAACACATCTTGATTGTGGCTCCAATTTTCATAAACCTTGTGTAACAACCACCTCTACACCAGGTTATCTTTTTAGATTCCCTGATTTTATCTCCTGCTTTTTCTTGGTTGATAGTACATGACACTGTTCCATTTTCAGGCTCTTTTAGGAAGTCAAAACTTGGAGTTGTAGTTGGTGGGGCTGTAGGCGGTCCACTTCTAGTTCTTATTGTTGGGGCAGTCTTCATTAATTGGTATCACCATGTCCATGGTGTTAAGCATGAAATTTTCGTTGATGTTACTGGTACTCTTTCTCTCTCTCTTTCTCTCTCTCTCTCTCTCTCTCTCTCTCTCTCTCTCTCCCTCTCCCTCTCTCTCTCTCCCCTCTCTCTCTCCCTCTCTCTCCCTCTCTCTCTCTCTCCCTCTCTCTCCCTCTCTCTCTCTCTCTCTCTCTTGTTTTCTCTTTCTCTTTCCACAAGTAGGTATTATGTGTGCATTTCAATTTCAGACTTCTCTACGTGTTTTTGCATTTTGTTTGCTTACATGTAGTAGTACATAAGGCATGTTCTAAACTTCATTTGGTAGTAGCTATTATATAATGTCACATCTTCAAATAATTCTGACCAGGGATTTTGGGTTACTGCAAACGTGTGCGCATGATACTCAAGAGCAAGAAAAAGTATGAGAAGCATTCTACTTTAAAAAACTTGTAGAAGAAGCATTTTATCTTTAATTTCCTTATTACTGTATTGTATTCTCCTTCTATTACCATGGATTTAAGATCTCATGAATGAGTTCAAGAAAACTATCAGACACAGTTGTGCAGCTGCATACAATTCTGATAATTTTTGCATACAAAGCAACTAGGCTACACCATCATTTAAGCTGAAGTATGCATAGCACATTCATGGCTTGCTTTCACTACAGGTGGCAATCTAGCTGATGACTCAAGTACCCATTTTCTAATATTTGTTATCCATATATGAAATCATTAGGTCTTTATCATGTTTGTCCAAGAGCACAAGACATGTTTTATACAGTCCTCTTTTCAACACTAACCTCTGTCTTACAAATGAATAGAAACATTACATTCTTTTCATACAGGTGAAGACGACATCAAAGTTTCTTTTGGGCAGTTAACTAGATTCTTATGGCGTGAAATGCAAATTGCAACTGACAATTTCAATGAGAGTAATGTCATTGGACAAGGGGGCTTTGGAAAAGTTTACAGGGGTGTTCTACCAGACAACACAAAGATTGCTGTTAAAAGATTATCTGATTATCATAATCCTGGTGGTGAGGCTGCATTCCTCAGGGAAGTTGAGTTGATCAGTGTAGCAGTCCATAAAAATCTTCTTCGGTTGATTGGACTCTGTACCACTCCTTCAGAGAGGATACTTGTTTATCCGTTTATGGAAAACTTGAGTGTGGCTTATCGTTTACGAGGTATGTTTGTTTTTTGCTCTAGCCAGAATTTAAATTAGTTGATTTCAGATGATACAGATGTAGTGAAAGGTATATTATGGGGCCCATTGTAGAACAGTAGTTGTGGTGAGTGAGAGAGTACGAATTGATTTATAGCGTGTCAGAGAAAAAATCTCTCTTAGAATATTGGGGCGAAATATGCTGGCTTAATTCTCCCTTAGCTTGAATGTTAGTAGACATGTGCGGGGCAAACCAAGTCTCTGATCCTTCACAAGTTATTCTGCAGCAATTATAGCATTAGAATGAAGTCATGATATAGACAAAGATTTTCTGGTGAGAACATGGATTCCTTCTGACTGATTTGATAATTCAATTTTGAAAGCTTTCTCCCATACCATCCATTTACTAATAGTATGATCTTAGCAAGAAGCTTTTGTAATTTTATTATGTAATTTTATTATGAAAATTGATAGTAATGTCAGTACTACAAATGCAATGAAAAAGATAGTGCATCATGTGAAGTTAAGTATAAATAAGAGACAGTGATAACATGAGAGGTAGTCTAAACAGAACCGTAATTTGACTAAGAAGTAATGTAATAATAATTCAGAAAAACTTAGAAACCTAGGTCTAGTAGACAACCTTGGTCTAGTAGACAACCTTCAGTAGTAAGTAATTATTTAAAAATAGTGCTAGTAGTATCTCTGGTTACATCAGAGTTCAATTTGTGGATGCCACTCATTGTTATTGTGAAACATCTTAAGATCAAAAGTTGTCACCTTAAAAGCAATGTTTGTTTGTTATGAGATCATATAGAACAGAAAGTCAATCAGGTAACTCATCTGTGTGTGAAATTCATGTTACCCACGAAGAGATCAGTAGGATGGGTAAGGTGCTTTGGTGCTAAGTCTCTCAGCTGCCAAAAACCTATCTTCGTGCCCCTAATAGATGCCTAGCATGTGAGAAGTTTAAAAGATGTCTCTCCTCTTTGAAGGGCAGTCTTCTCTCTATGACTGGTACTCTTACTCTTCCAAAGTTAGTTCATGGGGGACTCCTTTTCTACCTTTTCTCATTGCTCAAATGTCCTGCCACAAATAAAATTGAGGCACTCATTAGGAGGTTTCATGGGAGAGGGTTGTCAAATTCTTTCGAGTATCCCCTCGTGAAGAGTACAAATTGTGCCTTCCTTGAAAAATGGTGCAGGAGATATGCCATTCAAGGAGTTCTTTATGGGGGTGTGTGATCATCGCCAAGAATTATAGTGATAGCAGAAGCTGGTTTGTAAGCAACCCCAATGACAGAATTTCTGCTCTTTCGAGAAGAATTCTTTCCATGACCATCTTTCATTAATGACTAAAGTGAAATCACAACATAAAGGCCAAAGTGCCTTTAAATCAATAATCCCATACAGCCCTAAAACAATAATGGAATAACATAAAAATTACATATAGTATGCATGGCAGAAAGACCTGCACTCCTAAAAAATAAGAGAAAGTTCCAGCCTCAACCACTGTAAAATGGCAAAACTACTTCAGTTTTTCAACAAACTGGAAAGAAGTCGGTAATCTAATGGTTAGATACCTGAGAACCAGCACAAGTCACCATCAAATACATGCTTTGGAAACTAAGCTCTACCCATACTTGTAGCTCCAATGACCAATATTTTCTACTTGATCAAATTGTAAGTAAACAACTACGTGAAGGGTGAACATGGTCCTTATTTTTTTCTTTTGTAAAATTCAATCTTTTTGAAGTTTCATGGATCTGATGAAATATAATGATATGATGATTTTCCTTGCACTAACGCATATTTAGTCTTGTAACATTTGGACAGATTTAAAACCTGGGGAGAAAGGTTTGGACTGGCCGACACGGAAACGAGTAGCTTTTGGCACAGCACATGGTTTGGAGTATCTGCACGAGCACTGTAACCCTAAGATTATCCATCGAGATCTGAAGGCTGCCAATATCCTTCTAAATGAAAATTTTGAAGCAGTTCTTGGAGACTTTGGGTTAGCTAAACTGGTTGACACAAAAATGACTCATGTTACAACCCAAATTCGTGGGACAATGGGACACATTGCGCCAGAGTACCTTTCTACTGGAAAATCATCTGAGAAGACAGATGTCTTTGGTTATGGTATTACACTTTTGGAGCTTGTAACTGGGGAACGTGCAATAGATCTTTCTAGATTGGAAGAGGAGGAGGATGTCCTGTTAATTGATCATGTAAGTATAGCTTTTCTATTTATTTTTTCCTCTAGCTGTTTATTTGTTAGAATTACCCAGCATGATTACTTTTACTTGCACAGTTTTCTTTCTATTTGATGCTTACACTCTAGATGATAGTAAGTTTTTTATTTCTGTTAAAACTAGAATGCTACTTTTGTCCTAACAGGGGGTTAGTGGATGGAGTCATTGGTTTCAAGGAGGGTTTTGTCCTAAAAAATTCACTGCCCTATGTGAGTGTAATCCTTGGTGCCTACAACATTAGATTCTCCTCAATTTAGGAGAGAATCCCATTCTCTGTGTTATTTGACGCTTTGAGTGAGAATTAACTCTCTTGTAAATAGTGGAAGTTTAAATTCTCTTGAATTCTCCTACTGCTCTTAACACTACAAAAGTATGGCAAGGAGTACACTAACCGCCCGTGAGTATGCCATGAAGTATAGAGAATCTTATATGAGATGGTTATTTTCATGGCATTAAGAAGGGAGATTCATTATGATAGCTCTATGATCTGTATTTATACCAGTAATAACTATGCTTCTGTTCAGGCATCAACAATTTCTCTCAGTAATCAACCCAGTCATTCACCGGTAAGGTTAAGGTTTTATCATCTTTATGATCTACAGGAGTCTTGTGGAATATCTCCCTGGGCTCAGCACAGGAGAAAAAAAATTAAAGATTGAGCCCATGTCCCATCCTAACAATGAGTATCCCAGGAGGTTTATTACTTTATCTTTCAGCCTATCAGTATACCATTTATCTGTTTGCTGTTCTAAACATTTTTCATTTGTGGGACTTCTTCCTGCTCTACATTTCTCCTGATGTTGAGGATTTTACATAACTTGTTTGAGGCATGGGTGCAAACTTCCGGAGTACACAAAATGGGTCCTGTCTCATGGAGCTCAGAAAGAAACTCTCTCACCTTATAAAGCCCACAAACAAATTAGGAGCACAACTTACCCTTGGCCCACCAACATAATTCACTTTTATACCATAGCAGTTGAGCCTGGTTCTACCAGAAAATGACTAGTCACTTAGGAGGACTATTCCTCAAATATAAAACCCGTTAGCTATTCTTAACACCTTTTACTGTGAGACTTATTCCCACACAACAAAGACATAGCATAAAATTTGTATGGAAGAAATCACAGTAACAAAATTTGAACAGGTTCCACTGAGAATGGAAATAGGATATTGATAATCTTGAGATTCCCTTCATGTTTGACCTTCATTGCTTTAAAATAATTTGCTATCTGATCTTGTTATCTTTGACAAAATCAAATGCATAAACTCTAGTCTTCCTATATTATTTAATTATGGCCTGGTTCAAATTCACCATCTTGATCCTACATCCAAGATTTGGTGTCTTGTCCTCAGTCCTCGTATTCACCTGCATTGTGAATCTTGCCAGGTTTTATTCCTGATTAAAGTATTAAAAGCATTATAGATCATTGGTTAGTAAGATATAGTAATAGGTTCTATCATTTAACAATGACTCTTGAATGTTTCTCCCTTTCCACCTAATTAAATTTAAGTGGGTTATTGGAATTTTCCAGAGCTCGAACATTTCAACTGAACCTCAGGAATCTCTACCATGTTTTGAATTGGATAATGTTGGAAAAGATTTTCTTCTCTACTTTCTTGGCTCAATTCAGTACATTACCAATTAGAGTCGAAGTACATGCATGATCTTTCCCTACTTCGTCAGCTGAAGAAAGGAAGCCATGCTCTGAACCTTTTTTTTACAACTTCCCACTGACAGATTAAAAAGTTATTGAGGGAGGAAAGACTTCAAGACATAGTGGATAGTAACCTAAATCAAGATTATGATCCAAAAGAAGTTGAAATGATGGTTCAGGTGGCCTTACTATGCACCCAAAGCTCACCAGAAGATCGACCCAAGATGACAGAAGTAGTGAGCATGCTTCAAGGAGTCGGACTGGCTGAGAGGTGGATAGAGTGGGAGCAGCTTGAAGTAATACGGAATCAAGAGTACTCAGCCATGACCCAGCATTTGGACTGGGTTGAGGATTCAACGTATAACAGAGAAGCCTTCCAGTTGTCTGAGCCAAGGTAGGAATATAAAATTTTGTTGAATCTGTATATGCTCAAATATATAAATTCAACTCTGTGTCCTATTAAATTTGGGTTATCTTTTTTGATCTATGGAAGCATAATGTACAGTTATATATTGATGAGAAACAAGAGGGAAATGCTGTAATTCTATGTTGATACGGTTCAGAAAAATGCTCTACTTGTACATTACACTCCTTTTGGTTTGACAAATTACACAATGAACTGCTCATTGACAATGCCTCAGTGAATTTGCTGCGTTATTGGACTGTTGGAAATTTGGAACGTCGATTTTCTTTTTCTTTTGCTCTGTACAAACTTGAAAAACAGAGGGGAAGAAGAAGAAGAAGATGATGATGATCCCACAAAAATTCCCACAGCGGCGCCACCGAATTACTTGGCCTTTTCCTTAACGTCTTTTTTGGATGATCCGTAGCTCTTCGAATGGAAGTTAACGAAGAGAGCCAAGAGAGAGGCATTGAACCCGGCATTGAAAACCCAGGCCTTCATCCCGGAGCAGCCGCCGGCCACCGGGTCAACAAACTGGCACCAGAGAAGCGCGACCGAGACGGCGAAGCTGAACACGAACTGCACGATCTGCACGTCCGTCACCAACCGCTTCCACCGAGGCGGCCGGCCGACGCTGCAGAGGAAGTAATACCCGTACATCACCGTGTGCACGCTCGCATTGGTGACGAGGGCGACGGGGAAGAGGGACTGCGCCGCCGCGAGCCAGAGGTAGCACATGACGACGACGGTGGCGTGGTGGTAGACGTGCAGGAACGTGAGCCGGCGGCGCTGCCCGCCGGGATTGAGGAGGATGAGGAAGGTGTCGAGGAACTCGAGGAGTTTTGAGAGGTAGAAGACGTAGGCCCAGAAGAAGAGGGGGCCGCGGGAAGGGGTAGGGGAGGGGAAGCAGAAGAGGTGGCGTGGGGTGGGGAGGACGGCTGCAGCGGATAGGGAGCAGCCGGCGGCCATGACGGCGGAGAGGAGGAGGAGGAGGAAGTTGTGGAGAGCGGAGATGGAGCGGAAGAGGGAAGGGTCGAGGAGGGGTTTTTCGGGGGGGGGGAGTAGGAGACGGCGGAGGAGGAGGGTGAGGGCCAGGTAAGAGAGGACGGCGGCGGCGAGGAATTGAGGCGAGGCTCCGAACGTTCGGCCGGGGATCCACTCGAAGGAGGAGACGAGTGGGTGGTCGACCAGCCAGTGGCGCAGGGTGGTGTCCATCGGAGGCATTTTGGGATTTCTCCGGCGCCTCACACGGCGGTGACGTCCTTCGGGTTTCAGACAGCTCCGTCTCCGACAAGGCGACAACCACGGCTTCGTCCTGGACCTTTAAATACGGATATCTTCTCTTCCGCGTTATCCACTTTAGGCCCACTACTTCACAGCTTACTAGATGCAATGGTTGGCTACGATACACCCACCCACGTTTCTTTTTTTTTTTTTTTTTTTTTTTTTATGAAAAAAACAAATCAATATTTCTCTTTCCTGCTTCCTTTGTTGAGTTTTTTTTTTTAATTTACCCATTTATTATACGAACAATTATTTATTTACCCCATTGTTTTAAAAACCAAACCGAATCGGCCGGTCCGACCCGGTTGAACCAGAATCGGAGGCCAATCGGGTTTTTATTGACTCGGCTCGGTTCACTAAAATTAGGATTATTTTTATTATTTTTTCTATAGAATTAATAAAGTATAGAATATAATATTTAATGGTTGAACCATTGGTCCAACCAGGTTCAACCAAAATCAGACATACTGCCGGTTTGATGGCTAATTCGGTTTTTAAAACACTGATTTATGGTTCTAATTGCCTGTGATGATAATTGAGGAGAGAACCTAATATAAATTCCCCTGAGGCTTCTTAAACTCCCACAAGGAAAAAGAAAAAAATTCTCTGTAATCAATGAGATAAGAACATAATAATATGAACAATTACATAAACTGTTTTTTAAGCTCCACTCCATTTCATGTCAATGGCAATGGGAACGAAGCTTGACTTGCATATAAATGGAGACTCAGATCACTCCAGCGTGGCCTGCTCAAAATAACGTAGAATGAGCTGATAAGAGTAAAATGTCTTGATTTTGGAAAGGGAAAAAACAGGGAAGAAAGACTGAGTTGCAGGGGTGGGTTGTAACTTACAATGGAACTTATTCTGGGACCGATGCTTCAGGGCTCTGAAATTAACCAGCCGGCGAGATTATAGAGGAGGAAAGAGGTAACCAAGACCGCTACCACCAACTAAATGCTGGAAATAATATATAGTCATAACAGAGATTCATGCAAGCAGTGCAAACAAATGCAAATGACGAAGGAGAAGCAGATTTCAGAAAAAGAAAACAGAGTTGCAGAAGAAGAAGAAGAAGAAGAAGAATCAAAAAATGAAAAAGAAGGATATTTTTATAACATTTACATTTGTTTATGGTGTTTATGCATGAAAAATGAGTCATTTTTATGAAATTTATGTTTTATGAAAGCATGTATTGAAATTGTTGCTTTCAATTAGCACCAACAGTTACGAGGAGGAGAATCGGAAATGGGTTCCACCTGGGAATCGCGATAGCCCTGTCTGGAACGGAAAGGCCAGAGCAAGGAGAAGGGGTTCCATCTTCCCCGTCGACGGGGACCCGCGAGAGCTTCCTCTCCGGGGGCCTCGTTACCGTCGCGGCGTTCACCGCCGCAGCCGGAACCGGGCAGCTCGAGGCGACAAACGGGACAGGAGTTGTGCATCCGCAGCCACGGAACGATGCAGTCGGAGTGGTAGACGTGCTTGCAGGGCATCTCCCTCGCCTCCTCCCCCACCTCGAAATCCTCCTTGCAGACGGGACAATTCGAGGCATCCGCGAGATGGGTCGTCGTTATCTTCACCGTCGCCATCGAATCGATGGCCGCCGCCGCCGCCGGAGGCGGCCCGGGCCGGTCGTTCTGGGTGATCTCCTCGATCAGCTCGTCCAGACCCGGACCCGCGAAGTAGTTCCCGGGGTCGGCCCTCCCCGGCGGCGACGGCGGCGCGGGGCGGAAGATGATCCACGACCGCGGCTCGTTCGCCGGGCGAACCCGGGGAGTGTCGTCGGAGATCGGTGGAGGGGGAGGGCGGAGCATGAGGGAGAGAGCTTCGAGGAGGCGGTCGCGGGGGGAGGCGTCGATGCTGGAGAGGTCGAGGAGGTAGCGGGGGCGGGGGAAGTGGAGCTCGACGATAAACTGGCCGAAGCAGCGGGGGCAGAAGAGGTCGGAGGCCGGGACGGAGATTCTGACCGTGCGTTGACACTGGTAGCACCAGTAGAGGCGGAAGTTCCTGAAAGGGGCGACTCTGATGATGCGAGGAGGGTTCTGAGACATCGCCGGAGAAGGGGGGCCTCTTTCTTGTTTCCTTGAAGAAGAAGAAGAAGAAGAAGAAGGCGAAACTTGAGAGAGATGGAAGAGGAATTCGATTTATACAGGAGAAAGAAAGTCGTGGGAAAGGAAGGAGGGTGGGGATTGCTTTCTGGAGATCCCAAAGTTATTCCCTCCATTAAAACACCCCCGTCGAAGCATGGCTTTGGCCGTTGCGGAAAGCGATCCTACTCCTCTGAAGGAAGATGGGCAGCAGAGTCAGGAAGCAGAGAAGGGGAAAGGAATGAGTGGAGCCTGTGCTAAACGCAGAACACTAGAACAGAACCGAGGAAGGAGACGGGGGGAGATGTTTTTTCTAACTGAATCAACGACTCCTTCCATTGTCTCTTTCTGCCGCCATGGATTTTTTAGAAAATCCCAACCGGGTTTGGGTTTAGGAATGCAAACTCGATCATAGGCCCCAAGTCCACGGGTTTTTATATATTTTACGGGTCAGGTTCAGGTTTGATCAAAACCATCGGGTTGGGTCGGGGTCGGGGTCGGGTTCGGGTTTATAAAAAAAAGTTTAATTTGGATTTAGACTCAGGTCTCCTCCTAGGACCCAAGGAGCATTCCATCTTGCTAGAAGGCTTCTCTCTCGTGACGCCGACAGGGGCCGTATTTTCCGCCAATGGCCTAGGTTACAATATTGATCCACAATGTAACGATTGATTTAAAGATTGAATTGCATCATCTATTAACTAGCTAATCACAAAGCTTTCATAGCTCAGTTGGTTAGAGCACCCGTTTAGTAAGCGGGAGGTCTTGAGTTCAAATCTCAATGAAAGCATATATCAAATTGTGATTATTTTTAGATATATATATTTATTTTTCCTTTGTTTTAACAAAAATAAATTATAAATCCACTTTAATTAGACTGATGTGTGAAATTGGAAGGTATTAGAATTTAGAAGTAGTCAAAAATTTCCAATTTTCTTCAGTCAGATTCTTTTTTAATTTAGTATTTTGGTCCCAAATTTAATATTTAACTATGTTATGTGTTGTAATCTGGTTGACCCCACGAGATAAAAGTTTTAGCGGTACAAGTAGGGAGGTGATCCAAACCCAATTCATTAATACATAGAAGGAGATATAATAAAAGGGTTTGAATACAAACTCTCATTTTTTCATCTAGTGTTTATTTAAAGGCTCTTCTTCCTTACATAAATTTGTCTAGTGATTCATTCCAAACTTGACTTTGGGGCCTCAAAAGTCTTCAACTTGAAGCAACAATTGAGCAAGCCATTCAATTTCAATCAACACAAGCTGCACTTCTATGGGACCACTTAGAAACATCCTTTAATGCAACTAGCCTCTTCATTGTGATATTTATGATTATTAACTAAACTTTTACAATTCAAGCTTAAGAAGTTTTTTTTGTACTCATTTTTAATTAAAAAAAGAACCATAAAATGACAAAAATATTTTTTTTTACATATTATTTCACTAAAATTAATTTATGTTTATCCACATCCATGTTCAAAAGATGTGTTTGCCTCAATGTTTTAAAAACCGAACCGGCCATCAAACAGGCAGTCTGTTCAATTTTGGTCGAACCTGGTTTGTTGGACCAATGGTTCAACCATTGAATATTATCCTTTATACTTTATAAATATGTTATATTTCTATAGGTAAAAAGACAAAATTAATGTTGATGAAGATGTTTCCTCAGCCACACATCAAGTATGGAAAACTCTCTTTTGCATTCCTTGTGTCTTCTAAATCAAGAAAAAGTGTGACTTGACAAAATTTTGTGCTGAATTAACCATATTTTACAAGGCATAGAAACTTTAAAAATGATTTAAAAAAAAAATCCATGAAAAAAATAAAAACTGCACAAATTAGCATAAAGAACAATTTGTTGGTTGTGAATTGTGATAGGACATTCATATGAGTAGCATTAATTAGTCTATCCATGAAAGTTTTTTCCATGTCCCTGAAATATTTCTTGCCTACTATCTGATGTGACACAACACTTTATTATTATTATTATTAACTATTTTATTATTTACTCTGGTATACAGCAAAGCTTGGATTATCTATTAATAAATAACAGTATTTCATATCGAAAGCAAGTGTATCATCTCAAAATAGTAGAGGTCAATGTTATATCATAAAAAATTGCCCTTGTATGCACTAGCCTAGTTGGCAGAAAGATATGCCTACCCAAATGTTTTCTAAAGACATGGCTCCCATCATATCTGCTTATTCCTACTCTTTCTTTTCCTTTCATGATGAAATAATACATTAATTTGTAGATGCAAACAAACCCATCAACATCTCACTTTTCTTTTTTTAACTGAACAAATCAACATGAAGTGGCTTCATGGCTCTCTCTCTCTCTCTCTCTCATTTGCTCTCTCTCTCTCTCTCATTTGCTCTCTCTCTCTCTCTCTCTCTCTCTCTCATTTGCTCTCTCTCTCTCTCTCTCTCTCTCTCTCATTTGCTCTCTCTCTCTCTCTCTCTCATTTGCTCTCTCTCTCTCTCTCTCTCTCTCTCTCTCTCTCTCTCTCATTTGCTCTCTCTCTCTCTCTCTCTCTCTCATTTTCTCTCTCTCTCTCTCTCTCTCTCTCTGGTGCTCTCCTTAGTCAAGTGGGAAGTGGGGAGGATCATAAAAGTGAGATCTCCAAACAGTAGAGTCACAAGGAAGAAGACAAGAGAGGGACAGAGAACTGGAGGCTCTTCCAAACTGAATCTCTCAATATCCATTTGAAGCCAAATCCTATTTCAGAAGCTAATTTAGCCTGTTTACAGTTTTTCTAGCATTTGTGGTGGTGGTGGGATGGAAAAGTAGGCTCCATATTCAGGGCCAAGTCTTCTGTATGATGTCAATCTCCCTTCTCATGCAATTTTTTCTTCTGAGATTTCTCACAAGTCTTATACAGATCTTGATATTGACCATCTTATCAGGGCAGCTTGTCTGGATTGACACCTTCAGATCATTTGGTTGATTTTTAAGTTATAAACATTATATTATTTTTACATTTATCTCATTTTACTTGTTTATAGACTATATATAGGTGGTGGGAGCTCAAATTAAAAGTTTAGAAAAGTTTAGGGCAGTAAATAATTAAATATTAAACCATCCAAATTTCAATTCAAACATAGTACTCTATACTTTGAACATTGCTGCTCTTCTAGATGCTAATATAGGAGTCACTGTACTTTTTTTAAAAAAATATCAACCACTGTGACAGGATGGAGAACTCCCTTTCTTGTGATTAAAGAAACAAATTGAGTAACCTCATCTAATCTAGATTATAATTTTCTTTCACAACATTGCTGAAACAGCAATGCAAGAAAAAACAAATAAACTTAAAATAAAGTAAAAAAAAAAAAAAAAAATCCAAATATGGATTTTATACAATTGATTGATTGTAAATTTCACCTAATGAGCTCGTACGATCGAGGCAACCAAAAACCCAAAACAAATCGAACAAATCGTAACGCTTGTCGGCAAGGCAACATTACCTTGCTAATGAGATTCCAGTTGACTATCTCAAATTATAATGTAATTAGACTCTTAGTCAAGGTTAGGTAAGCTTCCAGCCGAATCTCAGCTTAAATCTCTAATTAATTTTTGAATGCCATCTTGTAACAAGCTTCTTCTTCAAATAAGCATCAAGCAATCCCCAAATGAGAGAGACCAAATGTTTTGAAGTCAATTCTTCTCATGTGCACACCATGATCATGCACATTCCAAGATAATGATGCGTATTATTGCCTTCCCCAGTTCATTTTACATATGAAATATGTCACTAAGATGTGCAATGTGGACAAATAAAACATCCCAATAATTGTTTCCACTGAGGTGTCTTAATTATGAGATAGCTAGGAACCTCAATCCTATAATTCACTTTGATTATACCATACCACCCCATGTTTGTTCTATATATTCTTCCTTGTGCACCAAAACCTAAATTTAATTTCTCCATGTAACATAACATTTTTAAGGTATCCAAGCTTTCAATTATTTGAACTTGTGGCATGCTCTCAGTACTTGTTGATTTTTCTGCCCACCATGAAAAGAAGTCAAAAATTGAACCCAAAAGGGAGATCTTGGAGGGAGGGTCCAGCTCCCAACTTTCCCTACTTGAAATGGCACCCAAAAATAACTTTTGTCACTAATGGCTCATTACTTGAATTTTTGTTACTTTACTCAAAGTGAAAACTATGTGGCTGCTGGCTCCTGTCTCCCATTCAGGACTGCAATTATCTTAGTACAAACAATAATATTTTACAAGTGGGTCATGGGTCTCTTAATAACACAAAGGTAAGTCAGTCTTTCTGCTCTGTGTTCAACTAACCTTCAATTAGTCAAGAGGAAGTTGTTGGGAAGCTTGGAAGATGATGCAACATCAGAAAATTTGGTGACACTTGGAACATTGAAGTGCATAAATGTCAAACCATCCTAATAAACTCTACACACAAGTTTTGAAACATTGCAACTTACATGGGCAGGTTGTGATATTAAAAAATCTATCATTTTAACAAAATTGAACAGACCCACACAAACACACTCATAAGGGGCCATGTAATGAACCTCTCTAGAGCTTCCAAGTTCGAAGCATATGTATCTATCATGGGTCACCTTGAGAAATGTCAGAGATGGCACATGCCCTCCCACTCTCATGTGTTCATGCCTTGCAAAGGAAGCCCCAGAGGAGGGGGGAAAAAAAAAAACAGCAGACCTTATCCTTCTCCCTCCTCTGAATCTCTGATCCAGACTTCTCTTACTTTAGAAAGAAAGATCATCTCCCCAAGTGGTGAAGATCTTCCTACCCAATAGAATAATAACCTTCCCCCTTCTTCATGCACAAGGTTTCCTTTCAGAGGGCCAAAAGATTGACCTCCCCCTGTAAAAAGTTTCAATATTATAATCTTAGAAGCTTTATGTACTGTCCGCCCAATGCACAAGCTTTATAATTTATCCAAAGGGAAGGTTGGACGGACATGCCACAAAACATCTCAACACACAAGGGCGAGTGAGACGGAAAAGAAAAACAGGGGTTTGCTTTGTTTAATCTCCCCATCTTGGATTTTTATGAAGAAGATAGCATGTTCCCGACAATGGCAGGCCAGCCAGTTCTTCTTCCAAGTCCAAACTACAAACCCCCTTGGGATTTTCAATGCTCAGCTCATAACAACCAAAAAACACCAAGCCTTGGAGTCAAAAGCAGGGGAAAGAAACCATCCATTATTACTCCCCCAGAAGGAGATGTTGGTGGGAGTGGTTGTAGACTGAGATAAAAAAGGGTAGTGGGGGACATCTCCCAGTTATTCTCTCCCCGTTTTGGATTCAAGATCTGTGGCCATTTGAATTGAAAAAAAAAAAACAGACATTGAAGAACAGGGAGGATCACTGTAACATGGGCTTGGAACCCGAAAGGGGAAAAGTGATTCCATTTGAGAAAAAATAAACCAGCTCCTGCTGGTGAAGAGAAAGAGCAGCACATGGGGTCTGTAGCTTCCATTAGAGAACAAACCCATGAGAGATGAAAAGAAGCTTTGGAAAAATCATCTTCAATTGATATACATTTCGTGTTTATTTACAGGTTACACAAGTGATCTGACCAGCTTTAATTTCTCTATGAAGCATGTTAACAAAACTAAGATCCCAAGCCGCTGTGGGATGAAAAGGCGGGTGTACATGTTTTTCTGTCAGTCTTCTTTCTCGTTCTCGCTCTCTATCTCTGCTCCTAATGCACGGCCGGACCTCCGGCAGCCGGATTTTTTTCCTACCCGGGTCCTGTACCAAACTCTGGAGTACATGGGCACACATAATTTAAGCAACAAAAGGACAGAATCACAGTAGTGCGTGATCGGAAGGGGGAGGCATGTTCTCAGACATCCAGGTCGCAAAACTTCCCGTCCATTCGATTCTGGACGGCTTTAACGGCGGCGACTCTCGCCGCAGTGGCCGCTCGATTCGCAGCCATGATAGCTTTGCTCACTTGCTCCTCCACCCGAGGAACTCTCAGAGCCTTCTCTGCTATTCTTCTAGCAGCCTGGGAAGACGACGAGTGAAACGATTAGTGTAAGCAAACATTAATACAATTTTCACAGCACAGTGAATGATGAACTGGGTCGAGCTCGTACTTGAACGGCGCGGAGGACTGAATCAGACGACGGCGGTAAGGAGTTCTTCAAAACTCCAGAGTCCCACTCTCCACTCTGTGTATCAGCGTTCCTGAAAGTATACATCCCAAAACCCTGTTTCCGGCCTTCGTGCCATGACCCTTCGTAGCAGTGGCTGTTGGCGAAGTGGTACACTCCAAACCCATGGATTTTGTCAGCGAAGTACTCCCCTGCATATCTATCCCCATTTCTGCAACAGTTCAAATACGCCCATCAGACATGCTTTCATTCACATTAAGGAGATTCAGACAGCCAAGAAATTGAGAGCAGGAAGGAACAGTGAACCGTGCAAGAAATAAATACAAGAGACATAAAAGTCTCTGGTAGACTTGAAAAACTGGCGTAAGACACAGTATTCACTAGAGGGTTAAAGCTTTTTCCCTGAAAAAAGAAAAACACAGGGACGAACAATGGCAAATTCCGACTGTCCGTCCCATCCGTCCATGAAATTCCGGGTCCCATTAAGCAAGAAACACAAACTAAGAAGAAGATGAAAACCCAGAGTTTTATTTCTGAAAACAAAGAGATTTTGCTCTCGATTGAAGCCGAAAAGGTTTAGGGACCTGCTTGGTGACTCACCGGAAGTGATAGCAGCCGACGCCGTGCTTCACACCGCACTTGAATTCGCCGACATAGGAGCTTCCATCGGAGCACGTCTGAATTCCCACTCCGTGGCTCTGTCCGTTGAACCATTCGCCGGCGTAACTATCTCCGGTGTAGAACCGATAGGCTCCGTATCCGTGTCTCATCCCCTGCCGGTACTGGCCCCGGTACCGGCTCCCCCTCGCCCAGCTCTCGATGCCGTACCCGTCGTACCTCCCGTCAATCCAATCCCCCTCGTACCTCCCGTTCAGGAAATAGTTGTAAACCCCACTGCCGTTGCATTTGCCCTTGTGGAACTCGCCCTCGTAGATATCCCCATTACTGTAAAACTCAATCCCTTCCCTCACAATCTTCCTCCGATCCTTCTTCACCGCCAGCGAATCCCCGCCCCCGCCGATGGTCCACTCGACGGAGACCCCCTTCGAGAGACCGCTCCTTCTCCGTCCCCGGTGGTCCTCCCAGAAGCCCCTGACCCCGAAGCCCCTTTTCGCCAGGTAGGCGACCGCGACGAGAATCGCCGGAACCAGCAGGTTGGGGAAAACGGGTATCTCCTCCGTGACATAGAAAATGAAGAAGGCGAGGAAAGCGGCGGCGGCGAGTATCCGAAGCGCGCGATGGGCGGAGACGGCGGCGAGAGGCCTGTGGGGTTTGGGCTTCTCCGAGGCCGTCTGCGACTCCTCGTCTATAGCCGAGAGGCTGTGAATGGAGGACCGAACCGTGGGGGACCGGAGAATGGACGACTGGGTTCTCGTCAGCTTGCTCTGGCTTTTGCTTACCCCTTCCATGGCGACAACAATCCTTAATCCTTACCTCCCCTCCCTCTTCTCTTACCTCCCCGCCCTGTATCGCGAGATTCTTATTAGGAACATCTTCCGAACAAAATCAGGAAGCAGCACAACCCTTTGGACAGAAGCAGCAGATTCAAGATACGAAGAGTACAGATCAGCAGGGATGTATTACCTCAGAGCAGGAATGGAAGGGGAAGAGGGAGAGGCGAAAAGGAAGAAAGAGAGCCAAAAATCAGAGGCAGTTTCGGAGACCGGGTTTTATAGTCAGCGACTCGGTGGCACGGCGAGCGCGAGCGAGATTCCCAACGGACCGGGCTCTTTCAATGTGGACCGTCCGTCACGCATCCGACGTCCGGGAACGGGTCGCCGTTGGATCGGACGGCTGACGCTTTCTTATCCGGACCGTCGGATCGGGGCCGCTTTTGGTGGGGGGGAAGATCCGGTCGCCGGATCTGAGATCCGACAGCACGTGTTGGGGGTCCGGCGACGCTCCGTTGCTTGTTCGGCACGTGTACGTCCGGATTTTTTAAACCGGTGGTCCCTCCTCGAAAGAGGGGCCCACTCCTCGTCTACGGAGGACTTGATTAAATTCATAAACATATTTTATATTATGTTATTTTTTACCATATAAAATTGCAAAATTAAAGCTATTGATAATTTTCAACTCTTTTCATGATAAAATTCAGCCAACGATATTATTTATAAAAGTTTTGCATAAAATGACTGAATTTGAATATGACCTTCTTTTTATCTTTTTTATTGATTATTTTTTATTTAAAAATATCCAAAAATAATAACATACTAATTGGTGGTCAATAACACAGTTTTCCATTAAAGACTAACATGTTTGTAACTTTAAATGTAATATAACAGTGAAGGATTAAGTAACAAGGGTTATTTTGTCCTAATACGGTTTAGCAACTCAGACCTCCTAACTTGGGTTGTGTAGGTATCTGAGAATTTTGATAATATAACAGTAGACACACGCATGCTACAAGTTTGAGGTGGACCCCATCAATAATTTTTCTGAGAGGGGATGAGGGGAGCAATGCATATGAGAGTTAGATAAGTGGGCACTTCATCAAAAAGTTATCTTTCCCTATTTAAGTTAATAGGCCTTAAAACTGTTTTAACTTTTAAGGGGGGGGTATTTTTTATTTGGAAATTTTCTCATAAAAGTAGAGTGTGGGGCATTTTCTCAATCATGGTACTGTTTTTGGAATCCGCAGCTTAATGATTTAAAACTTAGATGGATCTATAGGCATGGATAAAAAAAAAAAATAGAAATAATTTTTTTTCTAAAAAAAAAATAAGAGTAAAATATTGTATTTGTATATGTGTGCGTGCTTGTGTGTAGAGTGTGTATGTATATGAGTGCATGTATGTGTATGTGTGTGTGCACGTGTATATGAGAGCCCTGGTGAGTGCATGTACTAAGACGTTAGAGTGTGTGCACGTGTGCGCATAAAAGAGTGTGTATATGAGTGCATCTATGTGTATGTATATGAGTATATATGAGAGCACGCACGAGTATGAGTGCTGAGTGCGTGCCTAGGCGTTTACGTGTGTGCACGCTCGTGTATAAAAGAGTGTATAAGCATGTGTGTACTTTCTCCCAATAATTAGGAATGTATGAACCTAAGTCACACAAATGTGGCGCATTGAAAGGCCTAACTTAAAATCTAATTGCTTTATTTCATTTCTATATACTATCCATACATTCAAGATCATATTCTTATAAAGTGATTTGTGTTATTGGTTCAAAGGTCACACCGTTCGGATTTCCAAATTCAATTTCCAAGCTCTAAATGTCATGTTCGTGCGGTCCGGACTCTGGAAGGAACATACTCCCTACTTGTGCCAGATATGTTGAGTTCGACTCGGTCCAACCCTCTGGCTCACCTGATCATGCATGGCTCAGTCAGGTACATCTCTAGAAGAGGCTAACTTTCCTAGGCTACATGGGAACAACAACTACAAGTCTACAACTACCCAGTTAGGTTCCTTGTTAGGAGAAAAAGGAACACACCAGATGAGTTTGTCAGGACATTGGATGACCTAAATATTGTTCTCCATCTAACGTCACTAACTTGACAGATCTAAGTATCTTCGGAGCACCTAACATTGATAGGTTATAGACCTACCCAGAACTCCTCCTCTTGCTGTTAAAAGCATAAAAATGCTGTAAACTGATCATTTGAAGAGCATATAGCAGAGTCTGACCTAGTTTCATTTGAACAAAAACTGTCCATCAATAGAATTGAAGATCATATTTCAGCTCCTCATGGCGAATCACGCCAAAGAGATCTTCATTATTGTGACACCAAGTAAAGTTTACGCTCTCTTCAACTTCTCTTTCATCCTTTGAACTGCAGACTTCAGAGTCTCTTCATCCTTGCAGAAAGTGAATCTCACCAGATTCTTTCCCTCCTCAGGATTGAGGTAAAACACACTGGTTGGAATCGCGACCACACCTACGTTCTTAATTAAGTGCTCACAGAACGCAATATCGTTCTCCAATCCAAAAGGTGTGTGATCCACCACAACAAAGTAAGTCCCACTAGACGGGTACACCACAAAACCAACCTCCTTCAGACCCTCCACCAGTATTTCTTTCTTGGCAGAATAATCTCTCCTCAATTCCTCATAATACGAATCTGGAGCGCGCAGAGCTGTTGCAGCCGCCGATTGCATTGGTGTTGAAGTGGCGAAAGTCAAGAAAGCGTGGGCCTGCCTCACTCCCCATGTCAGATGCTCAGGTGCAATTGCCCAGCCTATCTTCCAGCCTGTTAAAGAGAAGGTCTTCCCAAGTGAATTGAGAGTCACGGTTCTCTCATACATTCCAGGGAGAGACGCCATGGAAATATGATTGGCTTCAAATGCTAGCTTATCATAAACTTCATCTGTGAAAACCAACACATCGTTCTCCTTGCAGAGAGAAGCGATAACTTCAAGTTCATCTCTGGTGAACATCTTCCCGGTTGGGTTGTGAGGTGTGTTAATCAGTATAGCACGGGTGTTCTTTGAGATTGCAGACTTGAGCTCATCAATAGGAACCGCAAAATCAGGTGGCCGGAGAGTGATAGATTTAATTTTTGCACCAGCCATAGAAAGAGTGGCTTCATAAGAATCATAAAACGGTGCAAAGAGGATCACCTCATCCCCAGGGTTTATCAAGCCCAACATAGTGGCTGAAATAGCTTCCGTGCACCCAGACGTCACAGTGACTTCCTTTTCAGGGTCCACCACAATGCCCGCGTCCTTTCTGAATCTAGCAGCTATAGCAGAATTTAAGTCCGGAATTCCATAACCTCTTGCATACTGATTTTTCCCTTCTTTGATAGCCTGGATAGCAGCTTCTTTGACGAACTCAGGACCATCAAAATTGGGAAAACCTTGGCCAAGGTTTATTGCCCCATGTTTGATGGCAAGAGAACTCATTTGGGTGAAAATTGTCGTCTTAAACTTCTCCAACCGCTTTGACACCTGGCAAAGAGAAACAAATTCAGTTTCCTCAACTTAAAAGTTGTTTATAACACTAACTGGTTCAGTGGATAATAATTATGTAACAATTAAACAACAAAACATAATTAGTCCCGCTATAGATTCACACTTTTCAGTTCTGGTTTCGAAGAATAAAATGTATAAAAATGAACTTTATGTATGAACCACAAAAAACAATATCAATTATTCATTTATCAGAAGGAACTATTCGGCATGGAGAAATTCGCATACGGATCTAAATTAGGGATGAGAAAAATGCTAATACAAATGAGTGACACCACCAAGTGTCCAAAGAGAGAAGTAGAGAATATTTATTCATAAGAACCAAGAGTATGCCATACATTATTATGTCTAAACGCTTGAAAACCGTGCATGTATTTTGTGAACAAGCACTCGTTTTGAACTGGCTCATGCATGGGCAAAAACAGTTGGTCACCCTGGCAGTATCAATTGAGATCAATGCATGAAAAGGTAAGACATATTTTCACCCGTTTTTCTTGTTCCTGGAAAGGAAAGAAACAAAAGGACTAAAGAATTAATGGAAACTATTAAACGAAGACTTCAAAACTCCTGAAAACTTCCAATAGTTAGGCACATTTCCTAGGGCAAGCTCAGATAACCTCCAAATAACATCCATAACATCGCACAGCCTTGTTTGTAAAAGAGTGCTTTTGGAGCACATTCAATCTGAGCTTTTTAACAAGTACTTGGTCCACACCAAACAGTCATGTATTTTGGTTTATTTGGATTGAATAAAATTAAGATTGACATCTAGAACATCACCCCCAATAATGTTTAGATAAGTTTTATTTCCTCGGAAGCCATAAGCGAAGAAGTTCTACAAAAAGCAAATTCACCTTAAGATCATCACCATCAGAACCGGAGCCCTGACTGAAATGAATCTGGTTGATGCGCTCAAGGAAAGATTTAGAAAAGATGTTAAGGGACAGCTAATTTACTTAACAAGTGAATGAAGAAACTTAGATTTTAGTAAATAGATAAGAATCAGGAGGAAATCCAAATCGTATACACTCTTGGTTCCTTCCCTTTCAAAATCGGCGAGCAAACCAAACAGATTACCTTTCTTGTGGTTAATCTGTTCTGAGAAAAAAAAAAAAAAAAAAAAAAAAAAACAATATGTTTCGATAGAGAGGACCGCTTTGCATCACTTGTTCAGTGTGGTCAGTACCTCAAATTGATGCCCACGTTTCAACTCGGAGGATTTTGGACGTAAAGGTAAAAGGTCTAATGAGTTGAAGATTAGAATATCCTTGATTGTTGACTGTATAGAGGGCATTTCTTTTCTCTGTTTTATCTACTACATAAGTTTTTAGTTCCGTTGCATACTTGAGTGACATACGGAGGACAGAAGAGAAAAGGATACAGTTTTTTGAAAAAAAACAGCCTGCCTAGGATCCATCCGTGCTTCCCATAAAATCACCCAGTACGAGTAAAATGAAAGAGCAGAAAAGTGGAAACAACACAAAAGAAATAAATGTAAAGCATAGGACCCTTACGCACATCAACCCAACAAACAAAACCACAAAATCCGCGGGAAGAATTCAGAAAATACAACTCAGTAAACTAGCTAGCCCTAAAATCCAGAGTTCAGGGCACTTCCTATAGTGCTCTTACCTGCAAGGGAAAAGGGGTCCCCTGAGTCGGCTGTTCCGACCCTGGCGCAGCTTCTTTCCCGGCGGAGACTGTAGGGGCGGTAGCCATGGGAACAGAGGCGGCGGTCTTGGCGACTGACCTCTTCCAATGGCATGCGCCGCGACAGGAGGAGGAAACGAATCGCGTCTGTCGGAATCCGAAGGGCTTCAGCATTTGAAGGTCTGCAGCAGCAGCAGCATCTGGGGAAGGAAAGGTCGCCCACGTCAGCATCACCAGCGGCAGCGTGCGGGGAAAGTTCTCAGTTCTGAAACGGCTCTCTGAGGGCGGCGAGGAGCAGAATCCTCCGCCGCGAGCGGACTGAACCTGGACGGAATTTAAGGCCTGGACCAGAACCATTCGGCCGAGGAAAGGACCCACCTCGTCCGAATCTCCCGCTGGTTCAAACATGGAAAAAAATAAAAATAAAAAAGAAAAAAAAGAAAAGAATAAAAAGGTTGTTTCATTACGTAATTTTATTACCCAAGGTTTGTAGTATGAACGGATACGCTGGGATATGTACTTAATGAATATGGATACTTTAGGAAATTTTATTTATAATATAAAAAAAAATATTAATATTTATTAATATTATCAATATAAAAACAATAATATTACTATTTAAAAAAAAATTAACACTAAGTCTATTCTCTTGCACCACGATTAGAGTTAGCATTGTAAAAAAAATTAGATAAAATTTAACCATACATATATATAGTAATATTTACAATAATAAAAAAATTATTTACATATATTGGACTCTAAATTTATTTCTTTCTCCCAATTTTATTTTTTTAATACAACGGTAAATTCTTGAATGGCAATGGTTTCCCCCTTGAGATTCCTCAATAGTAAGACTGTAAACTATATATAATTGGAATGAAATAGGGTTATTTTGTATACTGTCAGATTATCCATCCCCCTATTTCCTATACAATTTCACCCGTTTAAGTTTTATTTAAGCTGTATTCCGTCTGCATGGGTAAATCGGTAATCGAGTAAGTAAATGGATAAATTCTATTTTATATATCAAACAAATGCGAAAAATCAAAAAAATCAGAAAAACTATAAAAAAATATATAAAAAATTATATAAAAAAAAAAGTACACACTTAAAAAATAAAAAGTTTAATGTATTTTATCTAAATCTTGTAATGAATTACCTAAACATTAAACAATTCACAATATAAAAGTGATCTAGGGCTTATCTATTTTATTAGTAAAATTACTAATATACCCTTACTAACAGGGTAATCTGGATAATTTACCCGATTATTCATTTATTAAATGGAATAAAAAAATTTATTTCGTAAACGATTAAGGTTGAGAGATCATCCACATGAAACTACAAAGGAACTAAATAAGTAAACTAAATAGAATACTCACAGTTCCATATGAAAACAAATACCTTTATTGGATTAATTGTAAGAAAACAAACAACAATGTAGAAATTATAATGAAATAAGTCATGTTATGGGTGTAATGGAGTTTAACCAAAACCGGACATAATTAATATCGGTTGGAAGGCCGGTTCGGTTTTTAAAACATGGGTTACTATAGGAATAAAGTCAGATAATCATAGCCACTACAGGGCTTGCCACCGTATGATTACCCGACGGATCCACCCAGTGCAAAAACCCATAAGGTACAGGGTATAAACTCGAGTTCTTCCAAGCTTTCATGTCGAGTTCTACCGTTAGGGTAAAACCCATCTTCATGTACTTCTGTGAGAAACGCAAGATTTTTGGATCCACTTTGATGGTCATGCCAGGGTCAGTAACTATAAAGGAAGAGTAAATGGCTTTATCATCTCCGACATTTGTCACAACCCTATTGAAAGTCTTGGACAATACTGTAGAGCCACTTATGATATTGGTGAAGATTGCCATGAAAGAAGGGTAGTTGAGATCATAAACAGATTTTGACTTGCTTGACCATCGGCAAGTACTATTTCTTATAACGTCTTTCATTTGCTGCTTCGTGTACTTGAGTGTGCATAGAAACTCATCGTAATCTTTGTAGTCCATGTCATAAATGAGTCCAGGGTTAACAGCTGCGTTAGGGTTAACAAGGCCAGCACCGAAGTCCAAGGGAGTGCCCGCCGAGGTCAGTCCCTCAACGCTAATAGGCTTAAACTTATTATCAACATGCGTTGCTGTTGTCATGATCGCCGATCGGATGGCTGCCGGCGACCACTTACGGTGCACCGATTTCAGTAGGGCGGCCACTCCGGCAATATGTGGCGTTGCAACCGACGTACCAGAACTGAGTGCATAGTCTGTTTTAAACTCTTTACCATCGATGGTGACAAAGAAGGGTTTATTAGGAACCCATGCACCGATGATATCTTTTCCAGGCGCGAGAATGTCAGGTTTCAGGACACTGGGAGTGACGGGGTCTGGACCTCGAGATGAGAAGGAGGCCACTTGTGGAGAAGGTTGATCAGTACCAACATCGTCGGTAAACCCGAATATTAGTTTCATAACCGTCGCCTCTCTATCTTCTCTAGCGTATTGCAACACCTTGTTTGCATCTTCGTTGTTGCTAATAACCACAATGGGAAGATGATAATCAGTGGGTTTCAAGTTGTACTTACCGTGTGTACCGTTCATTAAGAAGATAGAAGCCTTGGCACGGGTCCTGTTAACCTCATCAATGGCGCCATAAATGACAGCAGGTTGGTTGTTCATGAGATCACAGAGAAGCACTTTACCTCGAACTTGTGCTGGTTCGAGGGAGGAAGGCAAGCATTGAGCTTTGGCTCGTTCATTCTTCCCGTAGTACAGAGGAACATTCACGATTTTGAGATCAATACTAGGAGGATAGTAAGATGTGCCCTTCAGTTTAAGATCACCGCGTTTGCCCAGACTCATTTCTGCCGTGAAGCTTCTACTAGTTGTGCTTGCACTGACAGTCATGATCCACGGAGCTCCATTGTGGATAGATTTGACGCGGCCATCGTTCCCGGCCGAGCAAACCACAAATATTCCCTTCTTCACTGCACTGAGTGCACCGATGGCTAAAGGGTCGTCATAGTAAGGGTTGAAATCGAACTCGAGAGATATGGACAAGATGTCCACCCCGTCGGCGATGGCTTTGTCGATTCCGGCGAGGACGTCGGAGTAGACGACGTTTTTGAACCAAGCGACCTTGTACATGGACAATCGCGCAGAGGGGGCCACTCCTTCTGCAGTGCCTCTTGAGTATCCGAAGTGACTTGTGTCTGTCACGGAGCTTCCAACTGCAACAGAGGCAACATGCGTCCCATGTCCATCAAAATCCCTTGCAGAATCGTAGTCATTTTCTTTTGATATGTTCGTTTTGGTATGAGCTTTAAATCCATTGCTAAAAGAGCGAGCTCCGATCAGCTTTAGATTGCACATAGACTTATTAAAACTTGCTCCAGTCTCACATTCGCCCTTCCAATGCTTGGGTATGGTGGTATATCCCTGATCGGTGAAACTCTTGCTTTCCGGCCAAATTCCGGTGTCGAGGACACCGATGATTATATCTCTCCCAAAGGATGAATCAGGCCAGAGTCCAGATTTATGTTTCAGCCCGAGGTACTCGGGTGAACTTGTTGTTGATAGCTTCCCGTATCTTTCTCTGAAAGTGACTCGATGGGCTCGTAATTTCTCAATCTTTCGTAGTTCCCAAGGGTTGAGCCTAGCACTGAAACCATGCAAGGCATGTTTGTAGGAGTAGAGCAGCTTCCCCGATGTACTCGATGAAGAAGAAGAGATAGATGAAGAAGTTGCAGAATCAAGGATTGCCTGGTGCCACGACTCATGAGTCGGAAATGGAGATGGCCTCCGGGAAGGATCCAACCGGATGATGTATGACTCTAATTGATCCGAAGCCACTGATGTTACTGGCTGTAAGGAACCCCATTGAAGGACCAAAAAAAGAAGAGTACTGATGATCACCATCCATTCACACAACCTCTTCCCACACTCTGGTTTCATTTTCGTTCTCTCTTTTTTTTTTTTTTTTTTTTTTTTTGGCTACTCTTGGAAGGAAAGAAAGTTCATAGATATAAATGTAATAGTCTCCAAAAATATTATAAATTATAAAAAATTAAAGTACCATTTATGTTTTTTGTTTAATGTTTCCTAAATTTCCACTCAATTAAGGTCTCTATTTGCACAAAGTTGTGAGACAAATTTATTACTAGCAAATCTTTGAACAAGTGTTTCTTGTATATATATTTGCCTATATATGTTCATGTGTAGAACTTGAACTTAGTTGTCAAAACAAATTTGATTTGAGCAATACTAAAAAATATAATATAATTATTTTAATGGGCAGATTGTTTATATTATTATTATTTTTTTTGTTAAAAAGTCTCTAAAATAATGTTTTAACTGAAAATCATGTAATCAAGTTTTTCTAATATGTATAAATCAGTGTTTTAAAAACCGAACCGGCCATCAAACCGGCAGTATGTCCGGTTTTGGTTGAACCTGGTTGGACCGGGTTGGACCAACGTTTCAAGCATTAAATATTATACTCTATACTTTATATTTTCTCAATAATTCTATAAAAACATAACAAGAATAATCCTGATTTTAGTGAACCGGGCCGAGTCAATAAAAACCGGATTGGCTTCCGATTCTGGTTCAACCGGGTCGGACCGGCCGGTTTGGTTCGGTTTTTAAAACACTGGTATAAATAGATATTATGTTAATTTAATTTCATGATCGTGAGGTTGATTTATTATTTCTTAATCTCCGATATACAAAATTTTGAATTGCAAGGTCCTGTGTTGAAACTCGCATTTCAGTTCCCATGTGTCCACAAATTAAGTATGTTACATGAGCACATAAAACAAGATTAATTTATATGACGGGGCATATGCCAAATACAACTTAATAGCTACAATAACTATTTGCACCGCTTGCCATTAAAACTAGCAGTGCCACGTGAAATTTATTTAGTTTAATTATATTTCCACTCTATCTTAGGAACTCAATAATTTATAGGCCAAACTTTTTTTGGGGTTGGATCTATCAACTATGACGATCAATTACTATACTTTTAAATGCATAATTTTGTATATATTAAATAAAGAAACTGCATGATTTGAGCCAAAAAAAGAAAAAAGCAACTAAACCCTAAAAGCTAAAATGTGAAAAAATTAATACATAAGTTTTACTTGATTGTCTATGTCTAAACAATAATGAAAATCAATAAAAAAAACTAGAGACAATTAATAGTGGGAAATTAAACTTCCTAATAGCTACATAGCCCCTGTCCATTACAAAATCGACCCATGTGAGTATTCCTCCTTCCTTAATCACTTTCCATTAAACCTTAAACTTGGGCTAGTTTAGGCATCCCCCAGAAGGAGAATATCAACCAAAGTGGATACCCATAAGTGGGGTTCACCGCGCGAGCATAAATTCCATAAATTTAAAATTAAATTATTTAAAAATTAATTTTTAGAAAACAATTTGAAATGGTTATTAGTAAAATCAAATCAACTATAGGTTTTAGAATATCCATAATTTGAGCATACTTAGTATATATCTATTAGGGTTCACTAGTTTTTCTAAAAAATCAATGGAAGTAATTATAGTGTCATAGGCTCAAAACTCATTGGCCAGTTCATGTGGTCACCCATCTTATGAGCAATAACAAGTCTTACAAATGTGTTTTATTTTTCCTTTAGACTTAAGCTTTTGTATTATAATTTGATGCTTTGTAATTTATTTATGCTGGTTTTCAAGTTAACCTAGAATTTATGTTCAATAATTGAACATTCGAGACTAAAAATACATAAAAAGACAGAAAACTCTGTTAATTATGCAAATTATGAAACTGGATTTGATCGACGTTGCTGAACTAGATGCAAATTAGAAGAGCTCTCTAGTTTAGCACAATTTGCATTTTTCACCATTTATATATACTCAATAATGCATGATCAGATTGCAAATGAAATAAAGCAGAAATTGGTTCTGTCAGTTTATATATGCTATGTAATATATTTAGATAACCTTATATAAGCTGTGTAACTTGTGAATATATTAGTTCATATCCTCTTGAGCTCCCTCATGATCGAGCTCCCTCATGATCGAGCTCCCTCATGAGCTCCTTGGCCTTTGTTTCTTCCTTTTCATTCTTACCCCGAAGCTAGTTCCCTCATAATCTCATGCTTGATAATTAATCTGAGAATTAGCTAAGTTAGGAAGAAAGAATTTTTTAGCATGTTTTCCATCTTATATATATTAACCCTAGTGAAATAACCATCCACAAGGAGACAAAGGAGATGATCACAAAAAAAACTGTGTTCTAGTTTTTCTTCTATATTTTGCATTACATCAATGAACCTATTTATAATACAAGGAGATGTAATTACAGGGATGATTGGTTTGTTGACCTGGTAAATTAAACTGATTGAGTGATTGTACATATGGTAGATTGGGACGATTGATTGGTTGTATACATGGTACATTGGAGTGATTGATTGGTTGTATACATGGTAAATGAAGTGGAAAATGGGATGATTGATTGACAATATATATGGTAGATGGTACAGTAAAATTAGAAAAATCTTGCCAGATTTTATCCCCTAATTTATCTTTTTAGATATATTAATCGAAATATAACTATGCAAAACAAATTCACATGGCACAACTATTTCTAATGGCAAACAGTGCAAATAGTTAATGTAGCTATTAAGTTGTATTTGGCATATTCCCCGGCATATAAATTAATATTGTCTTATGTGCACATGTAACCTACTTAATTTGTGGACACATATGAACAATAATGCAAGTTTCAACATAGAACCTTGCAATTCAGAAATTTGGATGTCAGAGATTAATAAAATCATAAATCAATTACCTCACGATGAAATTAAATTGACATATACCTATATATACATATGAGAAAAGAACATGTCAGTGCATAATTTAAAGCTGCAACATTATATTAGGATTTTTGAAAAAACAATTTATTAATATTAACATTTCCACATTAAAATAGTTATATTATATATTTTACTATTGCTCAAATCATATTTGTTTTGATAACTAATTTTAAAGTTCTACACATGAAAATGGCAAGTATATATATGTACAAACTAGAAACACTTGTTCAAAGAATAGCTGGTAATAAATTTGCTTCATAACTTTGTGCAAAATTAGGAATTATTGGGATGAAAAAATTAAATAAAAATATACATAGTTGGCATCAAACACAGTGATATATAAGTTTATAACATGAAATTCTTATCCTAATCTTCAACAACAACAAGAATAATGTTAATAATTACATACTAGTAATTGTAATGATAATGGTATATATAAAGAGTAATAGTACTTTAATTTTTTATAATTTATAATATTTTTGGAGAGTATTATATTTATATCCATGAACTTTCTTTCCTTCCAGATGTAGCACAAAAAAAAAAAAGAGAGAAAGAAAATGAAACCAGAGTGTGGGAAGAGGTTGTGTGAATCGATGGTGATCATCAGTACTCTTCTTTTTTTGGTCCTTCAATGGGGTTCCTTACAGCCAGTAACATCAGTGGCTTCGGATCAATTGGAGTCATACATCATCCGGTTGGATCCTTCCCGGAGGCCATCTCCATTTCCGACTCATGAGTCGTGGCACCAGGCAATCCTTGATTCTGCAACTTCTTCATCTGTCTCTTCTTCTTCATCGAGTACATCGGGGAAGCTGCTCTACTCCTACAAACATGCCTTGCATGGTTTCAGTGCTAGGCTCAACCCTTGGGAACTACGAAAGATTGAGAAATTACGAGCCCATCGAGCCACTTTCAGAGAAAGATACGGGAAGCTATCAACAACAAGTTCACCCGAGTACCTCGGGCTGAAACATAAATCTGGACTCTGGCCTGCTTCATCCTTTGGGAGAGACATAATCATCGGTGTCCTCGACACCGGAATTTGGCCGGAAAGCAAGAGTTTCACCGATCAGGGATATACCACCATACCCAAGCATTGGAAGGGCGAATGTGAGACTGGAGCAAGTTTTAATAAGTCTATGTGCAATCTAAAGCTGATCGGAGCTCGCTCTTTTAGCAATGGATTTAAAGCTCATACCAAAACGAACATATCAAAAGAAAATGACTACGATTCTGCAAGGGATTTTGATGGACATGGGACGCATGTTGCCTCTGTTGCTGTTGGAAGCTCGGTGCCAGACACAAGTCACTTCGGATACTCAAGGGGCACTGCAGAAGGTGTGGCCCCCTCTGCGCGATTGTCCATGTACAAGGTCGCTTGGTTCAAAACCGTTGTCTACTCCGACGTCCTCGCCGGAATCGACAAAGCCATCGCCGACGGGGTCGACATCTTGTCCATATCTCTCGAGTTCGATTTCAACCCTTACTATGACGATTCTTTAGCCATCGGTGCACTCAGTGCAGTGAAGAAGGGAATATTTGTGGTTTGCTCGGCCGGGAACGATGGCCGCGTCAAATCTATCCACAATGGAGCTCCGTGGATCATGACTGTCAGTGCAAGCACAACTAGAAGAAGCCTCACGGCAGAAATGAGTCTGGGCAAACGCGGTGATCTTAAACTGAAGGGCACATCTTACTATCCTCCTAGTATTGGTCTCAAAATCTCGAATGTTCCTCTGTACTACGGGAAGAATGAACGAGCCAAAGCTCAATGCTTGCCGTCCTCCCTCGAACCGGCACAAGTTCGAGGTAAAGTGCTTCTCTGTGATCTCATGAACAACCAACCTGCTGACATTTATGGCGCCATTGATGAGGTTAACAGGACCCGTGCCAAGGCTTCTATCTTCTTAATGAACGGTACATACGGTAAGTACAACTTGAAACCCACTGATTATCATCTTCCCATTGTGGTTATTAGCAACAACGAAGGTGCAAACAAGGTGTTGCAATACGCTAGAGAAGATAGAGAGGCGACGGTTATGAAACTAATATTCGGGTTTACCGACGACGGTGGTACTCATCAACCTTCTCCACAAGTGGCCTCCTTCTCATCTCGAGGTCCAGACCCAGTCACTCCCAGTGTCCTGAAACCTGACATTCTCGCGCCTGGAAAAGATATCATCGGTGCATGGGTTCCTAATAAACCCTTTGTCACCATCGATGGTAAAGAGTTTAAAACAGACTATGCAGTCAGTTCTGGTACGTCGGTTGCGACGCCGCATATTGCCGGAGTAGCCGCCCTACTGAAATCGGTGCACCGTAAGTGGTCGCCGGCAGCCATCCGATCGGCGATCATGACAACAGCAACGCATGTTGATGATAACGCTAAGCCTATCACCGTTGAGGGACTGACCTCGGCGGGCACTCCCTTGGACTTCGGTGCTGGCCTTGTTAACCCTAACGCAGCTGTTAACCCTGGACTCATTTATGACATGGACTACAAAGATTACGATGAGTTTCTATGCACACTCAAGTACACGAAGCAGCAAATGGAAGACGTTATAAGAAATAGTACTAACCGATGGTCAAGCAAGTCAAAATCTGTTTATGATCTCAACTACCCTTCTTTCATGGCAATCTTCACCAATGCCAGAAATGAATCTAAACTATCGAAGACTTTCAGTAGGGTTGTGACCAATGTGGGAGATGATAAAGCCAAGTATGCTTCCTTTGTAGCGGCTGACCCTGGCATGACGATCCAAGCGCATCCAACGTCTTTAAATTTCAGCCAGAAGTACATGAGGTTGGGTTTTACCCTAACGGTAGAACTCAACATCAAAGCTTGGAACTCGAGTTTGTACCCAGTGCCTAACGGGTTTTTGCACTGGGTGGATCATTCGGGTAATCATACAGTGTCAAGCCCGGTGGTGGCTATGATTGTCTGACTTTATTCATATGGTAGCAATATTAGCTTTCGGAGCAGGAGCCCAGGGCTGGTTCGATCAGATTGCACCAACGGTTCAACCCAATGTTTTAAAACCGAACCGGCCTTCCAATCGGCGCAACGTCCGGTTTTGGTTGAACACAGTTAGACTGGGTTGGACCGGTATATATTACACATCATATATCTTAATAATGTTGGTTACAGTGAACCGGGCCGAGTTAATAAGAACTGTACTGGCCCCCGATTCTGGTTCAATCGGGTCAAACTGGCCGGTTCGATTCCGTTTTTAAACCACTGGTTCAACCATTGAATATTATACCCATAATTTGTATTTATTTAATATTTCCATAGGTAATTAATAAGACAAAAGAAGTGCTTTAGTTGTGCTGATTCACAGTAATCTGATCCGAGTCAATATAAGAATCGGACTAACTTCTGGTTCTGGTTCAATCAGGTGGTCCGGTTCAGTTTTTAAAACTCAAAATACTGGTTTTCTTTGTTCTTCTCAGTTAGCTAGCTGAAATTAATAAAAAAATGTTTATAATTTCTTGTCATTAGCCACGATATATAGACTATTATTTATAATTTCTTGCCAGTAGCCACGATAGACTATTATTTTGTTTCTTTTGAAATACTGGTTTTAGACACCCAAAATAATTAATTTAAAAAAAATACTATATATCATAAACACAAAATATTTTGTGACAACTTCGGTTTTTGTAAAACGGGTTTAATAACAAATTGACTTCCATTTATAATAAAATAATAAATGAAATAACAATAAAAACTTAAGAATTATGATATCTTAAAATATAAAAAATTATTAATTAAACAATTACATTATTACTAAAATATATGTAAAATATAGTTGATATCAATGTTTTAAAAACCGAACCGGCCATGAACCGAGAGTATGTCAAGTAAATTTGGTTCCAAATTTGGTTCAACCCGGTGGGACCAATTAGTGTGGTTCGATTTTTAAAACACTAGTTAAAATAATCTCCTTGTCGCGGATAATCAATCGGATATGTAATAACCTTATTAGATATTTACACATCCCTGTCATTCTATATATCAACTTTGGTCTTGTAATGGTCAGAAGTCGTACTTTCGTTGAAATCGTCGGAGAGGGAATCTCAAAGTTCTCCGACGACCGTCTCCGGAGATGTAAATGATTGGGTCCAATTGAAGCGCCGCACCGTACAAAACGGATGGACGTGTAAGATCGTCGGATTGAGGAATCCCAGGATTCCAGAATGGGACATGTGAATAGCAAAAGCAGTAGTATGACTGTTACTTTAATGGTGCAACTTTTATTAACTTCCTCTTTAAGCAACAAAGACAGGCAGAGTGCCTCCATGGCCTCTGTATATTTTGATCGTATCTATGAAAGTACCGAAAAGAAGACTCTTCTCGGATAGGCTGAAATTTTGATCCTCGGGGAGGTTGTAATCCTTAGTGTTCACGATCGTACTGCTTGGGTATCTGTCTGCAATGCTCGCGACGATTCAGGAGGCGTGAGGGATTTTCCTTTACGTTCTGGACGCAAGTGAGTATAGGGTTTTCTGTTAACCATTTCATCCTGAAGTCGACTTGTAAGCATTTATATGAATGTTGCAGTTTTGTGTTTAACTTATCGTTTAGTCATTTCTTTCTTTTGCCATTTCGCTAACTGTTATGTTTGCCTCTTGCTCTTGACACTTGAGGAATATTCCTTCCCCTCTTTTTATGAATTACGTATTTGGGTTTCATTTCGTGTTCTGTTCGTTGACTCTGTATGGCATCTTTTTCCTTACCGTCGCTTTACCTTTTTATTTTCCGTTCTTTCTTCCTTCTCGTTTCTTAAAGAATGGACCAAAACATGGGTTCTGAGTAGATTGGCTAGATGGCGTAGGTCCTTTGAGGAGATATATGACATGCCGTTGGGGTTTTGTTTACAATTTTGAATATCAAATTGTTGGTTTAATAATAGTATCTGATATCTGAACCAGTCTTCTCTTTAATCTGGTAAAACTGGTTTTGTTTCTTTCGCAGTTTCTGCTTTACTCTTTCTTCATTGTTTTTATTTATTTCCTTATAGGTTTTTCGGTCAGATTTTTGTGCTATAGGTTTTTCCTTTGAGAGAGGTTGAAGACAGTCAAGTTCAAATTGTAAAAGGAGGGAGTTTTAAGAAATTATCAAAAAAATGGGGTCGATGGGGAATTCAGAGGAGGCAAAGGCACTAGTTGTTACTCAGGCTAGTTTTGGTGGATTTGACCAAAGAACATCTGCGAAAGACCTATGTGATTTCTTGGAAAATAATGTTGGCATGATTTGGAGGTGTAGATTAAAGACATCTTGGACCCCACCAGAATCTTATCCAAATTTTGGAGCTGCAATATCTAAGAACGGCCTGATGTATGAGTATCAGAAGGTTGAACCACATGCATTTGTTCATTTTGCAACTCCTGAGGCTGCAAAAAGAGCCTCTGATGCTGCAGGCCGCTCTGCCCTTGTACTTAATGGCCGCCCACTTAAAGTCCGTTTGGGAATGGAGAGTTTGTTCCGCATTAAGGTTAGGAAAACTACCGACCCTTACAAATTTTTGAATGTAAAATTTGAAATTGGAAGTATGTTTCGACCCAATGAGTTTTGGGCTGGGTGGAAGGGTCCTGATTTGGGAGTGGAGTTCCTTATTGACCCATTTGATGATGCTTGCAGGATCTTGCTTACAAAGGAAATTATTTTTTCATTTAAGTCTTTAAATCAGCAGGCTGTTATTAAATGTAATTTAAAACTAGAGTTCAAGGTGAGGGAAATCATTCGGATGAAGCATTACATTATTAGAGGACAATCTGTTCTTCTCTTGGAGCTCATATCATCTCCTTTGGTTTATTATCGGACAGCAGATGATGACATATTTGATCCCGTTCCATTTAATCTGTTGGATGATGAAGATCCCTGGATTAGGACAACAGATTTCACCTCTAGTAGAGCAATTGGGAGGTGCAACACTTACAAGATCTCCTTTTCACCCCGTTATTCTGCTAAAGTGGAGAATGCTTTGGCTTATCTAAGGCAGCGAAAAATTTCTGAAGACCATGCTA
Organism: Aristolochia fimbriata; assembly: GCA_019845555.1. Classification (NCBI taxonomy): domain Eukaryota; kingdom Viridiplantae; phylum Streptophyta; class Magnoliopsida; order Piperales; family Aristolochiaceae; genus Aristolochia; species Aristolochia fimbriata. The sequence goes on from CM034080.1 coordinate 33,076,899, forward strand.
GTTATCAACTTGTTACTCGGGATGAGCCTAAGTATGGGTGCCCCTCATCAAATATTTTCTACTATGTGCCTCCCAAGCAAGGCATAAGCTTTGATGTTCTTTTCTTGGTTAATTGTTTGGCGCACAGAGGGATCATTAATCAGCATCAGCTTTCTGAAGCCTTTTTCGGCTTACTAAGAAAACACACACCAATCCTTAATTTGGTAGCGTTAAGGCAAATGTGCTCATATAAGCGTCCTGTATTTGATGTTTGTAAAAGTTTGATCAGTATACAAGAGTGGCTGACAAAGAACCCTAAGCTCATCAAGACTTCTCAGATTCCTGATGGAAGTGTCGAAGTAAGGAGGTTGATAATAACACCAACAAAAGCATATTGCCTTCCTCCAGTTGTTGAACTTTCAAATAGGGTTCTGCGAGGGTACAAAGATGTGGCAGATAGATTTTTAAGGGTCACATTTACAGATGAAGGCATGCAGCAATTGAGTAATAGTTCTCTTAACTTCTTTGTTGCTCCAATTGTTAGGGATATCACTTCAAATTCCTTCTCGCAGAAAACAACAGTATTTGAGAGGGTGAAGAGCATTTTGAGTGAAGGATTTCATTTATGTGGGCGGAAGTACTTCTTCCTCGCTTTTTCATCAAATCAACTACGTGACCAGTCTGCATGGTTTTTCGCTAATGACAGTGAGACAACTGTATTTTCCATTAGGAGTTGGATGGGAAAATTCAAAGATAAGAATGTAGCAAAAAATGCTGCAAGGATGGGCCTTTGCTTCTCCTCTACATTTGCCACAGTGAATGTTCCATCTGAGAGGGTGAAGCCAATTGCTGATATTGAGAGAAATGGATTTGTGTTTTCTGATGGCATCGGAAAGATCTCAATGGACCTAGCTACTGAAGTTGCTGCAAAATTGCAATTGATGCCTGTTCCGCCATCCGCTTATCAGATCAGATATGCAGGCTATAAGGGTGTTGTTGCATGTTGGCCAGTAAATAACAATGGATACCAACTCTTCTTGAGAAAAAGCATGGACAAATTCTATTCTGACCACAAAATATTTGAAGTGGTCTCTTGGACTTGCTTCCAGCCTGGGTTCTTAAACCGTCAAAATCTGACATTACTTTCAGCATTGGGTGTCCCTGATGGTGTTTTTGAAAAAATGCAGGATAGAATGATTCTTAAGTTGAACCAGATTCTTGAGAATGCTGATATAGCTTATGAGGTGTTAACTACTTCATGTGCGGAGCAAGGCAAAAATGCAGCTATGATGTTAAGTGCTGGTTTTCGGCCTCATACTGAGCCTTATCTCCGAGGTATGCTCTCTTGTCTGAGGTCTGCCCAGGTGGGTGACCTTCTACACAAGACAAGGATCTTTGTACCATTGGGAAGATGGTTGATGGGTTGCTTTGATGAACTTGGGGTACTTGAGCACGGGCAGTGTTTTATCCAAGTATCCTGTCCTTCACCAGAGCAATCTTTCAATAAGCATGGTTCAAGATTTTCAGGTTTTAAAAATAATACTAAAGTGATCACTGGGCCCGTGGCAGTAGCAAGAAATCCTTGTCTTCACCCGGGAGATATACGGATTCTTGAAGCTGTTGATGCACCTGGATTGCAGCATCTTGTTGACTGTTTGATTTTTCCTCAGAAAGGTGAGCGGCCTCATACAAATGAGGCATCTGGAAGTGACCTTGATGGGGACCTTTACTTTGTAACATGGGATGAAAATCTTATACCTCCAGGCAGGAAGAGCTGGGCGCCAATGGACTATACCCCTGGGAAGGTCAAAGAACTGTCACGCCCTGTGAATCTTAAGGTGAGCAATTTTTTGCTTTTGTTTCAGGGATGACTTATTATAAGAACAATGTTGCTCTCTTGTTGTTTCAAATTTCTTTAATGTAACTGCAAAGGTGACGATAAATTTGTTGTTGTGTTTGAATTTTGGGTGGGATATGTGATGCATTTGCAATACATATCTGATTCACCATGGGTGTGCTGCCAATATAGTGGGTATATTGGCTGTTAAGGTGTATCAGCTATTCAGTCAATATAGATCCAGTGTTGGGGTAAATTCATTGTGAATCACAAACTGTTAAACCCAGCCATCTTTAAAAAACATAAAATTACTAAATAAATGCATCACTTCTACTTCTTTTTTGGAAACTGTAATGGTCATGACTAATCAGATGAAAAGCTCATTGGTAGCCTCCCTGGAAGGAATTTATTTTCTTGTTTTGTTTTAGGAACTAGAGACAGCTGTTGAGAATTATTTGGTGCTTGAAATGAAGAAAAATAACCTAGTTGATAATTGGCACGTGGAAGACTGTTTGTTGTGTATCTTATTTGATGTGCCATGGAAAATAGAATTATTGCTTATCTTTCTCGTTCTTACTGGTCTGAAGTGTTTTTGAATTTTATGGCAAGAATTTGGTTCCCTTCTCATAAACTTTTCACCTGCTCAACAGGACATAATAGACTTTTTTCTGAAGTACATCGTGACCGACAGCATAGGTATCATATCCAATGCTCACGTGGTGCATGCTGACCTAAGCGATGATGGAGCTTTGGATGAGAAATGCCTCAAATTGGCAGAGCTGGCTGCACATGCAGTGGACTTCCCTAAAACAGGCAAGGTAGTCAATATGCCGCAACATCTGAAACCCAAGGTGTACCCTGACTTCATGGGAAAGCATGAGTTCCAGACCTACAGGTCTAATAAAATCTTGGGAAGACTCTACCGCAAAATTAAAGATGTATACAATGAAGATACTCCATCGATGGAGCCTAACTCTCCTTGCGACTTGTCCTATGATATAGATCTTGAGGTGCAAGGCTCTGCAGGTTTTCTTTTGGATGCTTGGGACAAAAAGTGCTCTTATGATGGTGCCCTGAATGCTCTTTTGGGACAGTACAAGGTAAGTAATGAGGAGGAGGTTGTGACCGGTCACATTTGGTCCATGCCCAAATACAGCAGCAGAAAGCAAGGGGACTTGAAAGAAAGGTTAAGACGTGCCTATAATGTCCTTCGTAGAGAGTTCAGAAACTATTTTGAGACTCTTGGACCCGAATACGATCAGCATACGGAGGATGAGAAGAATGTCATATACGAACAGAAGGCCTCTGCATGGTACCAAGTAACCTATCACCCTCGATGGGTCCAGAGATCCGTTGATTCCATGTTACAAGATGGAGTTGATGTCCCGGTGAGGTTGAGTTTTGCTTGGATTGCTACTGATTACTTGGTCTGTGTCAAGGTCAGAGCACAAGGCCTGAGAGAGGTGGATAATTCAAAGCCAATTAATGCACTTGCCAATTATATCTCAGAAAGGATTTAGTGAGTTTACTCATCATTCTTGATCAAGTGTTTAGAAAAGGGTCGCCGCCGATTTATTATTTGTTTCCATAGAGGTGGTGATGATTCTTCTTCTTCAAATGTTTGCCTGAAGGCAGTTGCCTCTGCTCCTCTAATTTGGTATTACAGCCCCTTGAGCTATTTGTCTACTGTCTCAATCTTTTTGTCTGAGTCGGTGAAGAAATCTAAAGAGTCTGCTTTGCAATTATTTGAGATGAAATTTGGTATAATAAGTATAGTTGAAATGTTTTTCCTCAGGGCAGAGTGGTGCTCACAGCTTCTTACACAAACTCTCCGGCTTTTTTAGCCAAGATATACCCAGAAAAGAACCAATCCACTCTAGTTATGAAGGCAAGCCTCCTTCAATAGCTTCAAAGTTCAACATATCAATTTACGTACAGTCCAAGTTTATTCACTTACAATACCTTGGCTGAACTTGAGCTTATTAGGATCCTTTTATTTCTTATTAGAAACCAAGGCAAATTAAAGGTCCCACGATTAATTAAATCGTTACTTATTTGAGGTAGAATTATGGTCTTAATTAATGCAGGGGTCCATGGTATATATGTTAATTAATAGAAGATTAACTTTGTAATTTTATATAATTAATATAATATTTGGAGTAATGAATGTTTTACCCAAGCTGGTCAATTGGTACAGCCAATGCTAGCTATCCTTTCACCGTTAATCATCCAACTGAAGTGCTGTGTTTTTAGCGTTATTCTTGAGGCAACATCGATCTTCATAATTACTTGCACTACATAAGAAGAATTTGTTGGTTGTGCTAATTTAAAGGTGAAATTTCTTGAAATAATATTTAATCTATATTCTTCAAAAATTATTCTTCCACCATCTAAAAAACTATGGCAAGTTACATTTTACGTCGTCACTAGGACTTGAGCAGTACTTGCGCTATATAATGAAAACAAAATTATTTAACAGTAACCAATATTGCCTGATATATATGCGAGGAGTTTAAATAAAATGCCAAAGGTGCACACCTTGAATGATAAAAGTGAAACTGAATGTGGAATTCATAATCATTCTGCAATCTCTCTCTCTCTCTCTCTCTTGATTACTTTCTCTCTCTAGGTCTCTTTCTCTCTCTACCTCTCTACCTCTCTACCTCTTTCTCTCTCTACCTCTCTACCTCTTTCTCTCTCTCTCTCTCTCTCTCTCTAGATTTATCTCTACCTCTCTCTCTCTCTCTCTCTCTCTAGATTACTTTCTCTCTCTAGGTCTCTCTACCTCTCTCTAGTACTCTCTCTTGCTCTCTCCCTAGATCTCTACCTCTCTCTCTAGATCTCTCTCTAGATCTCTCTACCTCTCTCTTTAGATCTCTCTACCTCTCTCTTTAGATCTCTCTACCTCTCTCTAGAACCCTCTGTAGATCCCTCTCACTCCGGCCGTAGATATCTATCTGTAGATCCCTCTCTTTGCAGATATCTTTCTGTAGATCTCTCTCTCTCTCTCCTCTCTCCTCTCTCCTCTCTCCTCTCTCCCATCTCCCCCTCTCTTTCCCACTTGAAAGAAAAAAAAAAAAGAAATGCCATTAACTGATGACTGAAAGAAGGATTACTCCAAATTCTTTATGACTCCCTCCCTTTTTCATTATTTGGGCTGAATATTTTCTGATGTCAGCTTGTTGCTTTGATCCCCATATGACAAAAATCAAAGTGTGGTTACTTTCCAAAGTGGTGGGTCGTTGTTGTTAGTTTTCCCCACCCATTAAGACAAGGATTTTCTCAAGTGACAATCCTGTCCTGACTTTTGTTTGCCATGTGACGACTACGAATATATATTTTCAATTGCTTGATTCCTGCCCCCCAGAAGAGAAAAGCCCTCTACATATATATTGGAGAGAGTCATGGACAGCCATGAAAAAATTAATACTGCCCCCCAGTGGGGCAAAGCTAGCTCTGCACAGTTTTGAAATGTCTCCCAGGCTTTAGCGATAGTGGAGTATTACTAACTTTCCATGCTTGAGACAAGGCATTGGAACTGAATTTTGTGTTACAGCTTTTGTTCACCATTTGACATCATATATGAACAGTTGGTGGCACTCAGGTTTGAAGGTGGAGACAGACATGGCACAATATGCATATCAGGAATAGTTATTATCATAGTATTTATAATTAGCCACATGGGTCTTCCCTATCTTCCTGAATTCATTTCTCCTTCATTATAAGTACTTTATCTAATTATTAGTCAATTATGTTACAAAATCTGACCTAATTAATCCAACTCGAATACGTGAATATTTAGGGTTTTGTTTTATCTAATTCTCGTACAAGTAATATTATTAATACTATATGGTTATTTTGGGTTATTATTCGGTATACATTTCCAAGTTCTTACGTGTTAATTTTCTTAATGTTCATCGATCTCTTCAAAAATATTTCGAGTAGTTGGTCTCAATTTTCAATGCAATTTGGTCTTAATAATTTGACTTTTAATCTGGTGCCGTCAACCAGATTAATTAGTTGATTACGACACGAGATAGGGTTAAAATACCACATAAGCGAGCACGTGATAATTTTGTGTCGTAATCTGGTTAGTGACATTCGCTATATAGATTAAAACTCTGTTGTCGACACCAGGTGATCGGAACCCTAATAATTTCTTGTTGACAAGAGGCAGGGGTTTCTTGGCGTGTCTTAATTCTATATTCTTGACGTGTATGTATGCTGTGTGCCAAAGTTATTAATTATTGCAAGTAGTACTGAGACATTTACTCATTAAAGCTATATATGTTATGCGATGACTAGCAAATGTAAGGACCCTTTAATATATAGTGAAAGGTGGAGGCCACCACCATAATGCAGACACAACATACGTACATATATATGAAACATTCTTTTCACGTTCGTCGTACATATGTGTACAATTTAGGCATGTGGCTCGTTGTACATCACAACAATAATTTGGAATATTCATTAATTATCTTGTTTTGGATTTCAATCAACTGGCAAATAGCTAAGATATGTTAGAACTATTTCATAGATAAGAAAAATATAATAAATTTTGGAAAAAAGACATTTTTATGTGAACCATCATATATATCTGAAGTGAAGGAATTCGATCATCTGATTATTGGAAGCAAACCGTGACTATGTTATATACATGAATTTATTATTAGTAACCAACAGTAATATTAAAATTTGTTCTTTGAGGATGTTTTCATACATCATTTTACTGTCATATATATATTATCATTGATATTGTAAGTCCAAAAGATCGAGTACACATGCATGGGCTATTTAATTTGTTATTTATAAAGAGGAAAACCCAAAAAAGAAAAAGGAGCACTTAGATAAAAAAGCAGAAAAGAGGACCCCAAATTTGCATGAAGCCATACAGAACTACACACCACTTCCCACTCAGTTTAATTACCACAAAAATTAAGTATCTCATTAGGGAAACACATCATTGATTATATGTTAATGGCGCCCTTCCCAGAGATTCCGTTCAACGTGTACTCATCTCCCCCTCCCATATTCGTCTTCTCCGACTCGATTATCCCCGTCATGGGAAGTTCCGACATCCCCTTCTTCTTGTCGACGGACGGCAACTCCGGTGCCAGCGAGCCGATGGGGTCCTTGCTCTTACCCCACACCACAGCGTACAGGCCAAGCACAATGATAACTGCTCCAATCACCCTCCCTAAGCTGATCTCGTCGCCCAGTATGATGGAACCGAGGAAGGCCACTATGATCATGCAGAGAGGATTGAAGGCAGTGACAAAAACAGGGCCTCGTTCCTTCATCACCATCCCTTGAATACAGTATGCCATCCCAGAGTTGACAATGCCCTACACAAACAAATAATTAAAAATTAAGAATTATACAAGATTAAACATATTGTGTTAGAGATTCGTCCTCTACGCAGATAAACGAGTAAAAAGAATCCTGACTTAATAGCTGAAGTTAGTAAGACCGATAAGTGAAGCTAGCTAGGATTCTTTTTACTCGTTTATCTCTGACGAAAAAGAAAGAAGAAAAGTTGTGATTATTTTATATACCGAGTAGATGGGAGCGAGAAGCCTGGTGTCCAAGCCAATGGCCCATGCAGCAACATTCCTTTCCATGACAAGTGCCACAGCCCCGCCTTCTATAATTCCCATGAAGCACACCAAGGTTGCCAGGGAGAGCTCAGCGGGGTATGAATCAAGTGTGAATGACTGATACATATATTACACACAATTAAGTTAATCCTTAATGGCAACTGCATGACCTGCCACTAATCATTATTAATTAAAAATAATTGTTTAAGTACCTGCACAATGAAGAAGACTGCCCAGGAGAAGCAACTGGCGAAGAGCATGATGGTCCCCTTGACAAAGTTGTGGCCGTTGCCGCCGGTGGCGGTGTGGTGAGCCTGGCCTCTAGACCAGACCAGGTCCAGGACGGGTCCTTTGTACAGAGTCATCAGCATGGCTCCACCCAGGGTCACCACCGTGCCCAAGACCTTAGCCTGGCTTGGTATCTTCTTAATTTGAATCTTCTCACGCCTAGTGTACACAAAAAGGGAGTACCAATATTATTAACATATAAAGGTACAGTACTAGGGGTATATATATATATATTAATTAGAGAGGAGGAATATTATTAATAACCCAGTATATAGGTACCTGAGAATGATGGCGAGGATGAAGGTAATGGCGGGGAGGACATTGTACATGGCAGAAGAAAAGGTTGCTGAAGTGTACTGCATCCCGACATAGTATAGATTCTGATCAAGCACTGGCCTACAGATGGGAGTTTTGAGTGGATGGTTAGTCACGACTGTAAAGAAAACCAGCTAGCTACCTGGTGCAAAGATTTTCTTTACAAAACAAGGATCTGATCATATTGTAGTTCAAATTAAGTATTATATGTATAGTTCAATTAAAGTGTTTCAGAGCATTACTCAAGAAAGCCAAGGATTGCAATCTTTATGAAGACGGAGAGTGTCATCTTGGGCCTCACTTTCCTGCAAATTAAAGAGAACCGTGCGTTTAGAAAAAGAAGAAGAAGAAGAAGAAGACGAAGAAAAAATTAAGAACATATATTTAAACCCATCCTCAGTACTGTGATTAATTAATGCATACCCATCTGCATGCATGCATGCACGCAAGAGAAAAAAAATATAATTTGCTTCTAAATTATAGAAAGAGAGAGCAAGAAAAAAAAATCATGCTCTCACAACCATATATATGTGTGTGTGTGTAGAACCATATAAATATTTAAGGTGATTGATATTGGTGAGGATCTATAATCTAGAGGGGATGAAGGGGTCCTTAGCTTGTGGGGATGAGAGAATGCATGGGAAGAGAAGAAGGGTACCTCTCCATGAAATAGGCAAAGGGAGCGATGGCGATGGTGGCGGCGACGTGCCTGTAGACGACGAGCACGTAGTGACTGAGGCCCTTTTTGAGACAAAGGGAAGTGATAATGTACATCCCAGCAAACCCAAACTGGAGGAAGATCATGGAAGCATAGGGTTTGGCCTTGCTCATGAAATTCCCCATAGACCCACTTCCCTTCAAGCTCTCCATCTCTCTCTGACCTCTCTCTCTCTCTCTCTCTCTTCAGCTAAGCTGAAGTTGCTTCCTTCCCTTCCCTTCCCTTCCCTTCCCTTCACTCCCAACTAATTAATGTGCCACAACATTTGTCATCCCCCCAGATGAAGGCGGGTTTATATAGAGGCCGTTGCCCCCCTTGCTTTCCAAATGAATGAATCCCCCCACCCAGATTCCCCTTATCCATAAAATCAGGACCGGGCAAAACCCACTGTCCCACACACAACACTCTTTCATTCTATGGCCATGAGATAAAGAGGAGCTTCCTTCCTATACTCTGCTTGTAATTTTATTACGTCTCCCTTAACTTTTCATTAAAATAAGTTTTAATGAAGCAAAAGGAAGGGGGTCTCCCTAATGAAATTATTAGGGGTTTTAGTGCATGCTGATGTCTTATACTTGGTGCAGTTTGGCAGGTTTTGGCTGGTGCGCTCAAATTAGGATCGCAAGGCCGAATTGGCGTAGCTGTTGAGATACCACCTTATCCGACATGGGTAGTGTTGGGTGCGCACATTATAAAGAAATGAAAAATCAAAACCCCTTTCTTTAATTTGATCCATATATATATATATATATATATATATATATATATATATATATATATATAATATATGTATGCATGGAATATTTAGGGCAACCCAGAGACATCTATGTATCTTTTGTGGCTGTCAAATTGATCGAATTCCCATTTCCAATTCCCCTTCATCTTTATTTGTCTGGACTCAATCTCAACTGTAAAATCATGGAGTATCTAGGGAACCAATTTTTGACTCTTGCCGGGTTAATTAATTAGTGTGATCCGACGAGGAACCGAAAGATCTTGAAATGCTTTGCAAAGTCATGATCCGTCGAATTCTAGGCCACAAGTAATTCATCATAGGCAGGCAGGCTGCGCCCGGTTAACGATTTCGTAATTTGATTTCGCACATAGTCTTCTTGTGATTTGCTGCTACATAGCTAGGTTGTCATATAAGCACGCACTAGATCATGAGTACCATGTCACACAAAGGTAACAAAGAATTAACTGATAGTTGAGTTCTAATTACATAACATGAGTTAATACTAGTTAGTTACCAATTAGCTTGATTACAGTACTGATGTTGATGATGATGACTAGCCAATTAATTGTTATCTTCACATCTGGCTCATCAGCCACAATTAATCATGGAGTAGTACTAGTCCCTTTCCATTTCTTTTCTAAAGATTTAAGCAAACGTTCCCTGCAGGACCCAGCTGTTATATAAGAAAAATTAGTTCATGTCACAGATTCATGGCCTGTGTCCACCTTAAAGTGTCTGAAAGAGCCCCTTCATGGATGGGTCACTTTATAAGTGCATTCCATTAATGCATCTCCATGGGGGATGGACTCCATTCTTGGCTAATTATTATTAATCAAATGTACGTAGAGACATCTTCCATGCTTAAAACCTGATTATTAACAGGGGGAGGTGAGGGGGGGAGTGTAACTTGAGAAATGTCGAAGCCGCCTGCTTGTACCTTTTTGTACAGGTTTATTTTAATTAACAACCCATTAGTTTAATACCCACATGAAATATTATACATATAAATATAGTTAGCATAAGCCTATAGTTCATGAACACATTTATTTATCAATTTTTCTTCAAGTTGGATGTGATTAGGAATGTTGGTGACCAAGAATAATCGAATGTCTTAATGGGTATATATTTTTCTGTATGCATGTCAATCAGGAATAAATCTCATGAGAATATTTATCAGAAGCAAGCATTCTCCCACAACAGAAGAAAAGACAGATTTAATTAAATGCATTGTACAAAATTTTGAAATACTGTTTACAGCACCTTGAAGTTTGATGTCGTGATCGTATTAAAAGTGTAGAATTGACAGTGGGGAAGATAAGCTCAAATTAAAGTTCCCAAGTTATTTTCAGAGTGTATTCTTTGAATTAGGAGACTGTGATGATACCGATCGATATAAATGGACGGTTCATTAAAAGTTGTATTATTGATCATATTTTCGTCGCAGCCGTCCACTTGTCAAAACACTGCTTGAGCACTTTGGAGTGAATTGAAAGAGTTATCTTTTTTCTTTTTATGTATATTTTTGTTCTATTCTTGGTCCACACTTTTTTTGTACTGAGTTTTAGAGTACTAGTGATTTAAGCCCAAACAGTTTTTCATTACCAACGTGTTGCATGCATTATCAATTTTAACCTGTTGCATGTCTATGTTAATAATACTTTTACAAAAGTAGAGACAATTGCAACATAAAGCTCCATCACTAGTCTGCTAAATGCTAAAATGTGGCAACCTTTCACAATAATATTGTCAAAAAGATGTTTGACCGGTCAAAGACGATTGACCAGTCAAACACTTTCTAGAAAAGATCTTATCATAGAAGAGATGGAGATGTGGGTTCAATTCCTGATTTGTGATTTTTAATGGTGAAATTAACATGTATGGTTCATTGATGGATTGTTCTGCAGCTTCTGCTTAATTTTCTGTCATTTGATATCATCCCATTTGACAAAATGCAACATTTGTTAGTGAATTTAACCTACAATTATAATGACAATTAATAAAACCTACTGATTCATTTTCTTCAGCCAATGCATTCTAAAGGGTCATTATAAAAGGGTAGCTAATTAGAAAATGCAGCTAAAGAATGGTGATATTAATTTCAAGACTATATAGCAAAGATATATTCCATGTATCGGTGTGTTAAATGTTATATTGTGGCTGTACCACGTACGGTAGTATGGACACCATGCATGATTAATTAGCAAAATGTGAGATCCTTAAACACAAAGCAAAGCACAAAGATTAATTATTCTTCCGTTAATTAAACGCGAGCGAGCTAGCTAGAGATTATGATATATCATGAAAGTAAAGGACCCAATAAATTAAATAAGAGGTTCCTCCATCCACTGATTAGTACTGTTGCTTCTGATGACGTCCTGAATAAAAGTGGAAGCCTCTAGGGGAGGAGCCTTTTGGAGCTGGTACATCTCCTTAAAGCTGATTAAAGGAGAAGCATTCGATCTGCTTGATCCTTTTCTTTCTTTTTCTCACCCTCCTTCACAGACCCACATCGACCCACTTTTGAGTTTTAATAGGACACGTACGTTTGTAGCCGTCACACGGTCAATTTAATAGCTTTTTCCCAATCTTTAGAGGCCTCAAATGTGTTGGCCATAACACAAAAGCTTACACCCATGCACATCCCATATATGATCAATCGTTGGATGAAAAGCTCTGCCTGGGACTGGAGGGTCTGGATGAGAGACGAAGATAAGATGAACTGATCATTCCCTGTACATGTTTTAATTAATACCCGCAAGTGATTAATACAAGACGTCTTTGAACGGAATAAGTAACTCAAAAGATCTTTGAAATTGATGGAGATATATATAGCAGCAAGATGAAGTCATTTTAATATATTTTGCGTCATTAATTTATAAAGAGAGCCATAGACTTTAAGGGTGAAAAAAAAAGTAAAAATTCTAGCATGATTGAGTGTTTGGTGGCATTGGGTGCTGTAAGAATCCGGTACCGGCCACCATATCAAATGTAGTTATGCAGTGCAGAGGAAAATGTAAGTCGATTTTTGCCATTTCTCGTTTAACCAGGATATTGTACGTAGTAGATAGAATAAAGATTTGATTCTGAAATCTGTCTGGGCGGGGGTAGAGAACACTTTACATATATATATATATATATATATGAAGTAAAAAGCAAGACAATTCTGTGAAGTATTTGAAGCAATATATATTACATATGACTTGTGACAAGATATTCGATTAGGGAATAAATAAATAAACTTGGGTGCGTAGACCCTTATATATGTATCCGGATTATTCCTCTCCTGATCATGTACAATCATTCTGGAGTCATTCTCTGCTGCAACATTAAATGGGCGTAGTGGAAGTGGATAGCACCAAAATTAAAGAAAGGAGTACTATATATAGTGGCTGTTGAAGAGTCCACGAAGAAGTACAGTTCCATGCAACTGTAGTTGCTACATCCCCGCCCTACTCGAACAGAATTTGTTCCCCAACCATTGCGTCGCTTTTTCATTTCTCTTTCGTTTTTATCTACCAGGTGCGTTGTGTAGTTGGCCTTAGTGCGTTCAAGTGTTGGACAGTAGAAGCTTTTTCCAACAAAAAATTATGAGAGACGACGCAAGATCGAGCTTGCTTCCACTACTGATCGATATCTCTCTCTCTCTCTCAGTTGCTCTCTCTCTCTCTCTCTCATTTGCTCTCTCTCTCTCTCATTTGCTCTCTCTCTCTCTCATTTTGTTATGGTATTCATCAGATAAGTAAATTTTCATTTTCTTTCATTATTGAGACGTTTTATTCCAAGGAAAACTTAGCCCAAGAGTCGAATTATAATTTTGAAAAAAGTTGATAAAAGCAAAATTAAATATCAGTCAGTATAAGTAACTATTTTGAAGTCGATCGTATGAAAAATATTTTTGATTTATATGAGTTTCAGTGGGTAAAACATCCAAAAAAGTAACTTTAAATTTATATCCCGAACAACATATTCCACATAAGACCAACAACCCATTTTGGTTCAACGTTCAACCACTTGTTGAACCAGCAGCCATGCCTCTATTTATGGCTGGCCAATATTTCAATGACAAAAACCATCCTTATTTTTTTCTCATATCACATACTAGCATCATAAACCTATACTATAACCCTCACACAGATTAAGAAAAAATTTTCAATATATATATATATAGATTGTGGCCGGATTAATTAGCTTGGTATATTACTAACTAGAAGGATTCATTACGGTCATCTGATCGGGTGGAGGAACATCAATGGAGATTAATTCAACTGTGTTCTTCTTCTGGTGTTTAGAATCAGTTCCAACCTCTGGTAACTCGGTTATTGATGTTGAAACCTTGTAGTCCTTGCTTTTTCCCCATACGACGGAATAGAGTCCAATCACTATGATAATTGCTCCGATTACTCTGTAAAAAGATCATTAGAGAAAAAAAATTAAGATTAATTAGGGAGTAATTAATCTATTAATATTATATGGTGCAATATTTAATAATGCCCATGTATGTATGTAAATAAGTAGTTAGTGGATATAAGTACCCTCCCAAAAAGATTTGCTCTGATAAGATAAAAGAACCCAAGACTGCAACTATGATCATGCTCAAAGGACTGAAAGCTGATATAAAGACAGGCCCTCTTGTCTTCATCACCACACCTTGCACATAGTAGGCAATCCCGGAACAAACTATTCCCTGTCCAAGAAGCATCAAATTAAACATGTTTGTTTTAAGCAATAATATTCAAATATGGAGCATATATTTCTTTCTAAAACAAATGCATGGGAATCCTATTCAAATATGTCTATATATATCTGCCCTCACTAGGGGTGGTCACCCGGTCGAATTTTCTAGGTAACTCAACCTGACCTGACTCAAAAAATAGGGTTTGGAGTCCCAAATCCAACCTATATATATATATAGTACCATGGACGGGTACAGATTTGGGAATGTAAACTGGAAGAGGGTTCGTAAGAGATTGTATATGTGTATTTCTTACAGCATACACAACTGTTAAGAGCTTTGTATCCCATCCAATAGACCAAACTTCCATGTTGCCGCGCTCCATGACCAGTCCCACTACTGCACCTTCAATGGCACCCGCCAAGCATATCAGAGCTGTGAGTGAGAGCTCTGCTGGGTAGCTTCTCAATGTGAACGCCTGCATAACCAGGTCCATAATCCAACATATAAGAGCAATGAGTAAAATGAATATTAGCATATTAGTTGGTAAGATACTTCCTAACTTAGACTTGTCACCTGACCCGCCAATAGGGTTTGACAAGTGATTTATTTAGATTACCTGCAATATGATGAAACAAGCCCAACATAGACAACCTGCTGTGAGCATGAGTGAACCCTTCATCCATTCTTTCTTCACCACTTCTCCAGTGTGACCCTCACCGCTTATTTTTCTCTTGGAACCCATCAGATCTAAAACGGGTCCTTTGCACAGGGTCATGACCATTGCCCCAGCTACAGTAACTAGCGTGCCCATCACCTTTGCCACTCCGGGTGCTTTCTTCAAGTTCACTTTCTCCATTCTGAAAAATTCCAAAAAATTTTAAATATATATATACTCCCACATGATCAGTATATAAGAGATATATAACAAGTACTAGGGCACAAGGAGATGTGTCTCATTACCTGAATATACAAGCCAATAGAAAGGTTAGGGCCGGAAGGACATTAGTCAAGGCAGAGGAGAAGGATGCTGACGTCATTTTGAGGCTTGTATAATATAAGTTCTGGTCTATTACAGGTCTGTAGACAGCAAAGATAATGTGTGAATGTGTTGTCAGTTTGTTAATTTATATATATTCAAATTAATGAGATAAATACATAGTAATAGTAATCGAGTACTGGGAGGTAGGAATTTACTCTAATAAACCAAGCCCCAATATCTTAAAAAAGGTAGAAAGTGTCATTTTAGGCCTGATCTTCCTATAAAATAAAATAAAAACTAAAAAATATTAGTGTAAAGGAGAGAGAAATTAAGAGAGACTAAAGAAAAAAAGAAAGAGAAAGATCTAGAGAGAGAGAGGAGAGAAAGAGGAGAGAAAGAGGAGAGAGAGAGGAGAGAGAGACGAGAGAGAGGAGAGAGAGGAGAGAGAGGAGAGAGAGGAGAGAGAGGAGAGAGAGGAGAGAGAGGAGAGAGAGAGGAGAGAGGAGAGAGAGAGAGAGAGAGAGAGAGAGAGAGAGAGAGAGAGAGAGAAAGATAACTAGAGAGAACTAAAGAGAACTAGAGAGAGATATAGAGAGATCTAGAGAGAGATCTAAAGAGACAGAACTAGAGAGAGATCTAGAGAGAGATCTAAAGAGACAGAACTAGAGAGAGATCTAGAGAGAGATCTAAAGAGACAGAACTAGAGAGAGATCTAGAGAGAGATCTAAAGAGACAGAACTAGAGAGAGATCTAGAGAGAGATCTAAAGAGACAGAACTAGAGAGAGATCTAAAGAGAAAGAACTAGTGAGAGATCTAAAGAGAGAGAACTAGAGAGACCTTTCAAACACAATAGCAAAAGGAGCGATAACTGCCATAGCTATGACATGGCGATACACCACGAGTACATAATGACTCATGCCTTTATTTAAAGCTATGGTAGCAATAATGTTCATGCCCGCATAGCCACACTGCAGCCATACCACAGCCATATAAGGCTTCGCCCTCTGTATGAACCCTAATACATCATTCCCTCCCATTTCCCCAGAATTAATGTATGACTAATTAGCTGCAACTACTACTACCCCCAAAGACTCAATAGAAAATGATCAGCAACCAGCTTGGTGTAATGCAAAACGCCCATGCATCTCTCTTATATATATACTCCCCAATGCTAGCTACGTTCAAAACCCATTTGGATACAACCACGTCTCAATCTAGGGACTCCATTACCACCCATTTAGGTTATGTTTGCATACCCATTTTCTCAAAACCCAAAACGAGGAGCCCTAGCCGCTTGAAACAGCTCCATGCCTCTCCATGTATGACCCTTCATCGTGCTCCCTCGTATATGGCTCTCCCACTCAAGATTTTAACTTTAAAAGTTCTGTGCTGAGAAGGCCTGGCCACCCATTCATACTTTAATTAATACGTGACACATTTTGGTATGTGAAGATTGCATCACCGAATATAATGATCAGTATCTGAAGAAAAAAATCGTCGCAGGTGATCTTGGTTAGTGGGATAGAGCAACTCGCCGCCGTGAATTAATATGATTAAAATAGTACTGAGACTTAGTGTCATCGATGTCAAAAGGAAGACGAAGGATGATGCTGAGTATTAATGGCCAGGTATTTGATGTTGACAATTAACCAGTGGATCCGGAGAAAAAAACTGAGCCGTAAACTTTGTGGGAGATGTATCCTTAATTGGTTTGAAATTAATGTTACTTTTGATTACCCCCTAGCTTCTTCCACATTAATATTTTGTAGATATCTGTTGGCTCTTCTAGTGGCTCTCCTTCTTCCATCTTATGTTAATTCCTAGTGGCTCTCCTTTTGTCCCAAAAAGCAGCCTTCGTGTCTTTCTTTCAGGTCTACTAAGCACTGATATGGATTGATCATTTGGGCGGAAATATTCTTATGGATTTAGGAAAGAAATCAAAACCACTTTCTTCAAGACAATGAAGGTTCAATATAGAACAGAAACACTGATCGATGAGGAGAAAGAGAGATTTGACATGTTACAGTAAGGGCGAGTATATATTCAAGCTTTCTTAATTGGTTGGAGATCATCACTGACGACCAAAAATGAAGGTGCTAATTAAATCAAAACAGTGATCTGTTGGAATTCCAAATAGTAGACACAACAAAACTTTGGAGGTTGCACATGGATAGGCCTGTTAATGGGAATGAATGTGGCCCATTAGGTGAAAACCTTACTCAAAATATGGGGGTTGGGGATGGGTCAGGTTTGGATCGGGTTTTTAAAAACGAAACCCAACCCGACTTGTACAACCTGAAACTCGAACCCGCGAACAGGTTTTGGAAACCAGCTGACCCGAATCCGGCCTAATCCCTTGTCATGCAAACCCAAACCCGACCTGACCATATGATCAAAACTTGATGGGTTTTCATAAAATTCGATGCGACCTGCCTCGACCCTCTCCTACAAAAAATTCAAAAAAATTGAAAATGTATGAAATATCTGATAAAAAGTAGTAGAAAAAGGAAGTTCATAATACAAAAAACACTTTTATCTTGAAAAAATATTTAAAATTATGGTGAAATGGGTATAATAGTATAAAATCCCAAGGTTTTATTCAATGTTTTATCATGAGTCGCTTTGGCCGAGTGGTTAAGGCGTGTGCCTGCTAAGTACATGGGGTTTCCCCGCGAGAGTTCGAATCTCTCAGGCGACGAAATTAAATGGGTTTTTTTCTTTTTTGTAAATGTATGAACCATTGGGTTTCAATCTAATTAAATGCATGGAAAAATGTTACTATAGGAGGTTATAAAATAAGAACTTTCCCTTCTTTATTCAATCTTTTAATTGAGCAATATTCACCAAAAACATAAAAACTCAATGAGCTAATCGGAACCCTAATCAGGAAGACGGATCCCTCAGCTACCACCACAAACCTCCAAAAAAATCCAGAATTGATTTTGCTTCATACAAATCATCACCAGCGATAATAAGTCGCATACTCATGAAATTCAAAGATTTTGAAAGTGATTTTTCAAAGAGGAGATTAAGATATAATACATATTTAACCGTTGTGTATAACTTTAGTTACATAATTACCAGTGTTCAAAACTTGACATCTAAATCTAATTAACGGTGAAAAAACCTGTGGGTGCATGCCTAGAGATTCATTTCCTTAAAAATATATAATATTACGATACTTCTTCTTAAAATCAATATTTCAAATGATTAATTTTCTTCCCTTTTTTTTTTTTTTTTTTTTTTTTTTTTTTTTTTTCTTTCTGTTTGAGGGTGCTCTATATAGCTCCTCCTCACAAGGTGAAAAAACTAAACCGAACCCGGGTTACTTTTTCAGGTTGTATCTGCTGGACGAGGTAGGTCCCATTTGACACAACATATATTATACAAACTGAATATATATATAGTACTTATGTTTAATTCCAAAACTTTTGTGAGTCACTCGTTCGTTTCAGATATTTTCTAACCTCATTGTATTGTATAGCTCAAAGTTCCTTAGACACACCACGTTGCTACACATGGGATATATTGTGGTCGCCTTAAAAGCCCCTTCCCATGTCCCACCACAACACTAGTACATTACTGCTGTTAAATGCATGTAACTATATTGGTCCCTGGTCTCCAGTAACATATAATATCACTCATTTATACGTATATATATATATATATATATATATATGTATGTATATATAATTATATGCTCTCTATATGTACAACAAGATTGGCCCTCCCTCCCAAGGAGGCCCCAGATGAAGATGGAGGCCCTTCTTGCCCAACTCTCCTACCTCTCCGACCAGGCATCATCGCAGGAGAAGAAGAACTTCGACCCGGGTATGGTGGAAGAACTGATGGAGCTCTTCCAAACAGAGGTATATCCTTCCTGGAGTTCCTTGGATGATGAAGCTCGCAAGGCCGTGGAAGCTGAAGCCTGCAGGATCTCTCTCGAAGAATTACCTCATGAAGATCACAACCTCAGATATTCGCTTTCTGAACCCGGAAAAGAAGCCAAGCAAGAGTACTCAAAAGGCAAATGATCAACTGGGTTTGTGATGCGGCCGGTGCAGCTAGCATTAATTGAAGAACATGAGCCAAATGATCGGAAAGTCTGAAACCAGGTGCACGATCGAACTGCTCTTCCATGAAGTATTCTGATCGGAATCAGGTAGGCTGCCTGGTATATATATATATATATATATATAATTAGTTTATTTCTCATAAAAAAAAAAATATATTAGAAGATTTCTGAATGATATTCAAGTTTTTTTTTTCTTTTTTTTTATGTGGAGGATATCCATTTGAGATATGGTTATGTCTGGGTTTGATTGATCGAGAAGGCTGCCTCCGTTTGGTGACTTGGAAAACATTAAACTAGGGGGCCCAACGTGGGCCACTTTGGTTGGTGGCTTTGTGCATGCATCACCAAGCAATATAAAACTGAGACATAGAAAAAGCGGGAAAAAAAAAAGTTATATAAAAATAAAAATTAATATTTATATAAGTAGGGATGATTATTAGAGTTATAAAAACCGGACCAGACCGGCCGGTCCAGCCCAGTGAACCAGAACCGGAGGCCAGTTCGGTTCTTATTGACTCAGTCCAGTTTATTAATTATAATAATCACTTATTTTGTTTTATTATCTATATAAATATTAAATATATACAAAATATAGAGTATAATATTCAATGGTTGAACCGTTAGTCCAACCCAATCTAACAAGTTCAACCCGGTTCGGTTTTTAAAACATTGATACATATTTCTTATGTGCTTTTTAAACCAGCAGCGAAAAATTCAATTTGAAAATCCGTCCCCACCTTGCGGGGCAAAAACCAGAGCCTGGATCCGGTGGCCAAAATGCAGCGTGGCCAAAGCGAATCACGGGGCACCACATCAGCCCCATACAGGTAATTTTGTGACGTGGTGCCCCGTGATTCGCTTTGGCCACGCTGCATTTTGGCCACCGGATCCGGGCCAAAAAAAACCAAACCTGAACTCACTTTAAGAGGGTCGGGGCATGGCGGGCGGGTGCCCCTGTTTTCGGGAACCTGTTGTCATCCCTAATTATGCTCGAGGTTTGGTCTCGAAAAAAAGGTAACCAGAATGCATAAACATCACTAAGAAGTAAGAACAATGTCACAGTTGAGTTGAAAATGACCAATTTTAAGTGGCAAAATAACACCATTCCATGTATATATATATATATATATATATATATATAAATATTTACTTGTTATAAGAGAAGATGCATATGTGTCTAATACCATGACTCTAAAGAAAGTCTTGTTGTTGCATAACTTGTTGGGAGACCATCAAATAAATTTTACTCAAGGAAGGCAACTTTCCAAGTATGTGTGAATGAATTGTGCCATAGTATCTAATACGTGCACCATAAAAAACTGATAGATCTTTACAAGGAGCTCCACTTAAGAATCAACTTCATCCCCTGTTGACTTTAATTTTACTAACTTTGCATAGATAATTGATATCTGAACATAAAATTTTGGATAGTCAGAAAATTAAAAATGGTCAATGAATTTTTAAGTAAAATATGATGATTATAATAACATTTAAGAGAAAGTACAAAAATAATTTACATATATAGAATACATTGCTCCATACCAATTTTCAAGTGACAATACTCCTCTCTATATGGTAGCCAAAATAAATAAAAGTATAAGTAAAATGTGTGAACTCTCATAACCAATGTTTTAAAAACCGAACTGACCATTCAACCGCCTCTATGTCCGATTTTGGTTAAACCTAGTTAGACTGGGTTGGACCATTTTATATTAAGCACCATACTTTATATATATTTAATATTTCTATTATAAAAAAAGGCAAAAATAATGCGAGTTATAGTGAACTAGGCCGAGTCAATAAGAACCAGATTGGCCTCTAATTTTGGTTCAATTGAATCAAACTAGTCGGTTCAGTTCGGTTTTTGAAACACTGAATAGATGAACTTTTCAAAAGTCTAACATATCGGTCGATAAGGGAGCGTAACCTATACCGCGACAACATGAAAATCCAAGGACGAGTAACAAATCAAGTCAATCAACTTTTGATTTTGTTTTACTGTTCTAAACTATGTAACTTTCAACTCCTAAACCAAATGATCCTATGCATATGGGGGGGTTTAACAACATGATATATATATATATATATATATATATATGATATAAAAAGCCTCAGGCCACTAGCAGCTGTTGCAGCTCCACTACTGTTACTGAGAGAATTTCCTTTTTTTTTCTTTTTTTTCCTCCACAAAGGGTGTCAGAAATTGCAGACCCAAATCTGATACTGCAAAATTTGTTACAGGCAGCAGTTCCTGTGCAACTTGTTTGACACATGGGTGTGTCTAGCTGAAGAAGGTAAGAATCCCTCTCAAAGTCCCCAATCGATAAAGCTGGAATAAAGCCCCTGCTCCTTCACCTCATAAAAAATAAAAAAAAACACAGAGAAACGGTCCCATGATCCTCCCATCTCTCTCCAATAATTCCCCATTTTTTCTCAGTTTTCGATCTTCTCTGTAGTAGACTGTAAATCAGAAATTTGACTGAACCGAGTCACCGACGGGGGTATATATATATATATATATATATAAAAGGTGTAGGATCGGCGAGCGAAGCAGACCCAGATCGAAAAAATGGAGGCCCTTCTCGCCCAATTCTCCTTCCTGTCCGACCAGGCGATGCGGGACAAGGACTTCGATCCGTCGACGATCGAGGAGCTGATGGAGCTGTTCGAGCAGGAGGTGTACCATTCGTGGAACTCCATGGACGCGGAGGCTCGGAAGGCCGTCGACGAGGCGGAGATGTCGCTGAAAGAAGCCGAGGCGTACCTCGACTCGCTCCTGGAGTCTTCCCTGGAGGAGTTCCGGGAATTCGAAAAGGAGGCGGAGCGGGAATCCAAGACTGAGATGAATGGGCTTGTTCGCGACGCTAATGCGGCGAAGACGATGGGGGAGATGATCGGGAAAGCTGCGACTACTTACTCCAACAAGTACATTGAAGCTGCCCTCGCTTCCGCCACTGCTTCCGTGAAATCTGCGCGTTCGAAGGTGCATCCCTCTTGAATGTGTTTGGAATCGAGAAAATAAAGGCATGGATCATGAATCCGGCCGTTTGTCAACGATATGTAGCTTGTATTGCTTCGATTTTCGATCAGATATTACAAGGGTTTAGCGTTTTTTCTGGATCAAATGTAAAGATCGTTCCTGTAAATTCTTTATGAAATTTGGAAGGTTTGAAGAGGAGACAAAGATCCGGTTTTTTTAATTTCGGGGTTTTTTCGTTTTTTTTTTTTTTTTTTTTGTCTAGGGTTTTGAATTTGATTCTTTTGTATGATGTTTTCGATTTGGTAAACTGAGAAAGGCGGTTCGAGGAATTCGTGGGAACTTTTTGAGAAAGGATGCCGGGTCGGGCGGGGGGTCTTGTGGGTCATCTTTGCAGTTGGTGGCTTTTGTGCGTGCCAGCGCAATGTGGCTTTGTGCCGGAGCCGAAAGGTGATCCTTAAAAGACTTGGAAAATGTAATTTTTATTTTTTTTCTTAACGGTTTATATTTTACAATATATTCGAATAATGTAACCCTCATCGAGGAACATTTCATCCATGTTGCGCTAGCTCATGTATTGTAACTCCTATTGCTGCCATGTAGACTTAAACATGAGACAAGGATGCTCTAGATGAGACCACTTAGAGTTATGGCTTCTCTTTTATAAATTAAAATTTTTAAATGTCATAAATGTGTAAACACAAAAGAGAATGTATGTATGTAATTCAAGACAAAGTTAAAATAAATAATAAAAAAGAAATTTGCGCTCCTCTTTATTAATAATATTGAAAACCCGAACCTAAGACCTCCGACAGTAATAACTCCCATGGACCACCGAGCTATTGCCCAAGTTCTTAAGGAACAGATTTTGTTGCCAATGAAAGTGGGCAATAGCATAGCTAAATTTTACAGGGACACTTCAAGAGTATCGCTTGCCAAATGAGTTTGTGTTGGGTTTTTATTTTATTTAGTCTGACAACAAAAATTATACTATAACCTTGTAAACTATGTTAGGATTAATTTTTTTCTTATTATAACCTTTATATATTTTTTTTAAATTATATACTAAACGGGTCTACTGGGGTTTTTGAAAAACAAATTCATACCCACTCCAAACTTGTGACAGGTTTTCCAAGGAAAAACCGTCCCTACTCTGCGGGGCAAAAGCAAAATGTAAAGTCGCTTTAAGTAGGTTAAGTGGGGGCGGGTTCCCTAGTTTCGGGAAGTCGTTACTATCGGCCGAAAGCAACCTCTTTTATCGGTGATCGTCCACCTTCATAAAGTGAGCTTTACAAACGCCTTTTACCTGGTGCTACTGTAAAATAAAATCAATGTTAAGAAAGAATTTAAAGTGACTAACACTAAATTTTGAGTAAATAAAGTCTTTGAATTATTTTTATTATGTCTAGAAATTATATATATATATATATATATATTTATTTATGTTTAATTATATACTAAACGGGTCGAGTAGGTTTTTTGGAAAAAAAATTCATACCCACCCCAAACTAGTGACAAGTTTTCTAAGAAAAACCCGTCCCTACTCTGCGGGGCAAAAGGAAAATGCAAAGTCACTTTGAGTAGGTTTAGTGGGGGCGGGTTCCCTAGTTTCGGGAAGTCGTTACCATCAACCAAAAGCAACTTCTTTTATCGTTGATCGTCAACCTTCTTAATTACCTGGTGTCAATGTAAAGTAGAATCAATGTTAAGAAAGAATTTAAAGTGACTAACACTAAATTTTGAGTGAGTAAAGTATTTGAATTAATTTTATTATGTCTAAACATTATAAATAAGGAGAAACTAATGTCTTAACCCTCCCTAAGTAGTCAAATATAATAAATTACTAAATAATTGTTTTAAAAGGAAATTTTAATAATAAAATTTTCATTAATTATAACAATACCAGGCTAGGGAGACGAAAAAAAATGAATATTTAGTTAAATTCAATGTTTTAAATCTACACTTGTTTCCTCGAAAAACCTGTTGTTCGCGAAGTGGTGCAGCCAATTGATTAATTCAACAAAGTTATAGAGAAATTTACAAGTTTTGTATTGGATTGAGAAATTTTGCCTGTGCATTCTCCTAGTTTTCCTCTTATTTGATAATCGTGTTGGTTGATGGTGAAGTCATTGATTTCTGGTGATTCGGCAACGAAAGCTTTAAGAACTTTGAGTGAGTGTACACAAGCAGTCGATGGACTTAGTCGGCTAGGTAGAAGTGTAGGTGTTCCATATATTTCAGCATGTTGACGTTCCTCACAATGGTGTGAAGCTCCTTCGACTCCTTCGACAAACTTGATGAAACTTCGACGAACTGGCAGGTTGAGCGAATGTGTTTCTAGCACAAGAGAACTTGAGAACTTGAGAACTCTTCGAACGGTATGGGTGAGATTCAGGCCTCCTGGAGATTTGATGGCGAGTCACGAACTCCGAGAAAGGGAACACGAACTTTCAATGGACTTAGTCGACAGGACAAAAGTATTTGTGTTTTGTGTATTTCAGCTTGACGTTTTCACAGTCGTGTGGAGTTTCTCGATGAACTGAATGCTGCAATTTGACAAACCTCCAGTTGGCAGAGTTACTGGCGTGAAAACTTCTTTGGACTGAGATTTTTTGAACTCCTGGATCCCCATCATCCCTCCTCTTAGGCGTCTGGCCTCTAGCTATTTTTAGCCAGAGAGTGAAGGTGTGTTGAGGTCGAGGATCGGGATCCTCGTTTTTGTTGCTCCCCGAGAAGGGGAGTGAGAACTCAGTGATTTTCTCTTGCTCTTCCTCCACCGATCCTCAAAAGGGGGATCAAGGAGGATACGTTCCTTTTTTTACTCTTTTGGTTGAGCTAAACTAGGACTGGTCAATCTACATGGCAGATAGGTGGTTTGTTGATTTGGTGATGACGACGGGGAGACGATGACAAATTGGCGATGATGACGGCGAGAGGATGACAAATTGGCGATGACGATGACGACAACGTGGCTAAGCAATGCACCCGATGGTGGGTTGTTAATCGATGATTCAGTGAGTTATGGGCCGTTGGTGGGCTTGCGACGAGCGAATGGATGAACAGACCGATGGTAAACCTGTGATGGACGAATGGTAAGCTGCTAGACCAGAGAGCGGGCCGTTTAGATTTTGGCATCTACAACACTATGTTCAGTTTTGGTTGAACCGGATCAGTTGAATATTATATACCATACCTTACGTATATTTAATATTTTTTATAAAAAATAAAAATAATGCTAGTTACTAAGTCAATAAAAACCAGATTGGTCTTCAATTCTGGTTCAACGGGCATTAGTTAAAGAGGGTTCAAAGCATATGGTGCATGATCCCAATTTTTAAGAGGACACCTCTTTTTTTAACAGATAAAAATAATTAAAGCTTGTGTTTAAACTTTAAACAACTCAATCCTGAACAATGATTTATAATTTGTGTGTAATTTTCTACAAAAATGACTAATTCATGCCATTATCACCTGTTCATTTATCTAAGATTAAATACATAAATGATGTTGATACATTTAATATTTTGTTTAAGTATTATTATATATTAATACCCAAGTGTTGAATCTTCTAAGTTTCACTTATCCCGTCGACGGCATTTTCTCGACCAATGAACACCGTTTTTAAGACACATCCAAATCCGGCGGGCAATCTGAGAACTTTTTAGCGCAGGAGAAAACGATCGGGAGTCGAGGCTCCAGCGGGCAATCTGAGAACTTTTTAGCGCTGGAGAAAACGATCGGGAGTCGAGGCTCCAGCGGGCGACGAGGGGACTGCTCAGTGCCGGGGAAAACGATCGGAGAGGGGCAGCCTCCATCACATTTCGAGCTTCGCCGAGCACTCTGCCCGGAGAACATGGTTTTGTGGGTCTTTGGCTACGGGTCTCTCATTTGGAAAACGGGCTTTCCATTTGATCAACGACTCGTTGGATTCATCAAAGGGTATCGTCGTGTGTTTTACCAAGGCATCTCCATTTCTCACTAGTAGTCGTTTTTTTTATTTTTATTTTTATTTTTTTTTATGTGTTGAATTATGATGGGTCATTGAAGTGTATGAATGTTTCAGGCAGTACGGATCATAGAGGAACACCAGAGTATCCGGGCAGAACAGTCACATTAGAGCCTGCAGAAGGTGAAGTCTGTGTAAGTTTTAAACATCCCATGTGGTGCTGTTCTTATCTGTCGCTGCTCTTTTTTGTTTTACATTGGCCCTTTAGCATTTGTCATGAGCAATTGTTTTCGTTTTGCGACATGAACTTTGTCCGAGTATTATATCTACCCCAGTAAGCCTCTGACCTTACCTGAGGACTTGTACTTCATATTCACATCGGGAGTTCAGGCGGTTGATTTCTGAATTAAGAACAAGAAAATGACTGTCTTTCACTGGTTTAACGGTTTGAACTGTGACAAGTAGAAAATGATCTAGTATGTGGATTTGGAATGTCAGTGTCCGTTCTGCTACTCACCACTTCTATCTGTATCCTGATCTTAAGATATGTTTCTTGTGTTCTTTGTAACATTGTCAATAAAATCTTTCCTCAAGCCAGCCAGACCCTTTAAGCATTTGTGCTATAGTATAATTATAGTGCAGTTCGTTGTGAAACCTTTGGTTTGAGAGGTACGTGAGGTTTGTTGGTGCTGACTGTTTTTCTACTCCATGATTTGGTATGAAGTGAGAACCAAACTGGAGACAAGAAGACTTATTGTTATATTATGAACCTAAGTGCTGCTTTCATGTGATGATTTTGCCATCAGGGCTAATTAAAATCCTAGATTTTGCATAAGTTATTATACTTTTTCCATAATTTTACAAGTCTTGATAGCTTAATGAAAGAGTTTGGGATGCATTGTGTTCCATTATTTTGTTAGGTCAGCTCAGTTTCCTTTTAAAAAACTGTAACATCTTATAAATTTACTGCTGTTTCATGTGTTGATTTCATCTTCAGTATATGGCTTTGTTACTACTTTGCTACCTTTTTCTCGATTTATCAACTTCCTGAGTTCTAGTACTGACTAGTCCACAGTTGTTCCATTGTACTTTCTTCATATTTATGTCAAATTTATATATGTTTGTGATTGATTAACTGCCTTTTTCTTCTCCAATTCAGTGGGGTGCTGCATATAGGATCTCTGGTGAGGAAGATGAACAGATTGCTCTGTCGGTAGGTGCTCAAGAGTGTTATTTGTTGAATCTTCAAGCAATGTTTAACTCATTATGCAGTACAATGCTCAACAATTTTTAAAGTTATGTGCAAAATATGCAGACAATTTTTTGCAATAAAAACCTTAAGCAGAAAAACGTATGCTGTAAATGCTGTCATAGGATAGAAGACAAAAATAATTTAAAAGTTCTTTGGTACAAAATCTGTTTTTATGAAACTGAAATAAATGCTTATATTGTGATTCATATTCTCTTGTCTCATCTCAGTGGATAGCTTGGATGGTTAACAATTATCACTGGCAATAATTTTGGTCCACTAGCCTCTAAACACTACGAAAAGGAGAAGGACCCTGTTACATGTCAAATTCTTGAAATTAGGGAAGCCTTTCCCTTTCCTTCAGGTTGAGGCCTCCTTCCTTTTTCTAAACTTTTGAACTCACTAATAGTTTTTCCAAAGTTAGGGAAACAAATACTTGCTCACTTCTACTTCTACATAATTCAACTATGATTATACCATCACAGCAACAGAATTTGTCTATAATGTACGAGAGTTGCAAAATTTTTGGGAAAAAAATGAGTGGAGGAGATTAAGATTTTAAACTTTTTCCTCATAATATTTGTAATTTTAAAAATTACAACTTTACCCTATAAATCCCATTATTTATAAGAAACGGCATGCAAGATTTAGTTTCTGAAGAAACTAACAAGGCCCGATTAATCAGCTTTAGATCGTCTAACACTCTTTAAGATGAAGCTTATAGCTTTACCTTGTTTCAAAAACTGTTTCTCAGTCATTATATCTTTCTTTTGATATGTACGTTTTGTATAACGATTCCTTTTTAATGTCACAAAATACCCTGAAAATTGAAACATTTTGCTATCGCATGTATCTCTCTTGCCGGAGCTTTTCCCTTTCAATTACGATTCTCATCAAAGAAAAGTAAGCTTGGAAAAAAGTCTTTGTTGGAAACTAGATTGAAATAAATTTCCAATACTATATACTATATAACATAAAAGTTCAGAGGTTCAAACTTGTAGGACAGTACTAGTCTTGGACAAAACAAATATTGAAAAGAACATTTAACTCTCCTTCATTTCCTTTCCTCTTCTGCCTATTTTTCTTTATTGTCACATCCTTCACCATCTCTGAACATGCCTGCTCTAATACCATGTTAAAATTTTTGGGAAACAAGAGAGAAGGAGATTAGGGTTTTCTAACCTTTCTTCCCTTTTTATGATGCCAATAATTCTCGAAAGTATGACTTTTCCTCTGCATCCCAAAACTACCGAAAACACTTTCTACCAGAATTAGAGCAAAAGGGTAAGGAGATATACCAGCATGGCTGTCCATTAAGAGCAAAGGGTGGAAGAATCCATGTCCAGGAGTCTTCCTTGGACCAATAGCCACTAAATGACTTGCATCTGAACCTGAGGGACAAGTTCATTCAACTGAGATGATTTGCGTTGGAAAACCCCCTTAATTCTTTCATCCCAAACATCCATGGAATAAAAGCAATTGAAGACTTCTACTTGTTTCTACCCAGAGATAAATAAGTGAACGGGTGATTCTCCCACAATGCTACCAAGTGATCCTGGGACTTCCCAAGAGAAGTTTAATAGACCAGCAAGCCATGACCAAATCTTCCACGTGAAGGCAGTGTATGAGCAGATGTTGCATAGTACCAATTCTTCCTCACACATAGGACAACTTATAGAGGGGACAGGGTCCCTCTCCTTACCAGAATATCCTTAGTGAGAATCTTCCCATGTAGAGCACTCTAAACCTCACCTTCAGGGGGCAGAAGAGTCCAGGCTTTACAACTGTGATGTGGGCCCCTGGATAGAAGACACTCATACATAGATGCAACAGAAAACCCGCCATCAGTGTTGTGCGACTAAATCAATCCATGTGGGACTGAAGTGTCTCTGAAAAAAAATGAGTGCAAAATCCATAGAACTGAACTTAATAGCTTCCTCATCTTTCAAATCTCTGCGGAAGGTGGAACTCTGCTCAATGCTAAGAGGAGATTTACCAGCTATACATCTTCAGCTGAGGCTGAAGTATCTCTAACAAGGCTGTAGAACTCAGGATATATGTTTTGGAGTGGCTTCTCACCCAACCAATGTTCCTCCCAAAAAAGAATGGTTGCCACTACCAACTGCCTATCTTATCTAATCCCAAACCCAACCAGGAGCTTGAAAATGTATCTCCTTTTGCTGCTCTCGTTAGGGAAAAGATTACACATATCAACTCATAATGCAACCTCTTTTGACAGATTAACGCTCTTGACAACACTAGGCAGCTCTTTGGTGTCAAGTGTAAGATAAAACCTGCTTGCTTGATGCCTGAATTACTTACTTTTTCTTCCAATGTTCCATCACAATTGTTGCATTCTTCTTGATCCTGTTACTCACATTTTTGTTTTTTTTTGAAAATCTGTTACTCACATATTCTTTCCCTCTAATTGCAGTACCTAGAAGTAAGAGAGAAGCAGTATGACATGAAGGCATTTGTTGATTTCTATACCGTAAGTTAAGACACTTTTCTTTCTTAAACACCACTTGCCTCCGAAAACTCACAAGATGTAATAATAAAAATTTCCAGGATCATTCTTCTGCCGTTCCTGCAGTATCCGGAGTTTTGGTGTAAGTGGCCGCATGTCAAATCTTTTCCACTTTCAGACACCTTAGTTTCCTAAGTGAGCAACGAGGTCAATCTAATTCTTTATCGGCTAGATATGTTGGCTCACCTGACAAGAAGATCAACAACAATTACCTGGGACCTGCATCAATAGAAGACATGGCAATGTATGATTTCTATGTTTAATAAATCCTTCTAATATGACACTTTCATGATGTTTTTTATCTTCAATTTTATATGATTCTACCCATTTCTCCTGCAGACAAATTGTCAATGCTGAAGGCCCCTCTGGACCTAACAGAGACTATCTCTTCCAGCTTGAAAATGCGCTTATATCTATGGGTAACTCTTCTCGTGCTCATGGCTTGGATAACACAATTGTTTCTAATCTTTAATTCCTTTTTAGTTTTCAAATATATATATTTAGTTCTCCCACAATATTCATTTTTTTCATTTTTATATGTGTAGGCTGTGAGGACAAACATGTGAATGATCTAGCAAATGCTGTGCGGAAAATTCTTTCAGATTCAAAGATTGATCCATGAACAACCATTTTTCTTTCAAGAAAGTGTAAACCAAGAACCTTCTAGTCACTGCTGCCACTCTGCTTCTTGACTTGTGATAATCTTTCTTGCAAATTCCTGGTTTAGTAGTGGGAATAGGCATTGGATAAACTAAGAGATCATGAGAAGAAATTAAGGGATTGATGGATGCCCGCATGATCTTCCAAATTCATATTGAAGAACTAAAGGATGCTCACATATATGATCTTCAAAAGTTGTTTCATGAACTGAAACTGCTGTAATATAGATAAATACATTGTAGTTGGAGGCAATGCCAATGTGCTACTGACGTTTGTGCCAGCTTCTCATCTTCTTTGCTTGCCATGAACTCACTCAAACCTGCAGCAATACAACATTATTATTACACTAAAAGTATTACAATACCTAAAAATATTGTCTTAATGTTTCAATGCAATAAAAGAATCAAATAAAACACCATCCATTGTTAATATGTTATCTTAACATTCAACACTAAGAAAAATCTCTTACAATGATATAGTATCCTTTTTCAGCCACCAAAAAAAAAAAATCGGTTAATAAAAAATTGATTAATATACTATGGACAACAATAATATTTTACCCTTCAATAATAAGTAAAATAGTGGTAAATTTTTTTAAATATTAACTCGCCACTGTGGCTAAGAATTTTTTAAATATATAAAAATTTTCAGAAATAAATTAAAGCAAGAAAAATAGATGTATATAACTCGGCAATGTTTTGAAGCATACAAGGGTTGACTAGCACAGAATAGAATGGCCATGAATTGAGTCGACCGAGTCACGGGTTGAGTCGGCCGAGTTATGGGTTGACTCACTGCGAATATGTGTCCGCTTCAGGCTTCAGCTCCCCCCGGTCATATCCAATCATTGCTCCATTTTTATCGCTTCGGCTGGTCGTCGCGCAATCTCGTACGGACTCGACGCTATTCCGACGGGGCTCTATCTCTCGGACAACGTAGCTAGGGTTATCGGAATTTGACAGAAGTGCGATTCAGCCACGCCGAGAGAGGGGATCATGGTGACGCACGGCGTCCCTGGGATTAAACACCCCTTGGAGGTGGTGGAGACTGTTCTGGAGGTCGCGGATTTGGCATGGAACGCCGTCGAGCACCATCGTAAAGCCGCGGCCGAGTCGCGGCACTCGCCGGACGCCGAGGAGGTCGATTGCTTGAGGTCGGAGAATCTTCGGCTACGTGCTCTCCTGGTGGAGAATCTCCATCTGCTCCAAGACCTCTCTGGGTCTCCTGCACTCGCGACAGATTGCCCTCCAGATGTACGTTGGCTTCGATATTCAAACTGTCTCTTTTCCGCTGTTTACCTGGCATTGTTGTAGGATATGCACTTGGTCGACGGAAAGTGATCTAACAGGAGCTTAGAGGAATGGAAATTTAAAAAGTAATATTAGAAAGTTTGAAACTTGTGTTATGAATAGTAAGTTTAATGGATTTAATTCAGTCTCGTCAAAATCTTCATTAAACCTGAAGCTGCAATTTGGATTCTCACAATGTTGTTATAGTTGAACGAGAACAGAAGAACATGATAAAATCAATGCTAACCTAACTGTCGCAACCGGAATGATTGTTCGGCTAATTGCCTACAGATTTAAATATGAAGTTAATGAAATGATAAAAATTTTAACTAGATAATATTGCAACGGAAAACCTATAAAATTATATTAACAACTTTCAGCGATCAGAGCACTTTATGAATACATATTCTTATTTATACTAAAAAAACCAAAAATCAGCAATCAAGACTGCTCATATAATTTACTTTGCCGCCTATGTCTTCTGGATCCACTAATACTTGTTTTTAGTCCCTTTATACCTGGAACTTTTGGTGGAGGTTAAGAAACTGCAGCTAAAAACAAAGATCTACTTGTTTGAAGGTGTTATGTTATGTTATGAAAAGTCCATCTAAATCTATCATGTTTTTTCAGCTTTATTCTCGTCTTGAAGCTGTGGTGGATTCCTCAAAGTTCTTGGGTCAACTAGAACATCAAAAGTCAACAATGACTCCAAACAACTTCCCTTTCTCAAAAGCGACAGGTTAGCTTTCTTTCACATCTCTACTATTGTAATTTTTTAAATGCTTCTTTGCTTCTATAACTGCCTGCATGATGTTGTTTGACGCAGGTTTTTCTTCAAAATGTGAAAGTATTATCTAAAGTTATAATCAATACAACCCGTACTGGGCCATGAAAAGTAAAAAAGTTGCATTCTAGCTAGGAATCAAACATGGGCGTTGAAGTAATATTAAATGTAAATCTATTTATATCTCTTGTGCTTAAAAGTAATAGAACGAAAATGGCAATCTATCTTTGAATATCACCATTTCTAAATGCTTCTTGGATTTGGTTATTGCAGGGGCTGATCTCCATTTAGTTGAAGTTTTAATTAATGCTGATCAAGATAAACCTAGTTTGTGGGTGTGGGTCACTCATGAAATGGTTCCCTCTACTGCTGAAGAATTGAGTGGAATTGATGATGAAAGCTATGTGATTGTTGATACGGATCAAGTGGTTGATGGAATTGCTAATTTTGTTGCCAGATGCATCATCTCAAATCCCAATGCACAGGTATTGTGATTTAGCTTCTTACTTTGATCTCTACCATTTCCTTTCTAAAAAGGGTTTACATGTTGATTTGAAGAGATTCTCTATCATATCAGTTGATCTATTTTATCATTTCTATGGATTTTTATCATTATGCGTTTTCAAAAAGGTGGATCTAATTATATGTTAATTTGAAAATGCAGAAATTGTCACCAGAGGAGCTGCATAAAAGTAAGTTTCTTCCTAAAGCTTACAAGATGGCTTTCTGATTTGAAGTTTTTGCTGTGTTTCAGTTGTGGGCATATTAGCAATTAGTTCATTTGTTAACCAAAACATCTTAACATTCCAAGTAATATGGTATTATTTACCCAATTTTCTAGAAAATGCTGCAGAAGGATTTTATATGTGGTGCCTTACTGGTCATTAGGGATGTGTTTCATCTCTGACTAAATGGCTTTTTGTGCGCTAATATGTTACATGATGCCCAATGCTGAAACCCATATGTGCTACCCAACTGCACTTGATAGATTATTTTTGCCATACTATGTGGCAGTAAACATCACTCTTTTTTTTATAGTTGTTGCGTAGTTGGTGGTATGATTCATTTAGATTGCTGGTTTAGATTAATAGTGCTGTGAAGTGCAGCTATAGGGATCAAACATGTAACAATGATGTCTATTACTTTTGCTGAATAACCCAATTAAATATTTTGGGAATGATGTAGATCTTTTTATTTGGTAAACTACAAATGCATAACCCAAGCAGGTTGGAGCTCAAATTGAACTGAGTCATAACATGGGTCAACTTTTCCTTGTTTTGGCTTTCAAGAAAAAAACCAAAAAGCATGTCATAGGCAGGTTGCTGGCTCAAGCTCAGTCAATATTGTAATCTGGGAATGGGTGCACCTAATACCCCAATATGATAAAGCATGTGTATCTGCTGCTTTGTAAGGTTGTTTGCAATTTCTTAACTACTGAAAGATCAATGCTTAATTCTAACAGTAGTACCTGAATTGTTTAATTTGATTTGTGTTTAATCTCAACATCATACTGGGAAGGTTTTTAATCAACATCATGACCTTGAAAGTTTTTATCAACATCATGACCTTGAAAGTTTTAATCAACATCATGACCTTAAAATTTTTAACTTTGATCATGACTTCTTTCAGCTTGCTTTTCTTTGACTAAACTGTAGCTTCTTGTTTCAATTGCCATATTAGTTTGTGAAATTTGAAGTAATTAACTTATCTGAATGTTCTGAAACTTGCAGCTGTTGCTAGTGCCTTGGGTGGCATGAGCAAGTGGGAGAAATTTGAAAAACTATGGCATGCTGGGAAGATTATATATGCCTTGTCAACATGGGGGCTTGCTCTGGCTGGGTGAGTCTTTTCTTGAGGAATTTGTAGTTCAAAAAAGCTCTACACATATGAAACCTTCTTCCAACCAAATAATCCAATGTTGAAATGTTTGCATATGAGCTAAGTATAGGGATGGCAACAGGTTTCCGGGGAACCCGCACCGACCCGACCCGCTTAAAGCGGGTTCGGGTTTGTATTCTTTCAGCGGGCGGTTTTGGTTTTTTGTTGAGGGGCGGGTTAAGCCCCAAAACCCGACCCGACCGCTTAATATTTATTAAAAAATAAAATATTAAAAGGTAAATATATAATAAAATATATATTAATAAATTTTTTGTTTGACAAAATATTTAAGTTAAGTATTTATATGTTTATAGATTTATAATATTTATTTTTTATTTTTTAAATATTTAAAAAAAAATATTAAATATATCATAATGGGTCGTGGCGGGTTTTTGCGGGGGCGGGTTTTCGCGGGGACGGGTTTCCCCGGAATTTCACGGGGCGGGGACGGGTTTCCAACCCGCCCCGGCCCGTTGCCACGCCTAGCTAAGTAGGACTTTTGCTAGCTGTCATTAGAGAGGATAAGATTACCCCATGTACATCCAACAATACACCTGTTGATGAGCTGAGATCCAGCAAACAGGGATGAAGGAGATGGAAATAGATGAACTTGTTGTAATTCACTACTAAAACGTGTCTATGCTCTTTCAGGTTATATCGCCATCGTGCCGTTTTTAAAGCTGCAGCTAAAGGGATTGGAGCAACAAGCAAAGTTGTTCTGAAAGCTCTCTGAGTATTTATTCTTCTAGCCCATATCTTGGATCAACGGAAGCTGCATCTCTGTAAATATTGTTCGTATTTGTTTGAAACATCTGTACAGAATATTACTACTCGCTTGTTCAGTTACATTCAAGTAGCATCTCCTGAATTTGGTGATGGTGCAGAATTGCACGAAATACTTGTATGCCTCTTAACCATGTTATTTGATTTATCGAAGAAGCATCATTGGTTCAACTGTCAGATTATCAGCTGTGTTGCATGCATCTCCCTGAACGACTCTGAACTCTTATAAGTCTACTGTGCTCGCGAATCTCGCCCGCTTATTCCTTGTGCACTTGTTCAAGGTATTCCTCCTGAATGACACGATCGAAGGCAACCAACTTTGCTCCCGAGCATCCTCGACTTTGGCTTAACATTCTCAAAATTGTTCATCTCGAATTCCTTGTGCCCTACAAATGGCGCCTCTGAGAAAAGAAACAGCTTGAGCACTTTGATTGTGATTTTCCATGGCATCGACGGCCATGTACTGCTGGATCAATATGCCGAATATCAAGCAGATGCATATCATCTAAACGTTGAATTTGCACTTTGAACTTGTACTTTCACAAGGGAAATTATGCACTTGCCTGTCTTGCATTGGAGTTTTTAATTTAATTATCGGCTTTTTGGGAGGAATTAAGTAATGGGTTTCACAGAAGCAAACAGAAGCTGTGGCACAGCCGGTTCAACTTTCAGTTCGAAAGGAGAATCATTAAATAAAATTTACAAATGAGGCGAGTTTGAGTTATTCCCCCCAAAAACATGGAATTTCTTCACCAATTGCTTCACCATTTTATTCGACTACATCAACTTGCTATCATTACATCTCTCGGCATAATTAAAAAAAAAAAAAAAAAAAAAAGACAATTAAATATGGCACAATACAGATATAATATAAAAAATGCTAATATCTTCACAATTAAATTCTTATCTCACATGCATTGCGGTCCACTAAGCATCAAGTTTAATAGAAGTTAAAGCGGATATCTGCAGCATAGAATACATGCAACCCTTGTCAGCTAAATTCCCAAAGGATCAAATAAAGATTAAAAAAAGTACTAGGAGTTAGTTACCAAAGCACTTCTTCCAACTCATTAAGTAGTCAATGGCACTGGAGAATATAAGAATTTGACTCACTGGCAGTGTTCGTTCAATGACCACAGGCATGCACCACAACTGAAGATATAATACTGATTAATTATCTTAATGCAACAGAACCCTCAGGAAGAGTTCTTTTCAATTGTTTAAACAAAGAAAACCATCTGGATAGAGAGATTGTTCTAAGCAGATGCGGCAGCCTCCAGGAGCTCTCTCTCTGCCCTCTCCCGGATTCTCCTTTCCAATTCTGGTCTGAAATGCCTAATAAGCCCTTGTACAGGCCAAGCAGCAGCATCACCCAGGGCACAAATTGTATGCCCCTCAATCTGCTTAGTAACCTCCTGAAGCATGTCAATCTCCTCCAACTTTGCATTACCAACCTTCAATCTCTCCATAATCATCCAAAGCCACCCTGTTCCCTCCCTGCATGGTGTGCACTGACCACAGCTTTCGTGCTTGTAGAAGTACGAAAGCCTTGCAATTGCATCTACCACATCAGTTGATTTGTCCATCACTATTACTGCTGCTGTCCCCAGTCCAGATTGAACAGCCTTGAGTGCATCATAATCCATCAACACATCATCACATATATGTTTGGGAAGCAAAGGGACAGATGAACCTCCTGGAATAACTGCCAGTAAATTGTCCCACCCACCTCTAACTCCACCACAGTGCCGCTCAATCAACTCCTTCAAAGGAATACTCATCTCCTCTTCCACTGTGCATGGTTTATTCACATGACCTGAGACACAGAATAACTTTGTGCCTGAATTGTTCTTTCGACCAAAGCTGGCAAACCACTCTGGACCACGCCTTAAGATAGTAGGAGACACGGCAACAGTCTCTACATTAGTGACTGTCGTAGGGCAGCCATACAATCCAGCATTTGCTGGAAAAGGAGGCTTCAATCTTGGTTTACCTTGTTTCCCCTCAAGACTCTCCAGTAATGCAGTTTCCTCACCACAAATGTAAGCACCAGCACCATAATGAATATGCACATCGAAGTCATAACCAGATCCGCATGCATTCTTTCAAAGCAACCCAGCCTTGTAAGCTTCTTGTCTGGCCTTTTCAAGGGCAAGTCGTTCGTTGACATATTCACCTCTTATGTAGATATAAGCTGCAGTCGCTCTCATACCAACACCAGCAATAAGACATCCTTCCAACAGTTTATGTGGATCATGGCGCATAATTTCTCTATCTTTGCATGTTCCTGGTTCACTCTCGTCAGCATTCACCACCAGATAGGAAGGGCGACCATCAGATACCTTTGGCATAAAGGACCACTTAAGACCAGATGGGAAACCAGCACCCCCACGACCACGAAGCCCTGACCTTTTCATCTCATTGACAATCCAATCGGAACCTTTCAAGACTAAATCTTTGGTCCTATACCAGTCACCCCTCTTCATGGCTCCTTTGAGGAGGGGGTCATGCAAGCCATACAAGTTGGTAAAAATTCGGTCTTCATCTTTGAGGCCTCCAAAGTGGGTTTTCTCCGGCGGAGGGGGAGGTGTTGATTGTGGAGAGCCAGCTACGGCTGTAGATTGAGTGCTGAGTGATCTGCAAAGAGGATCTACATTGTGACTACGACAACAGACAGCTGCAGTCCTCGAAAAGTTCAGAAGGTTCTTCATGGATCCCTACAACAAATTGATTAAAAAATAAGAGATTAAATACTTCATGGATAACTTGTAGGAGAAAGCTTGCTTCCAAAACTCTGAAACTAATGGATAAGCATTCGCAAGAACATCCGCAATTCGGTACTTTGATCAAATATAAAGCATACTGTTAGAAATTAGTCCCACATACAAATGCAAGTAAAAATGTTCCTTGCATTATTCGTGGGAAAAAGGCCTCCTTACTTCGGCTCATCATTTTGGGATAAACCTTGGGTCTAACTTTACATGGTATTAGAGTAGGTGTTCATAAGTGAGCCTCCAACAATGTTATCCACATGCAAGAGCTCAAACGAGTCCCACATGTGAAGGGGTAGTGTTAAAGTTTAGTCCCACTTACAAATGTGAGGAGAAATGTTCTTGACTTGTTACGAGAAAGAGGTTTCCTAACTTCGGCATGTCATTTGGGATAGACTTTGGACCCATCATTTAATACGGTGCATCACATCAAGCTACTCAGGATTTTTTTACTATTAATTGCTGCTTTGTTGTCACAAAAAAACATTAAAGGGTGGGGAACAGTCTTCAATTCAATCAACCAAAGTTTGACCCAGACAATCTCTGCTACCCATGAGCCACAGCTCTATATTCTATCTCAACATTGGGTTAAGGGTTTAGAAATCAAGGGTTAGTTTAGGTTCCTTTCTTACTATTTAGGAAAATGCACCTCCGTTCTTGCTTTGACATAAAAGAAAATTTCCTCCAACGGTGTAACAAACTTTCCAATCTTCACCCCTTTCATCCAATCTGCATTAGTATAAACTTCAAAACCCAAATTTTTACACTTGGTGTATGACAACCCATCCAATGTCCCCTTCAAATAGCTCAGAAGCCTCCCCAATGCATATGTATGAGATGTGCAATGTGCATGTATAAACTGAATAATATGATTACTGCATACACAATATCTTGACAAGATATAAGTAAAGAAGTGTCCCAACTAGTCTGTGGTACCAACTTTATTTCCTCACCTAGAAACAATTTCAAACTAATCTACTGAGGGAACACTTGAGTAAAATCTTGGTCAACCACACGTGCTTTATACCTCTGTATTATGTAGAAAAGGTTTTATTGTAATCCTGAGTATACACTTCAATCAAATCTTGGGAAACCAGCCATGCTTTATACCTTGGTATTGTCCAATCAACTAAGTACTTTTATCTAGTTTTCCAGTTTAAAGACGTTCTTTATTTCCAGTTGATGTAATTGTCAATCAAACCATACAACCAAAGAAAGTAAAATCTGTAGAAAATTCAATTTAGCAGCTGGAGCTACAAAGAAGTTAACCACAAAACAACAAAGTATTGTTTCTCAATCCGTTTCCGAAGATAACCTGCTAAACAAGAAGCTCATTAAGTACGACATTTGGAATTCCGTACAAATATGTCAAACTTCAGCATAAACCAAATGCATCGCACCCAAGAAATAACAACCAAAGAATCATCTTCAAACTCGCGTGAATCCAACGGACAAGATTCAAACATCTTCAATCCACATGAAAGGGATCAATACTCCACTTCAGTGGAGTAAATAATACCATTTGACGTCCAGAAAATAATGTCATCCGGTACAAGCCTGAAAACAGTCCTTTTTTCAATATTCTCAAAGTTCACCCGTTGGGGAGAGAATGCAGATAAAACGGATCTAAGCTCCACTTGGGTGGAGTCGCTAATGCCACCGAGCCTCAATTTAAAAGCACTGGAGACCATAGACCAAACTCTGATCTTTGTACACGGAGAACGGAGTAAGGACTTCATCTGCGAGCAAGAACTCACAATCCCAGATTTTCCCCTCCTACATTACCCGAGGCAAACAGAGGCAAGAAAAAGGGTTTCTTCCGGATCCAGAGAACGTAGATGAAAGCGGAAACCGGGAGATCTTGCTCCTCCTTCCAATCTCGAATGGAAAAATAATAACCAATCCCCATATCATATCTAAATTTTTACAGGAAAATAACACAAAAAAAAAACAAAAGAAGCAACATTGACCATACCACGAGTCTGGAGAGGACACCGGAGTGTTGACACCGGAGAGTGGAGAATGGCGACGGAGGTGACGGAGGTGACGGACGGCAGGCCGTGAAAAATGAGAAAGGTCGTAATCGGTTTTAATATTTATGAACATCATCTAAACGGGTAAACCGGAACCATAGTTGGCGGATTCGCTAACCAGGGGGTCGACCCAAACCCTGCCGACCGAACCCATGTTTGACAAACCGAACCCAGCTTTGACAAACCCAAGTTGGGTTCTAAATAATTAGGGATAATCGGCAAAAAAAAAATCTTCCATTTTTCACCCATTTTACTCCTATCTCTTTACTGAATTATCTTTGGGTAATAGTAAAAAAGTAATTAGAAATTGGAACGAGAAATTATAAATCACAATTTGAAGAATTTTAATTTTAATTTAACATTATTTTTTAGGTCATCCAATTTTACAAGATAGGTTTTTCTTTTACCCACGCAAGGAAGGTTTAATTGAAGATAAAAGTAACCTACTATAGGCAACTTCTTACAGTTCAGATTTACCTGTGGAGTGTGGACGCTTATTATGCAAATTCCCTGTAGGTTGCAAATTCCCTGTAGGTTACAAAAAGTTCTGTATTTTACAAGTTACCACAGAAAACCTTTTCTCACTTAATATTAATATGCATTGCTTGAGTTGATTATAAATAACGATTCAATTCAAAGAAGTAAGAAGGGGAAATGGGGAGATGAAAAAATTACAACATGATCTACAACTAATAAAAAGGGGTATTATTCCCATAATCTGTCCATCATTTCCAGTTAAAGTTACAGGCCTTTCTCAAAATAATTAGGAGGCAAAACAGTGAAAGTAAGACTGCAAACCAATTGAAACCACAATACATTTCAGACCAACCAACCAACCAATGCTGCTCCCGGAGAACCAAAACTGGAACCATCTGTTTATCATTTCAGACCAAGTCCAAAAGAAAGTTTTGGTCGAGACTTGTTCTTACCCAGCAGCCTCATCTGCTTGGCTCGTTCTTCCTCTTCTTCCATTTTCTTCCTTCTCATAGCTTCCTCTTTCTGTCGCTGGAGCCGCTCCAGCTCCCGGTATCGTTCCTCCTCTTTCTGCTGCTGCTCTAGAGCCTCTCTCCTCTGAGATTCTTCTACCCTTCTTCGGTTCTCTTCCAGCATTTTGTCAAGCTCTTCTCTCTCCTTCCGAGCTTGTTCCTGTCATTCGTACCAAAGTCATTTTAACCATCAGTAGATATGTTATATCATACATCTGCAAAATAGATCTTTACAGGACGGTGTGAGCTTGTCCAAGACAAAATTTGTATCGTGATATTGCCGCGGAAATTTCAGGTAATCAAAGAACATGGTCTGCAGCAAGGATAGGAGGCTGCAATTTCGATTAGTCAACTGAAATTCTCGTAAAACTATGATCTATATGATCATCACCTCTTTCTGCCGAGCTTCGGTAAGAGCTGCTTCTTTTTCCTTTTCAAGTTGAGCAGCAACGTCATCTAGCAACTTCTTCCTACCTTCCTCTATTCTGCGCTGGAT
Organism: Aristolochia fimbriata; assembly: GCA_019845555.1. NCBI lineage: Eukaryota > Viridiplantae > Streptophyta > Magnoliopsida > Piperales > Aristolochiaceae > Aristolochia > Aristolochia fimbriata. The sequence continues at coordinate 33,118,481 of CM034080.1, forward strand.
CTCTAGTTTGACCTCCTCAGAGTTCAAGCTCTCTTCAACCTTTTTGCGTATGGCCTCTTCCACTCTTCGTGCAGTTTCCTCTTCCAATAGTTTCAGTTCTGCTTCTCTTTGACGCCTAATATATAATACCGGAAGTTAGACGGATAAAGTGAACCTTAGCATGATACAGCAGGTCTTGAATTCAGAAAGGTTTTCAACGCTATAGATTAATGAGCACAACGGGGTCATTGACCAATGCAAACAAATCTATTTGGTTACCCTTTCTTTTCATCCATCAAGAGATTAAATTTACAGGCTTATGCTTTTAAGGCATACCTCTAACAGATTTGAGAGCCAAACAAATGAAGTTTTCAAACTGTTGAACAGTAGAGACAAAAAGCAGGCACCCAATTGGATCATCAAATATAACAAGTTCGAACTATAGCAGTAGAGCTTCCCTTCGGAAAAAGCCTGTGGAGAGGAATGTCAAGTAACCTGTTGCAGGTTTGAAACTAATCACCAAACTCACATTAAATGGCAGTCTTGACACAATATTTCTAAACTACTCAAATCACAGATAATTGGAGTTATCAATCAATCGAGGTATACAAACACGATTAGAAGGGACAAAGTCCACAGAACAGAGCACTCCATGAAAATTCATGAACTCTAATGTCACCTAAAACAAATGTCCATCAATGTTAAGATCACAATTGTTGGCTTCATGATCAATGACCCAATAAAAAAGTGATATACTGAGAACACCAGAAAGGCCTAAATTTTCTTAGTGGGCTTGAACAATCAGTTAACACCCACTTGAAGTAGAAATCCATCATGCAACAAAGATCTGTCACTTACAATGAATAAGCCATCCCATGCTCATAAAAACTTTTCCTGAATCAAAGCTTCAAATACACAGTAATTACAAGAGACAAAGAGTTGGTCTTCAACTGCAGTACTTTACAATACTTGGCCCAAGTAATTCTGTTATCACACCACAAAGGGTCACACTAATGTAATAAGACCGGACCAGTCATTCACCCAGAAAAGAAATGATTCAACAGGATGAACCATGTTATTGTCATAATACATCAGAATCAAATTAAAAAGTGTAGGAAAAGGACGAAGAAGGAAAAGCCTCCCTCCCTCCTATAGTGAGATGTTGATGACAAGCAAGAGAGAGTTGAAAGCCCACTCTTTCCTTCACTCACACTACCTTCCATACACTCAGTGGAACATCCAGACAACAGAGGGAAGGCATGGGTTTACGTCAAACTTTTTGCTTAAGGTAATAACTAGTTTCTTAGGAGTATATTTTAAGTAAATAATTTTTTTTAAAGAAAAGATATTATCCAAAAAATACTATCAGAAAAGGACAAACTCAGACTTTTTAAAGACAAAAAAAATCCAAATGCAAATATGATGAAATAATCTAATAAGCAACACAAAAGAGTAAACATCACACCAAAAACTATGTATTACTCCATGCATTTACCCATCCTCAATGAATTCATTTGGAAAAGAAGCTATTCTAACCCTAAAGAGGTGATGAGAGGACTTCCTCGCAACTTAAGCATTCAAGGAATGATGAAAGGACTTCCTTGCAACTTAAGCGTACTGGATCAAAAGTATAGCCAGCATAACAAGTTTCATTACAGTAACTTCATTATGAAAGACAAACAAATCCCAGATCTCTCCAAACAAGTCAATAACTCATCCAGTTCTCTTTCCAGACCTCGGCAAGTAGCATTCAGAAAAAGTCATGAATATCATCCAATCACAACAATTCAAGGAAAGCCTCCATTCTGATATCAATATTCTAAACAGCTATATTTGATAAACTTTTACAATTAAAATGACCAAAAGTAAACTTATTTTCACTTTAAAGACACTCACCCAAAAAAAAAAAATTACACTATAACATAAATGCAAAAAACAGGGGAATGTGTGGCTTTTACCTTTTCTTTTCTTCTTCTTCTTTTCTCAACTTTTCTGCTTCATTTTTTCTTTCTACCAGACTAAGACTAGGACTTCGAGACTTTTCAATAGGAGACCTTGTGATACTCCTACTCTTCTGTCTCTTATGTCTCTTAGGTGATGGAGAACGACTTTTTCGTCGTCTAGGGGTTGGAGAACGACTTTTTCGTCGTCTTGGTGAGATAGAACGACTTTTTCGCCTGTACAATAGAATAATATATATAAGAAAAACACTAAGAAGAGAAAAACATATACATTAAAAAATTCCTGATCACCTGACGAAGTATAATGATCATACTACTTTTGTTGTAATATAATATGTACAAGTTACCTCATATATTTGTTACAGTAACCTGTCTGTGCTCCATCTTTTATCATGAATGTCGCAATTGTGCATAGCAAAGAACAATCATCAACAGCCATCATCAGCTTGCTTCCCAGTAGATGGGGACAACCTACATTTCTTAATTACTCTAAGAGAGAAACTTATCCAGTGACTCTTTAAGGCTGCTTGAGTCTTTAAAAGACTTCTTCTATGTTCAGGTCAAATTGTACGGCAATTAATTTTCAGCTTTGTTGTCTCAAAAGAATTGTTATGAATATAAAAAATGATGTAGGAGAAGACTTTGATGACTGCACAAGGATTTGAAAATCAAGCAAATAGCAAGGGTACAGCTCCCGATGAGACCGTATGTGCAGAAGCCTAGTTGATTCTTTCTAACATAAATAAGAAAAAGAGCAACCAAAATATTACTACAGAAGGAGTCAAAAAATTAAGAAAATCAATAAGGAGAATATGCTGTCATTATGAACTATTATTCATAAAACACTCAAACATGTCATTCCAGGCCTCTTAACTGATATAACTTTTGAGTAATACTTCCCCTCTTGGGGACATGTACCAAAAAAACATCATGTGGACCAAGAATTAATGACAAGTGGTTTCCAGGGAATAACTGTTCTGAAAGACAAAATCAAGCATTCAACATATTAAGTTCCTTTAACTAGATGTTACAAACAGTTCCTAAAAAGAAAAATAGAAATTAGGACGTCACATAATTGCTTACCACCTGTTTTTGAGGGGTTCTTATACAGATAGGCAAAGAGCTACATCATATGTAATGTTTTAACTCTGGTAGATGAGTTAAAAGTCGCAAGATATGGTTTCACAAAAGAAGTGGAAAAAGCGTCACTTGAGGCTTAAACCCTTCACATCATCGGGGCTACTTGAGAGCCGGACCCATCAGAACATTAAGCCACAAAACCTCAACAATGGTTACTTCTTCCAAAAATAATAAGTTTTTCCTTTATCAGTAAGACTAACAACATTGAAGGCAACAAAAACAGAGAACTTCCTTACTCCAACGGCCAAACAACACTATATACGCTTTTCTTCCACACCAAGAAAAAGGCTAGACACATAACTAGCTGCAAAGGTGGGGTGGTTTCTCACAAATGGAAGCGGAACTATTTCTATTCGAAACCAAACCAGCAGAGGCAGAAGTGAAAGTCAAAAAGGAAACTTTGTAGCTGCAGATACAGAACTCTCTGTCTAAACAAAATCTCGGCTTTACACGTTTCGCAATAAGGAACTCCATAACTGAGAACACTCAGAGGGAAATCAAAGCGATTATCACCTGCTATGAGAATACGAATATGGGCTTCGATCCCGCCTGCTTCTCCTGCTGTACCTGCGGCTCACCGGCGACGGCGAATGCCGCCTTCTATAGGACGGCGACCGCGAGACTGACCTAGGCATATCCGATCAACCAAAAACAGCCCCGGTTTTCAGCACACACAACCCAAAAATTATCCTCTCCCAACTCCTCTATCAAGACGATTCCCCTGCGCAACACCCATTACAAGCTGAGATTCACCCTTTCTTTACTTCTTCTTGTAAATAAAAAAAAAAGTTTAATATTTTACCTCCCATTGACGTGATAAATTGGGGATAAAGCAACTTCGCGTCCATTTCTTACGAAACGATTCCCCCTAAATCAACGACGAAACGTTTCAATAACAAAACCTTACAGGAAAAAAAGCCCAAACCCAAACACTACAGTCATAATAACACTTGGAAGAACAAAAAAGGAACCTCGCGAATCTCCGTTTCCGGTGAGAACGGCGAGAAAGGGAGGGAAAGGAGACAGAGAGATGGCTTGGTGATGGTGGCGGAAGAGAACCAGGAGGGTTAAGATGAGGAGAAGCTGCCGAATAGCTGGGCCCCACTTTTAAGAACATCTCATCCGTCCATCTCGCAAAATTACTGCTATTTTTTTATCTAAAAATTACTGCTAGTTTGCAAGCTAAAATAGGTTCAGACTTCAGACTACAGAAATAAATAAAAAATAAATAAAAAATAATAATAAACTAAATAGGTTTTCTTAAGTTATTTCCATGAAAAAAATTAAATGATGGGAAACACACCAAACCCAGAACCAAAGACCCTTCTATAATATTTCAATATTTAAAAATCACAGATTTTACTGAGATAAAATCAATTTTATAGAATATTAAAGAATTATCATAAAAATATTATTGACCCATAATTGGAGTAATTTTATTTATATAGGGCTACATTAGCAACATGTTGGTGTGTTTTATTGCTAATAGGTGGCATGCTGACATAGCATAATTATAATTTATTTTATTTTATAAAATTCCTAATTTTCCTTATTTTTAAAAAACTGTGATTTTCATTATCTTTAAAAAATCTGTTGAAAAAACTAAAAAATCCCAAAATACACTGAATCGGGTCGTGAGAAGGGAATCCGATTTGCCGATTTGGTACCCGGTACCCGCCTTTGGGTTCCTTAACGAGTTCGATTGCTCAAGCATAGCCAGGGGGGTCTTCAATGGCGTCTGCAGCTCCGACGAAGCTCTACGCAGGTACTTTCTCTCTCGTTCAGACTTGCTCCAGCTCTGCGGCATCTCTTTTCTCTCAGCTGATATTCACTCGTCTTCCTCTACTCTGCAGACGATGTCAGTCTTGTCGTTGTACTGATCGACACCAACCCTTTCTTTTGGACGACCAGTGAAAAAAACTCGAGCTCTCTTTCCTTTGCCGATTTCATCAGTCACGTACGCACTCCTTTTATTTTTTTTTGTTGTTTCCGTACGTCGTGAAATGCGTTTCTTCTTCATCGCTTGCTGTCAAATGTTCTGTACTCTCCGCAGGTTCTTCCGTTTCTGAATGCGATTATGCTACTCAATCAGCTCAACCAAGTGGTTTTGATCGCCACTGGCGTGAATTCGTGCGAATACATATATGATTCCTCCCTGCCTCATCAGCAATCTGCCGACGGCAAAATGCCGGCTTTCTATTCGGAGATCCTCACAAAGCTGGAACAATTCGTGAGCAAAGATCAACGGTTGGCCAAAAATGACTCTTCTTTAACGATGTCGTCACTGCTGTCTGGCTCATTATCTCTTGCACTTTGCTGTATCCTACGGCAATGCTTCTCTACTTGACTAACTCCTATCGTCACCAGTTTTATAGTTTTTTTCTTTAACACGAGTATAGATATACAGAAGATCTTCCGCGCTGGGCCGCTCCATCCTCAGCCTAGAGTGAGTGTTTAGTATGTTTCAGCTTAATATTTGTAATATTGATGCTTGCTAGTGAAACACTACCAATTGAGATATACCAAGGAGGTTGAGATAGACTCGCCTACTGGCGAGGACATCGAGATAATGGTTATGGTTGTATTTGATGTGCCTTATATTGGAACAAACTGATCCTAATTTCTGTGATTCTGTCTATGAGAAGATCAAGTAACATAATGCACAAGATTTCCTTGAAACATAAAACTCATTTCCCTCAAAAACAAAAACAAAAAAACAAAAAAACGTTCTTCTGTTTCTTTTATATGATAAAAGATTTTTTACTCACTGACAAGCACTTCAATGCCTGGCCTCCAATTTTCAAAGATCACTTGCTCCATATATGCTTTCTGTAAATAAGAAATATATTATCTTTTCTGTCCCTTTTGAGCTTTGCACTTCAACCTCTTCCTTCTATTGTGCACCATTTGTAGTATGACCATTAATTATTGCAAGTGTGGCAAATCTAGTGACTGTGGGGCCTTCTTCCTCTCCTATTCTGTCTTTTAAATGAATCTCGTGGAAAATATCCTGATAAACTAGAACTACTTATTTGTTCTTTTGCTAATTGGGAACCTCATCGTGTACCTCATCATGGATAAGACCTATCTTTCTGACCGTTGATTTAGAATTGACTTGACCCACATATCAAAAGAGGATTCTAAGAGAAGAGGGAGCTCTTGTTAGTGTTAGTAGTATTAGGAGAATTTGACTGAAACAAATAAAGGGTGTTGTATAAGTATATCATTGACTTAGCTACCACATGTAGTCTCTTAGAAAGAAAACGTGCAATAATGAGTTGTCTAGTATGCAGTTGGTGATGATATGCCTTGCTTCATTAGTTGAGTATAGGTTTTTGAATCAAAACTCTTGTTGCCTGTAGAATTTTCTTCTCTTCATGAGAGAGGAAAGGTGAGTTTATATCTACCCTCAGCTTTGTTCGTCTCTGTTTGTTTTATGCCTGTAAAATTCAGTGTAATATTAATGGACTGATCATGGGATTTTTTTTTTTTTTGGGTGCTACCTTTATTGTCTTTTATGGCAGATCTTATGCCTGCAGGGATCCCCAGATGGACCGGAACAGTATGTTTTCTGTCTTTAACTTACAGCATTTGCATCTTCTTCAAATTAGTTTCCAGTCTGAAGGGTTATACATGGCAGATATGTAGGCATCATGAATGCCATATTCTCAGCTCAGCGTTCCATGGTAAGGAGTATGAAAATTTGAAGGATAATCTCAGTAACCTTATGTTCAATTGATGCCTGTGTTCTTCTAAATTGCATTGATGGAGATAATTTGCAGAGTGTAATTTTATTTACACACTTTTGCATTTGAGCATTGAATTCCAGTTGTGCGGGTTGCATGTCTACGAATTTGGGCATTAAATTCATCCTCTGTTTAACTTATATTTTACATTTCTGGATCATTTAGCTTAGGATTTTGGTTATGAATACTCAGATCAATAAAAAATTTGTCAGAGGAAAAAATAATATGGTTATACTGTGCTTACACTTTAACAATGCTATGAAATATTGCCACCAGATTTTCATGAACTTCCACTGTGATCTGATTCTTTCTTTCATGCAAACAAACCACCAAGAAATAAATTTTCCAGAGAATACTTCCTTTTGGATTTATGAATTATATGTTCCTTCAATCTGAGTTTTTAAACCACCTCTCTCCCCCTTTTGTCATATCTAACTTTCTTTGCATTATTCATCCAAAATATGCAGATTCCAATAGATTCTTGTGTTTTAGGAACTCAAAACTCTGCATTCCTTCAACAGGTATTTATGACAATTTTAGTCTGGCATGCTGTTCAGTAATGTGAAGCACAAGCATTCATGTGCTTCTGTAATAGTTTCTCATTACAAGCCACCTTTCTTTGAAGTACAGGCTTCGCACATAACTGGCGGTATCTATCAAAAGCCTGCATATCCTGATGGACTGTTCCAGTATCTCTCGGTTTGTTTCTTGATTTCCTTCCAGCTTGTTCTTGTCTTCAGAATATAGATAGACCTCTTTTTCTCTTAATTTGGTGTCTTTTTTATGGATAAATGTTGCTTGTGTAGCCACTGAAACTGAGGTACAAAGATGTGCTCCTCCCGTTTGTTGCTTCTGTGACTCCAGTATATAATATTTGCCGGCCTCATGATAAAACTGTTGGATTACTTAATTGAGCCAATAATTGTCATCTTGAAAAATGCTCAATGGATGACTAATATCTTTGTAGATACATAACTTTGGTGGCAATTGTTATTTTTTACATTTGGATTTGAAGTTTCCCTGGACTGAGTTAGCCACTAAGGTGCCTTTGGATCTCTTAAGTCATGTTTGGGTCAGCATAAAAACATGATAAGCTTTAGCTTGGTTTTTGTTTCATTCAAAAATTTATATTCCTTTTTTTTGGGAAAAAATCAATTCTACATAATAGAAATCAATGGCAAAATGATGTTCAGACTGACTTCCTTGAAGCAAACATTAAGTATTCTGCCTCCAAGCCTAAAATGATTAACCACTTTTTTAGCTTATCACCCAACCTTATAACTAACACAAATCCTCACTCCTGAGTAGGGTGTGAATGGAGGAGAATCATATAATTTCTAGCTTGGGTTGACCAGGATTCTTGGAGTTCAAGCTCGGACTCAAGCTCGGCCTTGACCTTTTTTTTTTTTGAGGAAAAATGCTGAGTTTATTTATTGATATGCAATAATAATCATACAAAGGGGGGGTCCACCTTTACCTCTATGGAGGTAAGGGTGACTCCCTGCTTAGCTAACCTGTTTGCCACAGTATTGGCAGATCTGGGAATACATGATCATTCACTAACAAATGAAGACAAGGCTAAAATCTCTCTAAACAAATACAAGAGTCTCCATGGTGGAGCTGAGGTTTGACGGCACCATCTTATGACATTCTTTAAGTCCCTCTCCACTACCAGCTCTCCAGAGAAGTGTGTGTGGAATAATCGTAGGGCATGTAAGACTCCATGAGCCTCGGCTGAAGTAGAGTCGTCCACCCCTAGTGGTCCAGAATATGACATCAATATGTTACCCTCCGAGTCTCTAAAAACTCCTCCAAAACCAGCTGGACCTGGATTGCCCATGGATGACCCATCCACATTAACCTTCAATTTTCCTTCTGACGGTGGAAGCCAAGCAGTTGTCATTGGGTTGTGTCCAGGCCTTGACCTTTTGTAGAACTGAAGCTTGGGCTCGGGCAATTTACTGAGTTTAAACTCCTGTGTGAACTGGAACTACAGTCTCAACACTAGCCAAACACAAAAGGCCCTCAATAGATCACCTGGATTAAACCAAAAAATAACCAAATTTCAGAAAACAGTAACACAAATGAGGAAATGAATAAGATGATTGAAGAAAATAAAGGCAAATAAAAATATAATTACAGAAAACACAACCTGAGAAGAATTACAGAAAAAGAGAACAACAGATTGAATTAGAGAGACAATGCGAGAAAGAGAGATGTAATCTGGACAAAAAGAATTGGAAAAATAGAACCAGTGGAAATTACGTCAGAGATAAATTCAGAGAAAAATCGTAGATAGTCAACTTTCCTGCTTAGCTGTTTTGTTGACACCAAAAAAGAATTAGACAAATAAAAATATAATTATAGAAAACACTATCATAGATAGGATTACAACAAAACAAAATGATAGAACAAATAAGAGGGAACAAAATGAGAAAGAATCAAAGATTTAATCAGTGTAAAAATAATCAGAAAAAATAGGATCCAAGGAATTCTATCAGAGAAGAAAAAACAAAGACAGTTAACTTACCTGTTTAGATGTTCTTGTGACACTGAAATTTGGTTGAAGATGATCATCAAACAAAGGCTTAGAAGAGAATATCATGCCTAAATGATCATTGAACAAAAGTTGAAGAGGAGTATGGCTCCTATCTGGTCATCTTTCCAAAGTTTAAGGTTGAAGTATTGAAGAATTAGAAAATTAAAGCGGCAGTCTTTAGTTATATATGGTTTGTCTATGGAGTATACCGAGCTCATGAGCGTGTGAATAAAACCCACCCAATCTTGGGCTTGGCTTGTTTAACTTAACAAGCTTTTTGCCTAACTCAAACTCGCTTCGAGTTCAAGAAGTATTATGTTGAATCAAACTGAGGTGAAGCTCAACTCAAGCTATGGTTCAATTCCACCCCTACGGTTTTTTAGATGTAAAACTTTTATCCATGCTAAATTTTCCATTAACTAAGGTGAATTCAACATTGGAGTTAGCTAAAATCCTCTTTTTGTGCTATTTCTTGTATGTTGTTTTATTTTGAAAGCGATTTTGGGCCTTTAGCCCTTTATTTTTAATTAATCCTGACATACATGTATATTATTTCAGGCAGTATTTGCTACTGATTTGCAATCACGTAGCTTCTTACGGCTTCCAAAGCCTCCTGGGGTGGATTTCCGTGCATCGTGAGTAGCTACACATGCCCAAACTATTTCATCTTAATATGTAACTTTAACACTTAACTAATGCTGATTCGGCACAGTCAATGTTGTTCTCCTGAAACCCAGAAAAAGGAGCACTTATTCTTCAACATTGTTGGCCTGACCTTTTTATGTTTCCACATCCTTGTTTTCATCGATTGAATAGAAATGTAAAACCAACATAAAACTGCCCCAAATTTGAATTGTAAGGAAACACTAGAAAAAGGTAGTTTATCACTATTTTCTTCAATAAAGTAGAGTTTAGGGATTGACTCCCCAGATCTTGGCAGTTGGTTTTCTTTTGGTTTTTATAAACTCATAAATCCCAGATGTTTCCAGGTTAATCTTGTTGACCCATTCATCATAACCTCTGCTCTCAAGCAGGATTTTTTACTCCTCCCCGTGCCATGCTTTATTTGCATTGAAATATATTTTCTTCATCAGTACCATAACAATACAAATAAAGATCTTTGAATTACAGTGTGTTTAGTTGTTTCGACAGTTTAGACTGGTTATTAACTACTATGTATTGCAGGTGTTTCTGTCATAAGAAGACCATTGATATGGGATACATATGTTCAGTTTGTTTATCAATATTTTGCAAACATCATAAAAAATGCTCCACCTGCGGGTCAGTATCTCTAGACCTTGCAAGAATTATGTCATTTTACAAGCGGTCTTCTGTTGGATCATCTGATTTCATATAATGTTTACGCAATCACCTTTTGACATGTAATTTCTGTTGCCATGCATTACCATTGAATCACAATTGATTCCATGTTAATTCTTAAACAATGGCCTATACCTGGGCAAGGATAACAATGTGCAAGCTCAAACTCCTGGAAGTTTCTTTGCTACAATGTATGGCTGGATATTCCATCATTGCCCAATTCTCTGCCATGTCATCTGAAATCAGTGGCTTTCCTTCAGATGTGCATGGATTCTTTTATTTGAGAGCAAAGGAGAATAGTTGTTGGTGAATATTTGCTGGGAAGAGCTGCATGGCCGGTTACAAGCTAGGATTTTTGGTAATTTTGAATAATGTGTTGATTTTAAATCTATCTAAAGATGACTTCGTTGAAAATGAATGAGATTCAGGGAGGAGCTGAAGCAACAGGCCTGCATATTTAAAATGATTAGAATTCAAGAGAATTCAAACTTTCACCCCTTTATAATTGAAAACAAATCCCACTCAAATACCCAATTTACATAGATAGTGGGATTTTAAAGTCTCCTAATTGTAAGGAGAATTTGATGTCTCTACCGATTGGAATCCACTAACACAAAAAAGTGATTTTCTTCAGACATTAATGTCAACACTAACCCCTGCTAATGATAATTAAACACACTGCACTGCCCTCAGGGACCATTTGAGCCTTCTCAAAAATTTAACTAAAAATCTTCTAATTATGATTACATTCACTGCATCCCCAACACTTAAGGATTATTTGTGCCTTCTCAGAATAATTAAATGACATGGATAAGTAGTCCCCCTTTTCCTAATTTTTCCTTTGGAAAATTTTCCTACGAGCATATAATCGAATGTTCGGTATTTTTTCATTGCATGTTTACTTTAGTTTGATGACACCTGGGTGTTGAGCAAAAAGTTGTGATTGGCTTCTGTGGTCGAGAGGCTTTCTAGCTATGGTGTTAATGTGCCAAATATTTAACTGTTGTGCAAGTTTGCTAGTGCCTGGCAGAACTTTCTGACAATATCTGTTCAGCTAATAATTTTATGATGATTCAGGTCCAATTTCAATCAGTCCCAGCAAGATGCGTCTTCAACATTGGATCATAAGAGGAAGACACCCGAAGCTTGACATTTTTAAACCCACATCTCTTAACTTTGTGCCCTGGGAGTTGCTAATCTTCCTCCTACGACCTTTACCATCACACAAAACGATTTAATCTTTCTAGAAAGCATTGAAGACACAATTGAAGATCGCGGAGAGTTCTTAGTCTATGTTTTTTGAGAAAAAAGCAGTCATGTGCGCTTACATTTGGTGTGAGGCTACGGAGAGTTCTGATTTTCTGGCAATACAAGCTTTAGGTGTTCCGGTATTGCATTAGCAGGTGGAGATCATACTCTCGAAGCAGGCTTATTACCATAGTTGTGCAACTCGGAACTGCCCAGAAAATGCAAAATTGGACAGTTTGGGGTTGGAATTAAAGCGGAGTGAGGCGAACCAACTAGGATTTTTGGACCCCAATTGGGTGTACCAGTCGCTGAACCCTACTTTTCAAGTGATCAACAGGCGATTTGCATCTCTTGTATTTATAGTGTAATATCCGGACAGTGCAGGCAGATAAATTCAATCATTCGACGCTGCTTGGTTCATAAGAGTTTTCTGAAAGGATCTTCGGTTCTCTCAGTTCTCACTAAAGCTGGGCACACCACTAAATAGACAGGAAACAAAATCATTCTTCGAAATCATATAACTTAACAACCGCTTCCATCATTCTTATTTTTTCAAACAAGATAGTGGAAACAAAAATATATAGCATCCTAAAGTTCTAGCTGCCATAGAGACCAACTTTTGTCACTGAAAATTTCAACAAAAAATGTTTACTTTACCATAGGTTAAAAAATTCCAAGGGTGATCCTCACATACAATTGCCTTCAGAGGATGGGTGTTGCAGGATAAAGTTACAGCAACCTTGCCAACTACGTTCATACCCTCATGAAGAAGAGTACCTGGTACACCCGTATACACACACAATGGGAGACGACATAAGAAGTAATCTATTATTACATCTATCCACTCATAACATGCTCTCTACAGGAAAAAAAAAAAAAGAACTATCTGCTCCTTGATCACTGCCCACCAAGCCACTACAGTTTACATTTTCTCGAAGGTTACAAGTTTTGAGTGCAAGGCAGCAGCCCTCAGCATTCATTTCCGGAGTAGGGACTCAATCACTATCGTCATCAGCATCTGGTTTACCACATCAGGAAATGTGAATCTTATTATTAGCATCTGCTTATCACAGACATGAAAATAGGAATTGTATTTTTGTTTCTTGAAAGTGTAACTCATCAATATACATAAACTGGGTAGAAGGAAAGGATAACAGTAAAATAGGCATTTTGGTCAATTCCAAACAATTTTACTTTGATACTAGCAAAAAATAGGATTCTGCAGGGTACAAAATCAAGGCATCAGACGAGCAAATGCAACAAAAAAGAGAGAAAAAGTAATATGACAACTTTCTTTTAGCAAATATCTACAGTTGTTTTTACCCACTGACTCCACAAATTTCACACAAAGGAGAAGGAACAGGAAGGAGCGAATGCTAAGGGGTGTCTGTGAGTAATTGACATTCAACAAAAAAGTGGAGAGAGAGAGACAGAGAGTCAGTCAGTCCTATTATTTTCTAATACCTAGAAATGTTGCTGAATGTGCAGACTGTTTTTAGATAACAAAATATTACTCGTCATAAACATTAGTAAATTATGTACCTTCTTCCAAATAACTAATTATTAGGTTAACTGCAATTACCATCTTATACTTAGCAGTAGCATACTGGAAATTCCACCAGCCATTATAGGTACAAAACATGGTGAAACAAAAAAAAAAAAAAAAAAGGTTATCATGTTCCAACAATCTTACCTTCATTAAACTCTTCGCTTGATTCTCCATTATCACTATTTTCTTCTTCAGACTCTTCTTCTTCGTCATCTTCTTCTTCATCACCTTCTGCTTCCTCACCACCCTCAACAGGAATCTTGGCCTTAAGTGGTGGTGGTGGTGGTGGTGGTGGTGGTGATGGCTTAGTGAAAAAGCTCGAGGACCTCCTTCTTGAACTCGAAACAATGTTGCTTGTGTCAATGCCTTCAAGTTCTTTTGCCCTTTCCTTTTTCTTCTTCACAGCCTTGATTTCTAAAAGTACGAGAGACAAAATCAACTTATTCCTGTTGCACATATTGACTGCTTGTGGAAAACAAGATTCGAGTAGAAACAGAGGTAAGAAACTCACGATGTCTGTAAAGGAGGACTTTGTACAAAGAAATCAAAGTTAGAAGAGTATTTCGGACAATGAAGTTTGCAAAAGTGTGCTCATAAAATTAAAATAAAATAAGTTTAAAAAAAAAGTGCAAAAGCGATCCCAGTCATAAGCTATTGTTAGGATAATCCAAGAAAATTAGAAGTTTCACATTTTTATAAGTAAAACATCAAATGAGGCTGAATCAATAACGCTGCTTACTGGAGTAAAATTATTCCAGCAACACTGCCTCGATCCACTACAGATTCAGGGGGGACTCAGCTCTAGCAATTGGGTGGGGCAGTAAAAGGACCTCACCCCCATGGAAACTAAAGCAGACATATGATGAAATATCAGTTATAACAGTAGAATGGAGGATTGCATGGGTCAAGTTACCAAGATATGCCAACTCAGAGGCACTTAGGTTAGCAAAAGGAGTCACAAAAGATGAGTTATTTGTACACTTTGGATAAAGATACTTGAGTTGATTGTACACTCTAGCAAAAGATGCACCTCGCTTTCCCATAATAAATAAAAGAAAAAAAAAAATCACCTTTTTCAGAAGGATTTCTAGACAACCCTTCCTTTTTCAAAATCTCCTCTAACTCCTTTGCAAGAATGTCCTCACGCTTATTTTCAGGAGCCTGCTTTGCTCTCTTGTAAACTGAAGGAGGAACACTGGAAAAGACAAGATGAGATTGGATCTCAAAAACATGAACAAACTGGAAAACATAAAGCATCAAGAAGCATCTGCCCAGGGAGTGGTAGAAAAGTAAAAAAGAGAAAAAAGAACTTACTTCATTCCACATGCTTTGATCACTGATTTTAGGTGCTCAACATGCTTCCCATACACTTGACTTGATGCTTCTTTTTTCTTCTGTGATCAATTAGATAATTAACATAAAAATTGTGATACATCAATGTAAGTTTTGTTAAAGTAAAAAAAAATCAAATAAAATACAAAAAAGGACATAATGAGTTGAATTTAACAGGGAAAGATCTGTAAGTGATTTTAACAAGAGTATTAAACATGTACAGACCTTGGCACGATCTTCACCAGATGTTTGAGAACCATCTTCATCAGAGTCATCACTTTTCTGTTCTGAAACCTCTGGCTTCTTTTTTCGAACATTTAGGTTTTCTTCCACCCTTTTACGTTTTTTCTGCCCTTCAGAATTTGTTGCTCTTTTCTTTTCAGCTGTTTTTGGGCTTTTAGGCTTTTTCTGATCTTCTATTTCTGCCTCCTCACTGGAACTTTGTTCAGGGGATTCAGCATCTGAACTCCCTTCTCCTTTATCAACTTCCTCGTCCTCAGCATCGGCACTATTAATTACCTTGAAAATGTAAAACAGAAAGAGTAAAGTTAAAAAAATAAAAAATAAAATAAAAAAAATGTTGTTTCCTGATGAGTACACATAGAAACACTAGAATATGCACTAACCTCATTTACAGCCATCTTAATGAGTGCTTTATGGACATCAAGAGCATGCTTCTCAAGCTTAAGATCATCTTCCAACAACCGACGGACTCCAACCATTGTAATTGTCCTGCGAATTTAGAAAGTATATAACAGAATAGTGAAAAAATGTACATAATTTCCTTTAGGGGGTGTTGATGAAGTGCTTGAGAAGAAACAACACTGAGCAACGGTATATGAAGACGCACCATTTTTGAGAGACAAAAAACAACGCAGGAAGTATAAAATTTCTCTTGAGGCACAACATATAAATGTAGACAATCCATAAAGAGCATGTGCAAGTATCTGATCACTATTCAGGTTATACATTAGAGATTGCTTGTCATACAAAATGACAAGTAATGCATATTATAGAATTAGATGAGTGAAACTGATAGCAGCTGGACCATTCTTTTTTATTTTTCTTTTGTCGAATGACATCCTCATGACAAACCAATAGGTAAGAAACATTTTGATATTTCTGTTGTATGATTGTTAGGGATCATCCTAGTTTAAGCAGTCTCAGCATAGGTTTTAAGAATCCCTTCTACTCTTACAAATACTATCACTTCACTAACTACAGATATAACAAGACAAGGGCAAAAATATAAAATCCTAAAGGACCTCAAATATATCATAAGTAACTTACAAACTCATATAGAAAAGAACAAAAACCTAGCCTAAGCATGTTGAAAAATAATATTTAGCCATTTAGTGGGCAGCCTTTCTATATCATACTTATAATATTTTCAAGAAAAGGGATTAGATATATGATTATTCAATACAAGTTTTTAGAATTTGTTGAATGGAAAGCTAGTACTGGTCTTGAGAAGAAGGTCTAAGTCAAGCTTTCAAAACACTACAAAGTGCCATAAATAACTAAAAGAGGACAAATTCAGATTAAAATGAACCTACGCAGCATGCTCTCGGAAGTAAGCAGCTCGGTCATTCACAGCCTTCTTTACTGTGTCCTCACTAATGACATCTTCAGTATCTGTTTTCTCAGATTCTGGCTCAGCTTTAACCTCCTTATGTGAAGCTTGAGATCCCTTCTCATCATCCACAGAATTATTCTTCTTTTCTCCACTCTGTTGTTCAACACTCGCCTCTGCTTTTTCCTCATCAGTAACAGCTTGTTCTCCATTTTCCTCAGTCTTCTTGGCCGAACATTCATCATCAAGACTAGCAAAGCTCTAGTTTTAATTATTGCCAGAAGAACAGCACAATAAGAAATAGAATATTGAGAGTTAGATCACTTAAAACCTAGATTGCAAGAACAATTTGCAGTATGTCTACACCAATTCTTATGTGAAGCTTTTAACTCATAGACAAAAAGGGAAAATCCTTTTCATCATTGCAGGTCCAGGTGGATGGGTATTAGAGAAACACTTTGGTACAGGTGGATGGGTATTAGAGAAACACTTTGGTAAAGGCAAACTAACTGTTCGAAGCAAAAGTTAATCCGCAATGTTCATCAAATTAAAACCAATATAAGACAATAAACATTTTCTACCTGAAATTTAGCCAACCTTATAGAAATTTGAAGTACTGCTGTCCAAGGGTCTCACCCTTTTCTGACCTAGCAACCTAGTTGCTTACAGCTCAAATAGTTCATTCAGAAAAACCAGGGAATTAAAAACCGATACTTGTATCAACTTAAAACACATTACAGGATAGTACATTACCTCCTCCAAGCACTTCTTGACAAATCTCTTATGAACGTCCAATGCAAATTTCTTCAACCCAAGATCCTTCTCCAAAACCCGCCGTACCCCTTCCAAAGTCAATGAACTGCAACAAAGAGAAGAAGTTACAACAAAATGAAACTTCAAAGCAACTTCCTCAAAAAAAATAAAAAATAAAAATAAAACTTCAAACTAACTATAATTGTTTAACATCATAAGATTAAAAGCATACTACCATAACTGAACTCAAGATTAATTTATATTCACAGCCAGTTATTAAAAATTATTTTCATCCCTGAGATCATGACAAAAAGCACAGGCACTCAACACATGCCTGTCTCTTTTCCATTCCTTCTCTTTTTCTGCAGCAATCTTGACAATTATATAAAGAAAGGGTGAACAAACAATGACTGGAAGAGAAACAGGTAAGCAATCCTTCTATGTGGCATGAAAATCTATTTAATGGAACTGCTTGATCTAATAATCCAGGTCACTTGAAGCAAGCTTGAAGATTGACATAAAAGGTGAACAGACCTTCAAAAGAATGATATATGGTCACTTAACTACTACAATAGCTCTCTTTTACTCTCTTCCGTCATTTTGATTGATAAACTAGAGTGAAGCCTCCAATAATCCTGAAATACATTAAAAGAGATCGCCCACATTCCCTTTCATACGAGTTTCCAGCATTTTCAGTCATTTTCATGTTTTTGCTCTAGATACCCAATCGTCAACATCACTGAAGCCTCTTCCTAACAACGCAGAAATTTCAATTTTTAAATTTTTTCCAAAAAAAAAAAAAGATTAGTTAAGAAAGTATCTGACACTTTATCTATCATTTATATCTCCACCAGTAAGCATATTTTTAAATCTTTTGACACCCCAGCTACTTTTTCATCTAATACACAAATAATCAAATAAAAACACACAGTTGAACAAGTTGGAGCATCTTAGTCTGCACCTACTCTTTTTTTTTTTTTTTTTTTTGAGAAGGTAAATTTTTCATTAATGAAAAGATAAAATTTCACCTGATTAGCATTGCACCCTACAATTTTCACATCCTTTTTCTGAAACTCTTTAAGTGGGGCAAACAGAAATCCATATCCATATAACAAAATTTTTCGCTAACGTGAATACTACTCTTTGATGCCTGACACCCCACTTCATAATGAATTTTTGGTCTAGTATGCCCTAAAACTTGTCTGCCACAATCCATGTACATATCAAATAACACACTAAACGCTTGAGCTTCCTTCAATCATCCAAGGGTTACTCAATTAGTAAAATCTTCTTCAAATGCCTCCTTTTAGATCATCATATCACATGTAGTGGAAAGAGTTTCTTTCTAGTACAGCTTTGCCGCCGTGGCATCCACAATTTGTACAACATTATTGTAATTTATACTTAGTACTGGATAAGACAATTATGCTCCTCTTCAATTCTGAGATCCAATGCCAGCTTTTATTTACTTTTCTATTAACAATATGTTGGCTTTTTTCCCTTTTTCAGACCATCTTTCAAAATTTCCAATTTGCAGGATCATTTGAAAATAAAATCTATTAAAGGTCATCTCTATTTATAATCAGTTTGTTCATTCATGGCAAGTCTAAAACATAGAAACTTGTGGCCCTCACCCTTTTGCTGAGTATTTATATGACTAAGATGTTTGTAACCAGAGTCTTGTTCCAAGGTCAGGTAATCATCTTACTGACTCTCTTGCCAAGCAAAGAGCTCCTACCAATCTCTTGTCACAACACAGACTCGTTGATGTTCTTTATTCACTGCTCTCAGATTTTGCTCTACAACCTCGTCTTTATATAAACAAAAAGAGAAAGATGGCAGTAATTCCATTTCTATTTACATCAAAGTAAACATTAGTTGGGAAATATAAACATGAGAACACTTATAAGTACATAAAGAAATCCTAAAACATAAAGGTAACATGAAATACTACCTACTCATAGACGATAAACATAAGTTTTCATTAAAATATAAAAATAAAATCAGCCTACCATATTCTGAAGGTTTTAACCTTGGCAACAGGAAATTTGTAGAAAATGTCTAGATTAGACAAAAGAATGCTTTAGTTATAGCATATGTCCCTCCAAATCAATAGAGACCGTGTATCAGACATCTAACTCGTGTATTTTTTGAAAGGCTGCTAAAGGAGGAAAGTTGCATATTTAACTGTGTGTTTATACTGTTTTTTCCCTACCAAGAATTAGCACTGATTCTGAAGTATGGAAAAGCACCAGTTTAAAAGAAATAATCCCACTTTTAATGTCGGATGCCATATAATTATTATGATTAATTAAAATTAATGACTGTTATTTTCCATGCTTACCACTAAGATGTGCATCTTACAAAATTTGTGTTCTCTTTAATGACTACAATTAGCAATTAAATTTGAAGATCTTTTTGAAGATAAACATATTCTTCAGTTTCCCGATAACTTTTTGAATTTTTCAGGAGAAAAATGAACTGACACTCAAACAAATTAATAGTCGAGATAAAAAGAGCTCCACGTGTTCCATTTCTAATGAATCATAAGCCACACAATGCATGAAAGAAACGCTCGAGACAATAAGAATTTGATTTAAATCGATTCTCTGTCCTTTTTTTACAAAAATGAACCACTAAGTTATTGACATAAGAAAATGCATTTGTTCTGAAGCATCCCTTAGTAATTTATGAAATTGGAAGGTGACTTAAGAAAATTCATCTGTTCTGATGCTTTAGGGAGACAATCATCAGAATAATAATGTATTAAACTGGGAAGCTCATTTCACTCAACATTATTTTGGGAATATTTATCCTCGAAATTCCCTTGTTCAGCATCTGCTGAAAATGGATCACCAACAATTATACATCTAAGTCAGCATTTTCCTCAACAATTATACATCTAAGTCAGCATTTTCCTCAAAAAAAACAATTATACGTCTAATGTGTTCCTCATAAGTGGGACCCATGTGATTATCAGAAGAAAGCCATCATATTTCCAAATAAAATCCAACTCCCGAAAGTCATCTAAGCATCGACAAGCAGCCAATAATAACGAGCGCTCCGCCGATACGAAGCACAACAACAAATAAAGAGGGAGACTTACTACCGAAGTACTTAAAAGTCTGAACGTAAACAGTAATCACCCGAGCGTCTCCGAAACACAACAATGACATAGCATAAAACTGAAAATGATCCGTCACGGGTCTCAAAACCCTAAGAACGGGTAAAAGCGGCCGTACGGCGTGAAGCAAAAGAAGGCAAAAACGATATCATTTGAAACGGAACTCAAAACGACCAACAAAAAAAAGGAGGCCCTCACTTTGCCTGCTCTTTGAAGTAGTTAACGCGCTCCCGCAAGCCGCGAGATATCAGCTCCTCCATGTCCTGCGCTTCCGTCATCTCTCCCTCCTCGGAAAACGACGATAAAAGGACTTCACTTGGGAACTCGGCACGACCCGTTACGAACGCCTTCCCCGGCCTCCAAAATTCAAAACTTTCGCTCGGACATGCGCGCTACAAAACTCCAAACCTCCATGGGGCACCTCTCTCAGTACAGCACTGCAGGCTGCAAGAAATGGAAATGCCCCCGAGTCCCCGTCGAAGCGACGGACAGCATAAGCGGATCAAGAGACGGATCCGTTCCAAGAGGGCACGCACGCGGACCAAGCGTGCGCTACAGAAAACACCCGCTTTCGGTTTTGTAAGCGTCCATCCGAACATCCGAATGCCGGGAACGGTTAATGACTAAAGCAATTAAATTAAGATTCTAATTTGTCTCGAAATTAATTATTTGATTAGGGAAAGTTGTATTTTCGGGGTGGGCATGGATTTCGGTCGAGTTCTTGAAAATCTGAACTCTTACAAGTTACATGACTTATATAACCCGAAATCCGAACTTACAGAAAAAATTAAATGTGTTTTTTAAAAATTCTAAGTGATAAATTTGAGGCAAAAATCTCGTTTTTGTGAGAAAAATTATGTTTAGGTAAACCTCCTTTTAGACAAAGCATAACCGGAGGCTGGTTCACTATAATCATCATTAATTTTGTCTTTTTACCTATAAAAATATAACATATTTATAAAATATAGAAGATAATATTCAATGGTTAAACTATTAGTCCAACCTAGTCTAATCAGGTTTAACCAAAACCAAACATACTTTTGATGACCGGCTCTATTTTTAAAACATTGGTTGAAATAGGAGTTTTTACATATTTCAAATAAATCCAAAACAAAACTTCTTCGTAAACAAGTGACACTTTTAGCAAAACTACATAATATAGCAACCGAACCTAACAATTTTTTTTTCGTATGCTATTAATTAATAAGTGTTTTAAAAACCGAACCAAGCTGGTCGTTAATTAAATATATATGTTTCACCGAAAATTCATCGGTCTGCGAAGAGACGTGACCGATAGAGTAAATCGATTTATAATAGATAAATTGTGTTACAATTTGTATCTAAGAGTTAGGAAAGTGCGTGTACAATCTCCTAGTATTCCTCTAATTCGATCTCTGTGTAATTTGATGAAGTTTCAGCTTCTGGCGAGTTGACGTCGAAACCCGAGTTTCGAGGCGAGTGTGCACGAACGATGATGCTTTGTCGGTCGGATGGAAGTATTTGTGTTCCGCATGCATCGACCTGTTGATGTTGCCATTGAATTTTATAAAGCTACTCCGGTTTGAACTGGTGAATTCGACGAATTGCAAGTCGCTTGAACTCTTTCGTCTCGAGAGAGAGTTTATGTGAGAATTTCGAACCCCTCCGACAGAATATTTATGGCTATTTGTAGCCGTTTCTGTCCATCGATCCTTGGAATCGGGATCGTGATCCCCTGTGAGATTGGAGGAGGACTTGGGCGCTCCTCCTTTTCCTCTATTGGTTCCGTCGAATGAACATAGTTGATGGCTTTCTCGGCTTCTACAATTAATGACAAAACTTGGTCGTTTAACTGCTGAAGTGGTTTGCAAGCTGACTGGTAGCCAGGTGATGCTGACGTAATAACTTGTTGCTAACTGGACGGACGAATGTACTAATGACGTGGCGGGTTGTGTGAGGTGACTTTACAAATTGACTAATGGATTGATGGGCGTTTGGGCTTGCCTCATTTGGGCTGACCACATTTTAATATGTACAATATATATAAATATGATGTTATAATATTAAATGGTTCAACTTAGTGTTAACCTGACATAGTGCCGGTTGGGTGGTTCATATTAATGCAAAAATTCAAAGATTAAAAAAAAGAAAACTCTTAAAAATTGTGATGAAACAGAAATTTAGCAATTATAGAGTGGTCCTATAAGAGTTATTGTTGCGAGCCAATGGGTCTCTCCAACATCATTATTAGAGTCTATTTGTATTCACACCTTAAAAATAAAAATAAAAAGTCTTATCATCTCATTCATATGCTAACATATTTTTTTTATTTATTTATTTTATCATATGCTACTTTGGTAAACGCAAACTAAAAGATTTTTATCTGATTTTTCATTTTTCCTCCATTTGTTTCAAATTTCATTAGGTTTCCTTTCTTAATTGGAAGGGCACTCCCTTACCTCCGTAAAGTTCGGCACACGTATCGGAATTCGGATTCCGTAACTCCGATATCCGAACGGCCGCCAGGCCCGCCACAGCTGCCTCCTCAAATATGTTCGGAGTTTTGACGCGTAGATTCTCTAATCATCAGAAAAGTTGAAAAAATCTTTTCACATGAAAAAAAGTAAAAGCCAGAAACCCAGGAAGAGTGGAAGGGCTCGAGAGTCTAGAGGACTGCCCTCACACGATGACTTTTAGGCCCTCCCAACGTTGCTGGGAAACTCCCGTGACCAGAGCCGGGGACAGCCGTCAGAGTCCCTGAATGTCCCTCCTCTGACTCCCCGCTCTCATTTCGCGTCCTCATTGTTCGGTTTCCCGTGTTTGAAGCCTGCAGGGCAAGAGAGCTCGGATCGGTTTTGTCGTGCGGCGGATTTGTTGTCTGTATTTCTGGCGTTGGGAGATGGGCGTTGGGAGATGAGAGGCCTTCCCGCGGCGGCTTCATTTGGGTGGGGTGAAGTACAGTAGCTGGA
The DNA here is from genome assembly GCA_019845555.1 of Aristolochia fimbriata. NCBI lineage: Eukaryota > Viridiplantae > Streptophyta > Magnoliopsida > Piperales > Aristolochiaceae > Aristolochia > Aristolochia fimbriata. The sequence goes on from CM034080.1 coordinate 33,141,693, forward strand.
GTTTGGGCCCTTTGGGGTTGTCGAGAGGGTGGGTTTTGTTTCCTTTTCCTTTTTGGAGAAATTTTCTCGTGTTTACAGGAGTACTAGATTGTTTATCGTGGAGAAGAGTCGAGTTTCGCGGAAGATTTGAAGGTGCGTTTGCCTACTGTGTAAATTGCCCCCCTCTCCCCCCCTGTTTTTTTGGTATGCACATAAACCTGTTTTAGTTAATCTTGCGGAGTTGCGATGTTTGTATGATGATGTTTTCGTATTTCGTCTCAAGCTGGTTCTTTTCGTTCGAGGTTTACAGTTTATGGGGTGATTTTGTTTTACCATGTCCGTCTTAGCTGCTAACATGACTATCCGAGTGTCTTGGAAAATAAAGGAAAAAACACTTGCTTGATGACTTACCTGTGGGACGTGACGGATGAGCGAACTTGCGTACTTACATCAATTGATTGTTATCTGGATTGCGGCAATCATCTGATAATTGTGGACCAAAGCTGGTTACTATTAATAAAATAAAAGTGGAGAGTGGAAGTTTTTCGATGCAGGATTTTCTTTACTGTTTATAGCATTCGATGGGATTTGATTGTTTGTTGCGACGTGATAATATTGACAATGACGAGGGGAGATCTCACTTTGCAGAGTTTAGATTTCTCAGGAATTTTGCATACCTGTAATTTTTGTTCCCCCCGATCTTGACAATTCCTTGTGTGCTCAAAAATTTCTGTCTGGTAGCCGCTCAATTGGTTTGGAATTAAACTTAGGGCTTTCTCAGTTTTTGACTCGAGAGCTGTTAGTTACTACCATCCACAGATGGTCGGCCTTTATACTTCCTTTTCTTTTTAACGTTTTTGTTGTGTAATATTTTTTTGGCAAGTTCAAATATTTATGTTTTATTCCAAAGAAAAAGGTTCTAATCTATTTTTGTTTTGCTGATGCTGTCTCTGGGGCTTTTGCAGATAATGTTAAGAACTAAGCAGCTTGGTACACTTTCACAGTGTGCAAGATCATTTTTCCTTAGTGGTTCGCGAAGTGGCACTCCTGATGGTGCTTCTACTGCTTGCCCAGAAGATGAGTCCTGCATATCAAAAAAGGCTACAATTTTATGTCAGAAGGAACCTTCAGATGTGGCACCTCTGGTTGTGCCTCTCGGAACCAGGCCTGCTGTTGACCACAAAACTGAAAATAGTGGCAAGCCTTCTATCTCAAAAGGTTTTTCTCTCTCCAACTCTCACTTGCAGTCAGATAGCTCGGGGCCTACAAATGATGATCCAAATGTTCCTGGTCTTTCATCTTTGACAATTGCTGAGCAGTTGGTTAAGGCTGGTGTTGCAACTGTTGGTTTTTTATCTGATGTTGTAAACCACAAGCTTCCAATATTGGATGGTGGTGGAATAGCTGTGGTATCCCCAAATTATGTGGCTGATACTATCTTAAGCCAACAGCCCCAGAGAAGAGCTCATGTTGTGAAAGTTAGTCCGAATTCATCAGTTGCAGTTGAAGTGGATTCAAATCCTGCCAGTACAAATTGCGATGGTCCAAAAGGCAAAATACGACGGTCTGGTGTATCAGAAGGATTTCAACAGGTGTCAAGCACAAAAGGTAGGAATAGAAAACAAAGTTTTGATGTTGGGCAGAGCACAAAAGCTAGGAATGTTGAAGCTGGTGGTCAACATTCCTCCAATTCTAGAAACAAGGTTTCAGAAGACAGTTCCCGACATATTCCAACCACGAAAGCCAACTCCATGGAACTCACTGGGAGCTTAAGTTCTGTTAGCCATGAACTTATACAGTGTATTCAACAGGGAACTACAAATCATCCATCTCATGGTGCAAATTCAAGGTCTGGTGGTAGAGTATCAGAAAGGAAAGCTGGTCAAAACTTTAGGTGTGTGGAGAAGGGGCCTCATCCTGCAAAGTATGTCAAAGTGAGAGGAGGTTTTACCCCATCTAATTATGTAGTGAATGAAGTCCATCAGATTTTAGTACAGCTCAAGTGGGGAGCTGCTGCTGAAGAGGCTCTCTCAAAATTTGATTGTAGATTTAATGCTTATCTAGCAAACCAGGTTCTTAAAATGCTTAAAGACCATTCAGTTGCTCTTGGGTTTTTTAACTGGTTGAAGCGTCAACCTGGCTTCAAGCATGATGGACATAGCTATACCACTATGATTGGGATCCTTGGCAAAGCAAGACAGTTTGGTGCTGTTAAAAGGCTTCTTGAAGAGATGGTCAGGGATGGATGCCAGCCTAATGTTGTTACATATAACCGTGTAATTCATGGTTATGGGAGTGCTAATTACATTGATGAGGCCATGGATGTTTTCAGTGAAATGCAACAAGTAGGTTGTGAGCCTGATCGTGTGACATACTGTACACTAATTGATATCCATGCCAAAGCAGGGTTTCTTGAAGTGGCTCTGGAACTATACAAAAGAATGCAAGAAGTGGGTCTCTCTCCTGACACCTTCACGTATAGTGTCATTATAAACTGTTTAGGAAAAGCTGGACATCTTTCTTCTGCATATAAACTTTTCGGTGAGATAACATCTCAGGGTTGTATTCCTAATCTAATTACCTATAATATAATGATAGCCTTACAGGCCAAGGCAAGGAACTACCAATGTGCCTTGAAGCTCTATCGTGATATGCAGAATGCAGGATTTCACCCTGATAAGATTACCTATAGTATTGTGATGGAGGTCCTTGGTCATTGTGGATACCTTAACGAAGCCGAAGTTCTGTTTGATGAGATGAAACGAGAGGGTCATGCTCCTGATGAACCTGTTTATGGCCTCTTAGTAGATTTATGGGGTAAGGCTGGGAATGTTCACAAGGCGCGAGTATGGTATCTAAGAATGCTTGGAGCAGGTCTGAAGCCTAATGTGCCAACATGCAATTCTCTTCTCAGTGCTTTTCTTCGGGGAAATCTGTTTTCTGAGGCTTATAATTTGTTGCAGAACATGATTAGCTTGGGTCTTTCACCTTCTTTGCAGACTTATACTCTTCTTCTAAGCTGTTGTACAGATGCACACTATCACGGTGACATGGTTTTATGCTGTGAACTCATGGCTGTTACTGGGAATCCAGCTCATAGATTTTTATCAACCATGCCTGCAGCAGGGCCTGATGGGCAGAATGTCCAGGCCCATGCCAGTCGTTTTTTTGATTTAATACATAGTGAGAATAGGGAGAGCAAGAGAGGATTAGTTGACGCTGTTGTAGATTTCCTTCATAAGGCAGGCCTAAAGGAAGAAGCAGGTAGTGTGTGGGAGGTGGTGGCACGAAAGAATGTTTATCCTGATGCAGTGAAGGAGAAAAGTTCCTGCTATTGGCTTATCAATCTCCATGTGATGTCTGATGGTACAGCCGTCATTGCGCTTTCTCGAACTCTTGCTTGGCTGCGCAGGAGGTTACTTTCATCAGGTGTTGGGCCAAACAGAATTGACATTGTAACTGGGTGGGGCCGGCGGAGTAGGGTGACAGGTTCTTCCTTGGTTCGGCAATCAGTTCAGGAGTTGCTGGACATCTTTAGGTTTCCATTCTTGACTCAAAATGGGAATACGGGTTGCTTCACTGGGTGTGGGGAGCCTCTTAATGCGTGGCTGGTTCAGCCCTGCATTGAGCGGATGCACTTGCTGTAAGTAGCATTTCTTTTAATGTCATTTATTATCGTGTGTATAATAATGCAGTTTTGTTGGAATCTTTAGCACAGATCATTTTGCAGGTGCTAGCTCTCTGTTATTGTTCCAGTGTTGTTTGTATGAGTCAGCTAATCTTGGCTCTTCAATGAGCCTTGAAAGTGAATAGCCTTCGATATAATCTGGATTTATCCACGAGAAAAGCTTCAATTATAAAAATTGAAGCACTACATCCTTCTGTGAGCTGGGTACCAGTTTGGTGTTGTTAATCAACGGATATGTCCCCTTACTTTCAAACTTAGTTTTCTGTCTTTTTTCTTTCTACTGTTTTGGGTTAATTCTTGTTTTCTTTCTCTGCAACGTTCCTCTGGTGTTTGGAACCTTTCTTATGGTGCAGGTGAAGGTATTTTACCCATTTGAGAAGGGGATCATTGGTGACCAGATTTCTGATTTGTTCTACAGTTGCCCAACCTTGAATAGCTCGATATGAGAGAGTATTCTGCAGGTGAAGCCTGGATGCCCTGCCGAAGTTGGCTTTTCTTTGGAAGGATATAATATTATAAAATACTATAATTGAACTTTTCTATTAAAAATTAGTATAAACAAAGAATAATTCTAATAATAACATCAAAGTGAAGAAATATAATAATAAAAATTATTTATATTTCCATCTTACTTCGAATAGTAAAAAGGAGAAATGGAAGTAGCTCATATTGACTAGAATGAAGGACCATGCTTTCTTCAAAATATTATGCTTTTTTTTTTTTATGGATTTTAAAGAGCTTTGGGTTTGGCGGTATTGAAAGAGAGTTCCATTGCTAGTTGAACTGACTTATTTTTGAGTTTCATAAGAGCCTAGGAGTTCATTAATTTTTTTTTTTCATAAGGTTAAGTATTCCAAATTCATTTAATTTGTTTTTGGCATAAGGTTAAGTATTTCGAATTCACCTAGCATGGTCGTGTCTTAGTAGTAATACTTTGATAAAAATAATTATAACATTTGAGAACACTCTTGTACAAAATTTATTTTTATATAATTAAATATAATCCTAAAATTGATTATATTTTTTGGCATGAGGCCCAACCTCATGCATAAACCCCCATATATTCAGAACAAACTAAGCTATTTAATGTAATTTTTATAAGCATTACCAATTGTTAATTTATCTATTTGTTATGTAAATAAATAGACTAATAACGACCAATTGGATGATGCTCGAGTTCATCGTGTGAGATGAGTTTCCTATTTCCACACCTAAAAATGTTGAACAAATAAATAAATAAATAATAATAATAAAAGAGTTAAGCATTGTTTTAAAAACCGAACCGGCCGGCCCAACCCAGTTGAACTAGAACCGGAGGCCAATCCGGTTCTTATTGACTCGGCCCGGTTCACTATAATCAGCATTAATTTTGTCTTTTTACCTATAGAAATATAACATATTTATAAAGGATAAAGGATAATATTCAATGGTTGAACTATTGGTCCAACCCGGTCTAACCAGGTTTGACCAAAACCGAACATACTACCGGTTTGATGGCCGGTTCGATTTTTAAAACATTGGTATAAACTGCAACTACTATTAAAAAAGTACAAAAGAGTTGTTCAAATTATTAAAATCATTTGTTAGTTTTAAGACCCTTAAGATAAAACCCAATTTACATAAACAAGGCTAAGGGTGGGCATTGGGTCCGATTTAATTGATAAATGTTGGGAAAATAAAAATTTATGTATAAATGTTGTTTTATGATGAAAATATCAAACTTCAACCTATTGAACCTGGATAGAAAAATTTTAGTAATATACTAGTTGTCAATAATATAATTGTTAGTAATTAATGATATATTAATTACAATATATTAACTTGGGTAACATGTTAATTGGGTTACTTATTACATAGTTTTATTTTTAAGATTAACATATTAGTTTATAATTCTATAAATAGTATAATAGGGGCAAATAGGTGAGTAGAATGGGTATTTTTGTTGTAAAATGAGTGATGCATCCATCCTTCATAACAGTCATCATTTTACCGGTAAAAAACACTAGGTTTAAGTACTTCACTCAGCTTGCCTCTCCGAAGTCCGAAGGTCTCTTCTTCGCCGGTCTCTCAACTCTCAAACGCCCTGCTTTCTCAGGTATCTCTCTAACGCGTTATTCTCTCAGTGTCTCTTATCAGTTCATATAAAGCTTTCTCTTGCGCCCTGCTCAACTCTCTCTGGCAGTGTTTATCTTTCAGTATACTCAAGGTATACCGATTTGTTTACGTCTCGCATTTCTTAAAGTTACCTTATTTAACTTACAGTTTGTTTACATTTGGCCGAGCGAATGATTCTCTATCGATTTGTGAAATTGCTCCTCTCTCGACCTCTCTTACACCATGCTATCTCGGGCTCTTTAAAGCTCTCTTTTATGTGCTGCTCTCTCTCTCTCTCTCTCTCTCTCTCTCTCTCTCTCATACGAAGAGCTCAGTCTCACGTACTGTTTGACCACTCTCTCAACTCTTTCTTCAACTCTTTCTTCAACTCTTTCTTCAACTCTCTCTTCAACTCTATCTTCAACTCTTTCTTCAACTCTCTCTTCTACCTTGATATTTTGCTTTCTGTAGTTTCTTTACGTTTTTTTTTAATTTTTTTTGTCTTCGAAATTCGAGACCCTCTTCAGTTTCTGTTTCTGAATTGGAACCCTCTGAATTTGGTTTCTTGCTTTGGCACCGTGACATGATGATAAGTATGACAACCTGGATTGCGTAAATGCTCAAAAGATAGTTATTTTCTATCTATTTCAATTCCATTTTGTATTCTTTCACTTTCTTTCAAGGTGGGTATCCACGAACGTTCTTCTTTCTGTTTGGTTATTTTTTCTGTTTCTATTTTGGAATTGTGGATTATTTTCTGAATAGCAGTGAATCATTGTTCTAATTTTTTATAATGTAATTCTTTTTATGTACTGCTTATTCACTCTTTCAACATTCCTTCTTCACTCCATTCAAACCACTCTCCCATGTTGATATTGTGCTTTGATGTAGTTTACTTTTCTGTTTCTTTCAGTTTCTGGTCTTCAAAATTGAGGTCTTATGTTGCCTTGTTACTTTATGTATCCTACGCTGATTATATAAGCAGAATGCGATAAAATTGCCATTTAAAAAAAATAAAAAAATGACAATAAGCATGACAATTCAGATTGCCTAAAGGTTTAAACCCTCAATAAGCAAGATGAGGTATTTTCGTTTTATTTCAATTTCAATTATTTATTCTTTCAATTCTTATCACGTAGGTATCCAGGACCGTTCTTCTCTCTGTTTGGTTTATTTTTTAATTTCTGGTTTAGAAGTGTGGTTTATTTGAATTGCAGTCAGGCATTGTTCTAATTTTTTATGCAGTAATTCTTTTTATCTAATGCTTCATACTAATTAGTTGAAGTAATGCAGTAGATTATTTGCTGACCTACTAACAGAATCAATCATCTGCAAGTCTAAGAAAATGCACAATTATAGGGCCAATTTGGTTTCCGATATTTTTTGGACTATTCTTGTGGAAGTGAACGTAAGTTCTCCTCTTTGGAATCTGTTCTAGTGGAAACAAACCCTTGCTACTCTCGTGGAAGTGAACGTAGTCTGTTTTTGTGGAAGTGAACGTAAGCTGTTTTTTTGAAAGTGAACAAAGGCCTGGTTTTGCCTCCTCCTGCCGCCGGTCATCGACGCCCACATTGTTTAATCACTATTGTCAATGTTCTGACCTCTTCTTCAGAATATCTCCTTCATCATTGTCAAGTTTTCTCTTTCTCCTCAGGCACAAAAAGGAGGATGGGCAAAATCTCTTCGTCCTCTCTGTTTCATTTTATCCTTTCCCCCTCCCATCCAGCTTCATTCCCCGCTCTGCGGAGAAATATGAAAAACCTGAATCTGCGAAAACCCAACTCGATCCAAACCACCAAATTCCTTAAAATAATTAATATATATATAAATTAATAAAAAATAAGAAAATAATTATAAATGTAAAAAATAAATGGGTGGATAGGGTTTTAAGGGTAACACCCATCCCCGCCCCTAACCCGTGAAGGATTTTCTATTGAAAACCGTCCCCGACCTGCTGGTCAAAAACCCAAACCCGAACCTGCTTTAAGCGGGTCGGATCGGGGCAGATTCTGTGGTTCTGGAACTCGCTGCCTTCCCTAGTGTAGAGAGAGGCATTGAGGAGCTTAGTGGCCTGCTAGTCTGTGATAGAGACGGGGGCGAGTGTATATGTGTCTTGTCGTTTGACTAATTTCTTGAATTTTAAAATGCTTTTACTAGCTTTGGTGCTTATTTGTAGTTAGTTATTAACTTTAGTGTTTGTTTTAGTGTCTTGAAATAAAAGTTACAGTTAATTATTGAAGACCGAAGCATAGGTGCTGTTTGATACGAGTTTAAAACTGTGCGTGAATAAAGAATATGGCAACTTACTTTTCATTTTTCTTTTTGCTGAACTTCATATGTCCATGGACACTTTTTTTTGAGGAAAATGTCCATGGACTTTTATCTCACTTATTCATTACTAAGAAATTTGTGGGATAAATTTAATTTCACCACTCATGACTTTTGGAACTTATAAATGTCAAAAAATGCGAGGACTTACAAATCCTCAAGGATTTCCTAAATCCAGTTTCACTAATCTCATGTATGTGGTGACTTTATCTCATATGAACACTTGTATGCATATCTTTGCAGTACATGTTTCTTCGTGTGTACAACTCCTTGCTTGTCTTGAGAGTTTGCTGGTATCCTTCAAATTGTTCGACTCGACATTCCTAGTTCTTGGTCTTGTATTTTCTATTATCACTAGCGTTTCATAATATTCCTCTTCAATTCTCTCGACATGGCAGAGAAATTAAAATGGGGAAAAGGAAAAGGATTAGTGAAAGTGGACTCAATCAAAAGAGAGATGAGCACTGTCCGGCAACTGTTTTTGTCAGTAATTTGGCATACTCTTTCACATCTTCTCAGGTATTATTTCCAATTGTTTAGTGTTCTTTATTTCACTAATACTGTTGAACTTATCGGGCTTCTATCTGCTGGGCTTTCCTTCATTTGATTTTTTGTTTATTTGTGATTTCAGTTGGAAGAAACATTCAGTGAAGTGGGACCAGTGAGGCGCTGCTTTTTGGTTACAAAGAAGGGTAAGTAGAGTCTCCGAAGCAGCTCAATCAAATGGGAAAATGAGATTGAACCCAATGGCATGGTGTTGCTTTCATTATTAAAACTTCCGATCGACTGAAGAGAATAAACTACTACAAAAAACTGTATATTATTGGGGTTTGAAGTGCGTTTTGTCCAAGTTTAACTGAGTAAGATTTTCCAAAAAAAAAAGGATTATATGCTTTGTTGAAACAAAATGAAGTAAAAGAAGTGCAAGATATTTTTTTTGTCACCTTGGGAGACTCAATCTATCGGGTTTCAGTTTAGAGTGAAATAGTAAGGTTATTTATTTATTTATTTATTTTATTTTTATTCTTTTTTGTGAAAAAACAGAAAGACTACTTTTAAATTATCGAATCCATGGAGGTCTGGTGCTTTTGAGAGCAGCATACTTCTCCTGAGATGTTTCTGCTTGTCTTTAAACCGTGCATGCGTCTGAGTTTTTTATTTTTTTATTTATGGTCCCAAATCTAATATCCAAGCGTGTAATCAGTTATACTATACATTTTGTTTGAATATCAGAGACAAGATCCTTGACATGGATGAGTTTCAACTGTGTTCTTTTTCGGTTTTGATAGTGGTGTTGTCCACTATTCTTCTTTTTCTTTCTGGAAAGAGAAATTTTTGCTGAAGGTGTCTTCTATTGCAAATCTTGCAAATCTTGGGCTGAACAATGGTGTTTAGTTTTACATATTAAAGGAATACTTTTAGATATGTCATGGATGAACATTGGTCTTGAAGAGATAGAAGTTTATTAGTTTTTTTTCTTTTCCTTTAAACTGAAAAGAGATGAAAGGTATTGGCAGGAGTTTTATCTATGTCCTATTTGTTGTCTGTCATCAATTAGAGAATGTTTGGAAAGGATTTGGCATTCTGTTTAACAACAAATTGCAACAATGAATTTTTTGTCCCCATGACTTTCTTTGTCCCTTGATTCCTATCTGGTGCTCTTTAGAAGGTTACATTCCAGATATAGAAATTGTGAATGTGGCACTGACTTTGAATCTTTTTGTGATAAGATCCTTCTGTCAATCTGCAGACAGAGAGGTGATTTGTGTTAGCATAAATCATGTAAAAGCCTTTTAATTATTTAAACTGTTGCTTTAGGAATAGAGTTTGAAGATCCTTATTCCAATCTTGCTGTCCATAGTTTGGTTATCTGTGCACATTTGACATGCTGGGTTGTTAGTCTTCCTAAGCTGTTATTGTTAACTTTTTTAAAATTGTGCTATTTACTGTTTTTTTTTTTTAAATAATTGCTATTTAACTTGTTTCAAGAATTTCTTATTCTCCTTAAATCATGTTATTTTCAGGATCAAGTGAACACCGTGGCTTTGGTTTTGTCCAGTTGTAAGTTTTGACTATCAGAAACTCTGTGCTTTCTTTTTTTTTTTTTTTTTTTTTTTTTTTTTTTTTTTTTTATTTGTTTTTAATATCAATGCAAGTTTTGGAATTAACTTATCTATGATATAACAAACTTTTACTCAACTATGCAAAATTGTAGTTGCTGAAGTTGTACAAAGTTTTTCTTGATGGCATATTTGGCAATTTGGTTACTCCTATTTGCAGTGCTGTGACTGAGGATGCTGAAAGAGCCATTAAATTAAAAAATGACAATCTTGTCAATGGAAGAAAAATGGGAGTTAAACTTGCTATGCATCGTCGTCCTCTGGAACAACGAAAGTCACAGCCAGATCAAGGTTAATAGTTTCTCCTTTCTTCTATATCAACAGCTTTAGTGTATTTTCATTTATTTTGGCATCCATATAGTTCTCGCTTACTAAATGAGTAGGTTTGTCCTCTGATCCTGTTTTTGTATTTATTGGAGATAGGTGCTGAAGATGCTGAGACGAAGAATGAGAACTCAGTTAAACATGAGAAATCTACAGAAAGTCAAGAAATAGGTATGCATGTTGTAATTTTATTGAGGATAACAAGTTGGTTGTGGCTATCTTCTTTTCTCATGATACGCCTAGTACTCTCGGTGTGATTTTCTTGGCTTTGGTCAAAGCATACTCCCATTATAACTATCGCAAGGCGATCAGGCTGATAAGTATCTGTTTTTTAATTGTTCGTTCAATTCTCTTTAGAGTAGTTTGAAATAGAACCTCACATATTAATTCACTTGGTGTAGTTGTTGGTCCTATGGGTTATCCTTTAAATGAGTCTCTGTCATTTTATCTTTGTGATTTCCTGTTGAATAATGTCTATTCATGTTTTGATCCAGCCTTTTGTTTCTGGTGTGTTTCTATATTAGATTCCATTTCTTTTTCCAATTGAGATTCCATCATCATTGACAAACTATTAATTAATGTTTTTGTCTGCATAAAACTTTAGGAAAGGTGAAGAGGTTGAGAAAAGAAAGTGCTTTATGTACAGATCTTGCTGATAAAGTGGATTTTTCAGAAAAACAAAGGTACTAAAGCCTTATCTTGCTGTGCATGGGGAATTTCTATACCAAGTGTAAGCATGTCAAACTCTAGGTAGCATGATTTGGATTTACTTTGTTTGGTTATAATTGTTAAAAATTGAGTGCGTGCAGATGAAAAGAGATTCCTGAAAGTAGTGTTTTGATTATATGTTTGGTGTGTGGTTGGCCTTTTCAAGTTGTTCCTCTAAAAGGTTATTTTTTCTTTTGTGTTTTATTTTTTGTTTTCTGGAATTAATTTTAAATTTTCTTGGCTTTGAATTTTCACCTTGAAAAATATTTTTAAATGTATCAATTTGATTACTGAATATTAAAGTCGCTTTCCTATTGGAGAAGGTAAAAATATGCCATGAATTTTTGTTTGTTGTTAAGTCTTGGTTTTCTTGAGGAGAAAATTTCAAACTCTAACAAGATACTCCTCTTAAGAAATGGAAATTCCCAGCCCTAGTCCTCTCAGGAATTTGAAATTCTATCAACTAGAAAAATGTTGTCCTTTAGGATATCTGCTTATTAAGAGAAACTTAGTGATTTTTTTTTTTGAGAATAAATTTAGTGATTTTCAAAAGAGTAATTTAAGATAGCTTATTAGGGATACTACTGCTCTTAAGGAGGTTTTTGATTTCTGGTTTCTTTATATGTCATTGTACATGTACGAGTGAAGAGGGGTATATTGTTCTTTTGTTTTATTTTACTTGGATGAATAAAGTGATTGCCTGTTTATTTATCATCTAAAATGAAACTGCTGCATCTGCAGGCTTCTCTGCGCTCTCACTTCCTCTTCTTTTACAGTATTTCTTATAGTCTTGAAATTGAAGTAGATGCATCTTTCAAATAACAAACTTCTTGTGATCGTTTGAAGCTGCTATTGTTTGTTCTGATCACTACAGTTGGCTTTCAAAAAAAGTAGTTATTTTCCCGGTTTCTACATGTGGTTGTAATTATTGACTTTTCTGTTGGTGCTCTTATAGGCTCTGACTTCTGATTGGAATCTTCTCTAAAAAATGTTTTGATTTATATGTATATATATATAAATTTTTTAATTTTCATTTTTCTTTCCTCTCCCAAAGTCCAATATATGTCTCATCCTATTGCTTAAATGATGCTGATTTATACCGTGTTCTTATTTCTGTATGCGCTAAACAGGGTTGCTAGAACGGTAGTTTTTGGTGGTCTTCTGAATTCTGACATGGCTGCTGAAATTTTTCGTCGGGCCCGAGAATTAGGGGGTGTATGTTCTATAAATTATCCTCTTCCTGAAAAAGAACTTAATCTTCATGGTCAGTAGTCTTACTGTTCTTTTGTAAATTATGCATTGTCAATTTATCTTCGATGGGCAGCTTCACTGTGTTATTTTGGCTTTGTTAAGTCCCTATTAAGTTTCAGAGGCTTATTGCGAGGTGAAGTGGAAAATATATTCGTGAAAGATTGAAGCTGGTTCTTTTGCGTTACAGTTGGTTTCTGCCTGTGCGAAATTTGCTGAAAAATGGAACTTTCACCACTCCAAAATTGAATTCTATTTGTTGTTACAAGCTGTGACTCCTATATGTTAATTTTTACTAAGGTGGGTTGGAGAGAGGTAAAGAGGAAATAGAGCACGAGTGAGTGAGAGGGAGATAGAGGGAGAGAGATCATGGGTGAGAGAGGATAGAGCATAAGTGATAGAGAGAGAAATGCTGGCAAACAATGACATATGTTGTGTCAAGGAAAAGAGTGAAAGTTTCTTACATCATGTCTTTAAATAGAAATGCAATTGGAATGGTAATCAAATCTTGTCCAAATTTGGGAACTTGGGGTAGTAGCTCCCATGGGAGTTATTGCCGTGGGAGGTCTTGGGTTCGGGTCTCCATGGCAGCATTGGAGTTTATTGAAATTTGTATAAAGGAGTTTTTATTTGCCATTTAAAAAAAAAAAAAACTTGTCCAAATTTCTCCTATAGTCTACTTTCTAATTAAACATAACAGACCATATTAGAAGACTATCTACATTCCTATTGCAGCGGTCCAAACATTCTTATCAGGTTTCCTCAAGAACAGATGGAGCCCCAGAGTTGCCAAGTCGGTGGACTAGACGCAATGAATGAGACCTTTTAAGTCTGTAAATTTGTTCAAAAGAAACCTTAGAGAAATCTATTGTTCATGATTCTTTTCATGCCTTCAGTTTTTTAAATGTTGAAATTATGGCAACGCTTTTTTGCTAAACATGTTTGAGCATGTGACAAACTGGTTAATAGGACGATTTGGTAAAAGGGAGACAAATGTAAATGGAGTTATCTCTCTCTCTCTCTCTCCTCTCGCAACATGCCTACACACCCTTTTTCTGTCCATCTACTAGTAATATTTATATGATCCTCTTCTAGTTGAGTGTCATTATTTCCTAATAGCATTATGAAATCAGCTTCTTATATTCCCTAAATGAAGATATTTTCAAATACTTTAGTGATTATGGGTAGTTCTCAATACAATAATATGCCAACTGCTTCAGGGCTTGCCCGAGATGGTTGCAAAATGGATGCTGGTGCTGTGCTTTATGCAAGTGTCAAAGCAGCTCGGTCTTCTGTTTGTTTGTTGCATCAGCAGGAGATCAAAGGGGGAAAAATTTGGGCTCGCCAGCTAGGAGGGGAGGTTTGGTGTTTTTATTAATTTGATGATTTATATTAGTTCCTTTAATTAGTCATATGTATAATTTACCCAATATAATTTTTGTGCAACTATATCAGGGCTCAAAGACAAGGAAATGGAGAGTCATTGTGAGAAACCTGCCATTCAAGGTCACTAAGTGCCATAACACTATGCTGCTCAAATTTTCTCTTTGAAGTTTGTTGAGCTTTTCTATTGTTTTTAGGTTTTATATGCTAAAAGTGACCCTTTAACAATATAAAAATTTTGTGAAATCTCGTGCAGGTTACAGAGAAGGAGATTAAAAAAATCTTTGCCCCTGTGGGTTTTGTGTGGGAGGTCTTTATTCCTCAGATGTCCAATGAAGGGTATATCTATGTTTTCAAGTGTCCATTTCTTGTTACTTATATGTCTGTACAGCTCCAATACTTCTGTTTGTTAACAGAATGTCCAAGGGATTTGCATTTGTTTCATTCACATGTAAACAAGACGCTGAAAAGGTATGAGGACTTGTGTCTCTTATTAGGCCTTTTCATGTTGCTGATGTATTCTTTCAGTGGTTTGTTCTTTTATGTTCAAAAAACAATTCTTTTATGTCTCAGGCCATTCAGAAGATTAATGGGCAAATTGTTGGCAAAAGGCCTGTGGCAGTTGATTGGGCCATTGAGAAAAAGGCTTACACAACTGCTTCAGCTCCCCAGAGTGCTGCAACCCCAGGTGATTTAGAATATCTTCTTTTCATAATTTATTTTATTTTATTTTTTCCTGATCTAGTGTTTCTGAGATCACTTTCATTAGTAAAAGTTCATGATGTCCAATGATAATTTACTCTAAAGAATTGGAGGTTCAAGATTGATTTTGTGGCTTCTATTTCGAATGGAGTAGTACTTAATTAGTATGTTATATGTTACTGCTTTCAGAAAATAGGTTTGTAGCAAGGATGTTTTGAAAACAGTTTCAGTTATCTGCAGACTGACAATGGTTTAGGGGACTCTAAGCCGAGGAGGGGGTCACCCTCCAATCCCGAATTGTAAGGGAGACCCCTCAATTTAGTTTCTTGTTTATGATGAAAACGTGCTTTCCTAAAAAAAGTTGCATTTATTGTTTATTTATTATTATTATGATATTTATTTACTTTTTGAAAAAGAGTGTTTCTTTTAGCAGAAACCTAATAGAACATTATGGTGAAAGTTTTTCAAAATAAAATGTTGGAGAGAAACCCTTTCTCTAGAACCATATGAAGTCAGCCTTTTGTGATTAGACCGTGACTTTTTCTGTTAGAAGTTGAGGAAAAAAGTATTCTGCCAAGAAACAGAAAATAGAAAATAAAAGAAGAGAAAAAGGAGAGAGAAGGGAGAGAGGGAAGGCCGTAAGAAGCTGAGGTCTTTCACCTGAAAATGCAGCCAAATACTGCTTGACATTCTCAACCTGAAGTTGGTACCTTCTACCAGGACAATATCATAAAAAAATACTACAAGGACAATATCGTCAACTAAATCTCACCTTCTGCCTGAAAAATAATCCGACTTAAAAAGGAAAATGACCCAGAACCAGAAGTTAGATACCTTCTAAAACTTTTAGATGTTTAACATGTAAAGTATGTTCTATAATGTACAAAATCTAGGATGTAAATGATATTTCATGATCTCTACGTATTACTGTCAAAGTAGCATACTATAAATAACAAAAGCCAAACCAACATAGCTAGGACTGCCGTTATTATTGTATTTCATTGCCTGGCTTTCTCTTGATAGTCTGGCTGATTGCATATGTTAACTGCACATTTTTGTCTTTATTCTACTTATTTATATGGTGTATGCTTTTATTTGTTATTCTCATTTCCTATAGTTGATAAAATCTTAACCTCAAGTAGTATCTGGTTTCACCAATAATCTCTCAAGCAAAATTTCCTCCAAAAGTAGTGGAGTTACAAATCTAGTTCATAGCACGGTCTGTGCCAAAAATAAAATCGGTCAAAGCTAATATTTGTACCAAATTTAAAAAGAACATAATTTATGACAAATCTTGTTCATAGCATGGCCCGTGCCAAAAGTAAAATGCAGTTAAAGCTAATGTTTGTACCAAATTTAGAAAGAACATAATTTGTACTATGATTATATGATTTCTCTAATGATTTTGTTCTACAGAAAATCAAAATGGCTTAGTGGATGATGACACTAGTGAAGATAATGATCTGGAAGACGATGAAGATGATGGTACCAGAGAAAATGATCCTCATGGTGGAAGTGATATGATTCCTGGAACTGGTATCGAGGAGACTGGAGATCTTGATGAGACAGATATGATGAAGAAAGTTCTTAATAACTTTCTCCAGTCACCTACTAAAGGAACCCAATCTGATTTGTGTGATGCTCTGGAAGCTTCGAAAACAGACCCTGGTTTAACTTTGCCAGAAGCAGCTTACCCCAAGTTATCTGTTGAGCCTGGGCCACAAGTCCATGCTGTTAAAGTGAAGAACTTCAACACATATGATCAGAAACCCATTGAAAAAGAGAATGATTTGGATAGAACTATCTTCATCAGCAACCTCCCTTTTGATGTGAATAACGATGAGGTGAAGCAGAGGTTCTCTCTGTTTGGAGAGGTGAAATCGTTTCTTCCAGTTCTTCATCCAGTGACCAAGTATGGAGAACTAACTTCTCTCTGAAATTATTTGTTTTTATTAAAAAGAAAAAAGAGCTAATTCAAAATGGGCAAAAAGCTTTAATACCTGGAAAAAATGACTCCATAGACATTCCACATACTATAAACTGAAAGAGTGGTTAGATGTAGAATTAAATGATTTCATCGTGTTCAGTTGCATGGACATGCTTCTACGTAGTTCTTTGGCCCCAGTTCTTCTCTTGGCTTCTATTTTGTATGTTTGAGGTATCTATGATATGAATTTTGATGACAGATTTTGGTGTTGCCTAGAGGATTGAAATCAGCCCATTTAAAAAAATGATTTTATCAGTCATGACCTTTTTGTTTGGAAAAGAAATTAGCAATCACATTTCAAGTTAAAAGACTGGTCTGATAAAGAAGTAAATGACATGGGTGGTTCAGTTGCTCGGACACACTTGTTCATATGACCAATTGTCCTCTTTGCTCCTTCCCCATCTCTTGGACTCCTTATCTTATCTTTGGGGTATACATAATATTTTTTCTTTTAAATGGCGAATTTTATTGCTTAATGGTGACATAGTTACAAGGGCATCTCAGTCCTTGATATTAGCTCAGCCTTAAATAGTTGAAGGTGATGTTTGAAGGTGTTTGGCTATCCACCTTCCTTTCAACTTCTGCGAAGTTCGCCTCCAACCAAGACTATTCCCCACCTGCATTAGCTGATTTTGGCATGTTTATTGTACCCACGGTGGCATCCCCCTGTTTCTTTGGCAGCTTCTAGGAGACAGCTCCCTACTTTTCATGCATGCCAACAACGATCCTATTACCTCCTTTCGCTTTCCTCAAAAAAAAAAAAAAAAAAAAAGATCCTATTGCCTCCACTGGTAAGCCACTTCTATGGAGATCCCTCTTGGGTTAGCTGTAGTAGAAATTTTCTAGTTTGTCCCGCATCTCCAAATTGGGAACTGAATGTAGGACCTTCTTGTTGCACTTTTCATGGCTAGTTTTGCAGGAACCCCCTGACCGACACCAAGTTGAGGTATCCTTTCTGGTATTTCAGTAGGCTCCCCTCGGCACTCCCCGTGTCCTTTCCTTCGTCACTCATTTTTCATGGGTATAAACGAGTTCTGGGTACAGAATTTTGGCCAGCATTAGTGAGCGGGAAGAATAGAATTGAGGATTTTATTACTTGTAATTTTTTATGTACATTTAATATAATAAAGCCACTGATTAATTGTGTAAGCCTTTGATATGGTGATAGCTAGTCATCTTTTAGTTATCAGTTTTTGTTTGCTTTGTGCATAGCATTCTAGTTTCCTAATTACTAAGCCAATGATTTATTTTTAGGCCTTTTTGTTGTGATACTAAGTCAGTCAGTAATAATTTTTTCTTTGTTTTGTGGGTAGGAGGCCAAGAGGAACTGCTTTTCTCAAGTTTTCTTCAGCCGCTGCTGCTGATGCTGCTATTGCGGCTGCCAATGCTGCACCTGGTTTAGGGATTCTGCTTAAAGGGAGGACATTAACTGTTTTGAAGGCTTTGGACAAAAGTTCGGCTGTGAAGAAGGAGCAAGAGAAAAAAAACAGCCAAAATGATGATCCTCGTAATCTTTACCTTGCCAAGGTTCTTTTTACCTTTGTTTTTGACCCTTTTTCATCTATTCCTCCTAATGACGTAACTTTCTGGCTCTTTTTTTTCCTGGCCTATCTAGCCTATTCTTAAAGATCATCATCTCAGTAAAATAGATGTTCTAGACTTCTACTATTAAATGTCATTTGAGCTCAAATTTAGTTTGACAATCTCCTTATTGATGGTTCTCACTTTTGGACCTTGTACATGAATGTCCATCTCATTGTAAACATTTACATTTTCTTTGTCATAATAGGAAGGTCTCATTGTTGTGGGTTCACCAGCTGCAGAAGGTCTCTCAGCAAGTGATATGTCAAAGCGCCAAGAGTAAGCTAATCATTTTTTACTTATGCTGTTTCTACTAGGTCCATTATAAAAGTGAACAAGGGTTGAAAAAATTCTCTAAAGGTTTTTTTTTTCAAATTTTTTTATGGATTTAGGTAACCAAATCTCAAAGCTATATTTGAATTTATGCTGCCTTTTTTTTTTTGGTGTCATAGTTCTTCTCTTACCATTTATGTAAGCTTATGAAGTTCTGCCTCATTCTGTTTCATTCTGTAAAATAGACTGTCATCTGTCAACAAAGAACCATCTTAAGATTTGCAATGTTAATAGATTGGAAAAGAAAAAGACGGCTAAGCTTCAGTCGCCAAACTGGCATGTTTCAAGAACGAGACTTGTAATATACAACTTGCCAAAGTCTATGACAGAGAAAGAACTTAAGAAGCTCTGTATTGATGCTGTGGTATCCCGAGCATGCAAACAAACTCCTGTGATTCGACAGGTTTGCAATTGGTCCTAAGCTTATTGCTAAGCATTACAAAAATATTTTATTAATTTACTTTGTGCATTCAGATAAAGCTTCTGAAGGATGTCAAGCGTGGAAAGCTTGTTGCCAAAAATTATTCGCGGGGTGTGGCTTTTGTGGAGTTCACTGAACATGAGCATGCACTAGTGGCCCTGAGGGTTCTCAACAATAATCCTGGTGATTTTTCATTTTGTTTCATGTTCTTGTTCTTTGTGCTGCACAATAGTTTTTAAGAGGGTTTTTAAAGAAAAAAAAGTTTTTAAGAGGGGATTTGAAGAAAAAAAAGTTTTTAAGAAGGGTTACCAGCTTGTGTTGCTGGTAGCTTACATGTATGATTTACCTGTTGGTCAGTCTCACTCTTGACGGGTTGAGCAACCATTGATCTACCTGTGCAATTGTATAAGTATCTTGCCTGACTACTTCTCAAGTTTCATTTTATCAATTTTGATCCTCATGAGCTTTTCACCACTTTGGTGTGATCTGTTGGACTCTTGAACAATTTTTTGACCTCCTGTGGGCTTCAGCTTAGTTGGGTGTTATTTACTTGCTTTTAGATGATGGTACAAGGCCTGTTGGCAGGAGTGGGTCTTTTCAGAAGTACTAGTTCTGGGTAAAATCTGGAGATGTTGGTAGCACATAGTTGAGGGAAGTTTCTTATTTATTCTCGTCGGATATGTGTTTTGAACAGAAACATTTGAACCTGATCATCGGCCTATTGTGGAGTTTGCTCTTGATGACATCCGAAAAATAAAACTGCGAGAAAGCAAGATGAAGATTCAGCAAGGTGACAATACGAGTCTGGATCAAAGCATGGATGTGCATGGAAAGCCTGGGTTACAAACAGAGAATGATTATGTAAATGAAAAGAATCACAAGATCCAAAAGAAAGTCAGGAAAGAAAATAAATCAGTCAAGGCACCTGAACATGGGCTAGATGGTCAAGTAGGGGCTGTTGAAGAAGA
This sequence comes from Aristolochia fimbriata, assembly GCA_019845555.1. Classification (NCBI taxonomy): domain Eukaryota; kingdom Viridiplantae; phylum Streptophyta; class Magnoliopsida; order Piperales; family Aristolochiaceae; genus Aristolochia; species Aristolochia fimbriata. The sequence continues at coordinate 33,161,557 of CM034080.1, forward strand.
GAGCATCACAGAGAAGCAAAAGGCAAAAAAGAAACCCCCTTATAAACCAAAGCATCAGAAGGAAACAAAGAAACAAAATGACCAAGGAGAATCTCCGAAACCTCCTCTCTCAAAGGTATGTATTAACCATTCTAAGCATATTCATGAGATTTCAGATGCAGAGCTCGTTGTTTGGCATCCTAAGGCCGAGTAAAAAATGAATAAATGACGATTGTTTCCTTGTCTTTCCGTCTAGAGTTGCCTCAGTTGTCTCATTTATGTGGTTCAGATTTTGCTTAATATTCATCGTCCTTTCCTGATGCAGGGGAATGCGAATGTTGGAATGGAGAAAGAAGGGAAGGTGTTTAGAAAGAGAAAGGTACGTGAAGATACTATGTCTGGAAACCAAAAGGATTCCATGGGTATGCAAAAGGTGAGGAAAAAAGAGAAGAAATCATCAGGAAAGGAGCTGGAAGACAAACTTGACCATCTAATCGAACAGTACAGGTCCAAGTTTTCACAGCGAAATGCGGATAAAACTGAAGGTTTTAAACAAGCTTCCAAAGGGGTGAGAAGATGGTTTATGTCTTGATGTAGAGGTGGTAGTCCAAGTGCGATATGCTGTTCTAGGTAGACAGGTTCGTTCATGGTTTGTAATTGTAGAAAATTTTGCTCAATGGTGTAAGAATATATATAAAATTTTGATGGTGAGCTGATACCAGATTGAGGCTTTTCTTCAATTGACAAAATGGGGTTTCTAGTGTGAACTAACACAAGAAACAAATATATGTTAAAACACTTTAAGGTTCCAGTCAATGGCCATGGCTGATCGTTTTCAGGTGCAAGGTTTTTGAGTTCGTGGTGCATGAGGTGCCATGTGCTGCCAATACAAAATAAGGTCCTTTTCTGATCTCCCAAACAGTCATGTTTTGCTTTGTTCATCTGATGTATGTGAATATTCAAACAGCTATCGGTGTTTCAGTTCTAGAATTGTCTTGTTAGATAATAACGGTACATTGGTACAGATGGAGTTGTGCTCACCTGCATGGAAGAGCTCAGATTCATCTATCATATTTAAATTGATGGCAATTAAATATAGTCAAATGAAAGATTTTGAGGGCCTCGGGAAACGTCTAAATTTATACGAGTGTTGACTTTCTTATATAATCTTAGGTAGAACAGTTTGGACGTTTAACTAGAGCATCATCGGATGAGCTCGATGCTTCCATCTAAAATCTGCATACGAAAGACTCGAATCATTTTTCTAGCGAGAACGACTCAGCAAGCTTTCAAAAGGTACATAGGTTCGAGTTAATTGAATCATGTTACCGACACTGGGCAAACGTATTACACTTTCCTCAAAAAAAAAAATAAATAAAAAAAAATCGAGCCAAACCGGCCGGTCCGACCCGGTTGATTTGGTGATTTGGGTGGGAATTTATGATTCTAATAATATTTTGAGTGTAATAATAAAATATGTTATTCCGTATACTATCCTATTAAAATTCAGTGGCTATGAATATAGCCATTTTGGTGTTTATTTATTGGATGGCAGAAATGATATCTGACAATAATTGGAATTAGTAAAAACCTATAAAAAAATAAAATAAATAAGTAAATAAAAATTATTGAAATATAATCATTATATTGGATAATCGGAAAAATCAGGTATGAAATTGAAATAGGTCTATTCCATACAATAGATTGTATCTTTATTACTACTGTTATTCTCCAGAACGAACCTTCTCTGTTTATCATCTCTGTGGGGGTTGTAGGGGAGTAAAAAATCCAATATCTCTCACCGCGGTAACCCCAACACAACATGTTGTGGAAATCATGGGCATGAATGCAGGATATGTGGGAAAAACTAAAGTTCTCCAGAAACAAACTTGCCCTTGCCCTGTTCTTATATAAAACTTATGTTTAATCATTACTGTTGCTATTCTTATATCAATGATGAGGTAGATGATGATGAAATATGAAGATATGTGGTGTAGACACTATACCTAACAAGGGAATAATCGTTCAATTCATCAACTCACCGTGTATTTATTTGATTGAACAAAGCGTGTGAGGAACGAAAGGAGTGGGTACTCTTTCCCTGACTCTCCCTCTTCTAAGCAAAAGGAGTAGTCCACCAACCAACCTTTTCCTATCATAGCACAACACATCTCCAAACTCTAAAAGGGAATGCTGTTCTTTCATTCTTCTCCATTCGTTGAGCTTCCCCACCTCTGGCTGTGCTCTACAAAGGGAGAGACAGTCCATGAAACTGCAACAACATAAATCTCTTCACCCACCAGTTACCTTCTCAAAGCTACCCAGTTGCTCTTTGTTTCCATCTTGCAACAATTTATATTCATGAGTACTTTTGGTTAACACCTTGCTGCACTTATCTCATTTGCTAAAGAGAGTTACATCCACCTCTGTTATTCCACAATGGCTGAAAAGCCTCCACTCTCTCGACTACTGATCCTATTCTTGATGGTTGCTTCCCTTTTTGTCCCGGCGGTGCTCTCGACATCACGTCGAGGGCCGACAAAGGTTGTCCCGCAAGGGATTCGAGTCGATCTGACTCACGTAGATGCAGGCAAGAACTATTCGAAAATTCAACTTCTCCAACGAGGGATCAAGCGTGGTCACCGGCGGTTTGAAGGCTTTAGAGCTTCTACTTCTATGGTACTGGCTGCTGAAGAAGGGAATGAAAATGTTCAGGTTCCAACTCATGCAGGGAATGGTGAGTATCTCATGAGCATCTCCATAGGCTCTCCACCGTTGGCATATTCAGCTATCTTGGACACTGGGAGTGATCTAATTTGGACCCAGTGCAAGCCATGTCAGGAGTGTTACAAGCAGCCAACACCCATTTTTGATCCTTCAAAGTCGTCCTCTTTCTCTAAGATCCCTTGCTCTAATCCACTATGTGATGCGCTACCAACATCAACTTGCAGTGACAACTGCGAGTATGTCTACTCTTATGGTGATTACTCTTCCACCCAAGGAATTTTGGCTAGTGAAACCTTCACCTTTGAGACCTCATCCGACAAAGTTTCGGTACCGAATATTGGGTTCGGATGCGGGGAATCGAATCAAGGGAGTGGGTTTTCCCAAGGAGGGGGCCTAGTGGGACTTGGGCGTGGACCCCTGTCACTGATTTCTCAGCTTGGATCAGGGAAGTTCTCATACTGCCTAACCTCAATTGATGACACTAACACGAGCCCTCTCCTCTTTGGGTCTCTTGCTTCCTTGAATCAAACCGGTGCCATTTCCACCCCACTAATAAAAAACTCTGCCCAACCATCCTTCTACTACCTTAGCTTGGAAGGGATTTCCGTCGGAGGGACCCGCCTCGACATCCCGAAATCCACCTTTGAGCTGCAATCAGACGGAACTGGTGGCCTCATTATAGACTCAGGGACCACAATCACATACCTGGAAGAAAAAGGCTACAAGCTTGTGAAGAAAGCCTTTGTGGATCAACTCAACCTTCCAGTATCCAAAGATTCTTCAACCGGACTCGATCTTTGCTTCTCAACTCCATCCGGAACAACGTCCTTGTCCGTCCCAAAACTAGTTTTCCACTTTGATGGGGGGGATCTGGATTTGCCGGCTGACAACTACATGATATTAGACTCAGCCAGTGGCTTGCTCTGTTTGATGATAATGGACTCAAGTGGCTTATCAATCTTTGGTAATATGCAGCAACAAAATATGCAAATCCTATATGATTTAGAGAAAGGGATGTTGTCCTTTGCTCCCACCCAATGTGCCCACTTGTAATCAGTATACTACCATTTTTCTTGTCTTTTTCATTACCTTTTAGTTGATACCATCATATATACATTTCTCATACCATGATTTTTTATGATTGTTGAGATTACAAATGTTGTGAAACTTCTATATCCATCCTAACTGGTTTTTTTTTTTTTTTTTTTTTTTTTTTTTTTTTTTTTTTTTTTTCCTGCTACTTAGTACTACTATCCATTCTAGCAGTTTATATATACAACAAAACAAAATGCTGTTTTTGTACTCAAAGCCAAGCAGTTTTGAATAATATCCTGGAATTTTAATTATCTTTGCTATCTCTTGTTAGGAAAACTTTTGTTCTGAATCGGCATTGAGGTCTCAAAGATCCAATAAACATTATTTCTGATTTATATGATCAACTTCATAAAAATATGAAATGTTTCGATTGATTACTTTAGGTGTATCTTATCTTGACCAAGCAGTAACGTGTATTGCTCCTGAAGCAAGATATCGATTGCTTTCCAACAAAAGCTACAGCTGAGAAACCACCGCATTTGCTTCTTCAGCCCTAAGAGATCGCCCCTGATAGCCCTTAAACAGGAAGAAGCTCGTCTCGTTAAACTGAAGAAAAACTAATGAGACATGGAAAAGAAACAAAATATTTTTTAATTTACTACCCATATTTTACACGAATTTTATAACACAGGAATATAATAGAGTAAAAATGATAGGAAGGTTTGATTACAGGTCCACCCAGTGGTCAACCATTATATAAAGTATATGCAACATTTTATAATGTTTTCAAATAGGCATATTGACCTGGTTGACTGACCAGGGACAATGGCAAAAATAATTTACAACTTGAATAAGAAATATTTTATTACCTCTAGAAAAATGAAAAGACTCATCCCAAAAAGCTTCCATAGGTTACCATAGAAAATAGTTTATCCTCCATATGATGTTTACCGGTGGCATGCTTAAATTCTAGAAAAAACTCTACCATTCAAGCTTTTAGATTTCTAAGATCTGAGCCAAAGGCCATCCCTAATACCTTCGGAGCTAATATGGATGTGAAAAGTTGAAAGAGAGACTAAACTCACCATCCAAAACCCTGTATAGATCTTGTGCAAGAGAACCAGTAATAAGTTCAAATATCTGGTCACCGATTCTTCCCAAATGTATATATATATATATATTTTTTTTTTTTAAGACACAAAAGCACAAACAGGAAGGGGAACAGAAAATGAGACAAAAATTTCATCTAGTACTAATATGATAAATCACATACAGGAAGGTAGGAAATGGGAATGAAGATCATTAAGTTAATCTTTTTTTATACATCTGTTATCACTGAAAATATTACTACAAATAATGCAGAAAAACTTCAGGTAATACTAATTGCGACCATCTGAAAGAAAATTCTCTCCCACATGCTCGACTGCACTTCATTAAAGAAAACTATCAGAGGTTCAATTGATTCTAGAACAAACTACAACAGTGTTCTGGTTTATGCAGTTGACTTACCACTGCGAAGCAATGAACTTGATCCATTTTTCTTCCTCCATAGCCAATCTTAATTGACGGTTGCCATTTTAGCTACCGGAGAACCAACTACATCATAGCATCGGCCACAAAGTGTTGGGTCCTCCGCAAACGAACCAACAAGAGGAGAGTAATTATAACATCTTTCACACTTTGAACCATCTGCACGAGATATGCCAATCCAAATTTTACTTTTTTCGTCAATCATATATTCTCCCGAGTAAGGAATACTTGCAGGCAATTCGTCTCCAGAAGAGAGGATTTCCACCTGTGGAAACAAGTCATCATGAGTTCCCTTTAGCAATCTGAATAGTCTGAAGACAAATAAAAGACATATACCTGAGATGTAATAAATATACGATGCAACTTGTCTGGGTCATGCTTGGAAGAAGACAGTTCTTGCAAAGCACTAGAGAAAACAGCATCTTCAGAGTGTAGATAAACCTTTGCTTCTAAACTGGATCCAATCAACTTAGCAATACGTGCAGTTTCAAGAACCTTGTTCACCTCTGTTCTCAACTGTACATGACATAACAACACAGAAATCGTAATGATGGTGTTGCGGTTTAAATAGATATACCAACTCAAGGTTAAAGCATGTAAAATACAAAGTGTTTATTTAATGGTTCAATCAACATATGACCCTCTGTAAGTGTATTTGAAATGCTAGACAATAAACAAGCAAAGCACCTAACATGCCAGACTGCCATCCGGTTTTGGTAAGCGAAAGTTTTCAATGGATAAGAAAAGTATTCCTTTAAAAGGGAAATACAGTTATTACCTCGAGGATCTTTACCCATAAATCAACACTTGAAACTGGCACTGCAAGCCATTTTTCATCAACATTTGGCCAACTTGATTCAAACACAAACTTGGCAACAGAACCAACTTTGGTCAAATGCTCAAAGGGTAGGTGTTGCCATGCATCCTCTGCCAGATGAGGCAAAATCGGAGCAATAATTCTTGAAATGGAGAGTAGGTGGGCAAGAACAGTTTGACAACTTCTCCTTGTATCTGCCCCACTGGTTCAGTAACCAACATGAGTATTCCATTCATACTTTGGTAAACATATAAGAAAATGATTTGAAAATTTGAAAATAAGAAAGATACTTCATACTAGAGACAGTAAAACAATAGCAAATTCAAGTAGTTTGAAGTAACCATCTTGGTAATTGACAAAGAAGACGTACCCACAGTAAAGTCTATCTTTAGCAACATCAAAGTAGAAATTTGACAAATATACAATAGCAAAACGCTGTATTATCTGGAAAGGAAAAGGCAAACAAAAATTAGGAAAGAAAGCATCATTTCACTCATAAAAGACCAACTGAAGATTTTAGGGAAGATGAGAATTTATAGGCACAAAAAGAACTTTTGAGTCCCCTGAACTCAGTTAATAAAAATTATAGCATAGAACCAAAATATTCTTAAAAGACCAATTTTTTCTGCTTGATCAAAAAATTTCAAATATCATATGAGTCAGAGATTTGAAGAAATTACCTGGAATATTTTGTAGAATTGATACTGTTCGTAACTTTCTTTAACACTGTTTATAATATTTCCAAGTTGAAATAGTGCATGCTGATCGATCATTGGAAGGTCGCAATATGAAACAGAATACTCAGGCTACAACAATGACAAAGTGAAAAGTAAGATTCTAGCAAAACTGAGAATAGATTGACAAAATGTTTGACTCGAGACATAATTGCAATACTACTAAAAAATTCCAGCTGAAGATAAACATAATGCAAAATAAGGTTCTGGTGCAGAAAGCAATATTGAGAAATAATTGTCCATTGCAATACCTTTGCAAAAGGAAGGCAGTCTAGACTAATGTTTATAAGAACTAGAGTGAAGAAACCAGTAAAAATGGTTTGGATTGGTTTTGGCTTCACTCCAACTCTTACATACACAAACCTGTCTTCTTGTCAAAACTGCCTAACATAGACATTTTAACTACTTTGATTGGAAAATGACGCTCAAGTGTAATAGTCTAGTAAATTTAGGAAAATTCCTCAACTTTCCCCTACAAAGTGGCTTCTAGTAAACCTCTTCAACTAAAACATATATTTACTTTTTCTTTTTAAACAAAAGATTTTTATTGATTCTTAAAACTTACATAGAGTACACTAGTTTTATATAGTATAATTCTGTTACAATATAGCATGCAACTAGTATCATCATATCTCGTGAAGTTCCATCTTTTCCTAGGCCATAACCTTACAAGATCTGCTATTTCATAAAAAATATGTTTGAGCTTCCACTGGGGGTTTGGGGGGGGGAGAGGGGGGAGGGGAGGAGAGGGGAATACTGGCTCCCCCAATTAATGACCAGCGCAGAGTCACCTTGCAAACAATGTGTGCAGTAAGAAGTTGGCAACACTACTTAGTCTTTGGGAAAGTTATGGACCTCTCAATTAACTCAGTGCCTAGTGGGTTATCTCAAGATCTACCAATGCCTTGCCAGGCTCATTTGCTCCAAATGGGGTCTCTCTCCAATCTCTTGTTGTAAGTGACCCCCTCTGTTTTTGTTCTCTCGTATTCTGTTGATTTCTTAATATATTATTGTTACAAAGAAAAAAAGACTATTAGTTTTCTTACTACTAAGATAGTTCCTATTCACTTCATGGTCCCAAGCAATTTTTTTCAATTCATTCTCAATCATCTTATGATTCCAGAAAATTTCTCAATAGAGAAGAGACATGATGGTCATATGAGACAAGCAAGAAATATCAGATTATGACAAAGCTACACCTGGCAAAGATGCTATCTAATAACAAGGAGATAAAGAGAACAGAAAATTGCATGCAGAAGACATTTTTGCAACCCAAAAGCACCGACCAAGGAGACAACCTGAACATACTTTCCAGTCATGCAGATTACCCAAAATGTAACGCAGTGTCCCACGCAGCTTTCTATATATATCAGACATTTGACGGAGTATTTGGGGGCCAATCAGAACATCTCCGGTATAATCTACACTAGAAACCCAAAGGCGTAACACATCTGCTCCATAACCAGGTTCTTCCTAACAAGAGATAAAAGTGCACTGTGAAAAACATGTGACATATAAAACTTTCCCCACCAATTTTTTCAATGATTTGCTAACCTTAGAATTTTTTCCCCCTTCAATGACCTTATTTGGATCCACCACATTTCCCATGGATTTACTCATCTTCAAACCCTTTTCATCGAGCACAAATCCATGTGTGATTACTTGTTTATACGGAGCCTTTCCTGTAAAAGGTGAAATGATCTGTAAATATCTCTGATTGAGTCACTGTGAGGGTTGGCACAACAACCAACAGAATGTATCACTAAGAACATCCTCAATCACAAATTCTTTAAACAAACAAGAGCAAACCATGGCAAGGTAAGCTAATCAAATAATATATATATATATATATATATATATATTTATTTTATATATTTATGGGATAATAGAAGAAGACAAACGTAGGAATCATGCCTTTCGTAGCAATACAGGTAAGTAAAGAACTTTGGAACCAGCCACGATGTTGATCTGTTCCTTCAAGATATATATCTGCAGGAAAACCCAGACCATCCCTTTTTTCCAACACAGCAGCCCAAGAAGATCCTAGGACAGAGACCAATGAAAATTTGACTGATTAGTAGCTCAACTGACAATATGAGAAGGAATAATGAAACTCTACAGTACATGCACATGAAAAGAGCGAGAACTTGACAATACAAGTGAATTTCACTTACCAGAGTCAAACCAGACATCCATGGTGTCAGTTCCTTTTTGATAGTCTGAAGCACTGTCACGATATAAGGGTGGGAGTAACTCTTCAATTGTCATATACCACCAAGCATCACTGCCCTTTCTTGATATGATAGCTTTTAAAAGAAACAAAAAAAAAAGTCAATAATTATGAACACTTGAGCAAAATGACAGATATCTCCAAACATTGGTTTCAAACAAAAAGTAGCAGAGAATGTAGTGAAACTGTTCATTAATTTTTAAACAAGCACATAGTAGACAGAGGTTTCAATTTTGCCTTTCATACATTCTAATGATAAATAATGGGTTTGTCAGACTTCACCTATGCTGGGCACTTTGTCTTTCAATTATTTGGGAAGTTGACAGAAGTACCCAATATATGTGAGGTTTAACAAGATCATAAGTAAACAAGAAGTTTTAACTGCAAGGCCTCTTACACTTAATATGATCAATTGTCTCCATGTTCATTAAAGGTTCCTTAGAATGGATGTGATAAAAAACAGGAATGGGAACTCCCCATGTCCTTTGTCGTGATATACACCAATCAGATCGGCTTGATGTCATAGTAGCTATGCGGTTTTCAGCCTGCACAATCACTTCAAAAAAATAGTAAGTTAAAAATAATTTGGACAAAATATATTTCTCTGCTGCTGCATCAGGAGATCAAATAAGAAGTTAAAACTCAAGCAGAACAAACCATGCATAATTGCTTCAGATAGAAATTCAAGTCCAAAGGAGATTGTAAAAGTTGTGTATAATCAAAGAAAAAGGGTTTAGAGCTGAGACATCCTAAAAAACCTGTCAGCTTGAAGAAAACAACAAATTACACTAAATACACAACGGTTTTCTCAAAGCAGAGACAAAGAAAAAAGGTTTAGAGCTGAGACATCCTAAAAAACCTGTCAGCTTGAAGAAAACAACAAATTACACTAAATACACAACGGTTTTCTCAAAGTAGAGACAAAGAAAAAAGGTTTAGAGCTGAGACATCCTAAAAAACCTGTCAGCTTGAAGAAAACAACAAACTACACTAAATACATAACGGTTTTCTCAAAGCAGAGAATCTACCTGTGCTGGAACCCATTGCACTTGACCAATTGCACTCATAGCAGCCTGCCGGAACCCTTCCACCGAAGCGAACCATTGCTCAGTAGCCCGAAATATCGTAGGCTTTTTTGTTCTCCAATCATATGGGTACTTGTGTCCTTTTAAAGGAAAAAAAAAAAAATGCTCGAACATCAGAAAATATTTTTGTTGTTTGAAAACAATCAAAACTTATTTTACAAAGAAAGAGATAGAGTGGGGTCACTTAACGAATTCTAACAGGAAAGTTATATGTACTTACTGTAAGGCTCTTCCATAAGAAGTGAGAAATGCTCATCTAAATAATTCACCACTTCAACATTGCCATCTCCCAGCACATCTAGGCCACAGAATTCTCCTGCTTCTTCGGTAAACTTTCCATCATCATCCACAGGAGAAAGGATAGACAGTCCATACTTTTGGCCAGTTAAATAGTCCTCCTGACCATGACCAGGAGCAGTATGGACAAGTCCAGTCCCAGACTCGGTTGTGATGTAATCACCCCCAACAACAACAGGGCATTCCCTGTTATCAATAGGATGGGCATACCTAAAAAATTGTCAAAGTAAAGCAGTCAGGAGTAGACACAAATTAGATTGCTAGCACTGGGCTCCACAGATATTAATTGGAGAACATACAGAAGAACTGAGCATCAAAAGACTGGACTCATTCACTAAACAAATATGCCATTTGGACAAAGTCATTAATGGTCCCAGCAGAGACAACTCTTGGTCCTAAAACTTTTATATTATGTTTGGTCCATCTAAGATTTTTACCTGCTAGATCATTTGTTTTGTTACCTTTTTCTTTGGAAAATGGTCAACAAATAATCAGAGATTTGAAAATGGTTAAATAGAAACTTGAATTTTTTTTTCCTATTATGCGGTATAAGGAAACAGTTAGAAAGATTATAATCGGGTAGATATGGACCATGGGTTACCCATGGAATTTGATATAAGCAAGTAGACAGGAGATAAATAAAGCAGCAACAGCAAGTCTAATTATCATATTAGCTGCATTAGAGAAAATACAAGCCAAAAATATCTCAGCAAATTACGAGGTTCACTTTTTCTGTTTCCATATGTAACCTGTAATTTTCCAGGGATGAACCCATGAATGTCTTTTTCACAGAGAGCTTTACCCCCCACTTAGATTCCAGGGTTGGAACAAGTTCTGATGCCACAATGAGAAAAAGTTTGCTCTGTCCATTTTTAAGAATAGCCCCCAGCTTTTTGCTTCCAGAAGAAGCACTATCCTCTATAAATCCATCTACTTGTGCCACAGCATATAAAAGCTCACCATTAACGGCAACAGCTGAACATTTATAAAAATTATTAGTAATTGAATGAATCAGTAACCATTTAACAATTCACGATATGTATTAGATACAAGTAAAGCTAGAACTTCTTAAAATGAATAGAAGCTGAAGAACTTCATTAATAGATAATGAAAAGCACAATTAAAGATGCCTATACTTCTAATTTCATTAACTTCATTACACATTTTAAATATTAACATTATTGAAGGTAGGCCTACCAGCATTTGCAGGGATAGTCCAAGGAGTCGTGGTCCATATGGACAGGAATAAATCAGGAAGAAAGTCCTCTAATAAACCTTTTGAGGATGCAGACCCATTAACCAGTCTGAAAATAGCATATATGCTCTTTGAAGTGTGCCCATCTGGGTACTGCAAGATACTAAAGTAAGCAACAAGGATCTTCAAGGGTGTAATGCGAACTAAAGTAATCAAAGTAAAGCGAGTCTGAAATTTCAATTTCCTCAAAAAAAAAAAAAAAAAAAGTAAAGTGAGTCTGTCATTTCAGAAAAAAGGAAAAAAAATGACCAAAAAGATGAGATTCAACAAGATAAAATACAAGCATTCACTCTCATTCATACCTCCAATTCAGCTTCTGCAAGAGCGGTGCGTGAGGAGGGGCTCCAGTGCACAGGCTTTCGGCCTCTATAGATGTAACCTTGCATGGCCATCTGACCAAATACTCCAATCTACAGTATAAACAGAAGGACAGGTTACATTATAAGGAAATTAAATATCACTGAACAGAGGCATAGAAACCCTATGTCCAATCACAAGTTTTTTTCCATCGCCCTTGATGAGATTCCATGCCCTTCAAGACCCAAAAACTTCAATTATACCATACTTATCAACAGTATCACTTTATGTAAAATGCAATGACAGAACTCTACATTCCAGTGTCTAAAAATTCAGAAAGTAAGGATGGCAACCTGGGCAGCTTCATATTCTGGAGTCAGCGTTAGGTACGGATTAATCCAGTCTCCCCACACCCCATAACGCTGCAAGTGTTTCAAGCAACAAATATAAATATTCATTAACTAATCGGAAGGAAAAGCATAGGAGGATGGGTACATTCTTTCTATACGGTGGGATCTCAGTATAAAGCTTAAAAAATAAAAGGACTCACATATGACCTTGAAAGACTTCATCTGAGCCTTAACAGTGTCCTTGGCAAACTTGGCAGCTTTCTGTCTCAATTTCAATGGTGTAAGCTCCTTTCTAGCCTCTTGATCCATAGACTGAAGAACTGAAACAATTAGAAGTGACACTCAGATGACTTTAGCAAGATTCATGAAAAATGTGTTATACTTGTGAACATCCTTTCCCTCCCATTTTGCATCTTTCATTTCCATGGTTAAAAAGAGTTTGACAACAGTGTTTCTCAAAAATAGTATTGTACACAGTTCACAGATACCAAATACGAATTTCAACCAAAACTCAAAGACATATAAGATCTTCGGCCTGTTTACTAGAAAACCTAAATCATCTCATTCAAGAGGTTTGGTGAGAGGCTAGGTGGGGCTGATCTCCTGTTTTCTTGACCTCTTTCAGCAGATTTGGGTGGGGGGGTCCCCTCCACCTACTATGGTTCCCTAGGTGGCGCCCCTATTTGGATCATAAAGTTCAATTTTGATCACTCTTCACACACCAGCAGGTTTTGGTGGAGTACTCAGGGATTCCATAGGTGTTTTTGTCCTATCATAAGCCAGACCAATTGATGTGGAAGACTCCTGCTGCTAAGCCCGTGGAGAGCTTTTTGGGCTTTGTTGCTTCACAGAGCGCCTCCTTGGTCAGCTTCAGATTGAAGGAGACTAGCAATGTTATTGTTAGAAAAGGGAAAAACAAAAAGAACAAAGAGAGAGAGGAGGAGAAGAGAGGAGTCTGCGCAAGGAACCTGAAATTGAAAGTCAGAGAGCAAGATCTGTCTCTTTGGACTCTCCTCTTTATATTTAAGTGATCAAGCAACTTTCATAAAAAAAATAACGCTAAATTACATACCCGTCATGTTGGCCACTTAAGCCAAACTATCAGGAAATTAACTAGTAATACCTCACAATCCACGTTAATCTAAAAAAAAAGAAATACAGAAATCACAGATGTACCCCTAATATCTGGAATTACAGAAATACCTTTGTATGCAGAAAACCAAGCTACCCATCTTCTAACAGTTATTAGATGGGGCAAAAGCTTTCTTCACCTCCATGGCGCTTATGTTTTTAGAGAAACTTACAACCTACCAGAAGGACCTAGTATTAACTAGAGTTGTGCTTTTGCTTTTGCTAACTCCTTACCAAATCCTGTTCTTCCAGGTACTACACAGGATACAAAAATGTGATGAAAGAGAAGATGGATTTTTGCTTGTACCTACAGCTTGGTGGATCTGCCCAAAGCAAAGCTAGGTGGTTCGACTGGTGTAAAACTCCACCAGTTGAAAAATGCTATAATCAAACATATAGTGTGGATTTTCTTTGATACTTTTTCCTCAATTGTTTGGCTGAACATTGTGTGCAGTCTTATATCTACTGTGGTCAACCGTAATTGGCCCTTATTTCAACTGACATGAAAAATGCATTACTCTTTGGTGATTTTCAAGAAGAAAAAATATATGAACAACCTTCAAGAACCCAGACTATGTTATTTCCTTTACCTTTAGTGTGATAAGTAAATCAATGGATAATTAGAAACTAATACATATTAAGGCAGTGCAAGAGTGATCCTGGAAAGGGATTAAAGTTTGATCCTCACAACTATTTGAAGTTGAAGGTTATACAGATGCTGCCTGTGCAAGATAGATGAGAAAAAAGCCATGACAGGTTACTGCATCTTTGCTGGTGGAGTAGCTCGAACTAATTTTGAAGCTGAGTACAAGACAATAGCTAATACAGTTAATGAACTACTTTAGATCAAGTTAGTTATGACAGGGTTTTGGTTCATCAGTGACATGCCTATTGACATAAAAGTGTGACAACCAGTTACTCATCTTCGTTGCAAATAATCTTGTAATCCATGAGCAAGCCGAACCCATGGCAGTTGATTGTCACTTCGCCCAAGATGTCATTATACCAGCCAAGATAATGACACCAAATATTCGTACAATAGATCAACTGGTTGATATATTTACAGTGTCTTGGAAGAGGAAACTTCACTTGACTTAGCACCAAGATGGGACTTGATGCTATCTACACTCCAGCTTGAGGATAAGCGTCAACAGATTGAAGTATTTTGGTCGTTTTATGCTGTTTTAGTTAGATACTTTTTGTTGATTATACCATTTTTGGATTCATGATATTCCTAGGAGCCCAATTATGTAAAGTTTTTTTTTTGGGTTGTGTCAGATAGCTTTGCACTAAAACCTCTTTGAAAAGCATACACATAATTTTGTATGCCCAGTGAAGTCACTAAAAGCTGGTTAGGGGTCGATCTGATCCCCCTAAGGCAGACTGTATCTCTCCCTCTCCCTCTATTCCAACAGATTTCATAAATGAGATAAGCTGGGCACCTCTTAAGTCCTGGGTTCAAGATCAAATTAAAAACAAAAAACTTGCATAGAGGATCCCAAAGCAAATTTATATGCCTCAAAAGTATGCAAGCTAAGATTAATATTTGTATGAACTCCAATGTGCCAATTTTCATATGATTTTTCAGATTTGCTTCTTGAAACATTGTACTGCCTTCTCATATTAAGTATTATCACAGAGAATCAATCACAAACAATAAAAAAAAAAAAAAAAAAGGGAAAAAAGTACAGAAAAAAAATGTGGTGACATAACACAAATATCTGGGATACTTGCCTTTTAACTCAATTGGTAGGCCATGACAATCCCATCCAGGTATATATTGAACTTTATAATTTTGAAGAAGCTGCCAGAACAAATATGTTATATCAAAAACAAAAAATGGAAATATAAGATAAAGTCTAAGCCATCTCTCCATTAGACCTCACAGTTGAAGGAGACTCAACCATGGG
Source organism: Aristolochia fimbriata (assembly GCA_019845555.1). Taxonomy (NCBI): domain Eukaryota; kingdom Viridiplantae; phylum Streptophyta; class Magnoliopsida; order Piperales; family Aristolochiaceae; genus Aristolochia; species Aristolochia fimbriata. The sequence goes on from CM034080.1 coordinate 33,176,934, forward strand.
GATCTGCTGAATAATGGCCTCTTCTCCTTCTCCACAAGGAGTGAGCTTGTCTTTTGGTTAAACAGTTATATACGAGAAAGACTGTTCCTTAGAACCTATAAGAAATTTGGAAGCAAATCCAAGACTCACTAGCAAAAAGTTCTTTTATGGAAGTGGGTCATTTATAAGTGATGTTGTTGGTAAACTTCATCAGCTTTAAAGAAAGAGCTGCATGATCAGCATGACGAATGATCTTTTCCAAATCTCTAGTACTTACATGGAGGGTCCTGGAGCATAGGGGGAGAGGCTCGTGCCATGGTAGTTTTTCTACAGTCTTGCTTTGATTATTTTTTTATTTTTTATCACTCACATTTGTTTTGCTTTCTTTGAATAATAATCATAACAACAATGAAAATAATGACCTTGTATCGATTTATGATGTCCTTCAAAATCTTATTCAACGCATGGCCTATGTGTAAATCACCGTTAGCATAGGGTGGGCCGTCATGCAGGATAAAATTTCCCTGTAAAAGCAGTGCAAAAATCAGTTTAATTATACAACAGCATAAAAAAGCAAAGAAACAAAAGCATGGAAAACAACTACCTCACTGTTTCTATCCACTACCCTGTTGAAAACCTGATTGTCATCCCACAGCTTCTGAATCTGTGGTTCCCTCACCACTGAATTGGCTCTCATGCTGAAGTTTGTCTTAGGTAGATTAACTGTGTCTTTATACCTCCCATCTTCATTCTTTGACCCTAACAAATTACAAAAATTTCAGTATATCACAAATACTTGTTTCTTTTTTTACAGGAATGTGTATTGACATGAAAACTAAAAGAGCAAGACGAACTGTCAGTGTTATTAGATGAAATCTGAAAACTGAAAGAGAAGCATTGTTTAGTATTATTAGGTGATGCCTGTCTTTGACCCATTTAGAATACACAGAGCGACCACAATATCATCACTTAAGCATAATGTAGGTACATTGCCAAAGAAGTACCTTCAGAAGCTTTCTGTGCTGCCATGACAGGTCCCCGAGCTCTACGCTTAGAAGCAGAGTTACAGTATTGAATGGTAGAATAAGCCTTGCTGGCAGCAAATAGAAAGCCTTCACTACATGAGCTTCGTCTTAGGCAAAACAGGCCAGGTCCAGCAGTTCTTGCAACAGAGGAGCAGGTTCTCATCGAGAATGCCTATAAATAAATTAAAAAAAAAACTTTATTTAGACACTGTTGTATTAAGCAAGCTGTGATATTTGGAGAGAGTATCCAGATCTACAGTAAATAAAAAGAAATATCTTTACACATAAAGCACGATAATAAGTACAAAAAAGCATTTGGTGAAATAGACAACAGATTCAATCAGTACAAGCACAACCAGAGAAAATCAGGATTCAGGAAAAATATGAAACTAAAACATTGAAGGAGATCCTAGTTTATAACACAAATGCGTTTTCTGATTAATCTAATCTATCAAGTGTCAAACAAAAGCTTACAGTACTACAAAAGATCCATAAAACTACCAAAATTTCTAATAAAAACAGGAAGATACTACAACTTTTGAATTGGTTGCTTCCACTCATGTTCTTGAAAAGCGTATGAAGGTAAGAGATGAAACTTATGAGGTTCAAGATTGAGATTTTTCATAGAGTACCTCCAACGAGTTAATCTCAAAAACTACTATTTCGGGGTGCTCTAATTTGAGAGAAAATGAGTAACTGACGTGAAAAATACATAAAAGAGGAAAGAAGCAATTTGATGCGTACAGCAGGAGCCAACTTTAATCTTGGTTATGAGTTTCCCCTAAACAAAACCTGAGGTCAACTGGTAATGCTAATAAACAGCTCACTGTTTGTATGTCAGGGAGTTCTAATGGAGATTCAATTTAGATATGACTAGTAGAATTTTCTTATGACAAAGATATATGGCCTCGACGAGTGCAACATCAATTCGGGAGAAACACAAAACGCTCTATTCAGGTACTTGTTTTCTGAAAAACCCATAAAAAACAATAACCAATTTAGTCAATTTCACCCTAGAAGGAGAAAGAAGTTTTCTTTTTTTTAAAAATAAAAATAAAAATCAATCATTCCTTTTACACATCTATCTTTCATTTTCACTTTCGGCGGTCTCTCCCGAGTGGGAGAGGTTTCAGAAAACGAGTGCAATGCAGCCAGCTATCAGTAAAATCACTGAACCAACTAAAATGTTGAATAAAAAGAGTACCCTGTAAGGAGAAGAAGTTTGCATTGCCATATGCAAAACTCGGTCTATATACCCAAGCTAAGAGGAGCTCTGTTTGGGCGTCGGAAGAAGACTGTCTTGACTCATTTACAAGAGAATGGGAGGGAAGAGCTAATAACCAGAGATGATGGCTCTCTACCGCATGGATAAGAGAGCGAGAGCGAGCGACGGCAGCAAGAGCAAGAGCAGTGGAGCTGCTTCCCCTCTGGAATGAGCTTCTCCTCTTGTTCGTATGGACTAGAATCGGGCAGAGGTATAATGGACCTTAACGGAACTTGGGCTAGAGGTCTTTAAAAAAGTTTATATTCGTATTTAAAAAGAAAGAGAGATCCACTTGCTCGAGCCCATGATAGGGTTTAAATGGTATATTAATGGAATAAATAAATTCCATTTTTCGTTTATACATTTATTTATCGAACAGTAGAATTGATAATTGGGTACTAAATTAAATAATTAAAAATAAAATCTAAAGCTATAATATAATAAGCTATATAGCTAACTATATTATCTCTTCCCATAGTAGCTTAAAAATAATGGTATTTTAAATTAGAAAAAAATATTATATTTTTCACTTAATAAAATATGAGTTTAAAAAGATCAAATCGTCAGGATGGCCGAGTGGTCTAAGGCGCCAGACTCAAGTTCTGGTCCTCGTGAGAGGGCGTGGGTTCAAATCCCACTTCTGACACGTATTTGTTAAAATTTTATTATGATTTACGGAAAATCATAAAATGATTTAAAAAACCTATTTATGTAATAATTTATTAGATGACTTTAATTCTTTACACTTCCTTCCCATTAAAGTTACTTGTAGAATATTCTTTGCAAGTTAAAATGGTTATTTTTAAGATAAATAAATTTATATGATATTACTATTTTATGCTGACAAAATCAATAATTAGTAATTAGTAATTACTAATAGTTTCAATAATTTCATATATTTTGAGAAGATAAAAGACCAGAAAAGTGAATTGCCCTAATTAAATGAACCTCACTAGATTTAATATTGGAATTTAAGGAATAAATTAGATGCTGCCACACTGGTTTAATGCTTTAATTATGGAATAAGCAATTGCAATATTTTCAAATCTCTTGATAATAATAGTCAATAAATCTTGGAAGATTTTAAAAGCAACACACATGCCATTATATATATTTATCTGCAAAAGATTTCAGGTTTACAAGTTAGGGGTAAATGGGAGTGAAAGGCAGTTTGGCAATGCTCTTTGATGAAGGAATCCTTGTGATAACTCTTTGAAAAAGTACTCCTAAAAAAGACTCTGTTTTGGTGCTCTTTGAAAGAACTACAATCTCCTCTTTCGAAGAGAGATTCATATAGAAAAATTTATACAAACACGACGATTATCAAAGAGCAAGCAGTGAGATAAAATGAGAAACCATGAGGCCCATATCCCTGAGAATCAATCTATTTCAGCATTTTCCTTCTACAATTAAGATAAATGGGTGAACCTCTCTGGTTCAAGCTGAATGGAGAAACCTTGTGATAGAAATGGAAAAGGAATACTCAGAATTTTTTGTGCAGCAAAACCTTAAATAGAAACGTCTTTGCAAAACCAGATTCTGTTCCTCAGTCGTAAATGAGAATCAATTAAACCCGACCCATTTGAAAACAGTCCAGAAACACAAGGTCTACATCAAGGAAAAGAAATTTTCTCACCTTCTTTAAGCTAATAAAAAGATAAGTACAAACATCAGCAATAGCCATCCAATGGAGAGATGCTGCAAAAGCAGTAATTATATGCGAGTTTGTGCAGGATGATCAGTCTGGAGCACTATTCTCAAGCACAAACGAAACGAATGACTGTACTTATTCTCTAAAGAATCTCAGGTCTTCCAAAAACAATATTAGAAAAGGTTTTCAATAGACCATCAATCTCACGAGTAATTTACAGAAAGCATCTGAAGTTTTTTTTATTAAAAAAAAAAAAAAAAAGTTACAGAAAGCATCCATTGAAAACTCAGAAAAACTTTCAAATCATAGTAAGGAAAGGGGCAAAAAGTATCTACCAGCATATTGTTTCCATAAAAGGTATGCCAACCACTGGACATGTTCAAAGCATCTGAAAGATACCAGACAGCCCAAGGCTTTTGCGGTTGAAAAGGATTCTCAGATTCCTCATCTTAACCTTCCATTTAGCATCACAAATTCCAATTGCCAAAAGAAATAAAATTGCATAGCATCCACTGCAAGTGGTTCTGCCCCATCTCCATAAAATCTATGAAGGAATAAATGAGAAAGCATGCTAATTCTCCAGAAAATAATAACAGATTAGATACCCAGAACCAGGTAGAAAAACCATTGCCTTGTGTGGCCCAGAGAGGCCTCACCTTTCCAGCATTCAATTATGGGTCCTCAATCAGCGTTGCAGTTCATTCATAACACTTGGAGAAGGCCTCCTTGAACTTGAGGCATTGCAATTTACAAGTGAGAAACGAAAAAGAAACAAAAAAAGGAAAAAATCAATGAATATGAGCCGCAATGTTGGTGATATTGTCATATTTCACTCGATGATCCTCATTTAAACACTAAAATGAGCTTTAGAAGGACTAGAATATAGCATTGACATTCAGAGAAGCCTAAATGGAGAATACAAAACCAATTTCAGTTTTGATAATCACTTTGTTGAAAAGAAATGGGAAATTTTCCGGCATTATACTCTCAGAACTGTGATTGAAACAGCAGCAAACACACAAATTTGAATCAACTAATGCGAACTACTCTTTGATGCCATTCATCGAACAATTGGGCCGCATCTCCGATCCGTTCAAGCCATTGGCGATGTCAAACTCGGTCGGACCGGTAAGGACGTCGGAGACGAGCTTGATCAAAGAACAGAGACCCCCCAAAAAGTTATGATCGATAACCCCCTTCCCTTCGACGACATGGGCGAAATCCACAAGCTTGAGATAAGCCCCTCGCCGCCCCGCTTCTGCCTCCCCTTTCTCATACACCATCAGAACCGACGTGGAGTAAAAATGGAAAAAAGTCTGATCCTCAAACCAGCCCTTGAGCTCCAGCAACTGCGCCAAAATCCCCTGCGAACCACCGTAGACGGCCGATGCGAAGGCGCAATCCGGCGCCGACTCGGGACCCGCGGTCGGGTTAGAGGAGACGAACTTCCTCAAAACCACCCTCACATCCTCCACCGTCAAACCCTTCACGGCACTCTTGCCCGGCTTCCAGAACCCGGAACCCCCCTCGCTGACCCGCAGGCCGGAGACCCGGAACCCCAATTCCAGGCTCGTCGTCTCGCGGTCCTTGGCCAAGCATTTCCGGAGGTAGTCCTCCCCTGCGGTGGGGTACCAAGTCCGCGACCCGATCTTGACATCGATGAGGGAGGGGCGCGCGAGGTGGGAAACGATGTCCTCGAGCACGAGGTGGGGATGCAGCCCGGACCCGTCGGAGGCCTCCAGGAGCTGGGTCCCGAAGAAGAGAGGGAAGAAGCGGCGAATGTGGGAGGGAACGCGGGGGTTTGAGGAGAAGCAGGTGTAGAAGGCGAGCTCGTGCGATCCCCGGCCGTCGGTTTGGAGCGGTTTGTAGAATCGACCGGATCCGTCGACGAGTGGACCCAGTGCGCCGTCGCGAGCTTGGTGGCCGGCGACCTGGTGGTCCGGAGCTCTCAGCATCGCCGTCGATCAGAGTACGGGAGTCGTGGACGAAACGGCGGAGGAGGCCGCTAAAATGATATGGCCTTGAAATGCGGGCACAGATATGTCTGAACTGTACCTATCTTTGTCCCTTTTCGAAACCCGCCTCAACAACTGCGACTTTGACTAGAAAATAGAGATTTTTAACGATGAAAAAGTATTGCTTTTTTTATGTTCAAAAGTAATGCTTTTGTAAAGGTTAAAAAAGGATGTTTTGGAACTGAGAAACTGAGCTTCTGAAGCTTGCCCTCGATTATAAGTAATAAAATCCACCCTTCTGGAAGGATATTCAAGAATACGTCTCGACTCTCTGGACCCTTTCGGACCCTTTTGGCCCGTGGTCCAGGGCTTGGGATTTTGGAAAGTCCGAATACGTCTCGACTCTCTGGACGCGTATCCAATACCTTCCCATATAAAGGTAAATACGTAATCCTAAAAGGACTGCAATTTGTTAGTATCCAAAGTTCGAAACTTTGGCTACGTTGTGGGAGTTTAAAAGCCACACTCTGCAATCAAATCTACATTACCTTGCCGCCGGGTCACCTCAAGAGGATCTCAACGATGGAAAAGTTCTCGTCTTTGGAGTGTGTGCTCAAGGAGGTAAGCTACCTTTTCTGCTCCGTTTCTCTCTCTCCAATCTCGGGCTGCTTTTCGCGGTTGGATTGGTTCCCGTTTGAGATTTTCGAGTAGAGATTTGCGAATGAAACGAAGGGCTGGGTTGGATCTTTCCTTCTCCCTTCAGCCGTTCCTCCTTCCGGGTAGACCGCTTTGCCCTTTGTTTACAAATTGTGCGTAAAGTCCACCGCTTCACTTGTGTTTTTCTGTGTGGGATTTATAGACGATCATAGAGTTCGTATTTTGCTTTGGTCTCTTTCTCTCAATACTGGTTTCTGCGGTTGGATTTTTCCAGTTTGGGATTTTTTGGTAGAGATTTGGGAAGCAAACGATGGCCTGCTCTCCCTTTTCCGGTCCTTCTCTCTTCCGATTCCTCCTGGGTAGACGGCTTTACCCATAGTATGCAGAATCTGCATAAAGTTCACAGCTTTATTGGTTTTTGCAGTGCAAGAGTCACATATTATAGACTTTCTATCTCATAGTGACCCTCATCTCTACAAGTAACAAAAAAAGATCACCTCTTATGACCTGATCTGACCTTGCCTGCATTGCACATGTACTGCTGCATCTTGGGTTTAGATTTCACCGGTGACGAGAATAAGTTGGTTGAGTAGTAATTTCTTAGTATTTTCATGTGAGAAGGTCACTCTTTGAACCCTTTGGCAGTCTTGGTGCTTTACCCTTTTTATTGCTTTCACAAGCACCAAGTCATCTAGAATAAGTATTCTCTTTTTATTTTTAATTCAGATATCTCGTGTGGTTTGAACTTATCTTTTTCTCTCAACGGCAGATGACTTTTGATATGCCTTCCAGCATGTTGGATCTCCCTTTAGATGTCATGGCCCTCATTGCAAAACGTATGGCCAATGTTATAGACTTTATTCGTGCTCGAGCTGTGTGCCATTATTGGAAATCTATTTTCACCTTGGAGAACTACTCCCCTTCACGTCAGGTGCCATGGTTGATGCTTGCAGAGAGGGAAGACTCTGATGTCCGCCGCTTCTTCAACCCTTCTACATCAGAAATTTATGAAATTCCTTTACCGGAGGTTTGGCATAGGAAAATAGCAGGATCAGCTCATGGGTGGTTGGTCACAATGGGTGATGACAGAGAGATTCATCTATTTAATCCTTTGACCCGGGTGCAAATAAAACTTCCCCCACTACAGATGTATGATGTTTCTGATTGGATTTGGATTCCTTCATATCATCTAGCTAGGTCTCTTCATAAGGTGGTCTTGCCTTCTCGTCCGTCTGATAGGGACTTTTTGGTCTTGGCTCTTTACACTACCATGTGCATGGGGGCTATTTTTCGACCAGGAGACAAAGCTTGGACACTAGTGGGGGGTGAGAATGATTGGAGACTTTTCGATGACCTAATACGTTATAAAGGGAATATCTATACCGTTGATATCAACGGGTGGTTTGGAATGTTTGATTTCAGTTCTGAACCAAGAGCCATTAAGTTGGGATGCTTACCGTCTTTGCCCACTGCTGTTGATCCGTTGAACCCGTGGTGTCGCTACACCAAGTATTTAGTTGAATTATCCGGTGATCTCTTAATTATAGTAAGGAGAGTTTTTAATAGTTGGCAGATTGTCATTGATGATGATCTTATCTTACCAGAGGTTGTGTTGTCTTACAAAACCACGTGCTTCAAGGTTTATAAACTAGACCAAATACAGCCGAACCTAATGTGGGTTGAAGTAAAAGACTTGGGAGACTATTCAGTGTTTGTGGGACAAAATACATCCTTCATAGTTAAGGCATCACAGGAAGGTGGATGGTGGAGAAGAAATTGTATTTACTTTACTGATGATAATGGTGGTGTTTACAATTTAGAAGATGGAACTTTTCAAGACCATTACCAAGGGTTATCTTGCTCATATCATTCTCCGCCTGTATGGTTCACACCATCCCTTTTGTAGATCATGTGTCTCTCGTCTTCGTAGTTGGTTTGTTGTTTTATCAAGAAGCAATATTTTCCAGTGTATTTTGTATGTGGATGCGAAAAATTATGTTTTAATAATGCCAGGCTTTGTTAATATTGATTTCAGTCTTAAACATTTTTTTGTCCTGAACTTGTTTAAGATAGAAAAAAAATTGCACCACTATTTGCAGTGTGGTATACGTAGTGCTTTCTCTGTGTCTTTTGTTTACAATAAAAGATTTGGCTCTACAATCAGCAAATCTTTAGTCACACCAGCTTCAGCCAACTTGTCTGGCTCTGAGTTAGCCAGATCTTGTGACTGTCTGCATTATTTTTTGAAGGATGATGGGATTCTTGTGATTCCCACACTGGCATTGGTTACTTGCTTCATTTTGAGAGAAATTAGTAAGAATGTTAAAAGATAAAAAAAGAGCAGGGTTTATCAAAAGCAAAATGCTTCCTGCTAGATGATCTAGAGGGCCAGAAATCTCTTGTGAACACTGTTCTCTTTCGAAGGACAGAAAAATTTAGTGAAAGTTATAATGCCCGTCTGTCATTAACTAGAGAGAATTCTATTTATTATGTGTTGTATTGTTCTTTTACCCGTGATCCCTCACAGAGCGCCGAACTTCTGCTTGGAGCAAAGGAGTTGTCCACTGCCATAGACATGTCAGTGGAAAAGGTGAAAAGTATTGCTTTTTTATGTTTAAAAGTAATGCTTTTGTAAAGGTGAAAAACGGTGTTTTCTTTGGAACTGAGAAGCTGAGAAAGCTGAAAAAGAAGCTTCTCAAGCTTCCTGAGCCCCCTCGATTATAACCAAAATCCACCCACCCTAGTGGAAGGATCGATATCCAAGAGAAGGATATTTTGAATAACATAAAACATAGAAAGCCGATTTTTTATATAGATGTTTTTTCTAATTTCTTATAAAGCTAAATGATTACATAGATAAAATTATAATCTAAGTTATTTCATTTTATAAAACACGTAATATTCTTTTTATCAATTATTTTCTTTACTTTAATATATCATTAGCCTTAACTTTCTATATAGAGATATTTATTTACCAGATTATTCATTTTTTTTTTGTCTATTCCATTAAATGTATATTTTATTTTTTATATTTTATTATGATAAAAAAAAAAAAAAAAAAAAAAACTACACCAACTTGCAGCTTTTCAACGTGTTAAATAAGCCCAACTTGTAAAGCCGCCCTGCCGACGGCAACTTGATAATACTCAACTTAAACACCACAAATATAAATTAATTTTCTTGTTTACTATAAAAAATAAATATTATCACCTGCTATATATATATATATATATATATATATGTATATGTATCCGAAACATCTCAAGCCTAAAACACGAAGATTCCACCTGCATTTATTCTCTCCGTGATCCAAATCACCGCAAATTCGGTCCTTCGATCCCCTGCCATGGCGGCCGTCTCCACTCTACCAACAAGGTAAAAATCAGCTCTATATTTTTATATGTATGTATGTATTTATGTTTCATTAATATTTAAAAGTTTCATCAGAAAATTATATTTGAAGTATATAATTAATTAAGTTGCAGACTGATGGGGAAGGTGGCGGTGATAACGGGCGGCGCGAGCGGCATCGGGGAGTGCACGGCGAGGCTTTTCTGTCGGAACGGAGCCAAGGTCGTCATCGCCGACATCCAGGACGAACCGGGTCGGTCTCTCTGCCGCGACCTCGGCCCGGAGCGGGCTTCCTACGTCCACTGCGACGTCACCGACGAGTCCCACGTCCGCGCCGCAGTGGACGCCGCCGTCGCCCGCCACGGCCGGCTCGACATCATGTTCAACAACGCTGGGATCATCGACGCCCCCAAGCCCCGGATCGTGGACAACGAGAAGGCCGACTTCGATCGGGTCATCGCCGTCAACCTGACCGGGGTCTTCCTGGGGACCAAGCACGCCGCCCGGGTCATGATCCCGAACCGATCCGGGTCCATCGTGTGCACCGGGAGCACCGGCTCCGTGGTGGCCGCCTCCGGCTCCCACGCCTACACGTGTGCCAAGCACGCCGTGGCGGGGCTGACGAAGAACGCGGCGGTGGAGCTGGGTCGGTTCGGGATCCGGGTCAACTGCGTCTCGCCGTTCGCGGTGGCGACGCCGCTGTCGGAGGGGTTTCTGAGCCTGTACGGAGAAGAGTTGGAGAAGAAGATGAGCGAGTGCGCAAACCTCAAGGGGGTGTACTTGAAGAAAGAAGACGTGGCCGACGCCGTGATGTACTTGGCGAGTGATGAATCCAAGTACGTGAGCGGCCATAACCTGGTCATCGATGGAGGCTTCACCGTTCATAATCCTTCCTTAGGAATGTTCAATTATCAAACTCAACTTAATTAGTTCCCTAATTAAACTCGGTTAAATTGGATGTGGTACTTATATATCAAGATTCCATCCATAATGAACTGGGTTTTAAAAGTTTAATGCATATTTTTCAATTACAGGGTCTCAGAATTCCACTTTCTTTAACTTAGTCCATCCATGTTAATCGGATGATGACAGTTTGATTTCCCTTATAAATAAGAGAGAGAGAGAGAGAGAGAGAGAAATCCTGACCTAGGCAGAGATTTTGATTTCTCACATAGAGAGATGGAGTTTTGAAGTTCTTTGATTTCTTTTTTAATTAGGGAGTATTTTTTGGAGAAGAAAAAGGTTAATAATTGTAAAAAGATTTCATAGTTTCAACATTTAAATATGTTTAGACTTTAATTTATTATTAATAAAATATTAATAGGATTGCATACCTACTTTTAGAGTTACTATAAACCTCTATTGATTTAAAATATTTTTTATTTTTAAACTAACATAGTATTAATTCAATATGTATTTTCTCTTAAATAATATATATATATACTTGTCTCCTACATTCTAAATGTTTCACACTAACAAAATAATTGAGAATCTTAATGTTAACCACTAATTGGAAGAAATATATTGTGTAAGGATGACAATTTCAGATACTTTAATGTAAGAGACATTAAATTCTATTTGAACATGAATTTCCGTTTGTCCACATTTTTTTTGTGCTAATTAATGTCTTAGCATTTTCATATATACTATGTCATACTGAAAAGTGTAAAAACATTCATGTTATATACATACGTAATGTAGACTATGCTATAATGCTTATTGTGTGTTGAGCTTATAAAAGTATTTATCCACGTTATTTTTATTTATTAGCTTAAAAATAATAATTAGTTAAGTAATTTACAAAATAAAGTATCTATATGTAACAATCATATCTATATGTTTTCTTCATTAATAATCTTAATTACTATATGTTTAGTAAGCTAACGAGACTTTGAAGTTGTTTTGAGTTGGAGGCACCGAAAAACATGCAACGAGATGTTTCGTTGTGAATTCTCCAACTGTCGCGGTTTGAGTTTTGTGGTTTGTTTTGCTTGAGTTCCAGTTGCTTTCGAGTGACTTGCAATTTTCCACCATGACAGGGTTGAAGCACTCCAGCGTAATTTGGGATGAGCAGGCTTTTCGAGCATTCATACCCATCGACGAGTTGTTTTACCTCCATTCATGTTTGGCTTTTAGGCAAGGCGAGCCTTTTGGCTTTCAAACCGTACGTTTTGACCTTTGCCTTTGTCGCTTTAGTAGTTGAACTATGATGTAATTTGAATTTGTGCGTCCTTCCATCGAATTGAGGATTATTTTACCCTGTTCAATGAGCTTAACTATGCGGTCCTTCAAGGTGAAGCATTATTCAGTTGGATGACCAAGTATTTGGTGGAATTTGCAGTAGCATAGAAAGTTTGTTTTGTTGACATCTTCAGGTTGCTTTGGATTCGGAAGATTTATCATCACTTGCTCGAGGAGTTGCTCAAGCATTTCTGGAACATCCTTGTTCATAAAAGAATACTCCTTCTGCCGCCTTTATTTGAGAGTGGAGCCTTGTGTACCAAAAGCTTGCTTTGTGTAAAAAAAACTTTTTTATGAGATGCTAACTGCATGCGTTTCATCAATCGAACCTCCTCGGGGAGAGTTAGCCTCTTCCTTGTCGGATCTCTCGGGGTCACCATGGGTGTGTTGTCATTTCCTTTTGAGGCAATGAGCATCTCCATGTTGTGAGCTTCAGTTGCCAACTCTTGGAAGTCCTTCAGCCTTTGGATTTGGAGTAACTAAAGCAATCCCTACTTCATCCCTTGTATGCACATTTGGATTTCTGCTTCGGTGGAGAGCTTGAGCTTTCTCTGCAGTTTAGGCTCAAGTTTTGCCAACGGATGATATAGTCGATGATTTTTTCATCAAACCATTGCTTGGTGTTTGTAAGCTGACCAAGGTGACGTTTCGGCTGGTGTTATAGAAACGACTTAAGAACTCAACTCTCGAGTACTTGCCAATTGTCGATTGACTCGGAAGGTAGCTCTACGAACCAATCAAAGGCGTTCCGTTTCGACAGACGGCCGAAATCGCCATCAGGTCACTATCCGTCCAAACATAGTTGCAAGTTTCAATGAAATGAGCGATGTGTTGTCTTGGATTCCCATACCCATTGAACTATTGGAAATTTGGAGGGTTATAACCAAAAGGCATCCTCAAAGCTTGCCATTCTGCTTGCTAGATATTTTGAAAAGTTTTTTCGATCATCTGCTTGACTGTTTCTTAGCTCAACGAGCCTTTTGCAATGGTTTGGGCTTGTTGGTTTGGTGGAGATCTCTTGAAGCCAAGCAATTTTGAGGAGGATCTCTATCAAATACTTTATTTTCTCCATGAGTTGTGCAATTTGGGCATCTCTTCTTCTGAGTTGTTTGTCCTTTTCCTCCATGATTTGGTGTAGCTCTGCATGTTGTTCCTCCAAAGTTTTTATTTTCGCCATCATGATTGATGCAGTGGTTTTTGATTGCGAGAAATTGCCTCTACGAGGTGTGAGTGGGCTCGTCCCAGTTTTTTTGGAAGGACTGTTGCAACGTTCCTTGTATTTTCTGACTATTTCTGACACGGCCGTAGGGCTTGAAGCACAATGAGCACTTTTTGACGGCATGTTGGTGCAGAGCTCTTCATTTGCTACTGAAGTTGCTGCTTCAGGGATGGCTGGAATAATCAGCTGAGTCCTTTTGACTTTGTCTTGATGCAGTTCGATTTGAAGGCTCAGAGTTTGATTGACTTGAATTTGAGCTTGACAGGCTTGAATTTGAGGTTGTGGTTTTAAGAGAATTGACTTCCCTTAGACGCTTGAGATGTCATTTTGCTAGGGATTAATTTTTTTTTTTTTTTTTTAGATAGAGATGAGAGGTAGAAGGCTCCCTCAGGGTGGTGCCAAATCTGTATTACCGAGAATCGACTAGTCTGCAAAATGTCACAACCACTGGCATACAATACAAAGAACAATTACAATTTATCCTAATTTGGTAAATTTTGTGGGTGTGTATTCTAATACTCCTCTTATTCGATCTCTGTGTGTACAATTTGAACCTTCTAGCCCTCCGGTTGCGAATTGCAACCTATTGGAGGATGTACACGAACTTGTGATGAATTTAGTCGGTTGGACAAAAAATTGAGTATTCTATTTGATCAGCTTGATAATGTCCTCTGTGGTGATGTAGAACTCATGGATGATTTGGGTGCACTTCAGCAAATTGGTTGGATGCGAGTAGGCAAAACTTTTAGATTTCTGAGAAATTTTCTCGTTTTTGCACTTCCGATCTTTCGTTCTTCTCCGTGGGATTTATAGCTTTTCCCCCAAGGAGTTAGCTTGATCCGATTACGTGGGATTTGAACTTTGATTTCTTAATTTCAGCTTTGAATTTCTTGACTAAATTTGATTGGTTCACATGGCGGTCCCATGCTGCTGATGTATTGATTATGTAAGCCATGACGTGGTGGCCCCAGTGGTGTTGATGTGTCGGCAACGTGTCACTGATGTGACATCCATGATGGACCCACCAGGGCAATTTGAATCGTGTCCATCAGTTCGATCTTGGAGAGGGTTTGATCAAAATGGTTCGATCGAACGGTCCGATTATGCAGGTAAAAATGGGAAATTTAGTCCTTGTAGGTCTTAAATGTGATAAAAGGGGAAAAGAATCCCCTTTATCACCGCCAACTTCCCCATAGAGTGAGCTGGGTGGTTATGTTTTGTGGAATTTTGGGATTATAGATAGCAACTAATAAATATATGTATTAGTGTGACCAACTTGATTGCGACATGAAAATATAAATGTACATGTGACATATATTATTCTAGTTGGCTACACTAAATGAGAGCTTTAGTATTAAACCCAATACATAGAATTAATTATATGGGTGGGACTGACATTTAGTGCGTTGTATTTTTTAAAAAAATATTAAAAAAAAAGAGTAGTAAATATATTTAAGAGGGGTTTATAAGTCCCTTTTAGTGGATATTTTTAATTTTTATTGTATTAACTTCTTATTGAAAAGTAATTACCTCGTTGAAAATGAAAGCTAACTAAAATTTGGATATTTTTATGTATAGGAAAAAAATTATTTTGAGTATAGCCAAAAAAAAAAAAAAAAACATTAACACTCGTTGGCTGGCTGCTATATATGCTTATATATCAGAGGCTGCAAAGCATCTCCACTCAAGCCTTAAACAAGCACGTAGTCTCTTTGATCCAAACCACGAGAAACTCAAGCCTGATCAGCTGCCATGGCGGCCGTCTCCTCTCTACCAACAAGGTAATTAAGAATCATGAGCTCCATATATACGTATATGTTTCATCGGTTAATTAGAAGTTTTCATCATAAAATTATATTTTGAAGTATAGAATTAAGTTGCAGATTGATGGGGAAGGTGGCGGTGATAACGGGCGGGGCGAGCGGCATCGGGGAGTGCACGGCGAGGCTTTTCTGCCGGAACGGAGCCAAGGTCGTGATCGCCGACATCCAGGACGAACCGGGTCGGTCTCTCTGCCGCGACCTTGGCCCGGAGCGGGCCACCTACGTCCGCTGCGACGTCACCGACGAGTCCCACGTCCGCTCCGCCGTGGACGCCGCCGTCGCCCGCCACGGCCGGCTCGACATCATGTTCAACAACGCCGGTATCTTGGACGACCCCAAACCCCGGATCGTGGACAACGAGAAGGCCGACTTCGACCGCGTCATCGCGGTGAACCTGACCGGGGTCTTCCTGGGGACCAAGCACGCGGCCCGGGTCATGATCCCGAACCGATCCGGGTCCATCGTGAACACCGGGAGCACCGGAGCCGTGGTGGCCGCCTCCGGCACCCACGCCTACACTTGCGCGAAGCACGCCGTGGTGGGGCTGACGAAGAACGCCGCCGTGGAGCTGGGTCGGTTCGGGGTTCGGGTCAACTGCGTCTCGCCGTTCGGGGTGGCGACGCCGATGACGGAGGGATACTTCAAGCTGCGGGGAGAGGAGCTGGAGAAGAAGATCGACGAGTACGCAACCCTGAAAGGGGTGTTCATGAAGAAGGAAGATGTGGCGGAGGCCGCGATTTACTTGGCGAGTGATGAATCCAAGTACGTGAGCGGCCATAACCTGGTCGTCGATGGAGGCTTCACCGTTCATAATCCTTCCTTGGGATTCTTTAAGTAGGGGGTGCTCTAAGTTCCATATGTGACAGGCTTTGGGTGCATCAAACTCGGAAGTAGTGCACCTGATTGTAGTCAGTCAGGGTTGCTCGTATCGGATTTCCGTTACGTACAGAACAGTTCAAAATCCGATACATATTGGGCGTATATATTAGGGATATGTATTGGTCGTATTGTTCGTGTAATGTAAAATTTAAGCCTAAATTTTTATCAATATGGAAGATTTTTTTTTTTTTTTTTTCTTCTTTACATATTTATGAACCAAGATCCGACGGTCAAAAATTGATTTGGCAATCTACGGTCCTGATCGACTCAATTTCACATCAATTGGGGTCAAAATCAACAAATTGACCCCCATAATCAAGTATTGGTTAGAGTTGCCAAATTGCCAAAGTCGGATCATCGATCGAGGGCCCAATTTTAGTCTGATTGACGATCATAAATCGATGATCAAGATCATCCCAATTTCATGGTCAATTAGGCAAAATTCCAAAAATTGACCTCTGCAAATCAAGGATTGACCCAAAACTAACTGGTCAGTTGAAAAATCAGATCTCCGATCAAGGGTCTAATTTCAATTGGATCACCAAAACTAAATTTTGACGGTCAATACCAGCTCAAAACAAATTAAGCTAATTGGGCTCAATCTGGCCCGTCGAACCAAGCCCAAAGTAAGCCAATTGGGTCCATTTAGGCCCAAGCCTAATCTATCGGATCAATCTAAGCCCGATTTAGCCCAATTTAATGCCAAATTAGAATGACATGTCAACATCATTGATGACTGGGAAACATGTGGCCACAATGTCCAATTAGAAGTTGACATGCGGGACATGGCATTATCATGAAGCTTGAACTTTAGCTCCAACACATGGCATGATTCGAGCTAATTGGAAAAGGGGTAAGTGGGGAAGGGGGAAAGCTAATTGGGGAAAGGGGGGATTTAACTGGGGAAGGGGGGAAGCTAATTGGGGAAAGAGTCCGGATCCGCTGGCCAAAATGCAGCGTGGCTAAAGGGCGCCCGGGCACTGAACTTCCTGTGCGGGGGTTAGGGGGCGCCTCATGATTCACTTTGGCCACGCTTTATTTTTGGCCAGCGGATTCGCGGGCTTAATTGGGGAAAAGGGGGGGAGGGCAAGGGGAGGAGCCCGGATCTGCTGGCCAAAGCGAATCACGGGTGCCACGTCAGCCCCGCACATGTAATTTTGTGTCGTGACACCCTGTGATTCGCTTTGGTCATGCTGCATTTTGGCAGGGCTCCTAGGGGAGTGGAGTGGAGCCCGAAAATCAAAATGATTAAATGAGTGAAAAAATAAAAATAAAAAGGTCAAGTAAAATAACTGAGGAAAAACTATTCGGTGAAGATTAAAGTGTTTACAAAAAGAATAGTTATTAATTGAAGAATAATTAGTAAGAAAACACATGAAAACACAAGTTAAAAAAAAAAAAAAAAAAAAAAAGCTTTAAAATATTCCCCCTTAAATTTTAGATCGCACTAGCCTTACTATAAAACCGTACTAATAAGATTTTATCGTATGTATTGTTCTCAACTCAATTTGAGATGTGTTTATTTTGAATTACTTGTGAGCTACATCAAATAGCAAACCTTTGAACCTCTTATATAACCCCGCACTTGCGAAGCCGCCGCCCAACAGCAACTTTATTGATTGGTAACCTCTCTTTACAATAAAATATCAATTATCAGCAGCTGTATATATATCCCAGTCACTACTCACTAGTGGCATCCAAAATATCTCAAGCCGCAAAAGAACATTCCACTTGCGTCTATTCTTCTGTTATCCAAATCGCCACAAACTCCGGCCTCCGATCCGCTGCCATGGCCGTCTCCTCTCTCCCAGCAAGGTAAGAATCAGCTCCGTATATATATGTATATATGTATATGCAGCATCATCGATTAAAAGTTTTCCTCAGAAAATTATATTTTGAAGTATATTATATTATAAGTTGCAGATTGATGGGGAAGGTGGCGGTGATAACCGGCGGGGCGAGCGGCATCGGGGAGTGCACGGCCAGGCTTTTCTGCCGGAACGGAGCCAAGGTCGTGATCGCCGACATCCAGGACGAACCGGGTCGGTCCCTCTGCCGCGACCTCGGCCAGGACCGGGCCTCCTACGTCCACTGCGACGTCAGCGACGAGTCCCACGTCCGCGCCGCCGTGGACGCCGCCGTCGCCCTCCACGGCCGGCTCGACATCATGTTCAACAACGCCGGGATCACCGACGACCCCAAGCCCCGGATCGTGGACAACGAGAAGGCCGACTTCGACCGGGTCATCGCCGTCAACCTGACCGGGGTCTTCCTCGGGACCAAGCACGCCGCCCGGGTCATGATCCCGAACCGGTCCGGGTCCATCGTGAGCACCGCGAGCACCAGCTCCGTCGTCGGCGCCTCCGGCTCCCACGCCTACACGTGCGCCAAGCACGCCGTGGCTGGGCTGACGAAGAACGCGGCGGTGGAGCTGGGCCAGTTCGGGATCCGGGTCAACTGCGTCTCGCCGTTCGCGGTGGCGACGCCGCTGGCGGAGGGGTTCGTGAGCCTGACCGGAGAGGAGTTCGAGAAGAAGATGAGCGAGTACGCAAACCTCAAGGGGTTGTACTTGAAGAAAGAAGACGTGGCCGACGCCGTCATGTACTTGGCCAGCAATGAATCCAAGTACGTGAGCGGCCATAACCTGGTCATCGATGGAGGCTTCACCGTTCATAATCCTTCCTTAGGAATGTTCAACTATCAAGGTTGATTAATTAACTATATCCATGATTCCATATTTTGACATTAACCTGTCAAAAAAAAAAAAAATTCCAATTATTCTGATACATAAAACTTCCTAGCTTAATGCTATTGAAGAAGCCAGATCCCTCTTGTAATGTAAGCTTTTCTTCTTTGGTTTTGACATCCACCAAATTTCTAGATCCTACAGATATATTTCCTTTCAGAAAGAAAGAAAGAAAACCCCATTTGATGTGATATTTTCTTTTACAGATTCCTCAAACACAGTCGGAGTCATGTGATGGATGTTTCAATGATATGTTATAGTGGAGTATATTGACTTTTCTCCATTGGAAGACATGCATATATAAGATAGTCATCATCCTTTGGCTTTGAATCTTATCTTTTAAGTTTCAATTGCTTTGATCAAATCTCTTTCCTCCTTGTTTCCTAGGGAATTGTATTGCAGTTTTATGCCCATACTGCAATACAATTTCCTTTTTTTGTCTCATAAAACATACAATTAAAAAAAAAAAAAAAAAGGGTTATGCCTGATTAATGTTATAAAACTGGACCAGGTGTGGTTAAAATGGTTCAATTGAGTGGTGATACAAGTAAGAATTTGATTATTTAGGTACTCTTGCTTTTCCACTACCAGAGATCAATAGTTAAAACAATTAGACTCGTCTGTTTGAGAGTCTCTCTAACTCAACTTAATAATATATAGAACTGAAAAGGAAGTTATGGGCGAGTTCTAACACCCAAGGGAAAAGCCACCATGAATCTAAACTGCAGAGCATGGGGGAGAATGAATAAAACCAATGATGAACCAGCAAAGGAGAAAGAAAAAGAAAGCAGTGGACGAGGAGTGAGAGGTGGCACCGCCCATCCAATATAGCTGAACTAGAAAGGGATGGAAATTAGAAAGCCCAAAAGAGAGTGAGTGATTGTGTCAGACTATCTATCCAGCCTTACCCTTGAAACCTGAAGGGAATCAATCCGTTTCACCAACCCCACCAGCCGAAAGAAAGTCTACTGACCACTCACCACTCTCCATCACCACTCAGCTTGACATGATCTCCAACATTCGTCCCAGATTCTGGTTACTGGTATTACAGGCTTTCAGGAGTACTACTCTTCTTCTATCTTTTTTTTTTTTTTTTTTTTTTTTTTTTCCTCCTTTTCTGTGACAGATTCAAGAACACCAGAATTCTACTCTTTTTTTCTGTTTCTATATCTGTTTTCCTTTCCTCTTCTACATGGGTCAAATCCTCTTTAAAGGGTTTGAACTGGGTACCTCATTCAAAAGAAGAAAAAATAATCTTCTTTTGAGTGTTTCCACTTTCCACAGATGCAGATGGGAGGCTGAGGAGAAACAGAAGAAATGACAGATATGGAGAGGTACTGGGTTTGTTTTGAAGTCTTAGACAATTTTTTTGGTGAAATTATGTGGTTTGATGTCATTGAGTGATGAGTGATGTCTCATCATGTATCTATGTTAGGAATTGGGGGTAGTATATATCTAGATGAAAGAATGGTGGAGGAGAAAGTAGCCACTTCTTATCAAGAAAAAAGAAAACTTGGTGATGGAAACCCGTGGACCCCAATCATTTTCTGAAGGAGTGTTGTTTAAATATATATCTACCTTTGCTTTTGTATTTAATTTTGACTCATCACTCATCAGTACGAGTACGGCCTTCAATGGATGCCCATGGATCAACTTTAACATTATATTTAAAAAAAAATCTTCTCTTCTTCTTCTTCTTCTTCTTCTTCTTCTCTTTCTCACTTTGAACAATGATCCTCCTCTCTTTCTCTCTCCCTGTTCTGAGAACGGAGTGCAGAGAAAAATCAAACTCAAAATGGGTTTATTTGCTGGTTAGATAAATATTCCAGCTGAGACCTTGACAGGCTATTCAAACACTACTTTCTGATCTTAATATCTTGCATCCTTCAGCAGAACTGAACTTTAATTTTGAGGAACTAACAAGTTTCTGCAAATTATGAAAGCAAAGACTCTGTTATTCGCTTGTGTTTGTCATCTAAAGTACTCTGTAATCCATACAAATCAGTTCCCCCACAAACAAATGTCTGGCACACCATCCATTTGTTTCACCACAACAACAAAAAACCAGTGGGTGACTGTCAATTAGGGGAAACATGACATGCTTAATTGTCTACAAAAACCAAAAAAAAAAAAAAAAAAGAAAAAAGAGAGAGGAGAGAACAGGAGCTAGTCATGATGAGAAAGAAACAAATTGAAGTAGTACTACTACTCAACACGAGTTGAATGAGAAAGTATGTGACAAGGAGTGGAGGTGGTGGTGGTGGTGGTGGTGTTTATGGTGGTGGCTGCCTTGATCACCTCCTTCTCTCTCTATCAGCCACTTGAGCTGCAGAAAATCATCAACCGAGCAAGGCAGCTTAAGAGGCCCCGTTGTGTGGAACCCATAAACCTCCTGTGCCTTCTCAAGTAGCTTCCTGAACTGAGGATGGTAGAGGTACGATATCGGGATCGTAAACCGTCGAAAACCGGCATCGTCGTCGTCGAGCCCGACCCGGACGGCCAGGTAACCCTTCTTCACCTTCATCTTCTTCTCCTCCTGCATATTCTCAGGGAAGGCTATAGGTAGCTCTGGGAAACAAGTATGAGACACTAGTGGGGGGAAGCACAAGGGAGGGAGGGGAGGCTTTTATAGAGGAGAATGGTGATGAGGGTGGCATCACTGGCATGTCAGTTAGTATAAAAAACTAGTGTGGTACCTTCATCTGTACTGAATACGGAATCATCCGGCCTCGACTTTTTCAAATTCTTTTTGTGATGTTTCATTTGTTTTTCAGGTCTGATGAAGGACAGGTAGCAATGGTGGCCCAAGATACAGAGATCTTTCTTTTGTAAAAGCAAGCTTTTGGGCAGTGAAATGTTGTGCTTGTAGTTATCTAAGGTGGGTCTGATTCCATGAACATAAATGGCAATGTGTCACAGTCTCACATTAATCACCAAAGTATTAGTTCTTTCTCCTCCTGTGTTTTCATGGCCGTATGAGAAGAATCTGCAGGTACCTGATCATCAAAATCCAAAGACATGATCACACAGGACTAGTTCAGACCTGCTGGCTTGACTGATTACATGCATATATATATATATATATCCGAAAGAAGTTTGCTTGCCATCTAAAGCTAGTTTTATTTACCTTAATGGTTTTGGTGCTTAAACTAATTAATGACACTCAAACTCTGTCTGGTTAGGTTGGATTGCTGCCAGGGCGGGCATTTCAAAGGGAAAAAATCATTTTAAGTAGGTCATTGTCTTCCTGGCTAGTTTAATACTAATGGCTTTTTTTCTTTTGTCCTAATAGTTTGGTGATCAAAAGGAAAGGGTCAGGTATCATGAATAAATACTTTTTTGTTGGTGGGTTTGGTGTTGTGACTCTCTTGGAGGATTACAAAAAGTTAGAAGAAAATTGACTGTGCATGCACGATACTACTCAATTTCATAACAATACCATTTCCCCCTTAATCTTGAAGTTGTATCCCAAAATGACTAGCTGAAGTTAGAACAACTATTAACGACACTGATAAGTCAGGATTTTGCCTACTCGTTTATCTATGTGGGACTAATCTCTGATACCACCGGAGTGTCAATAGTTTGAACCACGGTCGTAAAACTCAGGGGAGTGACTCAGTGGTAGCCAACCGTCAAAAGGGTCTATCACCTCCCACTCGGACCGAGTCTAACTGAGTCTGACCGAGTCTACCATTTAACACGACCCGGATTATCAGCTTCTCTAGTGGCATGACCATGGTTGGAAACTTGGAATTCATTTATTATATAAATATCTTATTAATTGGGTTACACATTAGGAAAGTGGACCACCAATAATAATAATAATAATAATTATTATTATTATTATTTTGTAACACGTGGGAAGTTAGAAGGCTGCAAAGGTCGGCGCACGGGGGATACGCATATTGATGAGAGGAGCCCACGGAGGAGGACTCGCAACACGGTCCATCGTGCACGTGCTACCGTACTCGTGTGGGGGACCGGGTCAGTGGCTCGAGCCACGACGGTGGAGGTCGGTCGCCACTTGTACCGAACCTAGGCAGGTCCATGGAAAATCTGATCTTTATTTATTTTGTATTGCCTCGGATTTCATGTTTATCATCTCAGGAATCCAGACGAAACGGGCACATACGAGTCGACTTCAGTCTTCTAGAGAAATAAAAAGGGAGTCAACTTTTACGTCTCTCTAGTGGTGGTGGATGGGGGGGAGTGGCACCTGTTTTAGTTCAAGTAAACTTTTGGGTCATGGTGGGGGGGGGGTCACCCACCCTTACATGTGTCTCAAGCTATTATTTAGGACTTAGGGTCATGGGGGGGTGGACTACCTTAACATGTTCTCAAGCTATGATTTAGGACCCACCTTCGGGATATATTGAAGACGCGTTGAAGCAAAAATTGTGGGACATGTGTAGCTAGCTAAAAGGAGGATAAGGAAGAGACCCTTCCCTTTCTCCCACTCAAGGGCCTCTAAGCTTTTAAGTCACTATCTAATCTAAAATCTGGTATGGACGAGTCCATATTTTACCTATCCTTAACTCAATATTTTTGGTATTAGTTGGTTTATGAGTCGTAATTCTCCCTATTTTTATTTGAGACAGTGAAGGGGTTCGGTTTTTTGCCCTGCGAGACTGGGACGGGTTTAAAAAAAAAAAAAAAAAAAAAAAACCATTATGGGTTCGGGTTGGCTCTTCTCATGTATTTTTAAGTTTGCTTTGTTTGTCCGCTGTTTTAAAATCCGGACGAGATTGGGTCTTGGGCATTAGCTCAGTAGTCCCATGGGAGTTATTACTACGGGTAGGTCTTGAGTTCGGGTCTCCACAGTAGTAGCATTGGGAGTAAAACTTGTAATTGGGAGTAAAATGTATTCACCTTCCTCAAAAAAAAAAAAAAAAAAAATCCGGACGGGATTGGTCGGTCCAACCCAAGTGAACCAGTCTGATTCTTATTGACTCGGTTCAGTCCAATTGAACCATTTTGACCCGACCACTTGTAGATAGTCCATGACAAATCCGAGTTTAGTATCATTAATGTCACGACAATTTGTTCAAATATATATAGCGAAGTGTCACATACGCAATAAGTAGCACGAATTTGAAAGGGCAACGCTTGACGTAGAAGAATTGCATTGCACTCCACTTTTAATTCTTTTAGTTCAAGCTAAGGCTTAGAGAGAGAGAGAGAGAGAGAGAGAGAGAGAAATTTTTTAAAAAAAAAAAAAAAAAAAAAAAACTGAAAATGGTCCATCTCAATAATGCCCATACTAATCTGATATTTATGGAAGTTGCTTTCAAATTCTTGTAGTGAAGAATAATTCAAGACAAGTAGGGAAAGGTCTAAATCAGTCCCCAAGAAGGTCCAAACTCTTGACCATAGTATTATGATTTATGACTCCATTATATTTAAATGACTCAGTTCTTTTAATCGACTCATCGATCGATTAATGTTAAAATATTGGATAACAAAAAAAAAAAAAAAAAAACCGAGCAAAACTTACAGATATACTTTTCAAGGGTCTCTGTAGAATTTAGCGATGCTTATTAGTGTTGCTATTGGTTGTGAAAACATTTGGAAGCTGAAGTAGTTTCTTCCCTGTCTCATTAGATACCCAAAGGGTGAAAGACACTTGAAAATGCTGAGACATCAAACACAGTCGTGCACCACTTCTCTCTCAATCTCAAAAAAAAAAAAAAAAAAAAAAAAAAAAAAGTCTCAATCCCACTACACTTTGTGCGATTACACATCTTTCTCTCTCTTTTTTGCTTTTTGTGCTTTATCAAGAAACTAAGGCAAGGACGGCCAAGCGATGCCGAATTACTTACTCCAACAATGTCGTCTGTAGAGGACAGTGAGGAGCACACTACTCCCTGCTGCTCCCTCTATTCCTTCTCTCCCGAGGATTCCATGTTGGGTGTCGGCTCGATTGTTCTTCGGATTTTTTATTTTTTTTCTGAGTATCTAATACTAATACCGATGCAATGAACTTCTTCTTCTTCTGTTCGGTGCTTCCGGACCTGCCAAAGAGTTAGGAAAACATCTCCGTAGGTGTGTGAATTAGATACCAGAGTATCGGATGATCGATCCTGTCATGGATCTCTGCCTCGTGTCGTGGGAATCCTCTGTGTTTTATTGGAGTCAACTGATTCCAGAAAGGCATATGCTATCATTTTGTTCTGATACTCCCTCCATTTTCACCGAAAGGAAAGCTCTGTTCTGCACGGCAGGTTTGATTTGAATTTGATGGGTTTTTTTTTGTGGAAACAAGACGAAAATGGGTTTCGTTTCATCAACAGGAAAGCTGCAAAGGTTTTCTCCCTCTCTTCTTCCTCTTCTTCTTCTTCTTCTTCTTCTTCTTCTTCTTCTTCTTCTTCTCCAACAGAAGCTTTAACCCAAAACTGGAAGGAGAAGATGACGCGAGGCAGGAAGAAAAAGGGTTTCTTCTGCAATTGGGTTTGAGACGTTGAATTGGTATGGAAATCGCTCGGACGATACAAGAACCAGGAAAAAAATTAGCATAAACCCAGATGAAAAACGCACCAGAATTTTGTCAGAAGAAGCTTCCGCAGTCAGCTAATTTCATTTATAACATTTGTCAAATCACTGTTTACAGCTCTTTGTACAAAAGAGGAACGAAAAGAACTCCGGCACTGTGATTTCCCCCAAAAGAGGAAAACGAAGAAAAAAAGAAAAAAGAAAACTTTGGCGACTCCTCACTAACAGGAGAGAAAGGGCAAAGTCTCAGAGAGGTGCTGCTGCTCTCGATGGTGGAGGTGGTGGTGGTGGTGGTGGTGGTGGTGTTGATGATGATGATCACGACTGCGACGGCGATTCATCTCGATCAGAGACCTTATACCCAGAAACTCCTCAACCGAGCAGGGCAACCTCAACGGACCCTCGGAATGAAATCCGTAAACCTCCCGCGCCTTCTCGAGCAGATTCACGAATTGGGGGTGATGGAGGTAGGAAATCGGAATCATGAACCTCTGGTACGCTTCGTCTTCCTCCTCAGACCCCACTCTCACAGCAAGCCATCCCTTCTTCGCCTTCATCTTCTTCTTCTGGGCCTTCTTTCTTCTTCTTCTTCTTCTTCTTCTTCTTCTTTCTTCCCCGGACGCACTACTCTGAGAAGCCCCAAAGTCGCAGAGAGATTTATATAGAAGGCAGGGCAGAAGAGGCAAAATGGCCGTTCCGGAATTTTACGGGCCGTACCTCCTTCTTCCGTACGTCCTCCTCACTCAAATCATCTACCCGGTTTTTTTTTTTTTTTTTTTTAAAAATATATATATATATATATATATATATAATTAATTAATTAATTAATTTAATAAAAAATGAGAATATGGCCAACATTTGTTTATTTCTGATGGGTGTCACCATCTTTATTCTGTCCTACATAAAATGGAAGATTCATTTCGAATATTTTATAATTTTTAACGATAAAATAGACATATTTATGACTTTGCTAGTAGGGGTGAACATCTTTATGACTGTGGCGAACCTGACCCAACCCAATTAAAATACTATTGATTTTTGTAAAACCAGATCCAAACTGACCCAACCCAAGTCCCATCCATTTAAATTATTTTTTAACCAATTAAATTTTTTGAAGAAGTACGAAATTCTAAAAAAATAACAGAGAAAATTAACATTATAATATAAAAAAATTAAAACCCGACTCGACCCGACTCGCCTTCGGGTTTGCGTTCCCAAAATCGTGTCCGACCAACGAGTTGGATTTGGGACTCCAAACCCGACTTTTTTAGGTCGGGTCGGGTCAGCTTGCCCAAAAACCGACTCAGTGCCCACCCTTACTTTGCTAATAAATGTGTTAAACAAGATGGTGATTTCATGTTGCATGTTTTTTATTTTTTGAAATTAGGCAATAATTTTTAACTCTAATTTAGAACTTATAAAATTTAGTATATTTATAATTTTTCTTTACTATAATATTACTTAATTTGGATTTATGTAAGTCACAACTATTTAAGTTTTAAATGGACCACAGATTTTAATCCATCATCAAACCTAAGGTGTTGTCCGGTTTGGTACTCCAGATGTTTTGTCATTGGACCAATGATTTTGATTTTGATAAAATTGAATGGGAAATATCTATGGATTTATTTGGTACCATTTCAGTTTGTGGTTGAATCCAATTTGGAAGAGGTTTCTCCAAAACTAAGAGGTTTGAATCCAATATGGAAGAGGTCGGAATTTTTTGTTTTTTTCCATTATTTGGATTGAGTGATTTTTATATTTTTAGTTTTATTTAGTATATTATTATATTTAAGCTCAATTCTTTTTGCCTCCCACAAAAAGGGAAACTTCCTAGCTTAGTTTTATTATGTTTCATTTTCAAGTATAGGCCTCCAGATGTCATATTTGTTTAGATCTGGAAAATTTTTCTAATTTAATATTTCTAAAATATGTTTATTAAATAAAAAGTAAAAATATATTAAAAACTTATATGATTTATATTTTCTATTTGAGGATGTATGTGCTTAGTTAAAATATAATATTTTATATTATCGTGTTATAATCTGGATGACTACACTAAATGAAAGCTCTCAAAAAAACAAGGAAAGAAGTTCTTTTGGCTCTTCTTTCTTGGAAAGACCCAATTCCTCTTCTTCTCATAGTAAAAGACACTAGTTTCCATTGAGAAGAGCATTTCTAATTTCTTCTCATAGTAATTACTTTTTAAAAAAATTTAAGCAAGTCTTATGTTAAACTCCAAATTTAATTTTTATATACTTCAATTATGTAGTATTTTCAAGTATATCATTGTAGAGATGGTAAGCCTTATGTTCTTTCTTTCTTCCCAAAAAGGGAATTAAAGAGGAATCTTTTAAGTTTCCATGCCAATGTGACATTATGTCTATGTGACTAGCTAAGTTATATCATGCAATAACCTATGCAGCCAAAACAGGATTAACAATTTATCTTGTCATGCATGCAAGTTTGCCAATAAAAACTTGAGGATGATAAAATTGGACCAGCTTCATGTACAAGAATAATATTGCTTTGATTTGTGACCATAAATATTTATGTATATGAGTAACCTTATCTTTCCTGTCTAAAGGGTTGGGCACTTTAACTTTTTGTTTCCCTCTCTAATTCCTATCTTTGAAATTGAGCCACAAAAGCAAAGGGTTTACACCTTATTGCCCCCACTTGTGTGAATTAGTCTTGCTCTTAATCAATATAGGTTTGTTGGTCCCATTTGTGTTATTGGATAAGAGTTGTCTGATACATGTTTGGGTCAGGAGACCTAAAATTTTAAAAACTATAAATCATGTATTAATTTAGAAAATAAAACAAGTAAAATATCACAATGTATGACACACAAGAGCCACTATGATTTACGCCATGCTAACGCGTCGCTATAGGCATAATCAATCCATGATCATTGTGCTTTAACACATAATCCTGATAAAGATGAAGGGTACTAATCATGATCAAGAGATGTTTTGTCTTTATAAAACAAAGATAAAATAATTAAATTGGGGAGAGGTGTGAGGGGAAATAAAAGATTAGAATGGAGTAAGTGGAGGAAATATTTTGTGTCCCTTCACTTTATCAAAAGTGATGAGATGAGGAAAATAGGGAAATGGGATTATCTTTGCATATTACCAAAAGGGTTGCTTCCAATTGGTAAATGGTGCAAGGCAGAGTCTACTCTCCATCCCACCACAAATGAGAAAACACTTCTTTTATTTGGAATTCTTAACTTAAATCTCTTATCCCAGCCAGTCATCCCCAACATCTTTTACACAGACCATGGTGCAGTGGTCAACAATCTTATCATGGGTGTCTTTGCCTTTTTTTTCTTCTTAATCAATATATATCAGATTCTCCATGAAGGGTCCTACCATGCAAACCCTTTTATTTGGCTTCTTATAACCTCTTATTTCATTCCTATAGTGGATTTAATTCCTCCCTTTTCTATTTCATTTTTCAGGCACTTCCACACAAAATGCTAATATGTTATGCATTTTAGAGTACTATGCAATGTTTTAAAAAACGAACAGAATTGGAGGCCAATCCAGTTCTTATTGACTCGGCCCGATTCACTATAATCGGCATTAATTTTATCTTTTTACCTATAGAAATATAACATATTTATAAAGTATAGAAGGTAATATTCAATGGTTGAACCGTTGGTCCAACCCGGTCTAACCAGGTTCGACCAAAATCGACCATATTGCCGGTTTGATGGTCGGTTCGGTTTTTAAAACATTGGTAATATGTAGTGTTCTAAAAAACGATAATTCTTTTCAAGCTTTTATTTAGAATTTCTATTAAAGTTAATTATCTAGTAATCTGTAGAAAAATCCAATATGAAATTAAGAATTTTTAATTAACAATAAACAAAGACCAACTTGTTAGGGTTCTTGTGCACACTCCACAATCCAGAGGAGATTAATAGAATATTGTTGGTGGGTACAATGGAGAGATCTCCATTTCATGTGTTTATGACATTACACAGTACAATGACACAGTACAATGCAAGTACTTCTAGGAAAAGGCTTTTTCTACCTTAGAAGTTTCTTGGAATAAGAACAATATTTCTCCCTTTTTTTTTTTTAATGATAAATATAAATTAAATAACTCAGCATGCACTTTTATGTCTTGTTTTGTATTTTAGATTGTGGTTCCAATTCTGTGGTGAATGGACTTGACTCGTGTAGTGCTCAATTTTTTTAATGTAGAAGAGATTAATTAATTAATTAGTTAATTAATTTAGAATTTTATGTGGGTGGATGGTCAAATTGATCTTCTAGTGGCCATTTCATTGCTTCAAAGGTCCTTTTGTCTTGGTAATTAATGAATTCAGATTTGTTCAACTGAGGTCAAAATCCTTGTGAGGTGGCTTCATTAGAGTAATCTAAATTAAGCACTAGGGTTCTTAAATTGGCATCAAAGAGCAATTTCTCACTGCCCAATCATGCATCAAAGAGTAATTAAAAAGAATCAGCATCCCCTTCTTTCATTATCATATGTGCAATTAAGCTGCCAAGTTATGGAATTGACCTTGCAACCATGATCTTGCCAGTTATTGAAGAAGATAAATACTTTTTCTTCAATAAGGGGTGATGAGTTTGTACCTGTTTCACATACCTTCAATTGCAGCTGTCTTGAGTGATTGTGATATCAAAACTAGATTATTAAACTTAAGTTTAGTGTAGATATTTTAATATGTAGTGGCTTCACATATGTGATAAGTAAAGAATTTTTGGAATTTTTTTTTTTTTTTTTTGTATTGGATCGGACTATTTAATTTCCTGCAACTGTTCATTCTAATGATATATCGGAAAAAAAAAGTAGGGTTTAAGGAAGGGAAATGAAACCAATGGAGAGATTAATAGTAAGGAAATAGATGGAAACAATTTAGCTACATATAAGGCAGCATTTTAAACATGGACGGACCGGACCAATCGGTTCGACCCGATTGAACCAGAATTGGAGGCCAATCCAATTATTATTGACTCGGTCTGGTTCACTATAAATGACCACAATTAAAACACTTTTTTTTTTTTTTTTTTGTCTTATTACTTACAGAAATATTGAATATATATAAATTATAGAGTATAGTACTCAATGGTTGAACCACTGGTCCAACTCGGTCCAACCAAAACCGGACATACTATTAGTTCGATGGCCGGTTCGATTTTAAGACATTGTTATAAGGTTAAACTTCCCATAACTAAAACTGGTTGTGTCCAAATGCCTTTGTGGATTTTCATCAAGTAGAAGATGACTTAGATTATAAGCCACATAGTAATTTGAAATTGATTAAGCACCTTTATTCCTTTTATTGTTGCAAACCAAAAGTATTAAAAATCCAATATCATTTGGTTATCAATCAATTGAATAAGCTGGTAGCTAAGCCAATCCTAGTTCTAAAGGAATATTTGGGCAAATAGTTGGGAGTTCTACATTAGCTGCTAATTTTGATTAGTATTGTTGTAATTGACTAATTAATTGCATTACCCTTTGGTTGTAATGAAGATGAATATCAAACTTAAGCTGTTGATAATTACTCACACCAGTCAAATCACTCCCATATGTAGTCTTTATTGTGTGTAATATATGAGGGAGTATCACTTACATGTACATGTAGGGAGGAAAAACTTTTAGCAGGAAGGGTATTTTTGTTAGTTATGTTTACAAAAATTATTCTCCTTTCTTCTTCAAATTTTGCATGTAGGAAAGTTTTTTCCTACATGTACATGTATGTGATCTTTTCCCATAATATATACAGCTTATAAAGCAATAACTCCACTTACATGTACATGTAGGGAGGAAAAACTTTTAGCAGGAAGGGTATTTTTGTTAGTTATGTTTACAAAAATTATTCTCCTTTCTTCTTCAAATTTTGCATGTAGGAAAGTTTTTTCCTACATGTACATGTATGTGATCTTTTCCCATAATATATACAGCTTATAAAGCAATAACTCCACTTACATGTACATGTAGGGAGGAAAAACTTTTAGCAGGAAGGGTATTTTTGTTAGTTATGTTTACAAAAATTATTCTCCTTTCTTCTTCAAATTTTGCATGTAGGAAAGTTTTTTTCCTACATGTACATGTATGTGATCTTTTCCCATAATATATACAAATTTTATAAAGCAATAACTCCACTTACATGTACATGTAGGGAGGAAAAACTTTTAGCAGGAAGGGTATTTTTGTTAGTTATGTTTACAAAAATTATTCTCCTTTCTTCTTCAAATTTTGCATGTAGGAAAGTTTTTTTTCCTACATGTACATGTATGTGATCTTTTCCCATAATATATACAAATTTTATAAAGCAATAACTCCACTTACATGTACATGTAGGGAGGAAAAACTTTTAGCAGGAAGGGTATTTTTGTTAGTTATGTTTACAAAAATTATTCTCCTTTCTTCTTCAAATTTTGCATGTAGGAAAGTTTTTTTTTCCTACATGTACATGTATGTGATCTTTTTCCCATAATATATACTGACTTATAAAGCAATAACTCCACTTACATGTACATGTAGGGAGGAAAAACTTTTAGCAGGAAGGGTATTTTTGTTAGTTATGTTTACAAAAATTATTCTCCTTTCTTCTTCAAATTTTGCATGTAGGAAAGTTTTTTTCCTACATGTACATGTATGTGATCTTTTCCCATAATATATACAAATTTTATAAAGCAATAACTCCACTTACATGTACATGTAGGGAGGAAAAACTTTTAGCAGGAAGGGTATTTTTTGTTAGTTATGTTTACAAAAATTATTCTCCTTTCTTCTTCAAATTTTGCATGTAGGAAAGTTTTTTCCTACATGTACATGTATGTGATCTTTTCCCATAATATATACAAATTTTATAAAGCAATAACTCCACTTACATGTACATGTAGGGAGGAAAAACTTTTTTAGCAGGAAGGGTATTTTTGTTAGTTATGTTTACAAAAATTATTCTCCTTTCTTCTTCAAATTTTGCATGTAGGAAAGTTTTTTTTCCTACATGTACATGTATGTGATCTTTTCCCATAATATATACAAATTTTATAAAGCAATAACTCCACTTACATGTACATGTAGGGAGAAAAACTTTTAGCAGGAAGGGTATTTTTGTTAGTTATGTTTACAAAAATTATTCTCCTTTCTTCTTCAAATTTTGCATGTAGGAAAGTTTTTTCCTACATGTACATGTATGTGATCTTTTCCCATAATATATACAGCTTATAAAGCAATAACTCCACTTACATGTACATGTAGGGAGGAAAAACTTTTAGCAGGAAGGGTATTTTTGTTAGTTATGTTTACAAAAATTATTCTCCTTTCTTCTTCAAATTTTGCATGTAGGAAAGTTTTTTCCTACATGTACATGTATGTGATCTTTTCCCATAATATATACAAACTTATAAAGCAATAACTCCACTTACATGTACATGTAGGGAGGAAAAACTTTTAGCGGGAAGGGTATTTTTGTTAGTTATGTTTACAAAAATTATTCTCCTTTCTTCTTCAAATTTTGCATGTAGGAAAGTTTTTTCCTACATGTACATGTATGTGATCTTTTCCCATAATATATACAGCTTATAAAGCAATAACTCCACTTGGTGGACAAGTTTTGGCAGAAAATCCTGGCACAGATTGTTGCACAGCTCAAAATCTCCATATAATCAGATTTCCTGCTTTCTTTAGGAAACACAAAAGATGAAAGAAGGGACAAAAGTGCCTAGTGGGCTCTTAGCTTTTCCCTCGGCATGCATCTAGACTGCATTATTAATTTCATGGATGAAATTAACTAAGCTTAATTATAATTACGACCAGACAAATTAAGCTCTTTGTACTTGTAAATGTTGGTGTGGAGTTCTCATCTTTACATTGAGCTATATGCCCAGATTCTATCTACTGATAGAACTTACAAGTTCAGTACTAAGTACTCCTCAAACAAAGCATGAGACTGAAGAACAAGAAGAATTAATGCTTAAACATATGCCCTTTTGAATCTCCCATCAACGCACTATATATCAAGGATTTATTGTACAGCAGATATATTGAGACAAAGTATCTGGTACATACCAAACGAAAAGGTGTTGCGTCTGATTGCGAAGATCATATCAGAGTGATGTCGATCGGTCTGTGATGGAGACTGAAGATTAAGCTATTTGTGACTGACCCCATTAGTGCAGAGTGAGGAAGAAGCTTCCAGGTGGTGATATCAGAATTCAGAAAGAAAGAGTTAGAGCTTGGATTTGGCATTACAAAAGAAAGAGAAATCTGGAGATAAATATCACGTCTTGTCAATTCCAGGCAGGGAAGAGGGAATTGTTCCATGGGTACCCAAATCTGAAGCTTTTTTTTTTTTTTCAGTCCCAACTCTTGGAAGTGTTGTCGACTGTACTTTGATCACAAAGGAATTCTTGCCGACTCAAGTGCTCACGAGTTTTTTTTTTTTTTTTTTTTTTTTGAACGTGGAAGTATCGATGAGAAATGAGAGCAAGTAGAGCAATCAATGGATTAGAATACCACCCATTAAGGGAAAATTTGTGAAAATTTGTACCCGATCAATGAAGGATTGGATATTAATTGCTGTACAAGACAGATATCTGTTTCTTATAAATAGGTCAGATGTAGGTTTAACCCACTTAAGCAATCGGATCATCTACTGAACCACCTTTCCCACCAACCATTGGCACCCCTTTTTCCAGGTCTCACGGCGGGGTGCAGGCCGGAGCCACCCCATACGAAGTCCCCCCTTATTTGTTTCTCGAGAAACGGTGAAGAAAGAAAGGTGGCGAAGGATCAAAATGCCAGACTCTCCCTGTTCATGACTTGAACCTCTACTTCACATACATTAACTTAAAGACAGCCTGGTCAAACGGGTTAATGATGATTACCCAGGAAACTGCCCAATGTTTGACATTGCAGGGTGTAACAAGAATGAGGAGAAACGATGATTCCGATCACAAGAATACCTCGCTTTCAAAATCAATTTAGCCAAATGCAACTTGGCACAATGAAACGCACCTATGGCCAGTCATCAAAAAACACACTCTGTTACCCATGAATCCATCCACCACTACAACACTATCACAATTGTTAGACATGAAAACAACGCATTAGAGAAAACTGTAAGCGCTTTTGACAAGGAAGGCGCACTAGAAGCACTGCCGGAGGGACCATTTGCAGGAGATAAACCTGAAAATACTGAGGATCCAGGAGTTGAAGGTTTGGGCAGCGTAGTCCCTGTACCACCTGATTGGGATGGGGATGGCGCAGGGGCAAGAGATGACACATCACTGAGGGCTGTTGGAGGAGCTATGAGAGGAGGAAACTGGTGGTCACCTGCATTTTTTGTCATTTGAAGAAATAACATGTTAATCCGCACATAACAGTGGATCCTTCTTTTGTAAGTTCTCATTACACACAGGAACACAACACCCCCTTAAACCCTGGCGAGACTTCCAGATAAAATATGCCTAAAACTGATTGTGAAAACAAAGCTTTATCCAACACCCACATGAGGGAAAGGTTGGGTTTTAGTTTTCTGTTATTATATAAATTATTACCACCACTGTTCTCAAACTGGCAGCTTTATCTGTTGGGTCTATTAGCCTTGTGGAGCAGTACCAAGTGAACTAATCAACAACTTAAAAAGTAGTAAACAAAATAGTTAATGAAGGCCTGAATCTTGTTCTAAATTTTTTACCTGGGCATCGAGGTTGAAGAGACGTTGACAACCTGCCAAATTCCAAAACAAACAAAAAGAAACCGCATTGGTGCTTGCACAGATTAGACATACAAAATGTACACTTCGGAAGATAAGGGAAAAGGAAAGAAATGGAAGTTAGAGACACTCACGTAGTAACAATTGTACCATTTACATAACCTCCATAGCTACATGAAGTAACATTGCATCCAGCACTGCTTTGCTGCATCGTAACATTCCCCAGCATAAGGTTACTATTTTTGCATTGCATGCTTGAGCAGGATACTGCTAATGAAGCAGGGGTGCAGTATAGCCTGCAATAGGAAACAAGAGTAAGCAAATATAATCCCACAAAGACAAAACAACATAAGTGATCATGAAAATAACTAAAAGCAACAGAAATGCCGGAATTATGAATTACTTGAGATTCCCAGGGCCGCAACTGCACTGGACACAATGACTGGCTGCAATGGCGTAGCTGCCATTTGGCACAATCAATCCAAAGTCTGAAGAATACCTTGGAAATGAAGAGGCGCATGCTGCAAAATACAATGAGAACGTATTACATGATTTCATTAATGTAGCAATATGAAGGCAAAAAAAAAAAAAAAAAAAAAACTTACAGAGTAAAAATCTGGCTAATGAAGCAGAATCAGATAAAACAGAATGAGGCTAAGTACAGCTACAGTGTCAATATTATGATTAACACAAAAAGAAATAGCTATAAACTCTTATTGTGCATTCATTCGTTAGGTAAGCATCATATAGGAGCAGAAATCCAACCAAAAAGATGCCAAATAACCAAAAGACATCCTCAACACCAATCTCACTTCAAACATTTGATTTAATCTAATCAATGTGCTTGTTAATTGGGTTCGAGCTTTTGTTGCCTCTTTAATCATAAGAAAGCAATTTAAATAAAATGTACCTGGTTTTACTGTACTCATTGCTTAATGAAACACCGAGTCCCACTTCCAACATATCGACCAAAAGCAATGAGAACAGAAGAACCAAATTACAGAGTATCCCATGAATGAAGAATTAAATTGACCAGGCAGAAGGTACAAACATAGAACACCATATGCGCAGGGGTAGAGAAAAGGAACAAAAGAATCAGCACAAAACAGAGCCAAAAAGGAATTAGAGAGAAAATGGATGACCTGGTAGCGGAATGGAGACTATATCCCCAGGTTTGACAGTCATACTTCCCATGG
Source organism: Aristolochia fimbriata (assembly GCA_019845555.1). Classification (NCBI taxonomy): domain Eukaryota; kingdom Viridiplantae; phylum Streptophyta; class Magnoliopsida; order Piperales; family Aristolochiaceae; genus Aristolochia; species Aristolochia fimbriata. Next base: position 33,213,121 of record CM034080.1, read on the forward strand.
CATTCACCGTCATTATATCCGTGACGGTAGTATAATACCTCGCAGCGATGCCGGAGACGGTGTCCCCCGGCCTGACGACATACGACAAGTAAACAGCCGGCAACAGATTATCCGTGGAGTTGAAGCAAGTGCAGGGGAGCGGCACCGTGAGGGTGAGACCGACGTCGAGCACCGTCGGGTCGGTGATCCCATTCGCATCCCTGATCTGCTCCGCCGAGACGAGGCCCGAGAAGACGCCGTCGGCCACCGAACCGAGCGTGTCGGAAGGCCGCGTCCTGTAGCGGGTGAATGACTTCCGGATCCCGTCCTTGCAAGCGCAGACGACGGGGACCTTGAGGAAGAGCCTGGCGGGGAGGATGTGGTTCTCGAGGTCCGGGTACGAAATGTCGATGGCGTTGGCGGTGAGCAGCGCGACGGGGTCGACCTGGAAGAGGTTGGCGACCTCGGCGACCTTGAGGTCGGTGTAGAGGGAGTAGCCGACCATGGCGCCGCAGGTGTCGGAGACGGCGCAGGGCTCGATGGTGGATTTGGCGAGTGAAACGGGGAAGAACGAGAGGAAGCATAACAGGGACGAGATGGTGAACGAGGAGTAGGGTTTACGCGTCCCCATCGGCGAAGAGGTTTAGGGTTTTTGGATTTTGGCCGGAAAAAGGGAGAGAAAGGGCCAAAGCTTGCTGCTTTGCTACTGGGGGAGAGAATGGAGGGAAGCCATGTGGAGGAGGGAGCTAGAAGGGGAGCGAGAAAAAACCAGGAGAGTTTTAGGACAACAAATGTGGAACCCGGAGGAGGACAGAATAGTCAGATTCCTTTGACGCTTTTTATCCGGTGGGGTCCACTCTGGACTGGAATTGACCAATTTACTCCAGAAAAAACCGTCACCGGGTCGGGTTTTTGGTAACCCAAACCGACCCGACTCGAAAAATTGTGTTTTAGAATCCAGAGTATATTATCGGGTCCGATTTGGGTTTTTTAGCGGCCCGACTGCAACTCTGCGAGTGAGAGACAGAAAACCCGAATCTCCACGTATTTTGTTTCATTTCCTACGTGTCACGATCCGAACCGTTGGATATCGTCGACCGGAGATGGGCCATGGGGTGATCGTGTCCTCGTGAGCGGAATAAGGAACTTTTTCCGCGGGCTTGTCGTTACGCATGGAAAGTGACGACGTCAGGGGCAAATTAGTAACTCCGTCCGCTTATCCTTTTCTTCGTTCTTCGTTCTCTCGTTATTTTATTTTATTTTATTTTTTATTCTTTTTATTTTTGCTTGCCGCGCCTTTTGCCGCGAAAAGGAAAGGCGTGCGCTTTTTCACGCCCTGTTTTGAAAAAATGAAAAGCCGAAGCGAGTCGTGGATCGGTCCCCCCGACTCGGACGACTCGGTCGAAACCATGTAATAGGTCGGGTGAGTGGGCTCCATGAATCACTCATCATTCAGTTTAAGATTCTAGATCGTCCTCATTGCAGCAATCTCAGTGGGACCAGCTCGCTTTTCGGTCCTATGAGTGGTGTATATGATACCCCCTTTTTTCTTTTCTTTTTTTTAATCTTAAGAGAATATTATATTAATCCTCATCTTGGTTGTTGCAATGAATACTACAGTCATCCCAAAACATAAGATTTTTTATATGATAAATTAGGACCTATTACGTGAAAATTTATGATGATTTTTCATAAATTACCTCACATAAATAAACCTTAAATTACTCCCCTTACTCTAATTAAAATAAACTACCCTTAAAACAAATATTATGTTGTTAATGTATTGCATGGTACTATATTATTATATAATGAGATATAATATATTATTCATATTTTTCGTGTAAAGGTTCCCGAAAAGCAACCCAGGAAGCTGTCGTTGTAGAGTTTCTTTTCTAAAATGTTTGGTGCAATGTGGGACAAGATCTTAATGTGAGACGCTTGTGAGACAACCAGTTCTCATGTGCAATCGCCAAAATAGTTTAGTTATGTGTATACAACAAAATGTGCATGGCCCACATTCGACAGATCCAGGAGTCCAACGATCCAGTAAACAAAGTTCGTGGACAGGCCGCGACAATTCTCGAAGTAATTCGACGCAGCCCACCGCCAGGATCCCATTTCATCGCGTTGTTAACACAGTGAGTCATATTACAGCCATCAACAACTTCGGTGAGTGATCTCCACGCGTCAAGATGAGTCAAGATCTGATCAGCCAATTCAAATCGAGAAGATAAAATCTCGGAAAGAGGTTGCGATCCTCATTTGAGGGATCTCAACGGGGAGCTCCGGTCTCCCTCTTCCCCTCTTCCCTCAACTTCACGAGCAAAAAAGGGATCGTGATCCCCTTTCCCAGGCAACGTCTCTCACAGACAGGCTACAAAAGGCCAGAAGCATTCTGTTCTAAGGGTTGGAAAATTGAAAGGTTGGTTAGAAAAAATTGAAAAGTTAGAGAAATCACATTCGAAAGGCACTCTTCACATCAGTGCGGAAACTCTCTCTCGTTCCAAAATCGAAGGTCCAAAGCTCCCTTCACCGAGAAGAATTCCTCACGTACAAAAGCTCGCTCTTTCATCGCAAAGAAGTTCAACATCTGCAGTTCGTCGTTCTACAGCTCGACCGAAGCAATTCTACACCGTCGCCGACATCGTCATAAGTCGAAACACACGGAACACAAATACTTCCGTCTGACCGACAAAAGCCACACCAGATCGTGTACACCCGTTTCTGTAACTCGAAGTCTTGACGACGACCTCGCCAGAAGCCTTAACTTCGACAAAACCACACGGAGATCGAATCAGAGGAAGCCTAGGAGAGTGAACTCGCATTCTTTGATATTTACAACACACCCTGTAACAAATTTATTCTAAAGTAATTGAAAACTTCTCTCGGTCGCGCCTCTTCGCGGACCGGCGGATTTTCGGTGAAACATTATGAAACTTGGGTTTAAGCCTTAAAGACATTTATATTCCTAAGACTAATTAGGCCAGAATTATAGAACTAACTCTACTTTTGAACTATTGATATGGTCCTATTCACTGTAAATCATCACAACCAATGTTTGAAAAACGGAACCGGAACATCCAATCGGCACTATGTTTGGTTTTGGTTGAACCCGGTTAAATAGCGTTGAACCGTTAAATATTATACCCCATACTTTACATATATACTGGTTATGGTGAACCGGGCCGAGTCAATAAGAACCAAACTGGTCTCCAATTCAGGTTTGGCCGGTTCGGTTCAGTTTTTAAAACACTGATTAAAACTAATTATTTTTTTGTTTGTTTGTTTATGGAAATATTAAATATAATGAGGTACAACTACAATATTCAATGGATAAACCATTGGTCCAACTCGGTCTAATGGAGTTCAACCAAAACCGAACATGTGCCGGTTTGATGGCCGGTTCGGTTTTTAAAGCATAGCTATCCCTCTCTTTCTTTTGTCTCACCGTCACGGTCTCACCCGAAGCCAAACGAGCACTCAGTGAGAGAGGAACAAGGGCGGGAAAAATGCAGCAATCTTCAGCGGTGGCAGCAGCCCTTCCAGCTCCGGCCAATGCTCCGGAGTCAGGCGACATGCCAGCGGAGGCACCGCCGAAGCAGGTAGCGCTGGCTATGGACCGCCTGGCCCATGCCGCCAGACTAATCGCTGACATACGTCTCGGAGCCGATCGCCTCCTCGAGGCTCTTTTCGTCGCCGCCGATCTCCCTCATCAATCCGAGAAACCTCTCCATCTCATCCTCAAGGAGGAGTCGTCAATGCGTCAACACCTTCAAGATCTCCGTACCGTTGGTAAGGCCACTTGCTCGTGTCCTTTTTTTCATCAGTCAGAGTGATGCTTGTGGGAGTTAGGTTTTCTAAAGTGTTTGTTAGGAGTCCCGTGTAAGGAAATGGGCGTTGATATTTTTACAAGGGCATATGGTGCCCCTTGATTAGAGATAGCTCGGGGAGTATGAGAAAATGGAATTTGAGTGAAGATGAGTGGATTTACGAATTACATACTTGATTTGTATTTTGTTTCAGAACACGTGCTTTCTAATCTGATAGGAGATACATTGTGTTCCTTCAACATTTTTACTATTACGCAGAACAAAATTTTCAAGTTCTATTGGCAATAAGAGAGGTCTAAAATGCTGTTCGGCCTGATTTGTTTTATCATTATTTAATCGAAGCTCCAGTATGTGGTTCTGTTTATTGCTTTGGAAACGATATATGGTTTAACTGACTTTGTTTTACCCCCATACGGATCAAAGGTAAGAATCCTTATCTTCAAAAAAAAAAAAAGGTAAGAATCCTTATCTTCTGCAAGGTTGATGATTCTTTCAGTATTTTTTTATTAGGAAGGCAGCTGGAAGCATCTGGTGTGTTAAATGGATCAATGCGATCTCGCGGTAATTCATGGGGCTTGCACATGCCCCTTATATGTCCTGATGGTGCAGTTGTGGCCTATGCTTGGAAACGTCAACTTGCAGGGCAGGCTGGTGCATCTGCTGTTGACCGAACAAGGTATGCCAAGACATATAGATGCTCAAACTATAAAGTTATGTCTAGTGTAGTGACAAGTTTTTGCCCGAGTTAACTGTCATCTGTGCCATTTGTGTCTTTTTTGGAGCATGCTTGATTACAGAATGCTACGCATTAATTGCATCTTCTAGAGAACATACCAATGCTTTAGGAATACAGTATAGCTAAATTATGCAGCTTGGATGCTTCCAGTAAGATTTATGCTTTTTCAACTGACTTTTCTTTTTTTTACATGCTTTGCAAAGAAGAAACATCTCTTGGTAACTTTTCCTTGGTATGTTACTATATTTTGTAAAAGGGGCTTAAGATTGATATGTGCACTGCTTTGAGTTTTCCAAAAGATAAATTGCTCTATGTATCATGATCTCCATATGGATATACTTTCTCTAATTTAAATTAGCTTATGATTTTTTTGGGTGCTAAGTGCCATTGTTTCATGTTCTGAGTTAAGATTTAAAGATTCAGAAGAGAAAAGCTTTTATTTTAAAGTGGTCAGTGTTGCCTATATTTTGCCACTCATCTAAATCTAGTTTTCGAAGCTTGATATTCCTTGACATTAACACAAAATTCACTTTTATAAGCCCTAAAAACTGTAAATTGTGAGACCACGTGCTGATAAATGTTCTCCCTTTTAGTAGCGAGAAGAAAGTGTTTTATCAAGTTAAAGTTAAAAATGCTTTTTTTCCATGACCAAGTGACTGGTGAACATCTAGAGCTATTTCATAATGTTGATGCAGCTCACTGATCTTCCAGCACATGTAACTGTTGTCGTGCAATTTCATTCTGTTTGGTTGCCTTTTGATACCCAGGTTCCTTTTTCTCTTTGATACTCATAGGTTGGCACTAAAGGCATTTACGGACCAGAAGAAGCGCTTCTTTCCCCATCTCGATGATGAACTAACTACAGCATCTGTTCCAGTTGCAAAGAAACAGCGTGTTTCTCAATCATCCACTTTGAGTCACACGGAAGACCCTAACGATGAAAGGACTTTAAAAGATGTTTTAATGCAATTGGAAAAGGAGGCACCCAGTGTGAAAGTTTTCACTTACCAACGGTTAGATTGGTTGAAAAGAGCTGTATTATTGTCCCCTTCAGCAAGCATGAGTTGTATTGACCCATCCAAGGATGGATCAAATAAATTGCAAGCTGGGTCCACTGGTGCTCTGTCCACAGATCAGATAGCTGTAATTGAATTGTTTGTACCTTCTGTTTTCAGAGCGGTAGTGTCATTGCATCCTGCAGGCTCTATAAACCCTGATGCAGTTGCATTTTTCTCACCTGACGAGGTACTTGTTTGATAATGTCTTTTCTTTATTGTGAAGTATGTTTTCTCACTAAGTTGTTGAAAGTTGTGTTTTGGGATTCTGCATCCTGCTCACTTGTTAACTCTCAAATCACATTGTGGTTTTTGTCTGTTTACTAGCTTAACTGGAATAGTGAAAAAAAGAAAATATTCCTGTGAAATTGCTATTACAGTTCTTATAAGATGTGGACTTTGTGTCTTATACATTTGATATGAGGTAGTCTTATAGGTTCGCGTGAAATAGTGAGCTGTATTGGAGTAGAAGCGAAAATACATGAGTGGCTTTGTTGCAGGTTTCTAAATACTGATTTACTAACAAAATTTCCGTTGGATATGTATTTTGAAGAGGATTTTACTCTAAAAACTGGAGGTTGTAGAAGAGAGAAGGAAAGCAGTGAAAGACAAAATAACTGCATAATGTACACAGTCTGGGATAGGGAATGCAATTACTGCTGCCCTTTAATTAACATAAATCATAAGACTATGAAACTATATCCATCCCCTTAGGGAAAGCTAGAAATAAACTAATAAATAACCAAAAAGTGAGAATTACATCAATAGAATCTCAGTAATAAGATCTACCAAGACATAACAGAGTTAACATCCGAGACGTAAGAGTTACATTGAAAAATCAGAAAAGGTGAAAAAATTGTTGCAGAGGCAGACATTGAAAATCTGGTAAAAATCAGCAACCTTGTATGCCTGCACAAGCAAAGAGACATTGTGGAACCATTAAACTTTGTCTGGGATCCAGAGTCATTATAAAACAACCTTTTAGGGGCAGCAGTACCTTAGATACCAGTGGAAGCCATCTATCCAAGGGCAATGCTAGTAAAAGAGAGAAGAAAAGCTTGCTTTAAATTTGATCAGCATCAAGAGTCTGACCATGGGCTTCAAGGATCAAAGATTTAAATCACAATGAACCTTTGTTTGAACCCTTAATTTCTGACTTCCTACTCTGATCCCGTGTAAAAACTGGAGCTTGGAGGAGAGAGCATGAGAAGGGAAAGGAGAAGAGCAAGAGAGTGAAGAGAAAGAAAACTATGGTGTATATGCAGTCTGGGATGAGGGACAGTGGGGATCTTAATTCCTTTTTATTAATGTAAGCTATAAGATACAAAATTGCATATTTGCCCTTATAGAGGGGAATACTGGAAAGTACACTAAAGCATTACTAGTCAGAGGAAAGATTACATCAATAGAATCCTATTTCCAAAAGGTGCATATCAAAATAATCCTAGTACAAACGAGTAAAAAAATTTCAAAACAGAGGGAACATACTAAAATAAACACATTTTAAGTTCCAAAAAAGTATAACTGTGAGGAAGCAATTGTTGTGAACCTTATATTGCTGTGGTTTCTTGACAAATGCAAAATATCCTTTTCACCTACTATATGCTGCTTTATTTATTTTGTTCGTTAAAAAGTTCCACTGATTGGTGAGTTCTATATTCTTCCTTTTCCTAATTTCCCACAAAGCTATTGTCATATTGGCCTCTTTCTATGATCATAATTTTTGGAAAAACAAATTTGCGGTGGTTTTGATTACTTGCCAAATCCATTATCTGTTCTGTCTTCTTTTATTCTTTAGTGATTCAAATTTGCTTAATTCCTCAGTGGTGATTTTATTGTTCTGTTATACTGATCTTATATGATTGCAGTCAATAGCTGGGGTTCTTACAATTTTTCTTATACAGGGGGGGAACTATGTCCATTCCAGAGGTATTTCTGTCTACCATGTGTTTAAGCAAGTCACAGTAAGATTCTGCCAGACGTTTTACTGCATCTTAATGATTCTAACTTAATAAATCTGTTTTGTTTACATTGTTTCTTCTCCACATTAACCTGCAGGAATATGCTGACAAGGCATTGCAGTATTTCCTTGGTGCAAAATCTGATGCATCACTTTGCCTCCTTTTGGTCTCTCTCTCTCTCTCTCTCTCTCTCTCTCTCTCTCTCTCTTCCCCTTCTAGACAATTGTAAACCCAGCTAAAAAAACCATTTAAAAGAATATGAGTAGGGCAGAGATGGATTACCAATGGATGGGGTAGACTGCATACGAAATTTCCAGTGGTGAGGTAGAAACTGCAGACCAAATTATCAATCAGCGGGGTAATGATGACACACTAAATGAGAAAGGAAGCAATAAACACAAAAGGGTGGAACTTTCTATTTCTTTAGAAAGTGTGAAGTGAATGAGTTGGCACTGTGACTATCATCCTCGCTTACCAAATATCCAATGGTCCCGCACTCTTCATTCTGTGGCACTGATGTAAAAAGTTCATTGTATTGGAAAGTGTATCACCTTGGTATTCAGATTTACTCTTTTTCACCAGTTGATTTGCTTCTCCTTGCACGTGTACTAAAGACATCTTTTGGCCTGGAATCAGAAATTTTATGTGCTATTAAATTACCTTCATTCATTCTGTTTTTTGCATGTGCATTTTGTTCTAAGTTTTACTTGTGTATTCATCAAGTGTGCTCATGCTGCATTGCTTATGGTTTGCATGTTTCCTTAATCTGCCTTTCCTTTTTGCCAGCACTGGATCTGCAGCTATCAAACACTATTCACAAAGGTTTGCAGGTATGCAGATTTCTTCACAGGAATTGTAAATGTGCTTTTCCGTATAAATTTACACTCTCAGTATATGGTAATGTGCTTATGGTGCAGTAACTGTGGACGCCTCCTGATGATTGATAAGCGTTCAGCTCTGTTTTTGCCTCCTGTTCATCGGCTGTACTGGCAAATGAAAGACCAAAATCCTGATGTCACCTCTACCTTCCATATCGGATGCTCCCCTGATGAAGCTTAGACACATAGTTATGTTAAGATTAGCATGACTCAGGTGTGTTTTCTGGTTCAGTCGTCTTTTTGTTGCTTCTCCTTGAAGGCTTTTCCACCTGATTGGGGTTGTCTGTTAATTCAATGGTTAATTTGTTTATTCTTCTTCTTGGATTCCTTTTTGGTTTGTAATTTTTTGGGTTCATGTAGAGTTTGCTTTAGAAATGTGTATCACTCGGGGCATACTATTTGGGACTCTTGTATCAGGTTCATATATAAAGAAAAGTACCAGAATGAGCTCTTCACAGTTCCAGTCTTTGCAAATTTTTTCTCTGTACTCATCTTTGCATATGCATAGCACTTTTGCATCTTAAAGATGAGCACTGTTAGTATCTCCCTGATGGATCCTGCACTGCATTGGTGGACATTGAGCTTGCTATGTCATGTCAGTTTCAACAATTCAGTTTTATCTGGCCACCAGATTTTATCTCACAGATTTCGTCCATGAATAGCCTGGACAAGCTATATTCGTTTTAACTGGTAATCTCTCTTTCTATCAAGTCTGATGCCAGATATTGAACTCATTATCTGTTTGCTGCGTAACAAATGTAATGGCTCTCTGCAATGTATGCCTGCTCTCCATTCATGGCGTGGATTAGATACTACTTCCCTTTCTTCTGATTTAGGTCATGCAAGTAATTCAAACGAAACAATTCTGGGAAGGACACAATTAACTTCGAATTCTAGTAGACGGAGGTCAGAATTGGAGGCTTTATAATGAGAACATTCATAATGGCAAGAAATGTGATCATTTTCATTTGTTTGACTGCATGTACTAGCTTAATGTGTGAACATCTGTCATAGACTAAACTAGGATCTTTTGACAAATCTTTGCATTTCAAAAGAAAAAAGATGGTCGATTCTTGTTTCTTTACGGAGTTTGAAGTCAGGAACATGGTTGTTACTTCAATACTGTTAGATTTGTAGAAGAGTGACTGAAATAGCTAACATGTTATTCATGATATCAGCAGCCAAGAACTGAGTGAAGTAGCCGCAGCAAGTTTATATTTAAGATCTGAAAGGAGAAGGACAAATCATGGAGGGAAAGTGCAGAGACTAGAATTTGCAGCGTGCACTAGGGACGACACACAGTAATCTCCCGATAAAGAGGGCTTGATTAGCCAATTACTTGTACCCTTAGATATTTTACACCCAAATGTTAAAAAAGGATTTTTTTTTTTTTTTTTCCCGTGATTCTTTCTCGTGTAATTGAAATCATGCCTTATTTTTCTGCGCTTGTCAACATTTGTCTTGGGTGTGCTACTCTAGGATGAGAGCTTGGTGGGCTTCTACCGGGGGTTGGGTGAAGAAATGAAATGAAAAAAATTATTGACCCACCTCTAACAAATACATCTCATGCATGGCTCTTAGTATCATCTTGTGAATTATATAATATGCTATTCAAATTTATGTCTCAGCTATGATTATGCTTTTCTAAAGATATACCTGCACAACACGCTTCTTCAATTACTCGATCATGGCCGCCATAAATATCAATTTTTCGCACACACTTGACGTTACAAACCATGATACAGAGTAGTTAAACGACCATGTATTGACCTCTCTCTGTATCGTTTCCATCGAGTACCGACTGAATGTTTAAGGAGAAATATAATTATCTGCTTGTAAGTTTTTCCTTGGCCGTGTGTAGATCTTACAGAGTTACAGTTATGCACAGAAGGTGTTTGTTGCTTGCTGACATTTTCAACTCCTTGGCTATGGGGTCGTGGTCCGCAGCCGGGGAAATCCTTTTCAGACTTGAAGACTATGAGAAGGGCGAACCGAAGTGGAAGGCAGAAGCAGAAAACAACGAGTGCCGGACTGGGGAGTGAAAAAAAATGGTCATTTCGATGAAAGTAACAGTGGCCGATCCAGCAATTGCCATGAAGCATCTGGAAAGCCGACTGAGTAAACTGTTGTTTGACTTCGGCCATGGACCAGAAAAGCCCAAAAAATGAAACAAGCTGGCAGTTTCCGGGAGCAAGCGGAAGGAGACCAACTGAGAAGATAGGATTTCTGATTCCAATTTGGGACCTGGGTTCGAATACCCGTCGACGGAGAACCCAGAAACTAAGGTTAACCCTTTTTCAATGGCGAGGGAGATGGTGATCCTGGACGTAGAGAAGCTCCGGCGGCGGATGAGCTTGACGCAGGAGGAGCTGTGGAAGAAGCACTGCATCTACCGAGTACCGGCCTACCTCAAGGAGCTCTGCCCGAGGGCATACAGTCCCCAGCTGGTGTCGGTGGGGCCATACCACCACGGCGAGTTCCACCTCCGGGCAATGGAGGAGCACAAGCACCGGGCGGTGCAGCACCTCCTGCAGCGGTCGGGGAAGCCCATCGAGGAGTTCCGGCGGGCGGTCGAGGGCGACCTGCAGCGCCTCATGGACTGCTACGAGCAGCTGGAGCCGCCCTGGGACGATCCCGCCACCTTCCTCCAGTTGATGATGCTCGATGGGTGTTTCCTCTACGAGGTCCTGAGGGGCTACTCCGCCGCCCGGGACTACGACGACATGGACCCCGTCTTTAGCTTCCACGGCTTCCTCAACATCTGCCCTTACATGGTTCCCGATCTCTTGATGACAGAGAACCAGCTCCCCCTCAGGGTCATCGAGCGGATCTACGCCGTCGAACACGCCCGGATGAACGAGGAGGTACGATTCCCGGCCGCCGCCGCCCCCAATTTAATCCAATCCCCTGTTTCGATTCAAATCTGTCTTTTTTATTTTTTATTTATTTTTTTAATTTTAAATCATCATCAAAGATTCAAATCTGTTGAGTTTGGAAAAAAAATGATTGATTGATTGATTGCAGAACGGGCACCCGACGAACGAAATGGTGCACAAGTTCTTGTCTAACACGAACACCCTTCTGGAGATGCCTCTGGGACTCCACGTCCTGGACGTGGCGCGGAAGGGGATCACGAGGGGGCCGATCAAGAAGTTACCCGAGCAGCGTCTTCCGGCGGTGCCGGTCCGGTCCGCGTCGGAGCTCCAGGACGCCGGGATCATCTTCCGGAAGAGCCCTAAGAGCGGGATCAAGGAAATAAACTTCACGAACGGGATCCTCACCCTGCCCCCCTTCAGCGTCGACAACAGCACCGAGTCCGTGTTCCTCAACTTTATCGCGTTCGAGCGCCTCCACCCGGGCGCCGGCCGCGAGGTCAGCTCCTACATCGCCTTCATGTCCGGGCTCATGAACTCCGTCAAAGACGTCGCCTTTCTCATGTCCACGGGGCTCATCGAGGGCACCCTGGGGAGCGACGACGCCATCGCCAAGCTCATCAACGACATCGCCAAGAACGTCTTCTTCGACCCGTCCAGCAGCCTCTGCGAGGTCAGGGACGCGCTCAACCGGCATTACGCGGAGGAGATGAAGAGCTGGACGAGGCGGATCCGGGAGTGGCGGCGCAACCTCCACGAGACCTACTTCAAGAATCCGTGGACCATGATTTCACTCGTTGCGGCGGGTTGCCTCCTCGGTCTCACCCTCACCCAGACTGCCTATTCTGCACTCGCTTACTACAAGGGCAATGGCAATCAACTTCCCAATCGTCCATAATTTTTTATTTATTTTTTTAAATTTTTATAATGGGGATTTTGTGAATGTTTTGATTTTGGATTTTGGAAGTAAATAGTAAATACAAAATAAATACCAAAATGTCAATTTTTTTTTTTTTTTTTTTTTTTTTTTTTTTTTTTTTTTTTTTTTTTTTTAAGGGAAATTAATCAACAATCCAGAATTCCAGGGTTTATGTCAGAAAAATGTTCAAAAATGATTCATCCGTAGAATGATATAACTGTTTATTAATTTGAAAAATTTATATTTTAAGCACACCCGAAACACAGATTATCTTATGATTAATAATTTTCTAAAATCACAATGTATTTTCTACAAATGGGAAAATTTTATGACTTTTTAAAGTTTAATAGTTTCTATTTTCTAAAATAAATGTATATTCAAGAAAATTATTAATTTAGGGGGTTATTATTCCAAAAAACCTTTATTTATTAAATTCGCCTTCCGGGTTCCTCTTCCTCCTCCGCTGTGCTCTCTTTAATGGCTTTCCGTGACTGACGACCACGTCGACGGTCGCTGCATTGCTGTTTCATCCTCCGCCGGACAAACCCAAATCTTCTTAATTCTTATACATCATTGTTTCGGCAACCGAAATTGATTGTGTTAGCCTGAGGTTCTCCAAAATCTCGAATTTTCGCCATCCTCACGGCCTGGGTTCCTTCCTCTCCAATTCCTGGGGGAATTTAGTATAGTGCCTTTGTGTTGCACCAGGATGTGGAGGAGAATATCGACGGTGCTGAGACCGTCGTTATCCTCTTTCTTGAATAGAAAAGTTCACACCGGATCTCGCAGGAGGTTTGTGGCCCTCTGGGGGAATGGGGATTACGGAAGGTTGGGGTTGGGCAGCCTGCAGTCACAGTGGACGCCGACTGCCTGTCGTGCTTTTGACGATGAGTGCCCCCGCGCCGTTGCTTGTGGCGGAGCTCATACACTTTTCCTCACGGGTGCGTTTTTCACTCCTCAACTCTCCTCTCCATTTATGCCTCATCTTCTTATCTGAAATTTACGATCCATCGAGTTCTAAAAGATGCTTAATTTAGTTGTTTTCTTTTTATGTTTTTATCACTTTGTGAATATATTGCTGAGGGAAATTTTGGACGAGTCCCGAATTCCTGCATTTTGCGAGCCAAATTTTGTGATAATGACGAAATATTGTGTGGAACAAGTGTGTGTGATTCTGAGTTTCGCTCAGAATTAGTTGCCTGAAGAAAAAGTATTGACTATTTTAGCATTTGGTATCTTTGGTATACAGTTTAGCAAGCGTGTGTTCCATGGTATTGATAAGGTTGAGGTGGTGCTTAATGTTTTTAAAAACTTTCCTATCTTTTAGATTACTGTGAAGAGTTCTTTTCTTCTCATCAACTATATGTTATGCTGGCAGAAAAAGGGCGTGTATTTGCAACTGGGCTGAATGATTATGGACAACTGGGTGTTGCATCTGAGCAGAATTACGTGCTTGTAAGCATCTCCTTCTCTATGCTTGTGCTATTCTCCCTGCATTTTAATTCACAGAGTTATTGGATGTGTACAAAATTGATAGTGTATAATTTTTCCAAACTGTAGAGTATTATTCTATCTGCATTTTTCAAAACTACAAAGTATTCTCCCTTCATTTTTCCAGACATTTTCTGCTGAAGCAGTTTGCCGCAAAATTAACCTTTGCACTAACAAGGACCCCTTTTAAATGCTGAACCATAAAAGGTACAAAATAATTTGAAGAACATAGAAAAATAAAAATTACTTGACAAGACTCTCAAAATTGATAAAAAGGAGTGTTGGTTGAAAATGTAGTTGACTCTGTAATAACATTGAATATTACAGTTTAAACGAAAAACTAGTTGCTCTCTCGCAGTACATTGATCAAAGGTTAGGTGCTTACCTTGGGACATGGACCAAAGAGAGTACATGATCTTTTGAGAGGCTAGGACGTTCCAAACAGAGATTGATACTTTATGAAATCCTAGACAATAAAATCCTAGACAATAAAATCCTTTAAAGAGATGGGAGTGTAAAATATCTGATGTACTGAGCTTTTAGGCTGATTAATTTTGATGGTACTTATCTTTACATCCAACAAAGAAAAAGACTCCCAACTGTCTGTGCTTTGTCATCATTAATGTCTCTTCTAAGTTAAAATTCCAAGTACCAGCAAAAAAGGATGGAGAAATCAGTCCCTATTTAAACTCCACTAGAAATTTGTTGAAAGACTCAAGCTGAAGGAATTCAAAATTTTCTTATAAAAAAAATTGTAGGGAACCAAAGCACTTCTATTCAAACATTTTAAAAGTTATGTATTAGGGAATTTCATAAATATGACACGTTCCTGTTTCAAACTGGCTGAAATTTGGGGCCTTTCTTTTGCATACCAAAGAACAAAAATCAGAACTTTATAAAAATATTGAAAAGAGGGTATAATGTAAGTAACCTATATGAAATTTTCTGTAGGTGTTTTTTGCAAGGAAGGATAGTAATGCACATTTAACCCGTCTTTAAAGCTTAATTACAAAAGTACCACATAAAGTACCAGTATGCTGATCTAGAGATCTGAATCTGGTTAAAAAGGCATTGCTTACAGATTCCTTGTTCTCTATTGAAAAAGTTGTGCTGTGTTACTTTGAGTCCTTAACTTGCTTTCTAGAAAACTTTGAGGCAGTAAAGTTTTTATACAAAATTTCTTCTGGGTTCATTTTTTTTATTTTTCAAAAAAAGGAAATTTCTTGATTATATTGCTGCTAACCTCAAGTTTGCTGTCAAATAGTTTCATTTTTTTTTTTAGTTTTAAAAAAAATTTGCTCTCAAATTGATTGATTATGCATCAGATCTAGCTTGATGTCAAACTGATGGATCTGAACATCACATCATGCCTTATCTTGTAAAAGACAGCTAGATGTTACCTCAAAATTATTTCACTGATCTCTAATTTTTGACGGAGTTGCTATAACAGCAGTGGTAAATTCTATACTTTTGAAGATGACAATCATGTTAATTAGTTCAAAGGCAAACAATTTTATCAGAGATCAATGTGTAAAAACATGTTTAATTTTTACAAAAGTGGCCAAAAAGAAATTTTTGATAGTCTTTCTTGGGCTATAAGGTTGATTTTAAGAACTTATAGTAAAGTTATCAGCTGTTTGCAGGAGCCACTTGAAGTTTCTGGTTTCTCCAGCAAAATTATCCAAGTGGCAGCAGGATTTTATCATTCTGCAGCTATAACAGGTGAGAAGTTTTGGCACTAATAGAGGGCTTTGGCCTTGTTAGATCAGTTGCTTGTATTTGTCATAATCCTTTCTCTTGGTTTTTTTATTGGTATCTGAAATAGTATAGTGAGTACACATCAGTTGTGCAGTGGTAGGCAATAGTTTTTTGGTTTAACCTCTCCTTCCCTCCCCACTTCCTCTCTCGGATGCTCTCTCTCTCTCACTCTCTCTCACTACTCTCTCACTACTCTCTCACTCACTCACACTCTCTCTCATTCTCTCTCTGTCTCTCTCAGATGCTCTCTCTCTTGGATGCTCTCTCTCTCTCTAGGATTCCTTCTCTCTCAGATGCACTCTCTTCTCCCGGATGCTCTCTTGCTCTCAAATGCTCTCGTTTCTCTCTCTCTCTCTCTCTCTCTCTCTCTCTCTCTCTCTCTCTCTCGGATGCTCTCTCTTTCTCGGAGGTTCTCTCTCTTGGATGCTCTCTTTCTCGCTTGGTTTCTCCCTCTCTCTCACACACTCTTTAGGATGCTCTCTCTCTCTCTCATGCTCTCTCTCGGATGTTCTCTCTGATGTTCTCTATGATGTTCTTTTTGATGCTCTTTCCCCTTCAGATGCTTTCTTTCTCTCTTCTCTCTCTTTCTCTCTCTTCCCTCATGCCCTTTCTCCCCTTCCCTTCCCTCTTCTCCCTTACCAACACACATCTTCTGCAACTAATTATGGTAAGTAAAGAAATCGACGTTTAGAGGTAAAACAAAGAGATTGTTGAATTTTTGAATTACCATTTGAAATAAATATTTTTTTGAACTGACGAATACAAACTCCCAAATACCTCCCACAACTATGTTGTATGGGAGATTCAAACCCAATACCTCCCACAACTATAACTCCCATGGGACCACTGAGCTATTGTCCAAGTTCGCCATTGAGAAACGGGTTTAGGAACAACTTCGGTTGTTGCTAAACGTCACTCTCTCCTCCCGGATGCTCTTTCTTGCTCTCAGATGCTCTCGCTCTCTCTTGGATGCTCTCTCTCTCTCGGATGCTCTCTCTCTCTCTCTCGGATACTCTCTCTCTCTCTCTCTCGGATACTCTCTCTCTCTCTTTCTCTCTCGGATGCTCTCTCTCTCTCTTTCTCTCTCGGATGCTCTCTCTCTCTCTCGGGTGCTCTCTTTCTCTTGAATCCTCTCTCTCTCTCTCTCTCTTTCTCAGAGGTTCTCTCTCTCTTGGATGCTCTCTCTTTCTCGCTTGGTTTCTCCCTCTCTCTCACACACACTCTTTAGGATGCTCTTTCTCTCTCGGATGTTCTCTATGATGTTCTCTTTGATGCTCTCTCCCCTTCATATGCTTTCTTTCTCTCCTCTTTTTTTTCTCTCTCTTGGATGCTCCCTCTCTCCTCTCTCTCTCTCTCTCTCTTCCCTCATGCCCTTTCTCCCGTTCCCTTCCCTCTTCTCCCTTACCAACACACATCTTCCGCAACTAATTATGGTAAGTAAAGAAATCGACATTAAGAGGTTAAACTAAAGAGATTGTTGAATTTTTGAATTACCATTTGAAATAAATATTTTTTTGAACTGACGAATACAAACTCCCAAATACCTCCCACAACTATGTAGTATGGGAGACCCAAACCCAATACCCCCTACAACTATAACGCCCATGGGACCACTGAGCTATTGTCCAAGTTTGCCATTGAGAAACGGGTTTAGGAACAACTTCGGTTGTTGCTAAACGTCACTCTCTCTTCTCCCGGATGCTCTCTCTTGTTCTCAGATGCTCTCGCTCTCTCTTGGATGCTCTCGCTCTCTTGGATGCTCTCTCTCTCGGATGCTCTCTCTCAGATGCTCTCTCTCTCTCTCTCGGATGCTCTCTTTCTCTTGAATGCTCTCTTTTTCTCTCTCGGATGCTCTCTCTTTCTCGGAGGTTCTCTCTCTCTCTTCCTCACTTGGTTTCTCCCCCTCTCTCTCACACACCCTTTAGGATGCTCTTTCTCTCTCTCTGATGCTCTCTCGGATGTTCTCTATGATGTTCTCTATGATGTTCTCTATGATGTTCTCTTTGATGCTCTTTCCCCTTCAGATGCTTTCTCTCTCTTCTCTCTTTCTCTCTCTCTCTTCCCTCATGCCCTTTCTCCCCTTCCCTTCCCTCTTCTCCCTTACCAACACACATCTTCTGCAACTAATTATGGTAAGTAAAGAAATCTACGTTTAGAGGTAAAACTGAGGAGATTGTTGAATTTTTGAATTACCATTTGAAATAAATATTTTTTTGAATTGACGAATACAAACTCCCAAATACCTCCCACAACTATGTTGTATGGGAGACCCAAAACCAATACCTCCCACAACTATAACTCCCATGGGACCTCTGAGCTATTGTCCAAGTTCCCCATTTGAAATAAACATTGACCACACACACTATAACACATGGCATATGTGTAGCCACTGAATTTTTTTTGAGACTGATGATCCAGATTGTTATTTGTAGTCTGATCAGAAGGTCAAGATTGCAATCAATTAATGCTTTCATTTATGGTCAAGATTGTGTGATCATAAAATTTGAGATCAAGGGTTAATCACGATTTTTTGAGATTTTGATCGACGATCAAAATATTTGATCAATGGCACTGAAACCTGCGTAACATCGTCCTTGAACAGAATTAATCAGTGGAGCGAATTATTCTATCTAATCCCAGAAAGTTCAACAAATTAGATGATTTCATCAACATACAGGCGACACGTGGATGACATGTAAGCTGAACAGGCATAGGCAGATGACACGTGTCATGATCCTATAAGTTTTGGACCAAGTCTCTTGACACATTGAATGAGGGTTTGGAGTCAACCTCCAACACGTGTCACCATCTAATGAAGGGGAAATTTAGCTTTTACATGTGTCATGTTCTGAGCAGCTTAAGCTTTGAGGTGCCACATGTCAAGCTCCTATTAGAGGAAAGGAGATAAATTTGGGGGAAATGTAATCCCTCCCTACCTTTAAATAAAATACCCCTCAAATTTCTCATTTAGGCATTTTGGTTGGAGAGCAGAGAAGAACTCTTGAGGAGAGATGAGCCAAGTAACTGCCCACCACATTGTGTCATGAGTATTCGGCCCCATAACCTGAACAAGTCCGAGCCTTGACATTCGATAGATTCACTGGGTGAGAGCAACAAACATCCTATGTCGTGGTTCCATCAAGTGAAATCATTGAACGTGCACACGAGACTGAACTCTCGCACAAGTATCAAGCGAAGGTCGATGGACCACGTCGAAACCAACACCAAATTCCAGATACTTAGCCAAATTTGTGTAAGAGTTGCAATAAACATACCAAATCCTGCCGATACTCTAACGCAAATTAAATCACCACATGTACGCACGTGATGAAAATTCTCATCTAAACATCAAGTGAAAACACAATATACAAGTGTCGAGGTTAAATCCAAGATTTTGTCAACAAAGCAATCTAAACTCAAGTGGAGATCGAATCAGAGGTGCAAATAGAGATAGGACCCAAAAATCACTTGTAAATTCTTCTACTTTATGAACTGCACTCATAGGTCGCGTCTTTTCATAGATCAGCACTTTGTACACGACACATTATGTTAATCTTATGGCTGAGAAATATTGATGCAATGACTATTCTTTGAATTTGCTACTAACGATCATTTAATTTGTTCAGTGGATGGAGAGCTGTACATGTGGGGAAACAACTCAAGTGGCCAGCTGGGTCTTGGAAAAAGTAATGATGTTCTCATCTCTTTGTAACTGTGTCATACCAATAATTTGCTTTGTTTATGACATAATTTCGTACTTTTTGGGGCCAACTTTAGGACTCATCTAAGTTAAGTGATTGCTCATAATTGTTGTACTGACTTCCAAACTGTAGATTTTTTAGAAATTTTCTTTTATTATGTTGAAGAAGTTTGGGGACTTGCTATAGACTTGTTTGCTTCTCTTCCATCATTTGTACATGAGAGGGACATTAGAGGATATATAAACTGCTTTGGCATTTGTATAATGAATCCATGTTGCCAAAATTTTAGCTGAACAGAAATTCAGAGCTGATATGGCTTTATTTATTCTTAGTCTCGTGTGTCTTTTTCTAGTATCTAGTTTGTGACCCTTTTTATTTTTGAAATAGCGATGTATTTTATTTCATGATTGAAAGAATGAGAGTACAAAGATGAGAGTACAATGATCCTTACACAAGCATCTCTGAGAATTTATAGGTAACTTGCAATTTTGGTAGGAGCGAACAGTAGAATTTCTGCACCAACTAAAGTTGATTCTCTGGGTGGATTAAGTATAAAAATGGTAGCATTGGGCTCGGAGCACTCTATTGCTCTCACAGGTGAGGATTGATGACCTTCTGGAATTTTGATCTCAGAGATGGAGTTATATTTTATAGATGACACATATTTGTTACCATTTGCTAGACCTAGGTCATCTCTTGAGTTGGGGAGCTGGGGGATCTGGACGGCTTGGTCATGGTCATCGTTCAAACATCATGGGGCTTTTTCGAAGTTCAAGGTGTGGTCTTATTGAATGGTCAGATATTTTATTTAAAAAAAAAAAAGAGAATACATGTCTTACTGTGAGAATACTTGTTAATAGGGGAACAAATTGATAACAGCCTTTCGTTTTTTTTATTTACTTATTTTTTGGACCTAAATTTTCAGCTTTGTTGTCAATGAACTTAAACTTGAAATACGAGGACAGTGATGTTGTGTTAAAAACTGGTTGCACAACATGGGGTGCCTGATGAAACAGTGGTTTGTATTTAAAAAATATTGAGTTCTTTCTCTAAAATGTGGGTTAGATTTAGGGATAAGAAAACTGCCATCTGAATTTAATAGTTATTCTAAAATAAATTAACAGGTAAAATTTGAAGGACAAAAAGTACAATTTTTTACAATTATTAAGAGAATAATAAATATAGAAAAAAATAAATAGAAAAAATATTCAGAGGATACTTTGTTAGAGAAGTAGAGAAAATCTAAACTTTACTCAATAGCAAAAGAATTATATCTGGGTTACAGTATGTGGGTCTGTTATCCATTTATGAGTCAACAAAAGAAGAAACTCCTATGCTCTCCTTTGATGAGCAATCAACTCTATATAGTATTTGACATATCGAATTCATCTTGTTGGAAAACTAACTCAAAATAGGGACCTGTTCACTTGTGACTAGAATAATTTGGAAACAAATGCCCTTTTCTTTTATTGTGAATAATATGATTCATTAGCCAAAAGGCTTAAAATTAGAACAAGACAGACTCAAACTTAAAACAGGAAATAATCATCAGAAAGGCTTTCTGATTGAATCTTTCAACTATGGCAACCGGGTGCTGTTTGAGTTATGGTTCTCATAAAGTCAGCAAGTCTGAAGCTTCTAATTTATTTTATAAGCCTTGAGTTGGGATATTTTAATTTAAAGGGACTCTAGTTTAAGATTTTCTGTCATTGGACCTTGTCAAATAGGAAACTCAAAAGATCTTATCTTCTTCTCCTTTTTTTTTATTTTAAATGAATTTAGAAAAGCGATATGTTATTGCTGAAAGAACTTGAAAGATCTAAACTAAGGGGACCCATGGCAAAAAGTGATTGAAGGGCACCCCACCCTTAGCTACCTCATTGGCTACAGAGTTAGCTACCTAGGAACGAAAGACCAAATACAGCTAGTGAATTTCACTATATGAAATCTCCAAAAGGTCCATTTCCAAAAACAAATCTCCCAAAAGGATAGCTGAAACCTCCATAGGAGCTGCATATGACATGGCTCCCACCCAAGTAGAGCGCTTGAATCCCCATCCAGCTCCAAAGCTCAACTGATATAGGTCCAGAAAATTCTGAGTCCATGAAGAACATCTATCACCTTAGCTGAGACAGAATCTGATATTTTGAAGGGCTCTGATAATGATGAAAGAACTGCACCTGCATTGTCTCTAAAGACAAACACTCACAGCTTTTCAATAATCTCTTTCTTCCCTCCATAGACACAGATAACTCCGTGGTGATCTCTTGTCCATAAATGTTCATCAACTATATCTTTTGAATTAAGATGTACTGCTTCAGTGCCCCCAATTGAGAAAGCTATATGCTGTCAGAGAGTAGGATTAATCTGCTAGATGAGATTAAAACTGCAATTCTAATCTTAAAAGGATCAGTTTGCTGCACTTCATCTGGCCTGTGCTCATTATTTATTTGTGCAGTGAATATACACCTAGACTTATCAAGGAGTTTGAAGGGCTAAAGGTACTTATAAAGTTTCTCTTTCAATCACGTATAGAGTTGTAGAACTGTTAAATTTCTTTGAATGCTTCTAGAAGTATAGTAAAAAATCCATGCAAGTTGAAAGAAGCTTACTGTCTTGTGGTTCTTGATGTTCTGGAATATAGGTCCAGAAGATTGCAGCAGGGCTATTACATTCAGTTTGCATCAATGGTATAAAGAAACATTTATTATTTTTTTGTTATTTATTCAGTGAGCAAAGTATTATCTTGTAGTTATACTTCCCTCGGTGCTCTTGTAGAACAAGGTTCAGTTTTTGCATTTGGGGAACGGACGGTGGAAAAGCTGGTAAGTAAGACCATTTATACTCATACAGGATTGTCGAGCCAGTGGTTTCACTGACTTATTTATCCGTTTAATATACTTTTTTTAGGGTTTCTCACAGTCAAAAAATGCAACATTGCCATCTCTCGTGAATGAATTACCCTCTTGTGAAGAAGTTGCTTGTGGTGGTTACCACACTTGCGTTATCACAAGTACTTTCTGAACCCAATCTTTCCTTGTTTGCTATGGCCATGTTACTCTACATTTAACCTCTATTTTTCTTATAGAATTATCTGTTATGTTTATTGCTTAATACGTGCTAAAAATTGGGTTATTCCATCTCAAAATAAATAATTAATTATTATGCCTAGTTTTCAACTTTATAGTCTAATAACATTTCTTTGGATTTCATTTGAGACTTTTACCCACCCAACGCTCCTTTGATGTCCAGGCTTACACATAATGGGCTTGAGACATGTTCACAAGCTCTTAATGGAGGAAACACCAATTGGATCTCACCTCATGTAACCACAAATTACTAATAGAATATACTACATTTGGGACTCACTACATGGAGTGCAACATAAACATACCTGGGTTAAAAAGCACAACCAGCTGTGTATAACCATATAAAAATGGAAAAAGAAAAGAAAGAAAGAAAAATTGAGAAGAGAGACCAGGGAGATGAGCAGCAATTTATGGACCTCACAATCTCGTTAAAGACCTCTAACCCTTTTTCATTAACTTGTGAAGTTACTGTATAATGACAAACATGCACCTGAACATACATAAATCCATAGAGCCCAAAACAATAATGAAGATCCTGAAAAATGTGTCACTAGCAGTAGCTACATATGTAAAACTTATGTAATTACCCCTGTTTTCGACAATATATAAAGCTGAAATTTGAACCTTCTCTTAGCTTGTCAGTTTCCAAAATGCCCTTTAACACAAATTACCAAAATACTTCAGAATTTTGACAATGATATTATGAAAAAATTGCATTAGTGAGGAACCACGGTCCATGGAGAAGGTTTTAATGGAGACATCCTCGGTAACCATGGTCTGGAGAACAAAAAGCTATCCTGAAGATTTGAAGCTTGCATACTCTGCAGTGAATGGTAAGGTACAATTTTACATTGATACTATATTCTGCGGAAGAGAGTCTGCTGTAAAGGGCTGCTGTTAGGTCCTGGACGAATGACCTCGGTGAAGGGTTGAGTCACAAGAGTCCGGTGGATGAAATAAATGGAGGTGGTACACCGGTCCCCAGAAACAGATCCAGTTCTTCTAATAAGTGAACTGATTGCGAAAGGCATTGCTGTGTCACTTATGATTGAGTTGCAACCTGAAGGTCTGGCTACAACTCACTGTCATTTGACCCAAGAAGCCAGCATGACTTGAAGTATGAGAACCCTGGCTTGTCATTCCCCCGGAGCCAGTTGCGCCTTGATACACCTGCAAGAGCTTCCCACCTTACACTTAGCAGAGTTTAGGTGGAGGGTGAACTTGTGAAATAGAAGAAGGTTTCTACTGGTTAGCTTTGCAATTTAAATCCATGGCAGATGGGAAACGTTTGGCTGTATTGTCTGTATAGGATCCCAACATTCATGTCCAAAGGGGGGAAATGTGGGAGGAATTATTGGCTATTATTAACTTATGGTCACTCCCATGGCTTATCCGGGGTGACTTCAATGTTATACGATACTTTTATGAGAAGAATGAAGGGAGAGTGCAGGCTACCCTGGTGAACGGCTTTAACAACTTCGTACAAGATCATGTATTGATTGAACCTCACCCATCTGGTGTTGCTTAGACCTGAACTAATGGCAGAAAGACCAATTTATAGATTCCTGCTAGGGGTGGCAACGGGCGGGGCGGGGCCGGGCGGGTTTTTGAAAACCCGTCCCCGCCCCGTGAAAAACCAGGGAAACCCGTCCCCGCGAAAACCCGCCCCGCGGGTTTGATTTCTAAACCCGTCCCGCCCGGCTGGTAAAAAACCCGCCCGAACCCGGGAAAACCCGCCCCGCCCCGCGGGTACCCTGCCCGACCCGCCCCACTAAGACGTTTCAAGAAACAACACAGCGAAAGCCGAGCAGAAACGCAGAGAGAAGAAGAAGAGGAAAATGGGACTTACTCATGCAAGTGGATACTTGATTTGGCGCCGATTTAGAGTCGATTTGGCTGATTTGGAGTTGATTTGGCTGATTTGGAGTTGATTTGGCTGATTTGGAGTCGATTTGGTGCCGATTTGAAGTCGATTTGGCACCGATTTGGAGTCGATTTGGTGAAGCCTCTTCTTTCTTGCTAAGAAAGCCTTCAATGACGACGAAATCTACGTTTAGAGAGGTAGAAATGAAGATTGAAGAGAGTCGGAGGCTCGGAGCGTGCGTCGGTAGGTTGAAAATTTGGGTAGAGGAAGAAGATCGATTTGGGGGAGAACTTGAGAAGACGAGAAGTAGGGTTTTACTTTGTATTCCATTATTACCCTCTACAATTTTTTTTTTTACATAAGAATTAAGCGGGTCGGGTCGGGTTTTTGGGGAGAAACCCGTCCCCGCCCCGAACCCGTGACGGGTTCCGTTCCAAAAACCCATACCCGCCCCGCGGGGTAAAAATGTAAACCCGAACCCGCTTAAAGCGGGTGGGTCGGGGCGGGTTCCCCGTTAAATGGAACCCGTTGCCACCCCTAATTCTTGCTCTATCAAGAGTGGCTGGACTGGGAAAGTAGCAGGGCTGGGAAAATTCTTCCAAAGCCCACATCTGATCACACACCTATACTGCTTGAGACACCCCTGAGCATGAGGGCCACCTCCATTTTAGTTCTTGGGGAAACTGCAAGGCTGGTGGTAGGAAATTTCAGTCTAAGGTACTGCATGCTTTAAATTCAGTCATAAGCTTAAGCACCTCTAGGCCAAAATAAAAGAATGGATGCCTGTGAGAAGGCAAAATTTTGAAATGGAAAGGACTTATATTGTTGGAGCAAATACAATAGTAAGATGTCCAAGAAGAGATACAGGGTCAGCTCTCCACAACTAAGGGGATTGAGAGCATCTTTTGAAGGAGAAATATGAAAAAATTGTCCGCCAGGAGCAAACATATAGGAAGCTGCATGCACGATATAAAAGGCTCATGCATAGGGAAGGAAATATTAGATTTTGCCATGCTATGGCCTCTGCCCATAAATGACATAGCAAGATCTCCACTCATTCTATTGGCGGGTCTCTCATAACAAGGAAGAGGATATAAATAAAGCTTTTATAAGCTACTATAGTGAATAGATGTGGCTTCGAGCCGAGCCAAGCTGAGCCCGAATATGCCTATGTTTGAGCTCGGCTCGACAGTTGAATCACGTGCTCTAGCTCGTCCTCATCCTCAAAGTACACTTGAACTTAACTCGTCTGGAAAAGTCGACCTTGATCTAGTTTGAGCAACGAGATTGCAAAAAAAAAACTAAAAGAAAAAATAAAACAATACAAAAAAGAACCAAAGAAAAAAACCAGAAAAGATACAAACAGAAAAAATAATGGAAAAATAACGGAAAAAAATCAATAGATGTTCAGGCTCAGCTCTGCAGTTGAATCACGTGCTTCAGCTCAGGCTCAAGGTCGTCCTCAAGCTCAAAAGTACACTTGAACTCGAGTTCGTCTGGGAAAGTCGACCTCGACCTAGTTTGAGCAACAAGATAGCAAGAAAAAAACCTAAAAGAAAAAATAAAACAACCTAAGGAAAAACAACCGAAGAAAAAACCAGAAAAAAACAAACGAAAAAATTGATGGAAAAAAATCAATAGAAGAACAAGTAGGATGGGAGAGAAAAAAAGAGAGAAAAAACTCAGTGAAGAGAATAGTCCCAAAGTGAGAATAAAAGCTTTCAGATTTTCATTCCCAAAATTCCGTAGCCCTACCTATTCAATTTGACATCTTTGAATCACTGAGTCGAAGCCGTAGCGCTCGATTGAAATTAGTGCAAAAGATGTGAAAGAAAAAATCTCAAACGTAAAAGGGAAAAGGGCAAATGAAGAAGCTAAGTTTAGAGAAAAAACTAAGAGTCTACCAGAGTATGGGAGTTGAGAGAGTTCAAAATGAGGGACTCTTGTTTTCTGAAGCTTCAACAACCGAACGCGAAGCCGAAGAGTTGAGGGGACGAAAGTAAAATAGGGTTTTGGGTCGGAAAGGGAAGATAAAAACATAAAATCAAAGTCATTAACTTACAAACCGAGCCGGTTCACGAGCGTATGAGCCAAACCTACAAATTATCAGGTTTTGTTCGTTTAAGTTAACGAACCTGAATTTAAACTTGGTCTTTGTTCGCATTTGTTTATTATTGAACCTGAAAAGGCACCTTAGTTTCTGCTGCAAAGCTGGTCAGTAGGTAGAGGTCCAATTTTTTTGGTTTAAAAAAGCTGGTTATATTATTCTCTTCTTTTTGTGTTGTGTTCTTGTATTTTTTTTTTTTTGTTGTTTTAGTGGATATTTCATCAACAAACTTATAGAAAGAATAGCTAAACATATTCCATGAACTTTGTGATTTGAACAGGAGATGGAGAATTATATGCATGGGGATCCAATGAGAATGGTTGCCTTGGCATTGGGTATGCACTATGTTATGAAGTAACAAAGTAACATTTATTAAATAATCTAAACACGTTGTTATAAACATTGTTCTATCTGCATCTCTATATTTTGGATAGTTAATTTCCCAGTCTGAGCCTTAAATTAAGTCAAGATTTTCATCCATGCCAGAGGCACATATGTGGCACAATCACCTGAAAGAGTTGAAGGCCTATTCCTGAAATTACATGTGACACAGGTTTGGCATCCAGTTTGTAATTTTAACTGAACATTATTTGCTTATTTGATATTTCAGGTCATATCTGTAACTTACGATTTTTTTTTTACATTTATGCTGCAGGTCACTTGTGGTTGGAAGCATACAGCTGCAATATGTGGTAAGGAACTTCTTGTAAATGGTCAGAATTCATTTTTCAGCTGTCCCACTAGTCAAACTTCTTGTATTCTGATCACTTGTTATCTTTTTAAATGTTTTGCTTAAGCTTTTGTGATTGGTTGTTAAAGGAATTGGGATGTTTTGGAAGTGGTATTATAAAAGCTATGGTTGCATTCAGAGCTGGGTTTAGAGTCTACGTATCCATCACTTAATGCAAATAGTTGAAGGTCTGAAGCGTGTGAATTGACTCTTTTATGGTGACACCTGAAGAATAGCCACTCTAGCTTGTCCATAGGTCATTTTAGATAGCTAAATAAACAGATTATTATGCACGTAAATTATAATAAAACTGCAAAAATAGGATATTTTATTAGAGGTTTACCTGCTTATTCGACAACTAAGGTTTGTTTTGCAAACCCACATGGTTGAAGCGATGTAAAGAGATTATAAATCAAGTAGAATATTTAGTGAATTCTTCATCATGTAATTTCAAACGGTTAATAGCTTTTCGTTAGTCATTTTCAGTTTCATCTTTCTTGACCTTAGAGGGAATTTCACAAGGATCAGCAAAATGAGAAGAGAGGGAGAGGAAGGGAGGTAGAGGGAGAGAGAAAGAGGTTGAGACGGCGAGGGAGAGGGAGAGAAGGGGAGAGAGAGGAGAAGAGAGAGGTAGAGAAAGCTTGATAGATGACCAAAATATTTCTGCTTTTCAATAATAGTGTTTGACTTATTATTTTAAATTCTTTTTCAGCAGTTCCATTTGTTACCTACGGGTGCAAAATAAACAAATAATTGAAAGCCTACAATTCCCATACTTGCATTACTTTTCATTGAAAGTGATTCTTACTAACGTTTATTTCACCTACTGATACCCAGGTGGAAGGATTTTCACATGGGGATGGGGAGGTTCACACGGAACATTTTCTGATCATGGCTACTCTTCTGGAGGACAATTGGTATATGATTGAACTTTTGTGCTGTGTTTTGGTTGATTCTAGCATGGATACTTGCAGTCATGTTTATGCATCTTTTATTTACTAAGATGAGTGATGTTTCGTTTGTCAATGTGGGATTGAAACTGTGAATTAATTAAGTGTACTTAAAATATGAGCGGAGCCCCTCAGATGACACTCTAGAACGCAGCACCAATTAGTAGTACAACCACATCCTCGTTATGATGACTGCACTTTCTCAAGTTGGGTAGATCTGCAGTAACCATGACAACTGCTGAACGGGGAGAAAATGATGTAAGAATTTGAATATTGGCAATCTTGAATGTGCTGTCTTTCTGTGTGCAGGG
The DNA here is from genome assembly GCA_019845555.1 of Aristolochia fimbriata. Classification (NCBI taxonomy): domain Eukaryota; kingdom Viridiplantae; phylum Streptophyta; class Magnoliopsida; order Piperales; family Aristolochiaceae; genus Aristolochia; species Aristolochia fimbriata. The sequence continues at coordinate 33,241,353 of CM034080.1, forward strand.
GCAAGGTAATGATGTTGACTATTATGAACCTACAGAGGTGAAGCTTGGAGAAAATGTTAGAGCATTACAAGTGTCGTGCGGGTTCAATCACACAGGTGCCATATTTGAGTGCTCCGAGTAACATCCTTCAGGAATTTGTTGCATCAGTTTGTCATAGTCTTATTCATCTGATTATGTAGATAAAAGCTTGTATATGCTATCACTGGAATAAAGAGTACTGTATGAAGTGCACATAAGACGCTTGCAGAAGTCAAAGAACTATGTAAAATGCTTGTATAGTCCTGCAGTAGCATACAAATCTTGGACACAAGTATCATAAGCGTTGCTACTGCCTGTGGTTGTTGAAAAAAAAAAAGCTATGTTAGGGATGAAGAAGAAAAATTTTGAAAGAAAAAATAAAAAATAAAAATTCAATGAGGTTATTGAAAATTCTGCAAATATCCGAAGCTTAGTTGATCCGAAATGCCAACAGCCTCAAATGTAAATGAATGGAATAGAGAAAATGGTCAAAGCTGTTGCAGGCCACAACAAAGAACAGGAGCAGAAAAATTATTGATCAGGACAAGTTCAACAATTTGACTAAATTGCTCATGTTTTCATTTATTTTTATAGACTGAACTAGGTTTCGTATATACATAGTTGACCTTGTTAGATGGACATCTTAATTAACAAATTTAAGATTCTTCTTGTTAGATAATTTAAATATTTTCCTGGATAAAGTCAGAGTTTCATCAATTCAAGCTAATGGATTTTAATACTTTTATTATGCTATGGTAAGCTATGTTTTAAAAACCGAACCTGGCCATCAAACTGGCAGTCTGTTCGGTTTTGGTCGAACCTGGTTAGACCGGGTTGGACCAATGGTTCAACCATTGAATATTATCCTTTATACTTTATAAATATGTTATATTTTTATAGGTAAAAAGACAAAATTAATGTTGATTATAGTGAACCGGGCCGAGTCAATAAGAACCGGATTGGCCTCCGGTTCTGGTTCAACCGAGTTGGACTGGTCGATCCGGTTTGGTTTTTAAAACAGTGATCTTAAGTCTTAAATCACACTATAATAACATAATGAAGTCATTAGCATTATATATCCATGAGGATCATTAACTAAAATATCTTAATACATTCAAACCAAGACTACAAGATATGCATGCATCGTCATCTTTGAGCCCAAAAGGGTTTATTGATCAGTTAAAGGACTATTTGACTATTATCATAAGCAACACTGATAAAAATATACTTGGCAAAGCTGTTTATCATTTAATCAATAATACATCTATCGCCGTTTCAAAAAAAAAAAAAAAAAAAAAAAAAAAAAAAAAAAACACTTGCTGATCTTTAACAGAATAAAGAGAAAGGAATAACTAGTGATGGTGGCTTAATTATTTTGCCATCTTGGTTGAGACTTTTGAGTGATTGTGGCTTCTACCAACTTTAGTTGAGTCTCTATCAATCACTAACAGCAAAGCTGAGAGCACATCATTCTTCATTTTCACTAATCCCTCTGAAAGCAACACATTCAAGAACAAAAGAGTTTGCTTGATGGTGAAGGCATCATTTACTTGTGCCTACTAGTCCCGAGACCCACTTTTAGAAGCTACTTGGAGAGGATCCCTTATAATTATGAAACGAAATTAAAAAAAAAAAAAAAAAAAACTGTTAACTATGGATCCCACCAAGGGCACACCTACTAGTCCACGCAACCAATAGGGGCACGCTTGCACACGAGGCACACACGTGGTTAGTTGAAAAACAAAAACCCGACACAAACCCGACTCGCAAGCCACATTGGTTAGCATCATAAAGCTTGAAAGTGATGCTTCTCAAGTGTCTAGTTACATAATTTCGCAAACACTTATTAGCATCGCTATTGGCCGTGCATACCTGTTCCTATGCACTCCCATTGGTGACACATTTTTTTAAAAAATTTGTAGGGGTGAAAAAAGAAGATAAAGTCTATTTTCTATGACCCCAAACTTGATCCTCTACTAGTAGTACACTTTAGTGGCCTGCACTCTTCCAATCACAAACATGGAGTTTCAATTCATTATTATAATAGGAGTGGTCTCATTGTCCATTTGTCCTGCCCACAATGCTGGGCAAGGTATCTTTCTTCATGACACCCTTGTGGTCCACTAAAATTTGTCACATAGGAGAAAAAAAATAAAATTTAGAAAGTATGAGAAAAGTAAGCTCAAGAAAATGATTCAAAATAAAGCAAGGTCTAATGTTACTTGAAACCTTGGTATTAGAATATGTGGATGGAAACTGAGACACCGACGTTGTGTCTCTTCACTTGTGCTTATCTTTTTCAGGGAAGAAGACAAATAGAGCTTGTATTGTTACGAGAAGGGGGATGGAATTTTTTTCTTGCTCATTTATGTATGTCTTTTTTCTACTTTTTTCTGTACTTTTTTTCTTTTTTTTTTCTATTAATATATTTGTACCTAAAACCTGAATCTAACTTGACATGTACAACTTAAAAATCTGAACCGGTCTAAACGGGTTTTAAAAACCTGCCCCGAACCTGACCCGACCCTTGGTTTGAAAACTCGAGCTAACTGAAACCTGATCGTAAATTTAAAATACATTTTTAACCAATTTAAAAGTTTTTAAAATACAAAAAAAACTAACAAAAATAATAGGGGAAAAACCTTTTATGAAACTGAAATTTTTTTAAAAAATATTTTAAAAAATGAAATAAGTATATATGAACGCTTTAAATACCGGACCGGCGTGTCCGGTCTGACCTGGTTGAACCAGAACCTGAGGCCAATTTAGTTTTTATTGATTTGGTCCGGTTCACTATAAATCAGCACAACTAATGCATTTTTTGTGTGGAAATATTAAATATTTATAAATTATAAAATATAAAAAAATTTCAACCCGGGCTACCCGGTTCGACTAAAACTGAATATATTTTAGTATAAAAACTCGTGGGTCGGGTTCGGGCAGCCGAATTTTCCGACCCGGATTTAGTTTTGTGGGGACAGAAGAAATGGGCCAATGAGGAGATAAAAAGTGGCAGTGAAAAGTTTTGGCGTCTCTCAAGTGTCTGTTACGTACTTACATCTGTATTCAACTTCCGCCAAAGCCAACCTTGAAGCGGCTGCTAGCGGCAGTTAACGGCAACGTCGATTTTTTTCTCTGCTTCGTGCCGGACTCTCTGTCTCTCTGAGATAGATCTTGTAGGGCTTGATTTTGATCCATCTCGCGCTCCTTTCGTGAAACTCGCTTGCGTGATTCTAGCGGTTTCGATCTCTGTAACGCGCGCAGGATCTGGTTTCAGTGAAGGAGCTCGATCGACTAGGTGAGCTCCGTTTTTTTTTTTTTTTTTTTTTTCTCTTTTTTTAATATCGGTTTTAAAGTTCTTTTTCTTGCCTCGTTGATCTCGATGGAGTGATCAATGGAGTCTGAAATGTGAGATGAATGATGAATGAAGAATGGAAGCTGCTGAATTGGAATAATAATGTATAGAAATGGTAGAAGAGTTACGAATTGCTTTTTTTTTTTTTTTTTTTTTTTTTAACTTATGAAGTAAAAGATGACAACTGAAGTTTAAGTGACATGTGCGATTTTTTCTGTGTTGGCTACTTTCGTCGACATTTAGTTTGATTGTCGGAGTAAGTGGAAGGATCAGCGAATCGTTGGTGTGCTTTTAGATCTTCTGTTTCGCAAACTGCACTTGTAACCAAGAACACGTTCTGGAGACATATTAACTACGATTTCTGTAATAAGGTCATTAAATTTTTAAGACAAATGCTTTTGCAATCAAGCCAATTCAAAAGAGGAACTTAAGTCTAGCCAAAACTACTGTTAGATCGATGTTCTTGGAGGTATCAGTCGCATGGATAAGGATTCTGAGTAACTGTATTCCATGACGATGCAGAATGCTTTAATGTGTGTTCAAGCGGTATCTAGGGGTCCGAAAACTTGTTTTTATTTTTCTTCCAATTTCTCTTGTTACAATCTAAATTTCATTTTCCGAAGAGGTTCCCGCATTATTCATGAAGTGGCTGATTACGGCAGAATCATGATGTAAATGCTACTTTCTCTACATTTGTTTCCGTGGAGCGAAGCAATACAAGATTCTTTGAGAAGAACATGCACACCACCTGGCTATATTTTAGTTACACATGTGAATGTCTAACCAACCTAATCACATTAGCATTAGTTTATTATCCTTCAAAGCCTTTGGATTTGTTAACAATAGTTTTATCCTCCCTCCTCTAGGTTGAGAATGAAATTATTGCATTACTTTCTGTTGTTTTACCTTGAAGGTAGGAATTGGGATTGATCGGTGCTCTTTCTGAAGGTTGAAATAGGATTTACATTGAAGGAAGATGGAACGAAGAACCATTTTCAACTTTGAAGGGAGTTTTAATACCTGAAAATGCATAGTAAATTGGACTAGCTAATGTATGGATCAATTTTTTTTAAGATGTAATGTCTTTGTTCAATAGTAATACGGAGATCTCTTTTATTGCACTCAGAGGTTAATCACTGAAGCAGAATGTCTTGCTACTTTTATGAAGTCGACTGAGCTGGTCCTTGTGTCATTGTCAGATATGACCTATGGAAGAAAAACAGAGGTATAATTATCTCACTTTCTTATCTTTGCTTCCTTAGTTCCTTCATCCTTTATAGATTCCAGGGTTAGTTTCAATAAATTTCTTTGGTGGTAATGAAACGTGCTTTTCTCAATTTTAATCTGTATTACTGAACTCTTCATTTCTCATTCTCAGTGGTATGACTCTTCCAAATGGAGATATCTTTGTTGGTGATTTTGAGCGATCACTTCCACATGGAATGGGAAGATACACATGGTCAGATGGAACAGTTTATGAAGGTGAATGGGAGAAGGGAAAAATGACAGGAAGAGGACGGATTAGTTGGTTGTCAGGGGCCACCTATGAAGGTGACTTTGCTGGGGGTTACCTTCATGGTTGTGGAACTTTTATTGGAGTTGATGGTGTTGTTTATGATGGGGCTTGGCGCATGAACATACAGCATGGGCTGGGAAGGAAAAGTTATCCCAATTCAGATACTTATGAGGGCCATTGGAAGGAAGGAGAGATAGAAGGCATTGGAACATACAAGTGGAGCTGTGGGAACACTTACATTGGCAACTGGAAAGCAGGGAAGATGTTTGGTAGAGGACTAATGAAATGGGCTAATGGTGACTTGTATGATGGCTTGTGGTTGGATGGAATGAAACAGGGTTCTGGTTTGTACAAGTTTGCTGATGGGGCCTACTATGTTGGAACATGGAGCAGAGGGTTGAAGGATGGTCCTGGAACTTTCTTTCCTGCGGGAAGCAAACTTTCTCATTTGACCAGTCACTTTGTCTGCAATCAAAATTATGACTGTAAACCTGATTCGGAAAATATTGAAGATAAGAAGCCAAGCTTTCGAAGAGCACTTTCTGAAAAATTGTTGATAAATGGTCTCTTTAGGAATTCTGTTCGAGTTTCAAGTAGATCTGCCTCATTAGATCGCTGGAGTCGATCTAATTCTATTAAGAATGGTCTCTTACCAGACTTCTCATCATCATTTTCATGCACTTCAAGCAAAGGCCGGGAAGAGGTTGAGGGGGATGCTGTTGTCTATGAAAGGGAGTACATGCAAGGCATCTTGGTTGCAGAGACCATTCAAGCTAATGTGGCAGATTTGTTGAATAGAAATAAAAGGAGGAGAAAATGGCAGAAAAAAGAAGCTAAAAGACCTGGCGAAACCATACATAAAGGCCATAAAAGTTACTATCTGATGCTTAATCTGCAACTTGGAATTAGGTAAATGTTCTGTTTCATCAATCAAATGCTACTGGTGCTGGATGGATCATCTGTGGGACAGCTGAATATTACTGTGTTTTCCATCACCTGCTATCCGATGAAGGGATTCATGTCCGTTATGAAATGTTGCTTGTGATCCTGTGCAGATTAGGTTGGCAATGTATATTCGTTGTTTGGTTGCCCCACACTGGTAGCTAACATTTGTATTGCAGAATCCAATGGATCCAACTTTTTGTTTTCAGATGATGAATTTCTTGTCTAACATTCAGTATGAAAGGGTTTTCCTTTTTCTGATCCCTTATTATAAATTTGCAAAGTATTGAGAAACACATTTTCTAGTTTACAGGTACACTGTTGGAAAGATTACACCAGTTCCCATGCGTGAAGTACGTCCCTGTGATTTTGGACCTCGGGCTAGAATACGCATGTACTTTCCAAGAAAGGGTTCACAATTTACGCCTCCACACAACTCCATTGGCTTTCACTGGAAAGATTATTGTCCAATGGTGTTTAGGTATGCTTTATTTTATGCTTCTGGCTAATGTGGTAATAATACTAAAATATTAAGTGGAAGAAATTTTAGCAAATGCTAAGACTTGCCTGACTTTGTGCAGGAGGTTAATTTTGTAGTAAGCTTGGATTTCTTCATCTATATTACTTTCGTTTTTTAGGAATCTGAGGGAAATGTTCAAGATAGATGCAGCTGATTACATGATATCCATTTGTGGTGTTGATGGCCTTCAAGAGCTTTCTTCCCCTGGCAAAAGTGGTTCTCTATTTTACATCTCACAAGATGAAAGATTCATGATAAAGACTTTGAGGAAGTCAGAACTGAAGGTTGGACTGTTTCTTTTCTTATTTTTGGGGATAGGTAAATGTTTAGCAGATTTGCTGTTCTTGTTCATCAGACCCTCTGTTATATGCCTACTAACTTTAAATTAAAAAATGATTTAAAGACTAAGATGGCTGAATTTCCCTTGTTTCCTCTTCCATCGAATTAATTGTATTATGTGGCACGTCCCAGTCTTCTCTGAATTGTATCACTGTATTTGTCACTATCCATTCATTTTCTGTGGTCCTGCTTTTATTCTGAAATTCTCTTATCATTGCAGTGAGTTCTCATAGCAACTTTAGTATTTCTGCACCATTTCAAGCACGTGGTTGTAGCTTCATCTTTGCTATTAAGTCTTTTTGGCCAGATCTGGACCCATTAATATAATTGTTCCTATCGAGCTTTGAGGCTGTAATTTAAATTGAGCTTCTCATTTTCAAAAATCTGCTCCCGAGTAGAGGGAGAAATATTTTCTGTAGTCTCAGCAATATCTCCAAAGAACCACAAACAGCCAGTACAATAAGATACACCCCTTTAAATATGAAAAACCTTAATTTTGTCTATATATGCAGTGAGCCCCACTCTAGTGTAAAGCAAATGGCTCCAACAACTGATTGACCCCTCGAAAAACTTTAAACAACAGTTACTGCAACCAAAACTTGCAATGACAACCACACTGTAGGCTGTCAGGAAGGTTATATCAGCATTTCAGAAGCTAATTCAGATATCACACAGGTATGCAACAGTGTGCATCCAGAAGCACGTGGCCTTCTTTTCACCTACTAGAGCCTAATATCAGAAAGAATACTCCTTAATGATAGAAACTATTTACCCCAAGATTATGGCAGTGGAAGAAGAAAAACTCTTAACTTTTAAGACAATCAGTTCCATAAATTTCCAGAAATCTATCTAAGTTGATCACAGGCTTCAATACAGCGCTAAGAATGAAATTTGAAGTCCTCTAACCTTCTCTTTACTGCTCTACTACCATAAAAAGGTGTTGAAAAATAATGGAAGACAAAATAAAGGAGAAGACCAGGGAAGGCTGCTGTAGCGTATGGTAGCCCTCCTGTCTCGCTGGGATGTCTGAAACAATCTTTAACAATCTTTTAACTCTTTTTATTCAATGGCTTAGGTGAAGTTAAATTGGAAAGATTAAAATACCCTTACATGCATTAGCTTATAAACCTCCAGAAAGCTAATGAAATTTCTGAAAAGTAGCTTCAGTGAAATCATAATGGAAAGACCTCTAAGACCAGAACATAATCTGTGACATACAACTCACTCAACTATGTTACAATACCCAGCTACCACTGTCCAAAAAAGTCAAATCTTTGTAAATAGGTTGCACCTTGTTTTATTTTCATATTATTCATGTTTGATTTTAGCTTTTAATGCATAATTATTTTCAAAAATAAAAATAATAATTAAATGATACTCGCTCTTGCAAAGTGAAAGATGACGTTACAACTTTATGATGTCAAAGCTTGTTTTGTACGTAAATAACATTGGGAAAAGTTAGAGTTCAGATGCAGTCAAAATTTGCAGGAACTGATCAACTAACTCCAACCTCCATGTGCTTACTTAAAAGTGAAAATTTGCATATTTTGGGATAAAAAGTAGTCTTTCAGAAATTTCAAATCTTATAACAAGGATACGATAAAACGGTATCCCATAGTACACATCTATGAATGTCACTATCAACTTAAGGCAATGCAATAACAACAGCAACAAAACTGTAACAAGTTAGGTTGCACACTACTTAGAAGGGAGCCAAGCATGCATAAAGGCCTTGTCTTTGGGTAATTCGCCAACAAACACTTTGCCTTTTTTCAGGTTCTACTGAAGATGTTGCCTGGCTACTACAATCATGTCCAAACCTATGACAATACTCTCATAACAAAATTTTTCGGGCTCCACCGAATAACTTTGAGAGGTTCAAGAAAGGTAGTGAATTTGTCCTAACTAGTGACTCCTTCTTGAATCTACTAGCAGTTTTATGCTGTTCTCTTGCAGGTTCGGTTTGTGGTGATGGGGAATATGTTCTGCACAGAATTGCGTATCCACCGTCGGTATGACTTAAAAGGATCATCTCAGGGAAGATCTACAAACAAATGTGAAATTGATGAATCCACCACATTGAAAGATCTTGATCTTTCATATGTATTTCGTTTGGAAAAGTCCTGGCGTGACTCCCTCTTCAAGTAAGTTGTTGTGGTGTTCTGTGTTTGAAAATGTTTGTTCTAGTCTTCTTCTTCCTTCTCTTAAAAAAATGAAAATACAGAAATTTTAGGACATCTTTTTGGAAAACATTCATCCACCTTTAGGTTGTAAACTTTTCCTTGTTTGTCTCGAGGAATCATCTCACATGATATTTTTCATGATTAAAATTTTCGATTTGAATTAGCAAAGTTCACGAGTTCAATGATGATGTTAATATATAGTAAACCTAATGGCAAAAAGTGCTAGAGGAAATATGACTTGGGTAATCTTTGAATAATTTTTCTTGGTGGGTTAAATTTTTTTTCTGAGTTATCATAATAGTGTACTATGTGCAGACAAATCTCATTGGATTGTACGTTTCTGGAGTCCCAATGCATAATTGACTATAGCTTATTATTGGGATTACACTTTAGAGCTCCTGATCATCTCAAGGCCCTTGTGGAACCCCAAGATAGTTTGGTTGCTTCAGATTTTGTTGCAGATGATGGTAATATCCCCTTCCAATATTTGGAATTAGTTTTGAATTTTGTTAGACATTTTCAAGTACCACATTATCATTTATGACTTTCATATGGCATGCAGAAACAAGGAACCCTATAACCATTTACCTAATAAAAAAATTATACTGCCTGATAGCACCACATTATGCCCTTGCCTCTAAGTGGTTGATCCCCAATCCATTGATGCACCGGTCAATCCCTCTTAGTGCTTGGTCTGTTGTTTTGGAAACTCACCATTTTCCAATACAAAAAGAAAATAAGAGGGGATTTGATGAACTTTGCATTAAGGTGTCACCTTTGCAAACCTGTCTACAGGCATGAAACTTAACAGGGCAGCTTGGGGTCGGGAAATCATTTGACTTAACTGAAATAAGATAGATTGGGCCGAATCCCATGCAACCAGTTTAAATGGTTCTGTTTTGTTTTTTGTGACTATTTACTGCTGGTTGTGTGATCAAAATTCTTTACAGCTAGGAAATGGAACCCTTTTTTGTTAAATATGACAAAATGTTCTAGGTTCCAGTGTTATTATGCTTGGTTACGCTGTTTACTGTTTAATCTTCTCCGTAACATCATGCTAATCACAGTTGTTCACAGATGCATCGTTGCTGCTTGACCCTTTGCGCCAATCAAAGGGCCTGCTTTTGGTCACCCATAAACCGGATTCTATCAGCTCCCTGCCGGGTTCTCACATCAGAGGTGGCACATTGAAAGCACCTTCTACTGGCGACAAAGAAGTTGACCTTCTTCTACCTGGTACTGGAAGGTAAACACTTCCTAACAATTTCGGTTGTTCTGGTTCGCCTCTGCTGTCTGGAAAATTAAGTTGTGGGAACAACGTATGCTAGAAAATTAGCAATGGTAATTTTCCTACAAATCAGGGCCCTCTGGTCAGGTTGTTGATAGGCAATGTGAACATTTGTGGAAAGCATATTGTAGGGTTGGGAACGTCAAAACCCAGTCGGAAACCTAGTTAGCTTAGGTCTTGCTCGAACAATGTCCTTCAAGCTCGAATTTGACATCAAGTCTCAGTATGAGTTTTAGTTTGGCTCAAATAAAATACTGAGGGCTCAAGTTGGCTCGATTTAAATTGTGGAATACATAATACCAGCCTTTGAGAGTTAGTGCACCATTGATTCAAAATGTTTAGAAAAATAACACCATTTAATTGAAGAATTTTTTTATTATTTAATTTTATTATTGAAAATTTTTCTTTTTCTATTTTTGAAGATGTTATTCTTATCAGTGAAGAAGTGTTAATATTTGTGATATTTGATTGATTATTTAATTTTAATCTGTAATGAGCAAGCCATTAAATCGTTCAGTTTGATTAACAAGCCTTATTTAAGCAAACTTGGCTTGAGCTTAAAATATTTTGCACCAAATCAAGCTATAGCCGAGCCTAGCTGAAGCACAACTGCCAGCTAGCTTGGCTCGGTTCCACTACTAGATTGTAAACACTTCAGATCTCAGATCATTACCAATAAGTTTAGACGTCAATTTCATGTTTAAGAATATTATTCCTGTTACAAATTATGGACTTCTTTATGTGAACTTTAACTTTTTCCTTCCAAATTCTACTTTAGGCTTCGTGTACAGCTTGGAGTGAACATGCCAGCTCAAGCCAACAAGATGCTTGAACATGAGGGATCAAATTCAGGAGGGGTAGATCTGTTTGAAGTTTATGATGTTGTTCTTTATCTTGGTATAATAGATATACTTCAGGAGTACAATATCACCAAGAAAATCGAGCATGCTTGCAAGTCGTTGCAGTTTGATCCAATGACAATATCTGCTGTTGATCCCAAGCTATACGCCACTCGTTTCATCAAGTTCTTGGAAAAGGTTTTTCCCGAAGAATTGTGATATTCGTCGTCTATCCATTGTTCAATTGTTGATGCCAGGAGCCAGAGTCTCTTTGGATATCGAGCTTCAGGGCATGTCAGAGAAGTTGAATTTGTTTGTGCAAACTAATGTAAGCAAATCGGTTGTAAATGCATATAAAAACATACAAAAATCGTTTCAGCTTGAGCTTTTGGGGTTTTGCCTGTTGGTGTGAGACATTACTTGCAGACTTACAGTACAATATCCCCAAATTCTTTCTATATTGTGCTATGATCTTGTATATTTGTATATGCAGTATAAGAAAATTGCAGACTTACAGTACAATATCCCCCAATTCTCTCAAAAATTGTGCTACGATCTTGTGTAGTTGTTATATGCAGTACAAGAAAAGAGAAGCAGAGATACAAAAGAACTGCAATGTTCGAACTGTTTTAGACGCTCTATTTTAATTAAGTACCCAGTACCTGAATGTCAGTATCTGACTTAGTTAAGCTTCTTGTTTGTTTTCAATCTATAGAAGTTTTGTAAATTAAAAAAATGGAAATTCAGTTCTCTTCCTCTCTGCAGACCTCAGGAGACAAAAAGGTCCTGTATATTAATCGCCATTTCAAGCAGAAGAAAGGCGGTTCAGCGTGGCGTCCTCTATTCCAGGCTCGCCCAGATACTGCTCTCTGCTCAATCCCTTCCTCCGTCTCAAGAACTTCAAAAGTCTTAAGATGGTTTTACTTCTTGCAGAAGATGCTACCGCACTGGCCGAGACATGCGACGCTTGCAAAGGTGAGAATCTTAAATTCGATTTCAAAAACACGATTCCCCTCAATTTATCGGCAAAGGGAAGAGCTTTCGGTTCCATGTACAGATGCCTTTTCCCTTTATTTCATGATGGCCCCTGCGAATTGACCCATCTCTTCTAAAAGATCCAGAAACGATTTACCCTGATCCGTAGGTCGTCGAAGAGGTCCCCATCGTTGGTGAGCAATCCAGGGACCAATTCTTTGGCGTTTTGCTTTATATGTATGAGCTTGTATTAGATTTGGGGAGCATGAGACGTCATGTTGCTTCAGATATGACCAAAATTTGCTTTCACGAGTCGGGGACCAGTTTCAAACTCCATGTGGCTGTGAAAGAAATGGTTTGGAATAGTCCAAAAAAGCTTTTTCAGGGAAGGTCCCCCCATACAAAGGCCAGTCATGGAAATATATCATGAAATCTTTTAATTTCTTTAATGAAGCAGTCGAAATTTTTCATTGAAATTGTTGCTGAAGTGGGTCCTGCAGTGTCATGCATATATATGTGGTGTTCTTTCATTCGGTAAGACTAGAATAGAAATGTACGTGACTGGGATGACCGGCCTAGGTACTTAATTCTGTGCTATGTTTCTTTCATTCGGTAAAACTAGATTTCCACTGGGATCAGTACTCATTGAAATGAACAGGATTTTGGGTCCTTTTTGCCCATATCAGTTTTTAGGTTTATTTTTCCCTCTTTATTTATTTATTTATTTATTTATTTATTTATTTATTTATTTATTTATTTATTTATTTATTTATTTATTTATTTATTTATTTATTTATTTATTTATTTATTTATTTATTTATTTATTTATTTATTTTGGTAACGTTATAAAATATAGATGAAGAAGAAGAAAAAAAAGAGGGGAAAAAATACACCCTTTTCCACTGAATAATGGGGGTTTAAAAGAAAAGGAAGCAGCCTTTAAAAGTCAATGATGGAACTTCTACAAAGAAATTGAAAAATTAGAGGTTTTTGTACTTAATTAATTAAGATGGATGGCCAGCCAGACAACTTTTATATCTCTGCAAAAAACATTTGTTCAAAGAACTGTCATGTCTAAAACAGAAGTTCTTAATCTATTCAATTATTTGTGATCTTTATATGGTACCTGTGGAGAAGCAGTTTCTGCCGCTTCAAATTTCAAATCTCTACTTATAACAGCCAGCCATGCATGGAACTACTCCTACAAGTAGTTTCTTTCTACAGCTCAAATCTCTACCGTAAACGGAGTCTTTTCTTCTGCACTATTCCTTAGTGTCTTATCACAGGTCATGAAAAAAAAAAAAAAAAAAAAAAAAAAAGCTTTCTACTGTATTATTACCTTTCCATTTACGAAATGTTTTTGACCTTTGCAGATGAGTCCAATAATTGGAATTCAGCAAACGCGTAGCTGTATACATGCAAGCTTTTTACTTGCTTTTTTGTTTGAAGCATTTGTCCAATTCCTTATCATTGTACTGCAAGTCTGCAAGCATCGGTATAGTTGAGTAGCACTCTCCGAGATTATAGCTTCACACATGATTCGAAGCTATCACATGTAAGCTGATGATAAGGAGACAAGAAGAACACCAATGGCAGGGCCTCATCTTTTGTAATGACTGAGATTCTTCCCGTCAGCCCGTGAGCATGTCAATGCATGCAGGCTGCCCTTCTTCACTACTCCCTTGTATTCTAGCTTGCTTATGTCTCCATCTTCCTCTCTCTTTTTAATGGAAATGAATTTCCATTGTTCCTCTTGTGCACTTTGCTTTCAAACTTTTGTAAGCATTTCTCTGTCGATCCTAGGCAACCGAAAAGAAGCATAAATATACATAACCATGCATTATTCCCTCTGAGGGATCAATGTCCTCCTCTGAAGAGCTACGGACACATCTCAGAGTCCCATGTTGGTGAAGTCTAGCTCCTAGACTTTTTCAGACTCCCCCTTCAATAATACCTTTATCATCACAAACTCTGAGATACATATATATATATATATATATGGGCATTTTCATTTGGAAGAGTATATATATAGAGATCGACTTTAAGATTTGTGTGGCCATGGGTGATCACCTAGCTAGCTAGTGAGTATTTTACATGCTGGTTTACTTGTTCTGACTCCTGAAGCTGATGGTTTTCCCTCTCCCTACCCTGTGAAGCATATCATAAGAGTCTGTACAGTACTTGCAAAAATTCCACATACATAATGACAAGCAGAAGAAAATGAGAAGAGACCCACCATAAAATAAATGCATAAAACAATTTGGAGTCAGTTTCAGGAAATTAATGGACCTTAACCCATATTATTGATATGTTACAAGGAGATGGGGCCTGATTGCCACACAGCCTTCCACCACTAGCTAGAATTTTTTATGCAAAAGTAGGTCCCACTGGATAGAAACCTATACCTGGCCTCCAGTTTGTTTTTCTCATTCTTGGAAATAATTAATATACAGAATATATCTCGCCAGACAACAGAGCCAAAACCTATTCACCAAGCACTGCACTTTGACTTCAAAGGCCGGAGGACTAATCATGAACAGTACTGTTCGTGAAAGTCTGATAAAAGAAAAAGAAGTGAGAATGAATAGTTTCTGACTCGATTTCAAGTAACAAGGGCGCAGTGGTAGTAAAACAGGAGTTGAGTATGAGAAGAAAACTGAAAAACAAACAAAAACTGAGAAGGAAAGCCAACAATGTTTTGAGATAAAATTAAGAAAACCAAAAAGAGATCATAGGAACCACGAAACAAGCAGAGATGGGGAGCTAGAGAGCTCCAGAGAGAGAGAAAGATAGAGAAGATGAGAGAGAGAAAGAAGAGAGAGAGAGAGAAGAGGAGAGGGAGAGAAGAGAGGGAAGAGGAGAGGGAGAGAAGAGAGAGAAGAGGAGAGGGATAAGAGAGAGAAGAGGAGAGAGAGAAGAGGAGAGAGAGAAGAGGAGAGAGAAGAGAGAGAAGAGGAGAGAGAGAAGAGGAGAGGGAGAGAAGAGAGAGAAGAGAGAGAAGAGGAGAGAGAGAAGAGGAGAGGGAGAGAAGAGAGAGAAGAGGAGAGAGAGAGAAGAGGAGAGAGAGAAGAGGAGAGAGAGAAGAGGAGAGAGAGAAGAGGAGAGAGAGAAGAGGAGAGAGAGAAGAGGAGAGGGAGAACGAGAGTCAGAAACATGTCTACGTGAAATCCGCATGTAAATGGCTGCAGCCCCTAAGTTAGTATAGCCTCTCGTGACTTTTCCCCCATCACCACCAACTCAACTGCGAGTGTACGACAAACATTACATCAAAACTAGAGAGAGATTACCGAAATATTTAATGGTTTTGAGATTGACCCATCTCACCAAAAATCGATGTAAGTAACCAGACTGAGCACCCTTATGGATGAACTCATCAGAACAGACTTTGTTTAATTTTTTAAATAACAAATACAAGGAGAGGTCATGCTTGCATCAGTGGGAACTGGACTAAGGTAATGTTTATCGTGTACTACTTCTGATCTACAGTCGTTTCATCATCTGTCTACTCTATGCATATATATATATATATATATATAAGGTGGGAATTAAAAAAAATGGCAGAAAAGAAAGCCAATGCATTGCAGACTGATTCATTCTTGCTGAGATTATTAATTAGATGGTAATAAATAAAAAGGGTGTGAAAATTTGGGAGAGAAATCAGAAAAGGTAAAGGTCACTTCTTGTAAGACGAAGTAATTTATTGCTGTGTCATGAAAGGATGCCTTCTCTCATTTTCCAAGAAACGTCAGATCCTCGGTCGTCATTCAAATTTATTTATTTATCTATGTTTTCCCCAAGTTACTTCAAACTTACAAGTTACAATACCGAAAAAAAGTACTGGAATCTCTTTCTCTCTCTAGATCTCTACTACTGTACTGTACTACATCTCTCTCAGTTACATATACAATATTAATCTTACACCGGGGCCTGAAGGGCCCTGAGCTGTTATGAAGATAAAATGGCGAAAAACAGGAAAGAGGAAGAAAAAACCCAATCAGATGACAGTACTTTTGTCCTGGAAAATGCTAGCTGCCACCCCTGCTCAGGAGCTGCCGTTCATGGAAACTAACCTTCAATCACCATTAAAGCCCCATTCAATGCCACTACCTCGCTTCACGGCTTCATCTGCAACTGGGTCTTCTTCATTCAAGTTCAACTAAAAAAATAAAAAAAATAAAATATATCAGAGCTCTTTTCTCGTTAAAATCTATCTATGGCATCTCCCCTTCACATTTCCACATGTCACTCCTGTCAGTGCCTTAATTGCCTCCACCCCAAACTGGGCAAAAAAACAAGCACCTTAACATATATACATCCCAGGAGTTACATTCCAAGACCTTAACATATATACCCTTTTTTTTTGTAAGCAACAAAAATTATAAATTATTTCGTGTACATATATAAATGGCAAGTGAAAAGAGATCATAATTAAAGAAGAAACAAAAAATGTGGAGATGGTTTAATTGCAGGAGAAGAAAACTCACAAAAACAGGCACCAGTACTGCATGGTGAGTGAAGTGACTTGTGACTAATTTATTTATTTTCGTTTGGTGGGTAAATGACGTCCTGTTTTACCTTCGGATATATACATGCTTGTGTTTTCTCACGAGGAAAAATATTGGTCAGTACTGATCAGTACCCGTGATGGATGCATATATATATATATATATATATATGTGATGCTTCTTCAATATATATATATATATATATAATCTCTGTCATTCGCTTAATAAAGATCAAATGTGAAAATGAGGGAGCACTTGCAGATCGATCAGAGAAATGGGTAGTGTTGGAAAACTTATAAATCTCATCAGTACTTAATATATACTTGAATCATGCTTCAAAATGTTACTCCACTTCAAACCAAAAAAGGGTGTGAAATAAAAACGGCCAGTTCAAGAATGCATAAATTAATTCACCCCACCCAAAAAAAAAAAAAAAAAAAAAAAGAGAGAACACTGATCATGAGAAAATTAACTAACAAACAAAGGAAGGTAATGAAACAGCTTTCTTTCCACTCTATATATATATATATATATATATATATATATATATATATCCTGGTGAAGCCCCTTCCAGTGAAAGAACAGAAAACAAAAAAAAAAAAAAAAAACGAGAGAGAGAGAGAGAGAGAGATGAGAAAAGGGAGGGAGTTTAATATGAGTTGTACTAGTAATGCGGCGTTCTTCATTTGATTCAGTACTTGTTGATGAATTAATGAGGTGAGATGCGTTGTGTACTCCGGCCGGTGTGTAAAGTCAAGGAGCTACCTAATTAAGAGCAAAAGAAATAACCGAAAAGGCCAAATGGGTGGGATCCGTTTTTTTTTTTTTTTTTTTTTTTTTCTCTCTCACAAACATGCAGATACATGATCGGAAAGTCATGCTTTCATACTACATCCTCCTAGCTAAAACCCACCCAGCTGCAGGTTAGATATATATATATATATATATATAATTCCCACCTCCAAAAAGAATAAGAAAAAAAAGGTCAAAAGCTGAAAGTTTGATGCAAAGATTGAAACTAACAATTAGAAAAAGAAATGGAAAAGAAGATGAAGAAGAAGAAGAAGAGAGTAGTTTGACATGCAAAAGTGAGGAATATGAAGAAAAGGCGATTCCCAGAAGATCCACCCAGATTTTCATAACCAGAAAGTGAATGACCACTTGTAAGATGCATATATATAAAAAATCATATACATTCATATATATGGTTTAAACCCAGAGGAGAGAAGATGAGAAAGGATTGATTATACTTCACTGATGGATGATCGTCCCCTCACAGAAAGGAAGGAAAGGAAGGTAGGTAGTCCAGTGCATGGCAGAGAATTAGCTAGTAGTTTGAGCTCTGTAATAAAAAATATTGCATGAACGAAGAAATGAAGAGAGAGAGAGAGAGAGAGATGAATAAGGAAGTTGCATGAAGGCGAAAGCCGGTTAAGGGGAATGAAGCCTGGTCCGAGGTCATGGTTTGATCAAGAGGGAGCGATGGATGGAGGGAGATGAGAGAAGGACGAAGATGAAACCATAAGAACAAACCCACATGACCCCGAGCCAGACAACATTCCCCACAACCTAACCTCAACAAATTAACACCCCACCAGATAAAATCAAAAACAAAATTTCTGATAAGAAGAAAGAAGAAAGAAGAAGAATGAGGAATATCATGAATGAGATAGAGATAGAAGAAGAAGAAGAAGAAGATAGCGTTGAGGGGAATGAAGCCTGGTCCGATGCCTTCGATATCTTCTTTACCATGATCATCAGAACGCCTCGAGCCAGCCAACATTCCCCCCAACAGAACCTTTCTAGAGAGAGAGAGAGAGAGAGAGAGAGCAGAACGAAAAGGAGAAGTGGAGGAGAATGGTGAGGGTGTGGGTGGGTTTTATCAAGGCAAACTCAGCCCTTCTCTCTCCTCTCCACTCTCTCTCTCTCTCTCCTTCTCTCTCTGCCATTAGGGTTTCCACCTTCTAACAATATTATTCCATCTGTCAAAACAAAAATTGCAACCCCCCAGTTCAATACTATCTCACACCATTTTTTTAAAAATCTATTATTATTATTATTATTAAAATTCCACAAAAAACAGATGCCCTGCCTTCCCCTCCGTACCACCACCCTAAATATTATTATTTAAAAAATTAAAACAAATAAAAAAACTCCGTTATTTTCTTCCCTCTTCTTGCATCACCTTCTTCATCATCTTCACCACCTGAATCTTAATTTCTTTCATTTCCCAGGTCTTTCTCTCTCTCTCTCTCTCTCTCTCTCTCTCTTTCTAGTACCGGTTCAGCCGGTCAATGTCTCCGGTCACCCGCAACCGGACAAACCCATTTTTTCCATTCAATGTCGATCCTCCATCATTACCTTATTATTATTTCCCCTCTTTGTCCGTACATTGTGAGTGGCAGAGAAAAGAAAGCAAGAAAAAAAAAAGGAAAAAAAATAAAATTGGGTCTTCCGTGAAACACGACCGGATAGAGTGGGGGTTCGCGATCCGAGCCGTCGGATGGGTCCGAACCGACGGCGAGATCCGAAGTAGACCGGCGTTGTCGGTGTCGGCGGGAGCGGAGGGATCGGGACCCGAGGCGTAAGAAGAAGAAAAAAAACAAAAGGACGATTTAATCGCCGACGTGGACGCGTCGATCCCGTCCTCCCTGTCAACCCCATTTAATGCTCGTGGGCCGGGTCCCTGGTCAACCATTTCTCTCTCGCGGCCCCGCATCGGTCTCCGGGTGGGAGTCCCCGGGGGGATCGGACGGCAGACGGAGGCGCCACGTGGGCGGCACGGACGCGCCACGTGCTCGCGTTTAATGCGGGCGCGTACGGCCGCTCGCCGTGTGATGGAACGGGCTGGGACGACGTGGAGGGGAGGGATTCGAGGACGTGGTCCCACGGGAGGCAATTATGGGTTAATGATGACGGGAACGATTAGGCGGGTTTCTCGGGGAAAATGTCGGAATGGTTTTGCCGCGGGACCCGCCCGCGCGAGATATTTCTTTTTTTGCTTCTCCCCCGAGATATTCCGAAGGAGCGCGAGAAAATGAGAATTTTTTGGAGCGAGTTTGACCTCCGGGAAATAGACAATCAGAAAAGCGTCCCATTCACGTGCGAAAGGCCCAGGCCCGGGAAGACTTGACTTTAAATGAAACAATGGCCCTTCCACCCCGGAAAGCCAGCTATTTTTCTTTTTAATAAAATAAAATAAAATAAAATGTGGGGGCAGAATTTTCGTGTGGGCCCGACAGAAACAGGTGAAATTGACCGTACGATATAAAAAAAATTGACGTTTCTAGGATGTGGGCCCACGCTGTCTTTGACGTGAGAGACGATTCCCACCCCCTTATTTAAAATGGTACAATCTAACGGTTACATTAGCCTTTAATATGCCATACAATGTTGTTATATGATTTCCATCTCTAGTTGTCCTGGGACCCCCCCCTCAAACCCTTATCCCTTAGGGCTGGGACCCCCCTCAAAACCCTTGTCCCCTAGGGCTGGGATCCCCTCAAAACCCTTATCCCAGAAGCAAATATTTTTAAAACCGAACCGGCCATCAAACCGGTCCCATTTTGATTGAATCCGGTTAGACTGGGTTGGACCAATGGTTCAAAAAGGACAAAAATTTGCTTGTGAAAAAAAACCCATTTTTTATGGCTTCATGAAGTTTGGAAAAAGGTTGGTTGCACTCAACTTCTTCTTCTACAATTAGAAAAGTTCATCTATCTATATATATAACAATTAATGTCATTTATGCCACTATATATATATGTTTACAACAATATGTATCAATGTCTCAATTTTGATTATTGAAAATAGATAAAATTTAAAACCCCAAATAAATCAGCATGATAAATTATTAGGTAATATATACATAAATAACTTTCTCATTCAACTTCAATGATCCCAAATGCCCCAAGAGATGCCAAAAAGAAAAAAAAAACACATGAGATTGGCTGGAAAGAGGAGAGAAGATGCAGCAATGCATCTTCCCTCCCACTTGTAGAGGGACTACTTACTACAATAATGTCACATGATTGAACTACTTGACCTACCAAGTCTAACTACCCTTCATTTTACCTTTTGTTTTCTTGAATCCTTTCATTCAATCTTAGAGGTCAGTAAATACAAGGGGTGGCATTTAAGTAGAGATGAATGTCCTCATTCAATTAGGCATTCAATACCACCACACTGTTGCAGGAAAAGGGGAAACCAAACTGATAATTAAACTAAGCAGGAAGCAGCTCTGTAAAGGCACATGAGGGCATTTATTGTGGACCATTTCATTTCAGGCTTGCAGTGTTGTCAAATGGCAGAGGTTGGGAGGTTTTTGGGTTCTTGTCTTCTACTTTCAATGGGATGGGAGTTACAAGGATTCCTTAATTTGCATGTTCTTTTTTTTGTTTTTTTGTAAAGCTTTCATTTACAAAACTAAAGGTGGAAGTCTACTTTTAGCCACCTAAGTGAACATGTACTCTCAATTATTTGGTCTCATATTGATGAGACATGAGAACAAGTCTTGGATAGGGGTGGGACTGGGTCAGGTTTTTGTTGGAAAACCCAACCCAACCCGACCCAAAATTCCCGAGTTTAGATTCCCAAATTTGACCACCCAGTCGGGTTTTAAGTTTGGGTATGCAAACCCGATTGTGGTCGGCTCGGGTTCTATACTTTTTTTTTTTTTTTTTTTTTTTTTTTTAGTTATTAAAAAGAGTAAATAGTAGGGTTTAGTTGGGTCGGGTGGGGTTTTTGTTGGGTCAAGTTGGGTTCGGGTTTTTGTGAGTAGTTTCTATCTATTGCCTTCTCTCTTATTACATGTCAAACTGTGGAGCCTCGATCCGCCGGCTAAAATGCAGTTTAGCCATAGCCAATCCTGAGTGCCGAGACAAGTGACGCCTACTGCGTCACTCTGGGGGGCGCTCGGGGATTGGCTCTGGCTACGCTGCATTTTGGCCATTAGATCGGGCTCCAAAATATGCTAACGCAGAAGTTTTTTTTTTTTTTTTTTTTTTGGACAAATATGCTCTTACAATATCGTAACTTTATTACGTATATCTTGCATAAAAAAACATCTTTATTCACATGAGGAACATACATCTTCCATAGGACCCACCCATTACATAAAATGGGCTATCCGGCATGGGGTTATACTTTAGACATGATGTGACTTACTAATACTATAGATGGTAGGTCCAATATCAAATCTTTAGACAAGTTATGCAATCAATTATATTTATTTCATGATAAACTATGTACAAATATACATGGCATTTAGTATTTACCGGTAAAATCTTTTCTTGATCTATTATTTTTATTTTATGATAAATTAGAATACTAAATTATGTTATCATTTCATACAAATTTTCTTATATTGTTTATGTAAACCATACTATGTATAATAAGATAACTAATTAGGTCATGCTCCTAGTTGGATAGTTGGATAGTGTGATAGTGTAATAAGATAATTAATTGGGTTTTATCCCAATTAATTCCTGACCAAATGAATAGAACCTATTTACACTGCAAGAAAGGGAACTAATCTATGTAGCTCCATGTGACTAGCTTTCAAGATTCATTTAATCTCCAATTTAGGTGCCTTTTAGATTGATTTGTTGAGTGCCCATGATGGATTTAATGATAGAATCCCCAAAAGAATATTGCTGAAGTGTCTGGCTCTCTCTAGGGGTGGGAATGTGGCTTATGGTTAAGTTGCAATTGTATTTAAATTATACAAACTTAATGATCATACGTAGTTATTGATAAGATAATATCTTTTAGCAGCAAAGTATATGTAATATTTGTAAAATAGCAATAGGTAAAAGAAGTTTGTTTGAGCATATATTTGTGAGTTTTGTGAGCATAAAATTCAATTGATAATGAGTTTTTAGATGCAGAAACTGCCTGCCCTTCACTGCCCAGAAGAAATGAGGTGCTCAAAAGTCTAAATTGGAAAACAGATGGTTGTCTTACAAGTCTTAAAAATCTGTTCCATTTTAATATTGATCTGCAGTCAGGAAATGCAGCGTAATCAGATTTTATTCAAGTTCTGATTTGCAGTCAGAGTCTCAGAAACGGGTCTGTGTGTATGATAGTTAAAGATGACAAAGGTCAGTAAAGGCTAAAGTAACAAAACAATTTATATAGAGATTCTCAGAAGAGATTTATGAGTCTATTGAGTACTGAAATCAGAAACAAAATCTGCAAATCTCAAAATGGGGCAACAGGAGACCGTGTATAAGGCACTGGTCAGCCCCTCGTAAAAAAGATAAAAAAAAAAAAAAAAAGCTCCTTGACATCCTAAAAAGGATTTGTGTCCCTGAAAGAATATTGAACTGTGTCCTAACAAATCTGTATAATTAAATAACCCACCATTGAGAAGCTTATGTCAATTCCAAAGACCAGCCATCCTCAACTGAGTACCCTCAAAAACTTTGGGTATTCACTTCATGATCCGCTTCAAGAAGACCCGTGTTTGAATTGGTATACCATGGATGTCTGAATCTCAACCCAAGAAATTGGTCATGAGAAACGTTACACCACTGTGGAGAAACTCCAATACACCAAAATATTCATCACAAGAACTCCTGTTGTTTCAGAATAACGCACTCCAAACGGCTCCATCTCCTTCACCACATCTCGCATGAACCTCCTTCATCTTCTCCACCGATTTACAGATTCCACTGCAACTCCAATCAAAACTTGCAATGCAAACATTCCCTGCCTGTGCCTTCCATTCACAATCTGGAGAGTGGAAGCATATCATAAAATTCCAAGGAAGATGAAAACATCATTATCGTCCACAGAATGTTATATCCATTTACCTGGTGGTGTCCCACAGCACAAGTTGCGCTCATCGATGTGTTCAACTTCAAGGCCAATAAACCAAGCACCAAGAGATACATCTTCATTGGCATACTTGTGCAATATGTGACTGCAGCCACAGTTAGAAACCAGTGTTCAGTCATCTTTGCCAAGATCAATTTCTCAAACAAAAACTCAATCCATATTTCCTTACTGGTTGATTGAAACATATGTTGCCAGGTCTTTTGAAATGGCATAAATCTGACCAGTTGCATGTCGGAAGTACTTGTTTCCTTCTTCTCCGAACTTCCAGTATTCAGGTTCATGATACTTCACATTCCTATTAAGGAAGTTTATAAAATGTCAGAATATCACATGCATTATTTCAATCTTCATGGCTCCTCACAACCTGTGTTACTTTGAAGACTCGAAGAAGATAACTACCTTTGAGAGAGAACTGGCCCAGACTTCATACAACCTATGTATGTTCTAGGCTTTGATCTGTGATGAGCAAGTGTTGCAACCAGCATACCTGCATTCCCAGATTTCTTAGAGAAATTCAATATCACAAACTTGAAATGGCAGGCAATTTTTTTGTTGTTTTAGTGAACAATATTTTCATCCAATAGAGAAAACATAGAAGTATAAACCTAAATTGACATGGACATCATCGTCCACTTTGACATAGAACTCTGCATCCCACTTGGAAACTGCAGTGGAAAAGAAAATCTTTGTTTTTGCAGACAATTCATGATACCCTTCAACATGATCCTGTCAAGCACAAACAGAACAATATTATGATCTCAAACCTACATTTTAAGTTTCAAATTCTCTTGAACCTGATCAGAGAATTTATTCCCCTACCAGCCTAAGAAAGTCTTTATGTTGTGCCTCCTCTGAATCAATTGCTCGATCCAAAATGCTGTTGGATGTTGCACTATACAGAATAATCATTATCAGTGGCCATGAGTAATTTTCAATTCTATAGAAAATTGAATAACAAGCACTAAAAATAAAAGGGGAACCTAATTATTGGTCACTCAAAAACAGAGGTTGTTGCTAGCATTTAAGTTGGTTTAGACAAATAAAAGTTCTGCCAATTTAAAAAATAAATTATCTTTCAGAATGATGTTAGTCCAGTTATGTTGTTTTGAGGCTTCAACCACGAAGCAACTATGCCATTGACAAGCGTTATATCAATAGGTGGTTGCATGAACTCAACTTGGATTTTGGAACAGGATCCTAATTTTGCTCCTACTGTACATGTTTGTCATCAAGAGAAATTATCTGCCTTCAAATTGCATGTCTGAGACATGCCAAGAAGCATACATTTTCTTTTTTTCATGTTTTTTGAAATGGTGAAAGTTTTCCAATTTCATAGATTTTGAGAGGGAAGAACAAAATGTTACACTAGTAGGTGGCAATAGCATCAAAGGATCCTCCAAATACAACAAACCTAGATTTGAAACCTGGCATACGAAATAAAAGCTTTTCGTAGTTTGCATTGTCAATATATTAAATGAAAATACAGTAGATATATGGCATTTGTGGCAGAAGCATCCATTTTAACACAACTTTATCAAAGGACACGTTATGATTACGCCTTTTCTTTTTTGAGGAAATTACTTGCTTATTTAAGTCTTTAATTACAGTACCCAAAGAAAAGTCTTCAATTGACCTGTTTCCTGGATGTGTCATACCTTTCTTTCTGGATCAGAAGAAAACTCTTATGCAGGCAGCTCAAATGTAATCCACTATTTTCATGAGTATTGCAACCATACCAATAGCACTAAGGCCATGAACATCAAACAATAACAAAAAACAGTGGAATCCCGAATTTAATGGGTCATATAGAAGGAGCTTAAGCATATAAGGCCCTGAATCAAAACCAAGCAAAAGTGATGGTACCTGTGACCAATCATAAACCGGACAATAATTCCTTTCTCTCGCTCAAGTTGCTGAAGTTTCTCACCTAGTAAAACACAAAAAGACAGCGGTTAGACTCCAAAAACAGTAAACCAGATTGACAAACTAGATGCCAGACATGAAAAGAAATAGCTATCATAAACTTTATATCATATGGATTGATTATAGGCAACATGAAAAATACAAGAAGCCATAACCTACCTAAACAACAAATAACTGTCCAATAAAGCTCAACACCTACTTATTAGTGCATTTCAGCTTCACATAAGATGAATGAGTATCCTAACTTCATGCTTAAATTTCCAACCATACTTATGCTGTAAGGAATTGTGTAACAGAGTATTAGCTAGGTAATTTTGATGTCCATTGCCTTAAACTCCATTTTGATTCAGGTTGACAAATTCCATGGTCATAAATATTGAGGATATCAATATTTTTTTTTCTCTATATGAAAAAACTTATGCCCAAACGTTTTCTACTCATCATTTGTCATGATTTATGTAGTTCACAAGTCCAACAAAACAACTTTCCTTTTAATGTTAAGCCCAACAAAATATTATGGACACCTTCTTATGTGATTTTTTTATTTTTCTTGTGATATAGACTCTGGCTTTTCCTTTGTTCTCTTCTTTTCAATACCCTCGGCTTGCGCTCCCTAACTCTTTCGTTATTCTTTTCAAACAAAAATACTCATGCTTTGAGACATAATTTTTCAAAGGGATTGCGCTCCCTAACTCCTTTCATTATTCTTTTCAAACAAAAATATTCATGCTTTGAGACATAATTTTTCAAAGGGAAGAAATTGGCATCTCACAAGGACAGAGTTTCAGATGTTTGTCAGCAAAACAAGGAAATCAAATTAGAAATAAATATATTTATCTACGAGGGTATGAGAATGGGAACGAGATGGTGGTTTGAGTGAAGGAAGAAGGCAAAAGGCTAGAAACGATGTAAACAGATGTAGAGAAGAGAAAATTGAACAAAAGCAACCTAGTAAACTTAGTGAAGAATAATTCAAACAGGCCCTCAAACATCGACGATGATCAAGATAGTAGACCTAAAGCACATTACACAAACAACTGAACAATTGAAACTCTGCAGGCAAGAATGAAGATCCTGAAGTAACAAAATCTGGAGTAGGTGAAATAGCTGCTTGGTGCTTAACAGACATGACACCAGCATATTTTCAGAGGGACTTGTAACCCTAAGAAAGAGAAAACAAAAAGCTTTAGGAATAAAGCATTTAAAACTTTGTCAAGTTAATTTGAGCTTCCTCCAGAATTGTTCTTCATATCTTCGTCTTGCTTATAATGAGTGGGCCAGAAAAAGCATGATAAGATACTTTCAATTCATAAAGCGAAAGAAATAGAATACAAGATACCTTGAGGCATCCAGGTCTCTCTAACAGAATCCCTTCTCTTCCTGCTGCTAAAGGCAGTATTTATTCCAATCACCACAAATGCCTTCTGTCTTGGTGGACCTTCACGAGATGATGTTATAGAAGGTGAACCATTTGGATTTGTCATCTCCTGGGCACTCCGAGTGGCAGCAAGCTCCATCTGTAGTGTGGATATAGTCTTGTCCAAAGCCCTACAATCCCCACATGCATTATTCAGCATGAACCTATATACAGCAAGCAAATAAAATTCAAGGATATCATATCTTTAAGAGATTGCACTTACTGGATGGCTTCATGTGTCTTATAAACCTCCTCCATTATATTTTTTTCTTTCCCAAGTTTCTAGAAGACAGAAAAAAAAAATGAGCGACCTCCACAATGCAAAAGGCAGTCATCATCATACTGGATCTATTTGACAAGGTCAAATATTAACCTTTTTGGTTTCACAATCCTCTGCCACAAGATTTAATTCTTGCTCTTGCCGCCGCCGAGTGATGATCTGATTATTGGGTTCGGGAGGAGCCCACCATCTGAAATAAGCAGACGCATTCTCCTTCAAATGTCAAACTAAATAATCAAATTATCATCTTATATTTTCGCTTTAACCCAGCTGAGCTGCGAGCCTTTCGAAGAATATTAACAATATAATTCAACCTGGACAGCATGAAAACACATGATCTACCGTACCCAATGCTCCCTCATGGTCCATGATTTATTATACAAAATCGGAAAATTCGAATGAGGGAAATCAAAAGAGTGACCCAGAGCACAAGGAGAACAGGAGAAAACGTGATTCAGAACAGAAGCTGAATGCATGAAATCCATGTTAAATATGCATTAGAATCAAAGCAAGACCACAAACATTTCACTTCAAATAAAAAATGAAAAATAAATTAAAAAAAAAAGATCGTTGATACTTGAAAATGAATGTTACAACGGATTCAACTCCTGGTCCATCTTTCCTCAGCTAAAGACGTGAAACCCATGATGTTCCTTTACACAAAGAGAGAGCAAATTGCAAAATAGAAAAAAATGGGTGGAACCTGTTCGTGAATAGCATCCCGAGAACGAAGCTACCGATACAGAATATGGCAATCCATTTCCCGGACACCCTCTCGGAATGGCTCCGTCCCCGCATTCTCTCTCCGTTCCTCCGGCGACCCCCCTCTTCTCCTGTACCGCTCCCCCTTCGTCACCACCTCCTCCTAAATAATTGCCCGACACTCCTGCGTTGTTACCCACGACGTGTATGAAAAAGAAAAAAATGCAGACGAGACCAGACCAGAGAGATTGGCGAAAGATGGTGGAAACCGGAAAGGAGGAGGAAAGCGAGCAAAGGACGACAAAGGCCCTTCCTTCTTCGGTCCCTCCGCGTCCAGCCGTCAACCTGACGACTTAACCGGCTCTCCATTCGCGGACCCCCTCTCTCTCTCTTTCTAACGCCGTCGGCCACATCGCCGTCACCGTCACCTTCGCCGCCGTCTTCGGCCGATTCTCACGCCTCTTGTCGCTTCTCTTATAAACCGGACAACGAACAGCCATGTACTTGCCCCTGTTTTGGACATCGTATTCGACCGTAAAACTGACCGGGTGAGGAGTTCAGTATAGGGTCATTTATGTAATATGAAGCCTCCGGGACCTTTGGTCAAATTTCTTGGTCGGAATCGGCCTCATTGGTTCTTACAGTTAGAAGCCTTGAAGGGTCTCTCTTCCTTGGTCGGAGAGACCTCATTGACCTGGTCCGGTCCACGCTTCAGATTTAATAATACTTTGAAAAAAAAAAAAAAAATCCAATATCTGATCCATCACTTATTTACTCATCTTAGAGTTTATAATTTTCAACAAAAAAAAAAAAAATCCTACTCTTGATAAAATAAAAATATATTTTATTTTTTAGAAATTATTATGTCTTTTTAAAATATTTTAAAAATCCATTTTTCAAATAATTGATCATTTTGTTTTCGTTGCGAACCGATTCATGGACCGAACCCGGTTCTGTCCGAGAATGGACCCATGTCCAAACGGAAACTCCAAATCATGTGGCTCTACACGTTTTGGCCACCTGTGCTTAGTATATACATGAATTAATTAACTAATTAATTAAGAACAAACCGTGACCATTATTTAATTAACCGGTTTCGGTTATTCCAAAGCTGCCAAAGGCACCAAACTAACAAGGACATTCTTTTTCATTAATGGGCTTCTCGCCCCAGGATTAAATAGCTTCTTAATGGTCAGGGTTTAGCCTGTCTCAATGTTTATTAATTGTTCATTAATTGAAGTTTTTGAGTAATGGGATTTCATTATTATTATTATTTTTTAAATGTTAAAACTCTTTGACATTTGAAACTTAAACTTGATAACCCCTTTATAGAAGAAGCTCTCCATGCCAATTAAATGCCTCGAATCTTAAATCATAAACCTTAAACCTTATTGTGGATACATCTTATTAGATTTTATTTCTTTTTTTTTGTATGTAGTTAACTTTTATAGAGTTCAGACCAAGGTTGCCAGTATTGAATTTTTTATACGTATCGGACAGCACAAAATCCGATACATATCGGGTATTGGGAATACGTATAGACCGTATTGGTCGTGTTAAAATAAATGTTACATTCTGGGTAAAAAAATAATAATAATAATAATAATAATGATTTTTTTTTATAATTTTGTTTTCTTTATATACTTCAGATTTATATACTTTTTTCTATAAATATAACTTAATAATAAGCTAAAAATATAAATATACTTATTTGTATGTATGCTAAATGTAAAATATTAGATCATTAAAATTAAAAAATTCTCAACAAAAATAGGTAAAAGTGTAGGTGAAATGTGTGAGACTTACTCAATTTTATACTTAAAAAAATTTAGCTTAAAATTCCTTGTAATTTGGGAGTAATTAACATTTTAAACTAATTGAACCGTATCCACTTATAAGTAATCTTTCAATGAGAAATTCTCCTTCATTTGGTAACGAAAATAGGTAAAAGTATAAGCAAAACATGCGAAAGTGGCTCAATTTCATACTCTAAAATTTCAGCTTAATATTCCTTGGTAATTAATATAATAAATAACAAAAAAAAAAAAAAAAAAATGCAAATTTGGAGTACATTCAAGTAAGAATTTTATTTATGGGTTTTCAAAA
Organism: Aristolochia fimbriata; assembly: GCA_019845555.1. Taxonomy (NCBI): domain Eukaryota; kingdom Viridiplantae; phylum Streptophyta; class Magnoliopsida; order Piperales; family Aristolochiaceae; genus Aristolochia; species Aristolochia fimbriata. Next base: position 33,271,101 of record CM034080.1, read on the forward strand.
TTTTTAAGAGTACCAAAAATGTGAGAGATTGATCATCCCCAATCCTCACTACTATTGTTCACCATTTTTCAAGGCAATTCTTGATCTCTTTATTAAAGGTAATATTGTATGCTATTATTTATGGATTTATATTTTTTGAATTATATATGTAATCCACTATACTTTGGTTATGCACAGATAATAGAATCCGGAAGTTTCATCAACATAATATTTAATCCCTGGAGCTTATTTAAAAGTATGCTTAGAATGGGGTGGAACTAAACCAAGCCGGTTCACAAATGGTTCAAGCTCAGTTCATAAAAACTTAGGGCCCATCGAACTATTTGTAGCTAGAATCAAACTTGAGCTTTAAAATTTGATTAGTTGATCAAGTCGAGCTCAAGCTGATTAGGTTCGTTTGTTTTCTAAAGTTATATATATTTTAAAAAATATATTAACTATTAATTCGTCATCAATGTTTTAAAAACCGAACTGGCCATCTAACCGACATTATGGTCGGTTTTGATTGATTAGACCGGGTTAGATCCTTGAATATTATACACCACCATATGTTATATATTGTAGGCGTTAAAATTTGATGCGACCCATTTTCAATAAACCCATGTGACGATCCACCCAATAAATCATCTGACGGCCTATTGTGTACACCGCGGATTTTTCTACGGTCAGACCATCAACTTCATCAAAACGCCCTGATGTCTAGCTAAGCCAATTCCTTAAATCAATTGGCAGCCAGCCAAAATTAAAGTCACGCTGGCTTCTCAAGTCGCTTGATAGCCTGCTAAAAAGGGAAGTCACGTCAGAAAACTTTAATCGACCCAGTCTAGTCGATCTCTCAACTATAAAGAAGAAAAAAAGAAAGTCTTCCCGATAGAGAGAGGATTCCAATAAAGCAGAAGAAATCAATCAAGATCCTCTTTTTGAGGATCGAGCTCCATCAAACAAGTGAGCCACATCAACTACAAATACCCAGAAAACTTCAATCACAAGGGGGTCGGAAAAGGGGATTCAGATCAAGAAGTTCAGAAGATCTCAATCAGAAAAGCTTTCACGCCAGCAACTCCACCAACTGGAGGTTCGTCGATCGCACTCAATTCGTCATGAAACTCCACATGGCCAGCAGAACAAATACTTCCGTCTAGCAGACTAAATTTGCCAAAAGTTCGTGTCCGTTCCTGGAGTTTGTGAATTGTCGTCGAATCTTCAAGAGGCCTGAATCTCACCCACACCAATCGAGTATTTGCTCTATTGCACAACAAAAGCATTCTCGATAAAAAAAATTAATTCGCCCAAGTTCAGGTTCGAAATTATTTTCACTAGAGTACTATCGAGCAACAAGCTCACGTTACCTTTAGACCGTCGAAGTTCATACAGTGTATACACTGCACGTTCGCCAAAAATGTCTCAAGTTGTAATACATGGGACACAAATACTCTCGTCCAGCCGCCTAAATTCGACGCTAATCGTGTACATTCAATCGATTACTTGAAGTTCGTTCACAAGAAGCAACAACTTCGCTAAAATACGGAGATCGAATTAGAGGAAAACTAGGAGACCACAACCCCAAAATTTCTTAATTCTCAAAACACAAATTGTAATTTCTCTATTATTTCAGTCGAATTAATCAATCGGTCATGTCCGGGTAAAACCAAGGCAATAACTCAGTGGTTTGAGGGGTGTTATTGCTAGAAGAAGAGCTTGTATTCGTAGTTTTTTTCAAAAAAAAATCTCTTAAATGAAACAAGTTAGGGACAAAAATTATCAAGTTTTCTAAGACCATTTATTATTTATTTTATTTTAAATATTTTATTATTTATTTTATTATTATGGACTAAGACCAATTTCATATTAACCCCCGCCAAAAAAAGAGGTGATGGTTAATTAGAAATCAGAAATTAGGATTTCAGTGGGAATCGTGGCTTTTTAAGAGTAACGGATTAATTAGAAAAAAAAACGAACTTCAGTGAGATGGGTGGAAAACAGTAAACGAAGTGAACAACACGGCTTTGGCCGGTGGGCGGATACTTTGAGAGACACGGGGGTGCGTCTTCTCTCTGCGATCCGATCGGCCGGCCTCTGCTCCGTCGAAGCGTTGGTTTTCATTTGATCCTAACAGGAGGCGCCGCGTTTGGATTGTACGGCGCCCAGGCGCAGCTGATGGAGAATTCGGATGCCTTTGGTTCGTCCACGGCTCCTCTCACATGGCACGATTTTCTCGAGCGCATGCGCCAACCCTCCGCCGCTGACTTTGTCAAATCTATCAAAAGGTTGGGAGGCTTTTCTTTTCCTTTCGGAGCTTTGGGATTTCTGCTTGTACTTTTCGGTTTTCGGCTGGGATTTTGGTTTGTGGTATAGGGATGCTTCCCGATTTCTTTGTTTTTAGCCAGAAAAGCATAAATTTAAGAGTTAGGATCAGCAGAACGCTGAAACCCAGCGTCTGATTTTTTTCTTCAGTGGTGTATTTAAGTTTAAAAGTGGGTAATGTGGGTTGCTTTTCTAGTTGAAGGCAGGAGAATAAATTAACTATGTAGCTTAAGTTAGAAATCAGTTGCAGGTTCGCAGACAAAATCTTCTTCTTCCTAAGATTGACTCTGTAATGGCGGTTCAATTCTGATTAGAAATATCAGTTGCACACATTGTAGGACATTTTAAAATTCTAATTTGACTAACTAGAAGTTGGCCGAAATATTTGAGATAAAATTTGGTATTGAAAATTGAAAACTACTTTTATTTGTCCAATTTGCAGAAAGATAACAGTAATGGAATGCATGACACTGTGCCTTTTGTATGGGCGTATGATATGAAATTATTCCTCGGAAACATTATTTTATCTACTTCCGTTTTTGAGATACTAGAGTGGGTTGTAACTTACGTTTTCCCTTACCTCTTTTGGGGCAGTCTTGATGACAGGACCAACTCAGACACAGGTTCTTATAAGGTAGAGCTAGATGGGGCCCGACTAAAACTTTTCTAAGACCATTTTATTTTTTATTTTTTAAGTAATACATGTAGTTATTGATTAAATAAAAAATATTTAATAAAAAAAAAGTTGCAAGCTGCAATAATAAATACATCCCCACCAATAGAATGTGAACGTTGTAAATGAGCATTATTCATTTAGAGAAACCAACATTGTTTCTGGATTCCTGTGTTTATGTCTCTTTTTTACGTTTCTCTTCATGACCACATTTTATTTGTAGAGATGCTTATGTGAGCATGTTCGATGTGGCAGCTTCATCGTAACCTTCTCAAACAATATACCTGATCCAGAAAAGGACAGTGCTGCCGTTCAGGGGTTTCTTGCCAGCATGGAAGGGGCCTTTAGGGCTCATCAACTTTTTGCTGGTTGCTCGGAGGAAGAGCTTGATAGTGCTGGTGAGGTGAGATTCCATTTACTCTTTTGTTAATGTTTTTTCTTGAAACTTTGGTATTGTGCTTGCATTGCTTCACACCACTCTTTTTGAAGCTGATAAATGCGGATAATGTACTGGATGGTATACCTCAAAAGCATATTATAAGATTTGTCTTTTTTTTTTTTTTTTTTTTTGTTAAATCCTGTATGAAACTATAGGAAAGTAGAAGATTGCTATTTTTCAATTCTTTTTTGGAGTTTTGTCTTCTTGTTGAATTCTTCTTTCATTATTGTTTCTCTTAAAACCTCTTTGACCTTTTTTTTGGAGGAAAGTAGATATATATACAACTACATTTTAAACCCAATACCCCAAAATGCCCCAAGCAGACTTGAACTCAAGATCTCCAATTATAACTCCGGCATGTGACCATTAAGCCATTGCTCAAGTTCACGGCCTCTTTCACCTCTCAAATGCCAAAAGGTTTTTTCCTGCATCGCTAGTGGAGATGTCTACAGTCAAACCATATGAAAACTTTTGGCCGTAGGCAATCCAATTGATGATCAGAAAAGATGAACAGCTGAGAGGACAAACTTTTTATAATCTGAAAAAAAGAGGAAATATTGATGGGTCAAAATGTGTATTTGATTTCCAAGGGTTCAACTAACTCTTGGGCTCCTTATATACTTGTGAAGGGCCCCAAACGGTCTAGATTTGTCTAGACTCTAAACTGGAAAATGTTTGTAGTCTTTAAATATAAGTAGGAAATGGTAGGGTGTCTCCTGAAGGTTGGCAAAGAAACTCATGATTTATGAAATTGGACCAAGCAAACACTTCCTCATCCTTTTCTAAAGGATTGGATAGAGATATAATACAAAATAATAAGCTAATATTATTGGGATTGCCTTTGTCAAGTTGGTTTTCCCTGTTCCTCTATTTTTATATCTGTCTTTTATGAATGAGATGATACTTTCTTTGTGTTTTCTGATTTCATTTGTATTATCTGATAAAAAAGACTCAGAGAGTTAATTTTTAAGTTTCTAGAGGTGTGTATTTGTAACCTGATTTCTTGTTTCTTTTCTGAAGCAGCTAATTGCATTTTGTAGTTTGTTTGTCTAAGCAGTATTTGCCATAGATTTTCGTAAGACAACTGTATGTGCATGGTCTATTTGCAAATACATTTTTATTTTAAAATGATGTTCCTAATAAAACAGGCCAAATCAAGTAAATTATCTGCATGCGACAGTACTTGTAGGAAAAAATGAAGGGTCAAGCATCTGGATGGTACAAATGACTTATCTGATATATTGTTTCTTTTAAAAGTAGAAATTAATTCCTACTGTACCAGACCCCCTTACCACTGCTCACTGAGTTCCTAGTTCTGATTCACTTTGATAACTTTGTACTTTCCTTTTTCTCCAGAAAAAAAGCACTTCCCTCGAAAGAAAAATAGCATAAACTGAACAGTTGTTTACCTATCTTTCCTTTCCTTGGCAACTTGACTTTTCTTTACTTGCTGCAGGGGCTGGAGAAATATGTTATGACTAAATTATACAACCGTGCATTTGCATCCCTGCCGGAAGATGTAAAGCATGATGAACTACTTTACGAAAAGATGGCTCTAGTTCAACAATTCATCAAGCCAGAAAATTTGGATATTAAGCCAGATTTTCAAAATGATACAGCTCTTCTGGTACGTGGTTGATCTTTTTGAGCATGCTACTCTTTTGCCAAAAAATTCGCTGTAATTATGTTCTGCTACTGCACACTGAAGGAACTTACCTGTTGCAATTTTGTAACTTTTCACCTTATTAATTTGCTTTCTGGTTTTCTACGAGTATAATTAAGCTACTGGGGTTATTTTTGTCTACCACAATGGCACTATATGCTTGGTGTTTAAAGTACTACGTGAACTACAGTATTATTGGTTGTATTTAAAATAAATGGAGAATTTTATTTCTCAGCAATGCAGGAATGTCAGTTGCTGGAGAAAGCATATTTTAAGCTTGTTGCTTTTCAATTATCCTGGAGAAAGTGAAACTTTAGCAATAGCTCAGTGGTCACATGGGGGATTTAGCAGTGGGAGGTTTTCAGTTCTAGTCTCCACGAGTGCATAGGAGTTTATCTTAAGTTTGTATTTTGGGAGTTTTCATCAATTCAAAAAAAAAAAAAAAAAAAAAAAAAAAAAATTGTGAGTCATATGATAAAATACTGGGATGCAATCCTTGTCTGTTACATCGAACTGCTGAGATAATTACGTGAAGTGAAGGATATGAAATTTAGGTCTTCATGAAGTTGTCTTTTGTTGATGAAGAAAAACTACGGGGTTCATGTCATTGGGGTATAAGGATTTAGAAAGCATATTCCTATCTTTTGGCTTAGGAGCACAATCTACCAGCATTATTTGTTACTCCATTCTGGTGTTTCATGTGAAAACTTGGAAAGTTTTGTTCCGTGATACTTTATGGTGAAATTATCTTCTTTTCTTGAAGTGTGCATAAATGATCTTCAAAGCCATGTTTTCTCCATAAAGCAGTATCGTAAAGTTCACAATTACTTATTATATTAAACTTTAGAATGGCCCATGCAGCAATGGAAAAGCATTCCACACATCCCATATTATTTTTATCCCTTGTCATTTTAGTGCTCATTGTATCTTCACATAGGTTCTTGTTAGCGATATTGTTTGTATATATAATCTTTTTATTTTGAAATGATTTGTTTATGTAACTTAGAATCCAAAGAGTGTTTTAGTCCGAACTGTTAGAGAAGTTATTGTTCATTTGGAGTTCTAGAATCTCCTACAATCACATACCATCTTGCTTTTAGATCACCAGCACATGTAAATTAGTTTCAGATTGTAATAGTCATCTCAATTTTTCATCCTATTTGGCATCATTTTCTGAAATTTAGCTTGGGAGTTATTTCACTTTGCCTTTTGCAGTTTTACTTTTTCTGGTTGCATGAGAAAAACATATGCAACCACAAGACTAGCTATTGGAACACCTTTCGATGAAAAACTTAATTATAGGGATGACTAGCTATTGGAACACCTTTCTGGTTGATATTCAATTTCTTGTACTGCTTTGTTGTTTTGCTCTTAGCCGAATGAAATCTTCTTTGTTTTTTTTCAAAGAAAAATTGACACGTTAATTTTATCTTATGCTTTAGTTCTTTTTCGTAACTTCTGTTTGATGACTTCTATTTTATATGTCATCCAGTTGTTTTCTAATGAGTAATATTCTTCTGTAGCTTGCACAGAAAGAGCTGCAGAAGATAAATATGCACAAGGCACCGAGAGACAAGCTTGTGTGCATTCTTAATTGTTGTAAGGTCATCAACAATCTACTGTTGAATGCGTCCATCGTCTCAAATGACAATCCTCCTGGTGCAGATGAATTCCTTCCTGTATTGATTTATGTCACAATAAAGGTATCCCATCATCTACTTTTGCCGATTCTTTGTTGACTGAGCATTGTGTGATGGTGCTGTGCTTGACGAGGAGTGCATAAGTTTTCTTTTTCTAATCACAGTCTTTAACTACCTCAAAAAAAATACCTACAATGATTTCTTAATTTTCAAACCTTTGGAGCATGTCTTATTTATCATCTGTAAAAGCTAGATCACTAGCATAATTAGTGAATGCTCATCCTCTGAAAGGCTTTCATTCTCTCTGTTACATATGCTCTCATACCTGTGTAAGACTTGCCAAAGTACTTGTAGTTACTGGTTATGGCTTACCTCTTACGTGCATTTTGCTGGGGTAAATGGTGCTGCCACTGATGCATCTTCATGATAATTGAAAACTTTGCTGTTTAGCATTTATTTATGATGTAGGCTTCACCTGCCAATGATATCACTAATTTTTTGCAATAATTTTACTACAGGCAAACCCTCCACAGTTGCACTCAAACCTGCTATACATACAACGGTACCGGCGTCAATCACGTTTAGTATCTGAAGCAGCATATTTTTTCACGAACATACTCTCTACAGAGTCCTTCATCTGGAACATAGATGCAAAATCCCTTTCCATGGAGGAGGATGAGTTTGAAAAGAACATGGAATCTGCTTTAGTGCTTCTCTCAGGCTTGTCAAATAATTTAGACAGTGTTAACAGTCAAATGGATCAAGAAGTCAGGGATTACAAAACAGAAGCAGTGAAAACTAAAAAAGAAAGAAACCTTTCACTCCCAACGCAAGGATCTACAAAGAACACTGAGTTCAAAGAAATAGATGACAAATCTGATTCTGTAACAACCAAGCCATCAATATCTGAACTAGAAAATAAAGGAGCATCTGATCTTCTAAAAGAGGATGAGGTGAGTAGCTCTTTCCTGAAGTACCCTTATTTATATGCTCAAGTTGGTGATCTGACCCTCAAAGATGTAGAAGCACTTCTCAATAGTTACAAACAACTTGTCCTCAAGTATGTATCTCTTGCAAAAGGATTGGGACTCAGAAGTCAAGTGGGTGCTACAGAAAAAGAACATGAGGAGACTTCCAAAAGTGAAAAGAATGAGAAAGGTGAAGCCAAAGATGAAAAGAATGAGAAAGGTGAAATCACAGATGAAAAGAATGAGAAAGGTGAAGCCAAAGATGAAAAGATTGAGAAAGGTGAAGCCAAAGATGAAAAGAATGAGAAAGGTGAAATCACAGATGAAAAGAATGAGAAAGGTGAAGCCAAAGATGAAAAGATTGAGAAAGGTGAAGCCAAAGATGAAAAGAGTGAGAAAGGTGAAGCCAAAGATGAAAAGAGTGAGAAAGGTGAAGCCATTGATGAAAAGAGTGAGAAAGGTGAAGCCAAAGATGAAAAGAATGAGAAAGGTGAAGCCAAAGATGAAAAGTATGAGAAAGGTGAAGCCAAAGACGAAAAGAGTGAGAAAGGTGAAGCCAAAGATGAAAAGAATGAGGAATACAACATGGAGTCCTCGTCTAGTTTTACGGATAATTCTGAGTCAAATCCCACAGCTCCAGGACATGAGACAGTGAAACATTCAGAGGAGGAAGTGCAGTCACAACTGGAAAATACAGAAAATATGGAAAATACGGAATGATTGTATGTTTATCATGTAGCTTTCAGAGAATCAAAGCTACTTCATTTCATGTGTAGCTTGCATTTGATACAAGGATGATGTAAACAAACAAGGCACACACGGGCAAAGTGATTTTGGCAATAGGTAGGACTTCTCCACAGTAGACAATGTTGTGGGATCTGAAAGACAAGGCAGATGACTCTGGAGAAGGTGCTGGTCATACGGTTAAGCCTCATACAAGTGCCTAATTCATCTGTCCAAGTTGGAAATCATGAATACTTAGTTTTGATGTCCCTGTGCTATTTCTCCCCCTAGCTTCCCAGTTGACTGATACCAATCAAGCGGGTTCTGATGATGTCAATCTGTTTGTATACTGTAACAGCTGACCTGTGCCAAGGCCAACGATCAGGGGGATCATTACGTTTTCTAATGTTTTTTCAGTTTGTAAATTACGGCTCATTTTATGGACAAGCCTATTAACACTTGTTTTACAAAAAGTTGCTTTGAGCTCCTTGATAGAACCGTCTGAACTTAAACTGTTGAACGGCATAAAACCGTATCAGACAGCAGTTTAACCCGAGTTCTAATTCAAAGAAAGGGACAATGATGATTCATCGATACATTTGTTGACCATGTGAGGATTTGTGTATTTATGTTACTTAAACCATGTTTTAAAAAGGAACCATAATTGGACCCGGTTGAACCAGAATCGGAGGCAAATCTGGTTCTTATTGACTCAGTACAAAAAGATTTACAAGTTAGGTGTGAATTGAAAAATTTTACAGGTGCGTTCTCCTATGCTTCCTTTGATTCTATCTCCGTTATGGGCTAAGTCACTGCTTCCTAACGATTCGATGACGAGTTGATCTTCCCAGTGTGTGTACAATGGTCAACAGGTGTAGTCGGTTGGACGGAGAATTTGTAGAATCGATGGACTGACTATTGACGGGCTACAAACGAATGGATGGATCAGCGTTTAAGGTTTAGGATTTAGGGTTTTACGCATCCATACAAATTTTGGCATCTATAGTATAAATATAATATTCAATGGCAGAAGCATTGGTTCAACCTGGTCCAAATATATTGCCGGTTTGATGGCCTGTTCGGTTTTTAAAAGGCTGACTTAAACAATAAATTTTTTATTTTTTTACGAAAATATTTTTAATATTTATCTTAGTGAACATCAGTGGATAGAAAACTCAATAACACATTTGTTAATAGTCAATAACATACTAATTTGTGGTGAATAATACATTAGTTGGTCGTTAATACTATACTAATTACAATATATTTGTTGGGTATTCATAATATAAAGGGTAATTCGTTATTTTATCCGCATCAATCAACAATCCATTTTCATTCCATCAAAGAAACCATCGATGACAAGCAGTTTCTGGTAATATAGTGAATAATGATTTAATTTAAGAGTAAACATAAATTTTCGTAGTTCTAGATTTTTATGGACAAGTTTATTGGCGCTAAGCTGCAGTAGTCTGGTATGCTGTTTCAGCAATCGAAACGGAACGATGTCTCTCTACCTTCCCAATGCTCAAGCTCGGTTCTTCCCCCTCTCTTTCTCCTCTTCCCAGTTCTCGTCGTCTCCCAAAATTCGGCGGTTTTTCTCTCCTGTTTCTTGGTCTAACTCGCTTCACTCTTGCCCTTGCAAACTCAACTCCTTCTCTGAAGCATTTCTTCCCCATTCAGCAGCAGACGAGGAGAATGTCATTGGCGACTGCCTTGTCTTCGAAGACGGCGCGTTCGAGGACCCTTTCCCTCCAGACGAATCCCATCAAAATTCGAAGAAGCCCCGAAGGCCCAAAAAGCCACCGGCAGTCAAAGAAGTGGATCTCATCCCCGAGGAGTGGAAGGAAGTCCAAGCTGAAATCAACTTGTCCAAGAAAGACAGGCGGAAGATTGCCCAGAAGTTAGAATACGGTAGCCGAATCGAGAGAACTAAAACGGTCAGATTATCGGACCTGGAGGAGTACAAGTCGGAACGGGCGACGAAGCTGTCGCAGTTGAAGCCGGTGGTTCTAGAGAAGCCGCGGGAGCCTCAGAAAGAGACCATAGATGACAGTGATGAGGATGACGAGGTTGAGCCTGCGAGCTCTTCGAGTGGGAGGGTGGTGCCCAAAAATCCTAGAGCATTGGAGACGATTGCCAAGGGTAGTATGGAAGACATCTCGAAGTTGTTTACTAGTGGTGATTACGAACCACCGGAAGATGATGGCAGGAAGACATCTGAAGGTACTGTTCATGCAATCTGTAAATTGGATTCTTTAAAACGTCGTGGAATGTTTAAGTCTTCTATTCGAAAGTTCTGAGTTACTCCCATTGCCTCGTAGGTCGACGTAAGCTGTTCACAAAGGAGGAAAAGGTTCTCCTCAATCGGCGTATTCCTAATTTATTCGTTGCAAACTCAGTAAGTTTTCTAAATTAAATGCTTTGACGATATACATTCTCTTATTTGTTCGACAACGAGGACTTTACTTGTGAGAATGAAACAGTAGATAGAAGATAGAAAAGTAGTGTATCTACATGGGAAAGTTTAAGCTGACCTCTCCTCTTCCTATGTAATTTGAAGAAATGTAGAGCAGATGACAGTTTAAAATGCACCTTTTTTTTTTTTTTTTTTTTTTTTCCTTTTGTAATTAAAGCTTTTACATTTCAAGCGTGCTTGATTTGTGATATATAATTCAGTTGATACAAATATTCAGTAAGGATCTTGGATTCATGCCTTAGGCTATGTCTTGGATCTTACGTACTTTTAGGAACTGCAACTTATTGAAAGATGGGGAAGTCCTTTTTGTACAGTTTGTTCATTGGTTTTGTTTATTTGATTTTCCTTTTCCCTGCTGCTTTAGTGAAAGAATGACCCTATTTCTGATGCATAATTTTACCATTTCTTCTGTTGTCATTTTAGAGCAAATGGTTCCCGTTACACACTCTTGCTGCATCAGGGGAGTTTTACCTTATGGATAAGCTGCTTAAACACAGTGTTGACATTAATGCAGTTGATAAGGTAACACCATCATTTAACTCATGTTCTTTATGCTTCCGCAATGTCCTTTTTCTCCTATCTTTCATTTTTGTGACAACTTTTATTGCTTGATCTCAAAACTTTAGTAATTCCTCCACATAATTAGTTTTATTACCTTTGTTTGTTAATGTTTTAAATGACTTTTTCTGTGCTAGAATGGTCTGACTGCACTTCATAGAGCTATCCTTTGCAAGAAGCAGGCTATTGCAAATTACCTTTTAAGAGAATCAGCCAATCCTTTTGTTCGAGATGAGGTGAGGGATTCTTGTTGATCATTCCTCTTGCTGCATCTAGGTTTGTGTTCTCGTTCAGTGTTACTATTTTTGGCAGGATACTGTATCTATTGATTAATTTAAATTTAGTGTGTTGTCAGCATATTTCTTTTTAATCTTTACAAAATTCAAATCTATGAGTGGGAAAAAAGACTGGTTATTCTTGTGAATGAGTAATATGTTGATGCTTTTGTATGATGCTTAAAATATTTTCAGCTTTGAGCTCAAGAGGAAGAATACTAGCAAAGAAATAAGAATCTGTTCCATTTACTACTTTGGGTCGTTGTTGAAGGCTAAAAAATGTATAGTGTCCATGCCTTTCCTCTTCAGTATGTCAAAAATCCGTAGTGTATGTGAGCTGAAAATTCTAAACATTTCAGTCAAGCATCCCTATCCAGGAGTTGCTAATATCTTGCTGTCTGTTGCTTCTGAAAGGAGGGGGCTACATTGATGCATTATGCTGTTCGAGCAGCAAATATTCAGATGATCAAAATTCTTATATTATATAATGTGGATGTTAACCTTCCCGATGAGGTAAAAGACTAAATTTCTGTTGAATCCCTTGTATAAAATTTCCTTCTAATAGATGATCTCCTATTAAGTTCTTAAAATATAACGTCAAAGTATTTTTATTTCCTCTCCTTTGTAGGAAGGTTGGACTCCACTACATCTGGGTGTACAAACCCGGAGAACTGATGTGCTTCGGCTTTTGTTGATCAAGGGAGCAGATAAGACAGTAAAGAATCGGGCAAGTCATGTGCTAAACTCAAGTTTCTTTTATTCTTCCTGGAAACTTCACACCCCTTCCATCGCATATTGGGCAGTAGTGTTTTCTAATTAAGTTAGAAATAACCAACTCTGCCTGTTAATTGGTCACAGGATGGTTTAACCCCACTGGATCTCTGTCTTTACTCTGGTCGAGACAAGAGGACATACGAGCTGATTAAAATACTGAAGGAGCTGCCCAAATCAAAATGACTGCTTCCCATGGTGACACACTATTTCTCTGCTACAGTGGATGGTATTTATGCAGTATTTTTGTAGTCAATTCCTAATTTTGCAAATTGCCATTTACAAGAATACGCCCATTCTGAATCCTGCGAGTTGGCAGTTCATGTGGGTATCTTGTGACTTAAAAATGGTTTCATCTTTTACCGATTCTCATGCATCGAAGTTCCGAAACTTCCATTCCAGTCTCTTCTCTTTGTTACAATCTTGTTTTGCTTCACAGTTCCAACAATAAACTTCTATGACTCTACACCAATATGTAGGGAGGAGGCTGGAACTACAAAGAGCACATAATAAAGGTCTTTGAAGCTCTTCAAATCGTGTAATGATTTGGTTTACGTCTCTCTTAAAGTTGTTGCTAGTATGTTGTTTACGCTCATTCATGGAAGAAGTAACTAGCATCATACAATGCATTGATCACCTTTCCTTTTTTTCCTTCCCAGATTTTGGCATGCTATTGTTGGGAGCTGTGGGATGCAACTGGCTGCACTGTAGAGTGCTGTTTACTTTTGGCTGCCAAAGAGGATCCTGTGGCAGAACTGAAGAGACTGCGCACCCTTTATTACTCTTTAATCCAAGTTGTTGAGGTGGTCCGGGGAATCCATTTGGAAGCATAAGGTTTACAGCACAAGGTTTACAGCATTTTCAGAGAGCTACCAAACCCTCTTCAAAATATTTTATTTGGAGATCATGGCGTGTTATATAATGACCCACCCACTAATATATTAAGCTTTCACTAAACACGGTATACACCAATCCCTCTGAATCAGTGAAAAGTCTGTAATTTTGATGATGATAAAACAATAATCTTCTCTACGTTCTAATCAAGATTAAATTACGAAGGTATGGTGAAATAATGTAACTATCATGCAACTAAAAAATGGGTCAATGTCAAATCATCTATTTGTAGCTTTGGACATTCTCATATTTTACATAATAAATAGGACCAATCAATCATACATTTGCATCAGATAATAACTCTTACCTATTTGATAATGACATTTGCTAAGAAAAACTTCGTGGCTCGTCTTCAAAAATATTAAAGAAAAATAAAGCTTGGTTAATCCATCCAAATCAACATAAACAGTTCCCTTTCTACTCGATGAGATCAATCATTTTAATATTATCTGAGACATGTCAAAAATGACGTCTCCAATCTTATCCTTGTTCAAATACATGTGGTATTATAAAAATTATTTTTACCTAAGTATGCTGTTTTTATTTTATTTGTTTCACAAAATAATTATTATATAGGTAAATAGTAGTGAGTATTTTTATATAAAATATCCTATTTATCACTAATATATTATTATTAATTTAAATCTAAATTACTACAGAAAATTAAGAATGGTGAAGGGTTAAAATTTCTTATGAGTTATCAATCTATATCTATATCCATATTTTTTCAATTTATTAAAAAAACCCTTCTCTAAAATGTTTCTATTTATTAAAAAAACCTAATATTGACTAGTTTTTGTTTTATTTTAATATTGGCTGAACAAAATTCAAAAAAATTAATGCTTTCATCCTTTTGCTACTGACAATAAATCCCAACTCAAAGCACCTAATTCATACGGTAGGCCGATCGATATTAAGCGCGCACCACCTAATTCAAACTTACTAACGTCATCGTGCATAAGCCCTCGGTTTTTTTTTATTCCTTTTTGTCTGTTATTTTGTTTTTCTGTAATTATTAGCTTTTTTTTTTTTTTTTTTTTTTTCAGAACCAAATATTTGTCTGGTATTTTGTTTTTACTGATTCTCATTTATAGGAGTTCCCAAACTTCCATTTCAGAGCTTACTTTTAAGGTGTCGGTATACTAATTGGTGCTATTCACATATGTTCTCCAATTTAGACACTAGAGAAGCCGACATAAATAGGAAGAGAAAAAAAAAAAAAAAAAAAAAAAAAAAAAAAAAAGAAGAAAAACAAGAGAAGCAGAATTTAGAGTCATATTATGCTGACTAAGGGGTCAAATTTGCCTCAATGTTTAAGATATAATTAGGTTTAAAAGAATAAATGTTATTATCTATTTTTTCCACTTTTTCAGTTCCATATTAAATAGTCATTTCCTGCTCCATTTCAATTAGTTTCAATATCAGTGAAAAGTCTGTGATTTTGATGAAGATAAAAATAATAATCTTCTCTACATTCTAATCAAGATTAAACTACAAAAATAAGGTGACATTATGTAACAGTCAAAGTAACTAAAAAAAAATGGGGGGTTGATGTCAAATCATCTATTTGTAGCTTAGAAATATTTTCTTATTAATTTAAATCTAAATTTCTACACAAATTAAGAATAGTGAAGGGTTTCAAAAAGTGTTATTAATTTTTTTTTTTTTTAGTCTTTTGTTATTTTGTTTTTCTGTAATTATTACTCACTTCATATATTTGTCTGGTATATGGTCCCACGTGCAACCCACATGGTTTGGCCAACCTTACGTGTTACAGTAAAAAAAAAATCCTCCTGTCTTTCTGTCTTTCTTTCTTTCTTTCTTTCTTTCTTTCTTCTTCTCCCTCCTCATTTATCACTCTTTCAACGAATGTCGCCGTATCAGTCCAAATCAACAGTCCCTTTTCTTCTCTCCCATCGATCACCAACAAATGTTGTTCATATTCAACTCTTTCTCTCCCTCTGCCATTAATTACATTCCCCTCTCCAAACTCAAATCCCACCTCTTCTTCTTCTTCTTCCTTATTCTTCTTCTTCTTCTTCTTCTTCCTTCTTCTTCTTCTTCTTCTTCTGTTCTTCTTCTTCTCCTCCTTCCGTCGCCTCTGTAAATCTCTCTCTCTATCTATATATATATATATATATATATATATATATAGTGCAATGATGTTTATTTTTTGTAGATGATGATTCCATTGTTTTTCACTATTTAATTCTCTTCCCGTCTCTTCTTTTTCTTCTTCTTCTTCTTCCATCATCAGTGTACGATTCGGTTTTGACATTGGATTTGAGGACGATTTGGTCGACGTTAGAATCAGGGGAAGGGGACTGTTTTTTCTTTACTCGCCCTGTTTCGTCCCCATGGCCGGGAAGTACAGGGAACTGACATCGCCGGCCTTGAAGCCGCCGGCGTTCACACCCATCCTCTGTTTCAGGTACTCTTCCACTTCCTCTACCTCCTCGGCCGTCGCCGTCTCCGTCGCCGTCAGGGATAATGTTCAGATCGGGAGTGCCACTTCCTTCTCCGCCGCCGCAGCTCTACCTCCTCGGCGCCCGGAATCCGACGCTTCCGATCAGGAGCTCGCGGATCCGGTGTCGCCCCGGATCGGATGCATGGGGCAGATCAAGAACCGGAAGGTGTTGGGTGCGCCGGAGAAGGGTAAAGGGCACAAGTTCCGAAAGCTGAAGAAGATGTTCTCCAGCAAGAGCCTCCGGCGAGAGGAGGAGGAGGAGGAGGAGGAGAGCACCCGGAATAAGAAGAAGACGACGACGACGACGACGACGACCCACCACCGCCACCACCACCTGGAACGGAGTTACAGCACCACCGCCGTCGTCGGGATTGTCCGACACCGCCTCCCCCCGCCGCTGCTGCCTCCCCCTCCGCCTCTTCTGGAACTCGATCCCCCCTTACCCGTCGCCAGACTCTCCGCCAAGAACGACGGCGCCGGCGAGGGGGGTAATAATAGTCTGTGGAAGAGGAGGTGCGGGGCTCAACTCAAAACCCTCCAGCTCCAGCAGCAGAGACTGGTCTGCACCACCAATCCGGTCTCCAACATCGCCTCCATCTGACGGGGCTGAAGGAGAAGAAGAAGACACGGAGATGTGTCATTAGTTCTTTACTGTGAAATATGTTCCTTCAATTAATTTTGCTTATTAATAATCTCAAGCGCCTTAATTCTACTATATATTATATCAACTAAAGAAATGAAAGCACAGCATCTCTTCAGATTCGATCAAAAGTGTTTTTACTTTTATATAAGAGAGCAAGCTTTTAATTATTATTTTTTTTATGATAATTTTTTGACCTTGAATTTGTGCGAATGAATGAATTTCTGCTGAGTAAGAGAGCAAATTCTCGGTGTGGGTGATGACTCACAAACTCTAAGAAAGGAGATACGAACTTTTGGCGGATTTAGTCGGCTGGACAAAAGTATTTGTGTTACTTTGATCAGCTTATTAACGTGGTCGTTTGGAGTTTACGAAGGAACGGAGTGCCATCGACAGTTTATGATTGAGATTTTTTGAACTCCTTCATCTGAACTCCCCCCGAGTCTAAAATTTTTGGCTATTTGTAGCTAGATGAGTTGTTGAAGAAGATGGAAGTCAAGGGGATCTCATTTCTTCTTTTGCTCGAGAATAGGGTGGAAGACTGTGATGCTTCCCCGTTTTCCCTCTCTAGATCCTTAGAAGAGGAGGAGACTTTCTATCTTCATCTCCTGTTGAGGGATTGGCCAAACTGTCTTTAATGAACGTGTCTAGAAGCTTGCCAAAGTGATTTGAAGTGTTTACATGACTCGATCGACCATGTGGTGACAAGGTGATGAAGGTGATGTGGCAGGATGTTGGACTCGACGATGGGCTGCTGATAGACTTGATGGGCGGACCATTTTGGTGTAGGCCCGCTGTAGATATGTAATAAACTCCCGGATGATTTGTTGGGGGATCGTTCGGTGGGTTTATTATAAAATGGGCTGCGTCGAATTTTGACGCCTACAATTGCATAACTTTTTTATGGGTAAATCTTAAATAGGTAATAAATAAAAAATAACAATGTTTAAAAAACCGAACCAGCTATCCAACCGGCCCTATGTCCGATTTTGGTTGAACCAGACTAGACCATATTGGACCGTTGAATATACCTAATCACTTAATCAAATGATTTTATCTATATTAAATATATCGAGGATATTATATGGTAATATAACATCCAAAGCAGTGCATGGTCCTAAAGTATAACTCTTCTTACTATATAAGATCAAAGTGAATAGTCCGATATTCTTGGCCAAAAATTAAGTCACCAAAACTAGAAAAAAATATACTTTCTCCGTTGACGTATAAAACATTGAATAAGCAAAGAAAATGGTTAATATTAAATGAGATCACTGAAACATGATAAGCATATTCAGTATTCACAAAAGCCTAACACGTTGTAAGAGTACATGAATCAGTACCATACTTGAATAAAAAACTAAACACAAGAGAGTTGAGTGTATAAAATAGAAATAAATGGTAGTTTTTAATTTCATTGTAGAATGGGGAAGTGCATGTCTAATTTGTTTTTATACCTTGGTGATTCGTCTTAGATTAATGTAAAAGGGGCAAGTAAGAGCGTGCTATTTCACATCAAGCATGCCATTTCATATTAAGCATGCCATTTATTGCATTCCTTGTAAGAGATCTTGTATATCACTCTGGAAAACGAGTATCTCTTCAAATATCTTAATGATATTGCCACCACTTGGCAAGTCAGAGTATATACACATTGAATGTAGATTTCTATATGCAGAATCCAAAGGGAGGTGAAAACCATATACAACACTATAAATTAGACTCAAAACCCCTCCTCAGGCTATTCAAGATCAAGAAAAAGAAAAATCATGTGATGTTCTTTGGTGAGGATCTCTTGATCTGGTTGAATAACACGAGGGGCGAAATAACCGCGACACGTGGAGCGGTTATCGTTCATGGAATCAATACAAGTACGTATACTTCGTATTTGCCCGGGATTTGCTGAGTTTATATAGAACATTCCCCAGCATATCCAATTTTTAGCATTATTTGCAATGACTCGTGTTGGTCGATCAGATCATGAGTCCTCATCAAATGGCATAGATGAAGTCTGTCAAACTCGTTCATATGGAAGATGGTTTAGAGTGGGTAAGCCAACTTTCCACAGGTTTAACTTCATTATCATACTGAACATCTTTCTTTTCATCGTTTAATGAAATTTCATTTTGTTCATGACATGATCCATCTTCTAGTTTTAGAGTAAAAAATAAACAAAAATTTTAGAATTTTCAGCCTAGTTCCTCTCCATAATGTATGTATATGATATTTATTTAATTGTTGATCGTTCCTTTAATCTGCTATTGATGGTATTTTTGTAGAGGTTAGATTTTTATGAGTTTCTGAGAGAGCTGAGATGAGGGACCTATCTTGCAGTTCTCTTCAGGTTCATATATGTCCTAACCATAGGTTATTTTAAATTTATTATACATTTTAAGTCTTTAACATTTTATGGTGTTAAAAAGTTTTAATCTAATACCTTACTAGACATTTATCTTATTTATCTACTTTTTTTTGTGTTTTATTATGTATAAAGGTGATTATATTTCAATAATATTATTCTTGTAACTAAATATTTATTTATTTTATATTTTATGTTTGATTCAACTCTACTTTTTCTCCTTTTGGTTTAACGCTAGAGGGATATTCCTATCAAGGATGCCATTTATTGCATCCCTTCAAAAGGCTTGATGAGCTTTCCACTTTCAAGCAACACACAGAGGAATGAGCTGTTTATGAGGGAGTAACCATGTAATGTAGATATCTATGTACTGAATCCAGATATGATTGAAAATTCTTAAGCAAAACCTTATTATCATACAAAAGAACAAAACAATTTTAATCTTGTTATTGAAATAAATACTTATTGACATGAACTATTATCTCTTATTTTTTAGAATAAAGTTTATATTTTAGAATTTTATTGCTAATTCCTAACCATAATATATGATACTTATTTAATCTAGGTCTTACTGATCGGGTTTTTCCTTAACTGACACTGGTTTCCTAAACTTCATATGTACAAAAGGAGTTGAGCAAAATTTGAATTGACATCTTAATAAAGGGGTGAAGGGAAATTTGAACTGACATAAAAAGAGTGTACTTATCATTTATTGCTGCTCAGGCCAAAATCAAATTTCGAAGTATTGCATACAATTTTTCATTTATAGGTCTTCGATGATTCGAAGTATTGCAAAGCAATTTTTCATTAAAAATATGAGTGCAGCAAAGCAGATCAACGCCCGAGTAAAACCTAACCACGAGGTTAGTGTACATCATCTCGCCATGAGGATACACATTTGAAACCGCTATCATCAATTTGCATCATGCAATATATTTCCATGTGATAATTGAAGCGATCAGATTCGCCTCTTCCAAAGGATGCATTTTCCAGAGAGTGCAAGTGCAGAAATATTAAATGTGACATAAGATAAAAGGTGTCAAATGTTGAGTAGAACACTCCACCCAATACCTTGTCACACGGTAGCAGTCCCACATGTACTAGCAAAATATTACCTGCCAAAGGAAACATGAGAAATGGAAAATGACAGAAGACCAACCCGGATGATTTTGTCTCTGCAGGACAAAATTTTGATTCTATATGTGAGATTTCTCAAGACGGTTCCCATAGTAAGATAAAATGACACAAGAAGCAAGAGGCTTAACAGCTAACACACCAATAGGACTCCACATACGCCATTGTACAAGGCATCTTAGCTCAATACTTAAAAACATCGAAGTCCACATACTTCAGGTTTTTCTTGAAACGGTATTCTTGCATAACGGCTCCTTCCCCTGTGCCCCTGTGAAAACTTGAACCCACGACCTCCCACTACAAACCCTGACCACTGAGCCACTGCTCAAGTTCACATCATACATTAGGTATTAGGAACAGATGAGAGCAAAAATCCAGCTGAAGAATCTGATGAGAGCTCTGTGCCTCATTTGATATTGCCAGCAACATTTCTAGAATAATGCCATGTCAAGGATTTACAGTATAAAAGCTTTACAGAAACCTGCAACAACGAAAAAAATATCTTCCAATTCCAAAATATACAGTTACAGGGAGAAGAAGCAACTTCAACATGCCCCTTCACTCGAGCTGAGGGCAGCCCAGTTCATCAGGAAACTCAATGGCGAAGCCTAACACATAAAACTTGACAAAGTAGACAATCCACCCAGCCTGTGTTTGTACAGTGAACTCCAAAAAGGCTTTCTCAGAAAAATGGTATCATAAAAATGAAGGTTTCAGCCCGTCTTCAAATCTTCCCCTGCTGCCTCATAATGAGGCAAACTTGTCCCAGCCTCCAATCAAGCAGTACTTCTCTGACAACTAATTGACAGAGCACAAGCCAGAAGAAGATAGGGATTCAAACTTTCTCTTTCAATCTTTACCCATCAGGCTGAAGCTTCTCTTTTGACAGGCAACCTATGGGAACATAAGCAAACCCTTTAGGAAGCCGCCGATTTTGCAAAGAAGCTTCATCAGATGTCATAACCATTTCTTTCTGAAATGTCTCTGTGTGCTGTAAAAATAACAGTAACATTCAGGAAATTCTCGCAGAGCTAATACTCAAAAGGTTGTAATAATAACCACGGATAAATATAGCGAAAACCACACTCCATAGTTATCCACGAAAAAAAATAGAAAACGAGATTGGGAAAGAAAATACCAATTAAAAAACATATCAAGTCTTATACATCAACATAGGCTAAGTAGCTCATTCATATCCAATAATCAAAGGTTAAAAGAGAGAAGTAGAACACATCCCAACAGGTAGATCTTAAATTGCTTCTTTTGTCTATTTATTTGAAATCCCATTATACTCTTGGTTGGATTGCAATGGCTAAGAAATTAGTAGGATGATTCCAAGAATCAATTTACCTTTCTTGACTTGGTCATCTTTTCTCCCTCACTCCCGGAATGCCTTGACATTACAGTAGGCTTGTGGAGAAGCTGCTTCCCAGATGATGCAATCCTCTCCATTGATTTCCGTGTGTAGGCTCGTTGTGATGTAGAGCTGTCCTCAGCTTTCCTACCAAAATCCAAATGCTGAGGAAAACCTACCCTATGTTTCCGAGAAACACTGCTGTCCACTGTGATGTCATCTGACTGTTGGACAGCTTCATTGCAGGACTTACTATCTTCAGGATGACTTTTTAGAGAAGTGGTGACAGACTCTGAACTATCACGACGAGGGAAGAAGGAATGAACAAGAAATGACAAGGCAACACAATCTCTCTTAGATGCTAATATGTCATGAGCACAAAGTACCAATTCCTTCTGCAAAATAAAAGCTTGACCTCATCAGTAATCATCCTAATGATAAAGAGTTTACATCTTGTACAAGCAACACTACTATGTTATAACTTTTACCAAATGAAACAACCTAGCAGGAATAAGAGCAATGACAGGGGCCTCTTTTTTCTTTTTTTTTAACGAGAAGCAGCAAATCCTTCTAAACAATAGTTGCTTTAAGTATTTCCAACTAAATAAAAAAATAAAAAATAACGGTTTCGCTTAATGAAACTAACTCCTTTTTTTTCAAAGAAGCAAATCAAACTTTTTTTTTTTTTTTTTTTTTTTTTTTTTGAAGAGCATGAAACCAACTTAGAAGCAGGAATATAAAAGCACTGAGAGGAGCCTCCTGATTTTATTAATAGTACTAGTAAATTCACTAGCAGCAATAACTGTCCAAATCTAGAGTTACAAACCAGCGATACAACAGAATGAGAAAGCAGCTCTGGACATAGAGTTGAAAAAATAAAACTTGACCACGTGCATATCCCAAATTAAAATCATGATAAGAGGATGACAACATAGTATAGTTCCCCTTCCATGCATGGTTAGCACCCACCTTCAGTTTTTCTCTTTTTATGATGCGCTCACAAAGAAGGCGTAGTTTCTCCAACTCAACCTGTCAAAAAATAATGCCATCAGGGAACCAAGTCTGCACAGTTGTAGAAAGACAACTTGTTGGCCCACCATAGTGAAGAAAATGGACTAGAAAAAATCATAAAAGCAATTTAAAAAGAGAAAAGGAAATATATCTAGAGCACATTTTGCTGTATTGTAAGAAAACCAAAACTGCTGACAATGGGGAGAGAAACTCCTTGGACATGAAAGAGTACAAGAAACACAAATTCACCAACACGCGCAAGTGACTTGTTGCCTGGATACTGGTTGCTAATACAAAAGCATGTCGACAGAGATCAAGGAGAATAAGACACAAAATGAACTCGAAACATGAAATATGATCTAATACCGGCTATTACGAGCAATTCACAAAAGGTGGTAAGTTCTTATAGCCCAAATGAAAACAGAAAACAACGAAACTACTGGGCAAAATCAGGGAACAAACTGCTGACACCATTGATATAATCAGATAGGTATTATGACAAGAAGGCATTCTGCTTTACACTGAAGGTGCCTCAATACCTCGCAACTCACTGACGGCCAAAATTACAAGTGGTTAAGTCTTTGTTCCCTGCAAACTCCATTGGATAAATAGGCATTCCGCCTCCCAGGTCAGAAAAAATGGTAGAGCAGCTTAAATGCTAGAAATCCCACTAAAAAGGTACTCGTACTGTTCCATAACTCTTATTTTTTTAAAAGATCTAAGTTCTTCTAAATTAGGTACATAGAAACAAAATGCCTAGTAGTTGACATCAGTACTCTGCACATTTTTGCTTATGGAGCAGTTATAAGAAAGCACACAAACCTGCCATAAAATTGTCTCAAACATATAAAAATAATTAAGAAGCTGGTACAGCCCCTGACTCAGCAAAGTTGAATCAAATTTCCAGAAGGATGATCTGATCCATGGCAGCAAGCTGGGGACGGACTCAGATGGGTCAAGAACAGAATTTAGAAGCACGCATTCATCCTAATGGAAAACAAAAAAGTCATGTTTCCGGTTTTTGTCTTTTTTTTATTCTCTTGCTTGTACATCCAAGACCAATATCTGCACCAGAATCTTTCATTTTCGGCTGACTGCTCAACCTCCCTCCATTTCTTCTATTGATTTGCTTTTGTTTGCTGTCGAACACCTCTTACATTAGTCATCATTTGCACCGACTTGCTGTCCTTAATGACAGCCTATATGGGATTGTTGCCTGACTGCTCCCCTTTACTGGATCTTACCACTTTTCCGTCTTCCTTCAGCTTCCTTCCAGTGTCTTCCATTTTTTTATTTGTGCATTCACTCAGGCTCATTGAGGTAAGATGTTGGTTCGCTTAATTGGTTGTAGTTAATGCCTTCATTAATTTGAATTATCTCTCAATTGTATTAGTATTAATTAATAGTTTCCAGATTCCAAGGTAATGTAGACATTAAATGTATTTGAAAACTGTCTCATTCATTACTAACTTAGCATGAAAAGATCACTAAAAGACTATTGTTTAACTCATCAGCATATGATTTTGTATGCATGTATCAAATTAATGTCAGTACATGCAAAGATATATGGTAAATAAGAAATAATGCTAAATTAATACTCACATCTTTACAAATATTAAAAATAATATTAGTAATAATAAATCAAATACATTTCAGGATTACACATCTAATTAACTATATTTGACGTTGCTAGTTATTTTAATGGGTACTTTGTAATTTTTTATACATAATTCACCTTTAAAGCAGACCAGTTGGCCAAGGAAGGTGCCAACCCTTCCTATCTGCGTTACATAAATTGTGGTTTTTCAAAAACTTATTAAATCCGACTTTTCTCAAAAAAATTTATCGTATACAGTTGTTATTTTTACAACATATTACACTAACCAACCATATGGCATAATATACTGTTTAGGTATGAAACAAGACCTTTCTTATATACTTAAATTACAAATGATATATTATATATCAATCCGTGATTTTTTTTTTAAATATTTGGCTACTTTTTAAAAATATTATGACCAATTTTTATTGACAAGTTACCCTCCAGAAGTTGACCGAGACACTTTGACTCGTCTGTCCAGTCAGACCAACTTGGCCATTCCAACCAGAATTTAGGAATGCCCAGTCAGGACCCAATTCTAATTCGTAAAACCTTGGGTAATACTAGTCCTGTAAGAGCCAAGCATGCAGATGAAATAGCTAATCTCAAAAGCACTAGGATTGATATATACATCCTTAATCAATAATTTTCATAATAAACTGGCCACCCTCTGATTTTTTTTTCTTGAAAAGCAATGAGATCTTTTATTCAAGTTTTCATGAGAGAGTACATTGGCAAACCCTCTGATTAAAAAGCATTTACAATATTCATTGCTGACAACAAGAAAAAGGAAAGAGGAACTCCCCTATCAAAAAGAGCTTCAGACGACTTTTTTGTAAAAAACAGACACACACATCCATATGAACAACTATCACATAAGTTTTCTGTGACAAACTATCAGTATCTATCAAGAACCTGAAAAGCTCTTTTGGTAAGAACATAGCTAACAAAACTGAAGGTGCAGAAGAGAAAAAACAGAAACAGGAAAGATAGGAAAACAATTTTTTCAGAACACGTAATGATGGACAAGAAACATTTAGCTAAACCAAAGGAGCATAAGCAAACAAACAAGATCGCTAAGAAACTGATATAAAAAGGTTACGAACAGAACAAGATCATTTTTTTTCTTTAAATTTAACAAAAAAGGATATCCGCAATGAATTTGCTGACAAAAGATCTAAGTTATTCATTAATGGTAAATTGTGTAGCAATAATAATCAAAGTTAAAACTTTATTACAACACAATAGTATCTTACGTAATCAAAAAAATTATTAAACTAAAACAACTATATTCATCAATTTTAATCCCTTATATTAGTTTAAAATGTATCACATAAAATTTCAACAAAAATTTCCAAATACATGTCATCAAAATTTATAGCTAAAATAATCAGAGTCAGTTTTGCAATGTTCCCAAAAAGTGTCCAATGAATTCTCATAAAAAAGAAGTTTTGCGTTCATCATGACAGCTACAAGCAAACTGCATCATGTGACTTTTAACTTTTCTAAAGTCACTTGGTCCTGGGTGGAGATATACTGACCCGTATTTGCTTAATTCTTCGAAGCTCCTCCAATCCATGTCTAGTCTCTGCCTGCATAAGTAGATTGAAGCCAAAGATCAAAATCTCTCATCTTATCAATTATGATGAATTCCTCTAAAACAGTAGGTTTTACCTTCTCTCTCTGCTCAAAGCTGTGCTTTCCACAATAAGCCTTATGCTGGAACTTGCCCCCAATAATCTTTATATTCATATAAAAACCAGCATTCCTAGCACAAGTAGGATGGAATGTGCTCAGACAATGACCATAACTGCACTGCAGGATAGGGGAAACAAGAGTTATATAACAGAAAAAATAAAGAAATGAAAGACAGAAAAGGAAATATAAGCATTCAAACCTTCAAGCAAGCACCAAACTTTCGGTAGCAAATGCAACACGTAACAGTATCTCTTACAAGGATCTCCTGGGACAAAATATTAAATAAAAAATAAACTCTCAATAGTTAAATTAAACCAATGGATAGTACAACAAGAAAGTTCTGCAAAAGCAATGAGAGTGAAATTCCTACGAGAACTAAAATTATAACAGCAATGAAATACTCGTACCATTCCTTCAACATGACTTGGTTGTCCTCTTCTGAATGTTGATTCCAATAACCACTAAAATAGCAATATTACAGTTGAACAGTCAGGTTAACTAACTCCCTCAAAAAGATACAAAGGTGATTTACAGAATGAAAATCTTTCATAAGAAGTTCCAGCCTTGAGTAGTTTCAGTATTTAATTACCTCAGCACACAAAGCATGAACCCACTGCCCATCACTGGACTTTCTAAAAGCTCCAGAGGAGCCACCACATAAGCTACAAGACCTCTCATGAGTATCTACAGGAGGAACACTTGGGCTTCTCGACTGTAAAAGCATCTCTTCACATGGCTCGCAATGCCAAGGGCCAACATGATCTTTAGGACCATGATAGCAAACCATATGAACGACAACCTGTCAAAGCATATCTTAGATATTGGAGCTTCATCATAAATAATGCAAAATAAGTTCTGTAACAGTTGGTATAAATATTGCAAAAACAGGATTAGCCACACAAGCTGGAAGTGGACTCTGCTTGAACCAGTATAACCATGTTCGTCACTTTTTTCTTTTTTGCAAAGGGCTGTTTAGTTGCAAGACTCAAGGCAAAGATTTAAGACACATTAGGGGGAGTTTACACTACAATGAGACTCCATGAGTCAGATTCAGCAAAGTTTATTAGTTGATCTTGGTACAGAAGTCCATTTAAAAGAAGGAGAACAAACATTTGTAATCCCATGATAGATGTGGCAATTAGGGCAAGGTGGGTCTACTGGATCAGAGCACTAGCCAATTACCACCTTGCAAACCCCTTCATCCAAAATTGCCCACCAAATGAATTCAACAAATAATTTTTTTTGGAAGTATAATTCAATAAATAATTTAAACATGACAATATAACGTGTATAAGTTTAAGAGAGCGAGAGAACGAGAGAAGAGAGAGAAGAGAGAGAGAGAGAGAGAGAGAGAGAGAGAGAGAAAAGAGAGAAATGAGAGGGAGAGAATGAGAGAGAGAGAGAATGAGAGAGAGAGAGGGAGAGAACAAGAGAGAGACAGACAGACAGAGGCAGAGACAGAGACAGAGAGAGGCAGAGAGAGAGAAGCAAAGAAGAAGAATAGCAGCAACAACAACAATAACAACAAAAATTCAAGCAGCATGCAGAGATTTGTAATAACCTTGCAGTTACAACAAACTAAGAGCCGATTCAACATTGTTTCACCCCTTCTGCAAATGTCACAAACACGAGAATGGTCTTTTGAATCTATTTGAAATGCTGAGAGCTCGGAATAAGGCTTCTGGACAGCCATCCTCAAGTCCTTTGGTTGTGATATTAGCTGAGAAAAAGGCCCCACCCTCATGCTACTGTTTTTCTTGAGCAGGCTCTGCAAGAAATAAGCACAAAACGCCTCACTGAGACATGCTATGCATGTGATGCAGTTAATTATTTTTTTAGAATTCCTTTAAGTAAATAAGTCAGAAATACAGTGAAAAATAACACGCCAAAATATCTCTCAAGTTCTTCAAAACAACAAACTGGCTGACTGCCTCTGAACCTAAAGCTCTCTGTGCAAGCAAAAAGGGGTAACCTAATTCCATAAAAGGGTAAACCGTAATGATTTCCAACATCCTGGTCACACCAACTCTTTGTGATTCCACTAAAAATAAGTCGTAGGCACTCATGAAGGGGCTGCCATTTGTTCTGTAGAAAGGGGACTACGACATCAGTTGGTCTTCAAAAACTACCTTTGTAGCTATTGATATTTTGACTTTGTTTTCTTTCATTTAATATTTCTCCTCTTATTGAGTTTATTCTCTCTATCTCTTGGCTCATCAATATATTCTCAATAGAAAAACATAAAACCATGCTAAAGTAGAAAATTGTAAATTATCCAACAATTAGTACACACTTCCAAGCTGCATGTTCCCACTCAGTTATCTTTCCTATTAACAACAAAAATAAAAAAAGGTGCCTTCTTACAGGGAATCAAGCAAGGCCTACAAAAAAGCAGTTAAAACTTCTTTAAAAAGAGCTAAAGCAAAAGGATATTTAAAACCTCATGAGGTAGAGCCACAACATCATCATGCACATCTTTCCTAAATGAGGAGATCCTAGAAGATGCGGCTGCGGCGGCAGTTGCAGCAGCAAGAACAGCTTGTGCTTCTTTATGTCTTCTCTCTTTCCTTCCTTGTTTTTTTGCTTCCCTGACCTCACAAAGAAACTGATTCACAACAACAGCATCCCACCTCTGTTTCCTCAATGCATCCAACTCATGAGGTAAGCTTGTGACAACCCTCTGAATCAGATCCTCTGCCCAGAGTAGACAAGAAAGAAAAGAAAATTCAGTTTGCTTAGTAGATTAAGTTTTTTAAGTTTTTCATTGCACTACCTTGAACAAGTAAGATTTTAAACTGTTCCAGTCAATAAACAGAACCGACTTAAACATCGTGAAAAGAGAAAAGGAGACTTACCAGAATGACGTTTGCTTGTCGTAGCTAGATTTAGTAGCTTATTTTGAAAGTAAAGAATTTCTCCTTCAACCTCATCCTCTGGCGAAATATCCAAGATACCCATACTTTTGACATTCGCCATCTGCCCCCCCAATGTTGAGATACTAGTGTGCTTTGTGTCATTACAAGTCAACTGGTGACACCCACTACCGTTGCAAAAAGCTGCCTCCACAGACTTTTCCACCTGACCTGCCCAGCAAGAACATTTAAACAATTTACAAGGGCCCAAGATCAACATAAATCAAGAAGAAGCATGAAAAAATTTTTACCATTGCAGTGTGAAAACATTCTACTTTCCTCAGCAAATAGAAAATCCTGTCTCTGTAACAGCCTACTGCTGATGAATGGATGAATTAATGAACTCGAAGGAGGCTGCACACCACTGCACATTGTTGAGCACTCCAGATCAGAGAAGTTGCATCATAGGAGCTTTAGTGTCACTAAAGATTTCCTATTGCATCAAAGAATTTTTTAGCATGCATCACACTTCTATTTACTGACAAGGTTTTCAAAAGAAAAGTTTAAATGGAAAATAATGCAAAAGTAAAAAAATCTAAAAGCATGAAACTCTCAAACAACAAGGCTCAGTCATTTATCGAAACACAATGTTGCATCTTGACCACCAATCAGGTTGCAGCATTATCTCCTTGCCAATGTACTTGACAAGTATAATCAATTAATATCCAGACTGTATGCAGCTCTTGTGTTTCTGCAACAGATGAAAGCTTGTTCTATTTGTCAGTTTCCCTTCCTTTCAAACAGAAAAACGTAAAGGGAAAACAAAAGGAAGGAATACAAGACTTCAAGAGAATGTAGCAAATGATGGAGCAAAACAGGAAATGATGATTCACATAGGTGATCTTTTAGTAGTTTGGAGCTCTGCGAATGATTGTGAACTGCAAAGGTGCCAGATGGAAAAAACTTAATCTGCTTGAAAAGAAATGAAGTTTCTAGGTATAGTTATATTTAAAAATTTCCTTCTGCATTACTTGTTATATATTTTTAACAAACAGGTATGTATCTCATAAAATCTTTTTGAAAAATCACAAATTTGGTAGTAACACACTTTTTCACATTAATCAAACCTGCTCAAAGAAGGAAGATAATGATGTTTATCATATCATAATCATTTACATTCAGAGGAGCAGATAGGCACAATCAATATTTTCTGGAAAGGAACTTAAGTTCCTTAGTACACAAGAATGAGTCATGTTTGCCAAGACCCAGAAACAACATCAAACTAGGTATATCAGAGAAATAAAAAAACCTTTAGAGCTTACTTGGTTTTAATATCTTCTCCACCAGAATTCACCAAAGAATATTCCATAGAATCATCAGGTTCAACTTTACCATTTATTGATAGCGGTAAGGAGGGATGAAGAGAATTCCCTGTCCAAGACATGCAAATTAGGGCAAGGAATATTTTTTGAAATTGGAAAAATCAATCAAGAGGTAATTTAATTATTCCGTGAAAAGATTTCAGACAGTTCCCTACCTCACTCCCCACCCTCGCCCAAACCCTTTCCCCCTCCTCCCCCATCCCTCGCTTTTCCCCTCCTCCCCCATCCCTCGCTTTTCCCCCTCCTCCCCCATCCCTAAGCTTTTCCCCCTCCTCCCCATCCCATCATCTTTTCCCCCTCCTCCCCCATCATCCCTCCCTCCTCCCTCATCTCCCCGTCCTTTCCCCATCTCCCCCATCCCATCCATCATCCCTCCCCATCATAAACGCATCATCATCACAGGTCCTGGGCATCATCATCTGTGGAAAAAACCATCATTCCCCGTCCGTATTTCCCATATCCCCCCGTCCTCAACCATCCCCCCGTCCGCCCCCCACTTTGCGTCCCATCCATCATCCCCGTCCTGGGCATGCATCATCCCCCGTCCCTGGGCCATCCTCCACCTCATCCCCCATCCTCCCCATCATTTTCCTTTTCCCTTCCCCATCCCCAAACCTTTCCTCTTCCTCCCCATCCTCCCCCCCCCCCCCCACACACCCAATCCCTTCCTCTGCACCAGAAACCCTGAATTCTATGCAAGTTCATCGGTACAAAAGGAATAGCACATACTGACAACACACACACAAACAAACAAACACAATGTTAATTTCCGTTTGCTCAGTACACTCAAAATAAGCCAATCTAGGTGGCACAATAACAGTAATTTTCTCGGAAGAACGTCAAACATGCCAATCAACTTATAAAAGAGTACGCTTGACAACGGATAAAAAAGTTTCCGGTGATCAAGAATTTGGTCAACTGAAATATGTGAGAAACAGGTTCCCTGCATCCTTAATGGACCTAATTAAGACTCCTAAAAATTTGCACTTAAGTAAATCCAACGAAACTTATTTGAGCTCAAATCGTACAACCAAAACAAGTGAAAATTTTAGAAAAAGCCTCATCCAAGTATATATGACTCGCACTAACACGTCAATGACTCCACTAACAATTGTCCTAACAAACAAATTGAAACAGCCAGCTGAAGTTTTTAGTACACCAAGAAACAGGGAGGCCTCCACTGCAAGAACAATAACTAAGGAGGCACTTTAGAAACATTCTTTCTATCTCCTTGTATCATGAGCATTACAAAAATTCTGAGTTGGATGCAGCCTCGAATAAGCACATAGCTTCCTCCCCATTTAGTGAACCTAAGAAATAAGAGTTATTCACTCTTGTCAGTGTAACACAAGTAATACTTCTGGATCTTACCATAAAATATCTGCTATGCACCCGTACTCAACTGATTAAGAGACCAACAAATGCCAAAGACAGCAAGAGAATGTCATAATTCTAACAAACATCAACTCAAGGTGGTAATCAAAAGAAGTCTTCATCCTCTTAGCTCATTAATCGACAGTGCTTATTTCCTTTGAAAATAATAAGCTTATAACACTAGGCACAAATTCCAAAGGATAAAATGACAGAAGAAATACCCAAAAGAACAGAAAGAAAATTGCACAACTATCATCAGAGGTGAAGTGCTTCTTACATTAGATGCCAATGTGAGGACCACCTCAGACAAGAAAGCTATCAAAACAGAATAGGCACATCCACATGCTAGCAACAAATAATCATCCACCAAATACATTTCCCGTGAGGCTTTGTCACAGTTCTCATTCCTACACTCCTGCTATTCCATAAATCATCTCTCAACCTACCATCACCGATTACCCAAACAGCAGATAATGTGTTTCATACTTCAGTTACTCTGTCAAAAACCTCTCAAGCTATCATTACCAATGATCTAAACAGTTGAAAATTTCACTTTTTTTAATGAATTCTTACATAACAAGGAAATTAATATTTTGAATAACTGTAAAAAGGACATCATATAACAGCCTCCGAAGAGAGAGTTCAACCAAAAAATGGAAAGAATTCATTTAAAACTAACAAACATCTACCTCAGAACTAGAAAAACCCAAATCCAGTGGTCATTAGAAAAACAAAAGGCAATCTAAGTTTAAAATCTATTAAATGCAGATAGCATCGAAAAAGATGGGCAAAAGACAACGAATACCTTCATTACTGGGGGATACACCTAAAAAAGCATCCAACACTGGTTCTTCTGGAGACCGTGCAATCTGCTAAACATATAACACCAAAGTCATAAGAAAGCTCAAACACCGATTACTGGTAATTGACCATTTCTGACTTCTAGATCCAACCAAATTTGATGATTAACTCTCCAATAAAATTACACAAAGAAGGGCTATGTCATATGAGGCAAATAGACTGCACAGATACAACATCAACTAACAACAAGATTACCAAAATTGAAAGCAAAGTTAACGAGTATAGAAGAATTCTATAACCCCAATGGAAGCACCACTAATACTAGGACTTCCGCAAGCAAAACAAGACTAGCAACAGCTTTCAATGTTATATAAACACACAACACCTCAGCAGTGTAGTAGACAATGCATTACACGAGATTCTAACTTTCATTTTCTCCTAACCCATCGGGATATATCAATCACTAAGCAGCTAAGAAAGTGATATTGGACAAACCTATCAAATACCACAGCCACTTTTATTTTTATTTTTTTGAGGAAAGCACTTTTTCTGCATTATGCATGTATAACAGTCGACAAGTGTCTCACAACACCAAAAGGAATGTTTACACTTAATCTTCCGTGAGAAAGGGGCAGGAACATTTAATCACTATACTATGCTCTAGTGCATGTTCTGTCCTTTCAAAATGCATAGAGCTTGTTGGCCAAACTAGTCAAGAATGACAATTTTAGACTTTGTCACTTAAAGAACAGGGAATTCATGACTAACAGAATATAGTCCTTAAAGAGTAATGCTGCAAGTCAGAGGAAAAGTGTTTTGCATGCTGAACATGGTCAAAAGACAAAACCAGCTTCTAGTACAGGTTAAGAAAGGTATGTAAAAAGGAAGTAGAGAGCTCATGAGCACATACAACAAGTCATCATCTTCTTATTCAGATGGACGAAGGTGAGTGTCCATGAGTAAGAGATTCGAGCATTTCAAAAATGAGACAAGAAAGACCAGAACACCCACAAGGTCAAACAGCACCATTCAAAGTGATGATGGCCCACATGTCAAATAGATATGAAACTCCATACACATTCACTAAACTTTATGAAAGTATTTGGTCTCATATCGATACCTCTTTCACACATTCAGGCCCTTCAAACACATTATCTTGGTCCACGGATGTAGCTTGATCAGAAGCACCAGCAGTTTTCTCATCGTTACTGCATAGTCCAAGATTTTCACTAGTCCCATTTTGACCAACAAAATTACCAGAACAGCCTTTCTCATGAGCCTCGTCTGAGGAAAGAGTTGTTTCACTAACATCTTTCATAGTTTCTCCACTTTCTGCCCTCAGCTTAACAGTATCTTTGATGCAATCATGATTTTGAAACACAGCTTTTTCCAAAGAGGTAGCCATATAGGCAGATTTGCGCAGCCACTTGATTATTTGTGTCCTCCACTCAAGGGGGAACAGCGAAAGGTCACCCTGAAAATATAATAACTATAAGCTTCCTGTTTTTTTCTCTCTTTTCAACTGGTCTTTGAAGACAAAAAATCTGTAAACTCATTATAGGTAGCTAATTTAACAAATAGAATGAATCACCTTAAGTGCTTCTTCAAGAGACTCCATCAAAATACCCATTTCTGTTGCCACATTGCTAATGTCAACTTTTCCCTGATCAATTAACTGCACCAGTAAAATAAGAAAAGTCAATATATTTATGGTCATACGCTACCAAAAAGGATTTTTACGCCTCATGGAGCACCACTAAGACAGACCAACCAGATTAAAGCATGTTATTTTCATTGTTTCTCAGAAAATTGATGTAACAGCATCAGCAAGAAAAGCAAAGAAATATAGTAAGATACCTTTTTCAGAACTAGAGGAACATTAAGCGGGTCACATGAATCCCCACCATTATTTTGGTTAACAGCTCCATGTGTCTCCACATTGACAAATTCCTAAAATAACGATATCCTAACATTAGCCTAGCAAACCTGTACATTTATCCAGTCCATCTCATCTTTCACAATATATGAAAACTTGCTTATGAGTTGTCGCCAACGTTATACTATGAAAAAAACCTAAGTTATTTACCTTGTCGTCCTGTTCAATTTTCAACTTGTGCAACCCATTCACAGGCAATGAGAGAGGTAAAAGCTTGGGCAGAGAAGAATCACCGCTGGCAACAGCAGCGACAGGGTTTTGCATCGGATGGATTGCATTTGAATCCTGAGAAGTTGAATGCTTCGGGCAAAAGGCCCTCAATTCAACCTACAGCACATGTTAAACAAGCTTGATATCATCCCTAAAGCAGTAAAACAAGAGAGTTTTGGAAGAGAGTTTTCTGCACCTACTTACATTATCACATCCAACCTTTCCCCATATCTCCATTTTGTGCTTTACTTCCCTAGCACATATAGGATGGAATGCAGTTCGGCATGTTCCTGCAAAATATTCCAGAAACAGAATGCACTTCAGAAAAAAATAATAAATAAAGTTAAAATAAATAAGGTGTATTGTAGCTTTCAGCAGTATTAATATTCCAGTACCCCCTTAAACTAATCAAAATGACAAGCACAATGGTGAGCCCTTTTTTGTGGACAAATTACAAAGTTTACAAAGATAAGCTGAATTTTCAGCAAAGCCCCAAAAAGAACAATATTAAGGGATTTACTCCTATGGAACTTTTGCCTGCTAACAATCAGAAGTTAGCACTCTTCATAAGGAAAATTTAAGTAAATTTTTCGAGGGGCAGTCCATTCTAAAAAATTAGAGGACACAGGCTTTTTTAGCAAACCAATGTAGGGATATTACAGCTTTTTTGTCAATATCACCAACTTCTAAAGTATTATACAAGAAATGCCTGCCATACATTCATGAACATTACAGATCTACAAGTATGACTTCCTATTTAAACAATAAAAATTTATACCCTATCTAATCTTGAGACCTTGAGAATTTCCAACTTAGTTGCCTTAAGCCGGTTGGGAAAATTCCAATTTGAATATCATGCATTCTCTTTCTTTAATTGTTGAGAAGAATGAATCTCATCAACTACGTTTTCAAAGTCAACAAGAGTTTCTTGCACTATAAAAATGATGGATTGGAAAAAAGGGAGACAGTGGCATAAATATATGAAATAATTATGACGGATTTTTAGGCCAGACTCAAACAGTAAGATCATCAGTACTTTTTACCGTCTCTATTGAACCCTTGATTCTATTATTGAATGAATTTACAATGTTATCAACAATAAAATACATTCAGAGATCTCCACAACATTAGCTTAATTCAGACTCTTCGACGAGCAATACAAAAAAATTTCCTCCCAATAAAGAAATGAGAGAGCACAGTACTCAGAGTGAATTGCACTCATACCAAATATTCCTACACATTTGTAACGCAAACAACAAAAGGATAATCTCATCCTAGAACGTTCTCTAATTCTGAGAAACATGTAACTCATCATGAAGTGCTCGCCAAAATGTCCTCAATTTTAGAATCATCTTGCTTATAGTAGCCACCAAGGGTTTGCCATGTTATCTAAGTGCAACTGCTACCAGTGCCGTACAGGTCTTCTACCCCTCCATTCAAATAAAAAAGTTTTCGAGCACAGTAAAAAGCTTTAACCAGCTTTAATGTGATGTTCTTTTTCAGTGTTGGTTGTTAGACAAGATCACTTCCATGGATTCCGTCCGCCACTTGTCATTCATTTTCCACAATAGAATCTGTACCACAGTAATGGAAAAACAAAGTACACATCGTCCTTTTGGCTGCTAGTTATTTTTGAACATGCTCTTCTATACCATCATAATTCTTTAAATTTCTTAATTCCTCATTAATCAGCAAAAGCATTTAGAATGAAAGAAGCACCATAATTTTAATATTGTGGAAGAAGTTATTTGTGTTGTATGCCACTGTCATTTCTGTTCTTTTAAACTGACCAAACCTGATATCATTTCTATGGGGTCCACATTTCATGTACTCTTCCAACACTTTCGTTCCCTGTGAATAGCTTTAGTACTGTCCTTCTAGCACCCCAAGAAACCAATAGCCTTCACCAGAGGACAAAAAGGAGTAAATACGACAAAATTTTCTGCACGGCTAAAACTTTAGTTGCTATTCCCTTACTACAAGAAATACATAGGAGAACAACAGCACATCTGCTTCCTCTCTATTATAACAACGTTCAATTTAGCAAATAATGCATGTATCAACTACCCAAGGCATTCTTCACTGGCCTTTGTACCTACAGTTTGTAACACTGATTGCAAAATTTTAAACTGGCAAATTCACGATATGCCTGTGTCCATAGAAGCCTTGCAAGTGAAATCACCAATATTCACCCTAAACTTACCCCAGAAAAACACCCAAAGCTGCCAGAAAGAAGATATAGCCCACACTTGAAACAAGCCAGAAGCTCATGAACAATTATAGCTCATACACATAGTTTGTTTCCTCCAGTAAAACGGATATAAGGGTTTCAACTATAACCCCAAATGTCATTGAAAACAAATAAGCATCGATACGTACCATGACTACACCGGATGCACACACCATATTTAACTTTGCATAGACTACAAACGAGTTTCCTCCTTGTATCCTTTATCCCTTCAATGTTCAAGATAGGCTCCATAATTTCAGTATTCTCAACATAAACCTCAGGCATCCACAGACAACAAACCAAATGTGAGAAGTTTTCATTTCCACCATTGTCCCTGCCAACGGGTTTCAGGGCCCCACCTCCTTTCGGGCAAAGCAAACAAGGCCTCTCGACCACTCTGCCAGCATTCTGTTTGCACCATGAACAAAGCCATTTCTCTTCAATGACTTCTTTGACACCATAACATTTCTGATGCACAGCTACCTTACATGAATCGCATTGCAGTAAACAATTCAAACCATGACCAATATCTGATAAATAGCAAACGTGGCAAAGAGCAGAATTGGAATCCGGATGGCTCCCTTGGGTCTCGTAACCAACAGAAAACAATCTTTCTAAACCTGTGTCTTCCCCTATTAGCTTCCGTTTCTTAGAAGGCCTCTCCGAAGTGTGAAACACCTTATGTTTAGCACCCAACAACCACTGTATCCCGGTTGAAGGCGAAGAAGAGGACTCCAATTTCTCCTCCTCCTCGGGTGGTAAGAGCTCAGTCGGGGCGACAGAATCTATTTCCATTTCCTGAGCGTTCTCCGTCTCCGGAACGACTTCGTCCACATTTCCACCTGACAGGACCGGAATTCGGAAACACGGGTCATGGGAGCACTCACAATTGGCCTTAGCGGACAAGAATTCGACATCCGAGAGAGTGAGAGGTCGGAAGTAATCCTCAGTCTCCGCCCAGATGTTCCTGGGGCCGACCTGCTGCTGGCTAGCGCCGGCAGAGAGATCCTGCTGCGCCTTCTTCTGCTTCCTGTTGCGCGCGTCAGTGTACCTAGACAAAAAAAGGGAGCAGGAGACGGGGAGAGTGGGAATCCTAAGGAGAGCCTCGTCGGTATCGAAAGGCGAGCGGTCAGACAACGCCTTGCGAGCCTGCGCGAAGAAATCCAGGTTGGAAGAGATGGTCGATATATCTCTGCCCATCATCGTACCTCCTGATCATGGCCACGTCGAGAGACAAAACCCTAGACTCCCCGTTTCATGGCTGCCGCAAGCTCAAACTTTTAACCCTAGCCCTAGACGAAGCTTTTCGCCGTCGCTCGCGCCAGAGAGAGAGAGAGAGAGAGAGAGAGAGAGAAGGGACAGAATACGGAATAGGAGGAGCTAGGAAGAGGCGGTTAGGGTTTCGGTTTCGGATTTCTTTTGCTCCCGTTTTTGGTTTTTAGTTTTTATGTCTTCGTCGGTTGGATTTTCTGATCGAAGAGAGGAGCGTGCTTCGTCTCGTTCTAGCCTTTATAAGAGAGAGAGAGAGAGAGAGAGAGAGGTCGAACGTCGCGTCGTCTGCAGGCGGAGAGAAATTTGGTTTTCCGTTCGACCACTTTCTGGTTTTTATATCCCCGAAACTTCTCGTCCGTAGATTGCCACGTACTCTCTTCTGCTGACCTACAGGGACCCACTTTGCAACCAAATACTCTAAAAAAAAAAACTAGCAGATAGCACGAAAAAAATATTAAAAAGCATAAAGTGTTATCAAATAATATTTTTAGATATATAAATATTAAATAATTATTATTTAAAATATAATTATTTTTATGGGTGTCAATTTTACCCAATTACCCGTTACCTAAATTACCCAATTATCCGAATATCAATAATATCTATTTCGTACCCAAAAGCCACCTCAATAAAATTGTCCTTATTTTCACTCGAACCCTATTTTTATAATATATATATATAAATTAAAATTTTAAAAAAATATATATACTTTAATATGATACAAAAATTTATGAAATAATGTCAAAACCCTCGGTTTTATTGTTCCCAAAGAGGTTAAAATATGAGTTGAAGTGGCACACATATTTTGGCTTTTATTTTACGAGTTTTTTCTTTTTATCTAATAACCCAATTATCAAATTATTATTAAAGTCAAACCAGGGAACCAAAGAACGGAACTTTAAAACATTGTACATAATCTATTTAAAACATTATACATATTTTTATTTATCATATTATACATAATCTTTTTATAACATTTTACATTAATCTGTTTAGGCCGCTTTGACTTTAATGAGGGGGATTTTTGGTCTGCAAGAATATGATTCATATGATATTAAATGAGAAATTTTAGCTCGACATGTGATTTCATCAAATGGCGATAAATGCTTTTGAATCGAATTTTTTATGTCGTGACAAATAATTATTTTTGGAAATACTTCATTCACATAAAGAAGTTAAAAAAACTTAAATTTCATACAAGCGTCAAAGCAGTTTGAACTTCTTCATTGAAATTGCTGAATGACTTGCGAAAGTCTTACCATATATATTGTACTAATCAATGCATTCGTACCAAATTTTCAAAATTTAAAAAAAAAAAAAAAAAAAAAAAAAAATCATCATAATATAATAGAACAAATTTTCTTAAGACCTAAAGATTGCAAGACTTAGAACAATACTTACAAACCTAACCCATTTTTGGGCAGTTTGGAGTAGGTCAAAACTGTGCATTAAGACTCTCAAGGATTTGTCAAGATACAGGAACCCACCATTATGCTGAGAAATCCCACACCAAAACTGCACTATGACCACAAAACCAAAATTGGATAGGCATTTTAAGAGGACAACTAGAGCAGCAAGAGACTTTTTTGAAATAATTTATTGCTCATGAAAATTCCAGAGCTCCACTCAGATGGTTACAATTCTTTGAACGAATTACAAGTATTTTAAACTGACCTCACAATTTCTGGCTAGAATCTATTGTGGTAAGGGGAAGCAGATCCAGATACTGGCAACGGCCTCCTGACAAAAGGATGGTCTAACAGCTGGGAAGCAGTAGGCCTTTCATCAGGCTTAACTCTCAAGCACTGCTGAATAAAGTCTCGAGCATCCTTTGAAAGGGAATCAGGAATAGTCGGTGCTTCGCCACGACCAATCTTAAATAATGCTTGTGTCTGTCATACAACAGATAGTTATCGAGTTTATCAGTAAAGAATATCACTATCAACAACAGAACAAAGAACAAGAAAACAGTCCATTTTCAGATAAAAGAAAAGAATAAGAATATAAAGCTTGATTGCATCAGAATCATATGCCAACATTTTGCAACACCAAAAGAGTGGAAATAAAAAAAGATTAACTTCTTGGAAGTATATTTCATGCAGCCATAAAATACCTACAGCTCATACACACCAAACCCAAAGAAATTCAGGTGCTCTAGAAAGCTTATTAAATATGCAACAGTCTAAATCCCCATGGTTTTGTATAACAGATCTATGAGATGAAGGAAAAACAATCAGCTCATAAACATCTTCAAGTGCTTATGAATGAAACTTAATAGCGATACACAGTCAAAAGCCTTGTAACAGAAGCCACATCATTGTCAAAGTTCTCAGATCTAGAGCTGGTAAGGAAGATTAATAGGAACCTGTTAAAATCACAAATAGCCAGCCCTTGACAGACCAACCACATTAAAATAACTGTTCAATCAAAGCAATGGAGAAAATTCCTCCATTAATGAAATTTCCATCTAAACGACCTCGGTAGCCTACCCATCAAGGGGATACAGCCTCGAGAGCACCTCACTGATGCTACTGTTAAGCATACTATTTGGTCCCCGTTGTGCCTGTTAATATGGGCCTGAGTTGAGGTAGCGTGTGGAATTCTGCAAAAACTTGCCCAAACTGTTGTAGTACATGATTCTACCGATGCTCCTGCAGAGCATTCTACTGAGACCATGTTTCGATGCTCTACTGCTCTGTATCCAGAAACTATAACAGAGTACAACAGCACAAATCTATTATTTT
Source organism: Aristolochia fimbriata (assembly GCA_019845555.1). Taxonomy (NCBI): domain Eukaryota; kingdom Viridiplantae; phylum Streptophyta; class Magnoliopsida; order Piperales; family Aristolochiaceae; genus Aristolochia; species Aristolochia fimbriata. The sequence goes on from CM034080.1 coordinate 33,311,549, forward strand.
TGGAAAATATCTCAAAGAGCAGGAGTTTGAGTGAAAGATGCATTCCCCTGAATCATTATTTCACTGCCTTCTCGTACAAATTTCACATACATCACTTTTCACAATCCACCCTCATCTCTCATTGTGTTTTGAGCTGCACATTTCCAAAATGAGGTCAACTCCTCCTGATCCAAATTGGCAGCTTTTCTTGATTAAGATCACCTCTTCCAGTTTCACACTCAAGGCACTGCAATCCCCCCTGGACATCTCAGTGTTCATCACTCAATCTTTTACCCCAAATCCTATCAAATCTTCCTCCAGGTATAGCCTTCTTCGCCAGATCCATATATATGAAATCATGACACGCACCATTGTCAATCATAATCATATTGGAGATATCAGAAATGTCACTTCTAAGTTTCATAGTTCATGGCCTTGATATGTTTCCAGCTGAGTGTAAGGAAAGCTCCATTATACAACATATGGCGTCTGCAACCGGCTTTCAAGGTTAGGACCTCTAGGGCCACAATTTTGCCATCATTGGTCAAAGCTTCTTTCTGTGCTACAATCTTGATACTCAGAGATTTGATACAACACCCTTGCAGACGGTGAAATAGCTGCTTGTACCACAGGCACATACCTTTCCTCCATGACGAGAAACTCTCCCTAAGAGGGGTTGCGACTTCTTAGTTTCATTCTTGTTTTCACCGGCTACAATTTTCCCAAGAGAAGCTAGAGGCCATCCAGAGTTTGACTGGAAGCTCAACAGGGCACAATGGTAACCCTGTGGTGAGAATGGAATAAGTGTCCAACCACGTCTTCTACTTACAAGCTCATTCATTATGCTAGAGATGTTCGATGCAGGATTACCGGCAGAAGTTCATAGGAGTGATCAAGTTGGTGCTTCTTCAACGTCACACACAATAGCTATTGTCTGAGAGAGATCGTGAGGGTTGTGAGTCCTGACTTTCCGACAAAATCATCCTTTAAACCATTGGGAAAATATCCCAAATTTTTTTTTGAAGAAATGGACACTTGGGAGAGTGGTGGTTCAAATGCCTCCAAATACTCATCATCTCTGCAATGACCATATCCTTACAGTCAGTCCAGAATTAGTGCAGCGCCCACCCTTCCATGCTCACTAATGCCAACTGCACGTTTTCGGCTCCTTGACCTACACCACAAAGTATGCTCTGCATGTGAGATCCATCAGGCCAGATCCGTTCCGCCACAGTTCTACATGGAATTCCTCAAGAGATGTATCTTCCACCCTGACCTCCTAAGATGCTTCAGCTTCAGACTACTGTTATATGGCCTTCTGATTGCATTAGTTCCTTGCAGATTCCGGTAAAGGAGCAGGTTGAGCTCGTATTTCACTTTCGCTTCCTTAAATCATGCCTTATCCCCTTCGTTCCTTCCCCCACTGTGTTTTTTCCATCATCCTCAGCTCCACATGTTACCATAAACCTAATTTTACATGGTATTAAAGTGGGTGCTTGGATGCTGTCCTTCACACATGTTGTCCACGTCCCTTCGTTCCTTCTCCCACTGTGTTTTTTCCATCATCCTCAGCTCCACATGGTACCATAAACCTAATTTTTACATGGTATTAAAGCGGGTGCTTGGATGTTGTCCTTCACACATGTTGTCCACGTGTACGAACCCAAAGAATTCCACAAATCAAGGGTAGTGTTAAAGATTAGACAGTATAAATTTAAAAGTGCTTGGCAGGTCAAACCAGTTGACAGGAACCTGTTACAATCAAAAGATAGCAATGGAAGAGCCAAGCACGTTAGAATAAGATTGTTCAATCAAGCAATGGAGAAAGTTCCTCATTTAATGAAATCTCCCTTTTACACAACCTCCTTAGCCTACTCCTCAAGGGGATACAACCCCTACAGCACCTCTACTCCTTCAACATAAAGTAAAGAACAGAAAATATGAAACCTGCCTTTCCCCCAAATTCCTACACCTCAAGATATAGGATCCCCTCTTTGAATGCCAGCGGCCTAATCCGAATGTCCTTTGTTATTGGACATGCTTACCCCTCCTGCGAGTGTTGACCCATAGCTTGGGTGGCTATGTGGCTCAGATCCATTTAGGTTGCTGACAAAGATCCTTCTTCTCACTTTTTATTCTAATCCTCAAAAACTTTAGTAGAGAACATCAATCCAACCTCCTCTCCACCTGAATATGTTTTCCAAGTATTCGATCTGGTTGACATTTCATCTCTTTAATGTGCCACACATCATTTAAGACAAGTATACATTTTCTTTCTCAAAGTAATATCAGAGAAATTTTAAAAGAACAGTACTTTATAACAAGTACATTGTACAACTAATAAAAACCTGGGATCAAAATGGATAGTTATAAATAGTCCTCAAGCTGGGGTTAAAACGGATAGCTAAAACTAGTCCTTGAGCATACTAGTGTTAGAATGGGGTCAGGTCTAGATTCATACCCAAGTGTCTAGGAAAAATTACGATGATCTTTGTAACCTAATAATCCAGAAATTTCATAAACCTCCAAAAGAAAATAGCAACAGAGAGATAAAGAATGAACTAAACCAAAAGATTATGTTTCCTAAAATTATAGGCAAATACATTTTTGATAATTCAATCGAAATTCAAGAGGAAGTCGCATAGTTAGCTCCTTTACTGATGATATGTTACAAGGTTGCAAAAGGGCAAGAATGAACATGGAAAAGAAAATGAAAAGAAACTGAAAACGAAGCTACAGAAAGAGATATACAAGAACAATGAGAAGTTGCTATGAAGGAGAACATAAAAGATTCACGATCTCCATATATACTCACCCATTCCAAATTGGAGTAGGGAAGCTGACGACTTAGCATCTCCAAAACAGTGCAACCAAGACTCCAAATATCAGCCGAAAGTCCATATCCCTTCCGAGGATTAACAACCTTCAAATCAAACATAAAATTCTTCAAAGCGTGAGAAGTAGATTCCATTAAGAGAAATTCCTCGAGATAGAAATCCAAGAAAAACACAAATTTTATCATGCTAAAAGGGACGGATGCTGGAGTAAATAGTATTAACCAGGAGCTCAGAATAGTTCGAAGAAAGGAACAGGAATAGGGGGAGGCAGAAATACGAGGAGTTGGGATTGGAGGGGAGGAGGAAATGGGGCAAAGGGGAGGCAACGAAATTGGACAGGGGTGGGGAGTGGGGGAAGGGATGGGGAAGGGGGGGGGGGGGGGGGGGGGGGGGGGGGGGTGGGGGGGGAAGGGGATGGGGGATGGGGGAGGCAGAGATGGGAATGGGGGGAGGTGGAGATGCGAGTGGAGAACACGGGAAGAAAAGAAAGGAGAGAGGGAGAGAGGAAGGGAGAGGTGAGAGAAGGAAGAGGAGGGGAAGGGGGAGGGAGGGAGAGATGCAGAGGTAACCTCAGGAGCCATCCAGTATGCGCTGCCTTTGCTAGATTTGTGTGCACTTAATTTGCTAGTCTGAAACAACAAATGTCAAATATTTAGTATTTTCTAAAGCAAAAATACTTAACCACAAAGGCTAAAGTGCAATGAAACTTATTTTTACCTGTTTAGCCAACCCAAAATCTGCAAGCTTTACAGACCCAGAAGCATCTACCAATATATTTGCACATTTGATGTCTCTAGAAGACCAAAAAAGCTTGTTTAACTCAACAAACAACTTATAAATGAATGATTTAACCACAGAAAATTTGCTGAAGTAAAATAAGTACAAAACCAAATAAAAAGAGAACTCAAGTGAAGTTGAGCAGTAACTCAGTGGTTACATGTTGGATTTATATTGGATAGTTGGTGGGAGATTTATATTGGATGGTCTAGGATTCAAGACTCCATGGGAGCATAGGGAAGGCACTTCCATGCAAGCACACCGTTTCAAAAGAAAAATAAAAAAAGAGAAACACTCTTTAAATGTTTCAGATAGCACATAAGATCCATTTGGACACTCTAGATTATCTCTGAGAAGCCGTATATAAACAGTGAGAGAGCACCATAGGCATAATGAAACTGCCCCTGTTAATGTTTACCGAAAATTGTACAAAGTTAAGATGTTTCATCCAAGATGTCAGTTCCCCTAGAATATATAACTATAGGACCATGTCTGTTATGTCATGGATTATGCTGCAAAACAAGCTATCTCAAGGGGCACTTGGGTGGTTATTTTAGGAAGAAACATGCCCACTCAATACGGTATCATAACAGGTTCAATGGGCCACCACCAATATTTGAACCTGTACTCACTAACCAGAATATTGGAGCCATGACGAAGGCTAACATATGAAGAGCATTTAAAGTTGTCGACCATTGCTTATCAACAGACCCATGTCCTACTGCAGTTACTTGGGTTGAGCCTCTGTATCCATGAAAGCTTTTATATTGGATTCATCATCATATCAAAGTCAAGTTCAGTGTCTCTGTTTACTTTGCTCCCCATCTGTGTAGTTCGCTGTGCCTGTTTATTTTGTTCCCCATCTGTGTAATTCATGTCTGAGGGTTATCCTTTTACCTCTGTTCAACTGGGTCTTGGATGCTAAATGAGGTGCTAAAGCAAGTAGGGTCTCACGTTCGTTATGGCATAAGATCATGTTGCATACTTCCGTGGCAAGAATTTTTGCAATTGAATATCCCACTTTATGTGATTCCATTTATATTAAAAAAGGAAAGAAAGAAAACCAAGAGAAATTTAGCATGCCTTCTGCAAATCATCCTTCTTGTAGATAATGCATTTCAGAAGAAAAAAAAAAATGCATACAAGAACGAAAGAATCACAAATAAACCAAGTCATCGTATCAAAGACAAGTTCAGTGTGCCTGTTTGTTTTGTTCCCCATCTGTGTAGTCGATATCTGACAGTTACCCTAAGTCTATTCGTTCAAATGACCTTGAACACTAAAATTAGGTCCTAGGGGCAAGTAGGGGTCCACATTTCCTATGGCATAAGTTCTTGTTGCATAATAAATTTCCGGAGGTGCTAACTCCTTTCATATGGAATCAAGCTTAAAAGTATCTTTGCAAAAGAGTTTCCCCGTTCTTGGGATTTATGTAAGAATTTTTCTTTAAAAGAAAGAAAGAAAGAAAGAAAACACAATATAAATTTATCGTGACAGAAAGAATTAGCAGCAAATGATGATGCTATCCAGACGAAGGCTGCTTAACTGTTTCCCAAGAACAAAGAATGGCAAACCAAGTTACCCTATCCATAAAAGCAAAACAGCGAAAAGCACCAGTTAAACGAACACTTATCAGACTTAGGAGAGACCCTGAGACTAGCCCACCCAACTCTAGAAGGGATAATCAAGTTTCACAGATTGCTCAAAAACAACATTTGCCATTGCACAGAAATAGCTCGTTCATGGTTTAAAGAGGAGAAAAAAGTAGATGACAGCCGACTTTACCTGTGTATGACATCTCGATCATGAAGATATTTTAAACCATTCAGGATCTGCCTTGTGTAGGCACAGACCTGAGAATCACGCAAATGATACTTTTGATAGAGAGAGGCCAAAGATCCCTGTGTTACTAGCTCAAGGAAGATATATAATCTTGCTTCTTCCTGAAACAATTATAGACAAATTGAAATAGGCATGAAAATATTACGATGACACAAGTATATGTTATGAATATTACCTTGTCTGTACCAAGATATTGGACAATATTCTCATGTTCGAACTGACTTAGAAGTGCAATTTCCTGAACCAACAAGAGAAAAACTTAGGGAGCAGAGAGCACATTTTCCACCATTAGATTAAAATAATAAGTAAATAATAATAGGTATAAGCAATAGCTACTTCTGTAATAACAACGATTTCAAAAAAAGCAAAAATCACAGAAAATATACTAATATTAAATCAATATAAAAAAAATGCAACCAATATATGCCTTTTCCTCAATGAAAAACTCAGATAAAAAGAAATAATAGAGATAGGCAGAGAAAGAGAGAGAGTGTGTGAGAGAGAAAGTGACAGAGTGACAGAGAGGAAAGAAGGGAGAAGGGAGGAAATGATGAAGGAAGGTGATAAAGAGCATAAAATAAAATATTTATAAAAAAAAAGTATTTGATAAAGAAGGACAAGCTTGGTATTACAAACCTGCTCAAGTTGAAAGATACATTGTTGTGCCTTGCTACCTTGGTCAAGTAAAGAAACTTCTTTCACCGCAAAAAAGAACCCATCACTGCACAAGAGAATTAGAAAGAGCACAGTTATTTCATTGAATAGCACCAACTTATTTCAGAAAATCATAACATAGTTCCTTTTGTAAAAAAAATTTTTTAAATCACCTTATGTAAATAGCATCCACAACCAATGAGAAGAAAGTATATTATCAAGTAAACACTGTGATTAAGGTTGGGCAAGGGTTGGGTCAAGTTTGGGTTTCTAGAAGCTGACTCCACCCCTAGTTCTAAACCCTAGAACCCATCCATGTTAGTGAAAGGGGATAAAATCTAGAACATGTCCCCACCCGTTACCTTGTGTACATCCCCATCCTCTCCTTGTCCTCACCCCATCCATGTCCTTGTCCTAACCCCATTTGCATCCATGACCCTGTCTTGATCCTAGTCCACCCCATTTGCATCCTCACCTTGACCGTGCTTCATCCCGTCTCGACCCTGCCTCATCTCTGCCTTGACCCTACCTCATCCCAGTCCGCCTTGCCTCATCCTTGTTGTGTCCCAACCTCAACTCTACCATGTGGCACCTTGTCCCTGCCTCATTCCGGCCTAATAGGCTCTGTTACGAAATCTAGCTGAATGAGTTTGTCATAAAGGCCAAAGATATATTTCAGATTTTCCCGGCACCGAGTTCTAGTGGTACACCATAAATTTCCAGCCATCCTTCTATTGTCAGCTCGATATTAAGGTTAGTCTCTACACTCCCCTTATTCAGGTTCTTGATCACACCTCATCTAGTTTCCATATGTCTTCTTTAACCAAAGAATGCAGGTTTTTCCCCCAAAGGAGGAGATTGGGGGGAAATAATCAAGCGGGGTACACCCCCTGATCTGACTTGCAAACTCCTTGGTTTTGACACACAGATTTTGATGTTCTTGCTTCCTCCTCTCAGTCTATCAATCCACTCTTCAAGCTGAACAACTGAGTCACTGAAACCCAAAATCCTCAAGCAAAGAGCAGCTTTGTGTGTTCTTTTCCGTCCAGTACCTAAAGTCCAACTATTTCCTCCTTGCTCATGCTGGGCCTCTGCCGGGGTTGTGCTACCCTGCTGGGCCTCATATTTTTCCCATATGAAAAGAAAAAGTGGGGCAGCTAAGGCTTCACCCTGCTTCTCACCACATACTGATAGAATAGAAAACTGGTAGAACCTCCTAATTTCTACCATAACATGGCAGTGTTTTCGAAAGCCAGATATAACAAACTCTGTGGTAAGTACTTTATAGTCCCTCCGCAGAGCACTACAGCAGCATGTTGTTATCAAAACAAGAGACTGTAACTTCTTCCAGACATTTCTTCCTAGTTCTCACCTGAGTGATGTTTCTTTATCTTTCAGGAGCACTTTTACTCTTCTCTGACATGTGGACTTTAACCAAACAAGAGGGAAAGAATTTGGGGATCACACAGAAAATTTGGAGCTTACTAAAAATAGGTAGACGAGGTTTAAGTTAGACGAACTCAAGCGGAATTTCATAACGGGCTACAAGATACTCCATACCTTGTTGTCCCTAAGCTTGCCAGGTGTAAAGAAGTTTGCATGAGGAAGCCATCAGATTGTTTTGCGTCTACCTTTATGGGTAAAACATATCTCAAGATAATACATTATCGAGAAGATGCCACAAAAGCTTTACTTTTTCAATATGTTTGAATCTTTGATTGGACCCGAGTAAGGACATTAATTAATTTCAGCATATAAGCCTAGGAAGCAATGTTCTTCACAGATTCCTTAAAAACAAGAGACGTGAATAGTTGAAATCAATGTTAATAAGATTAGGGATACGGAGAATTAATCAAGAAGGGCAGAAACATCTATACTTACTCACTGATCCCTTCGTAAACAGTTCCAAATGATCCACTCCCGAGGCAAGTCCCACGTATCCACGACCTGATGGAACGCCTAAATCTCCCATTTGGAGATATAAGAAACATCGGTTCCGTAGTCGTGCTAGAATCGTCATCGTCATCATTAGATGTGGAAAAGGAACAAGAGCCCGTCAATTCCGCGGTCTCTCCCAGTCTAAGTTGCCTTCCATCATCTTCCAATCCACTAATTTCGTCGTCCTCTTCGCTTTCCACCTCGTCTTCAGGCTGCAAGGAGCCTACTACATCGTCTCCCGGAGCAAAAGACCTCACTATATCCCAGGTCGAGGACATCCTCTCAAGAGCGGGGAGAGACATTGCTGGGGGAGGAGTAAGATGGGGCGGACGGACACCCTTAATTCCGCCATCCGTCCCCATAGAACAGGAATTTCCTGACAAGCCATTTCCAACTGCTGCGCTCGGAACAGAAATACCGTCTGCAATCTGGACCCTGCTAGCAAATTCAACCAAAATACGGGGATCTTCTTGGTCCTCAGTATTAGGCTGCTCATTCCTGCTGCACTCTTCGGCATCCTTCCCGTCAGCGACCGGATGATCAGACGGCTGGTTCAACCGGGATTTGGGTAACAACTCGGCCGTCGTTCTCGCTTTCCTCGCTTCCCAAGCCGCCGCCGGAATCGCAAAGTCCTCCGGTCCGGACAATCCCAAATTCCGGCAAATTCGCTCAAACTCCCCTTCGACGCCGTCAATGCGGAAGCTCGTCTGACCGGTGTAGGCCGGCAGGTCGAGAGACCGGGTCCTCGCCCCAAAGACCGGGGAAGAATCATCGGGCGAAGGAGAGAACGACCCAGCATCGTAATCAATATTCTTCACCGCGTTCCGCCTCTCCAGCCTCGGCTTCCGACGCTTCTGCTTGGCGTCCATGCTACAGGACTTATCACTCTTCAAAACCCTGGGAAGATGCATCGCCAAAACTCACGATTAACGATGAAACCCTATCCATGAAAAAGATATAATACAAGCACAGCACCCAAAAAGGCGTAAAAGAGAAACAAACGCACGCACGCAGGACCCAGTGCCGCTTTCGCTCGGCTGGCTTCGTCTGTTTGCGGGCGAGTAATTTTCGGCGACTACGGGAACGAGGAGGAGAATCTCGCCTTTCAGTGGGTACTTCTCTCTCCCTCTCTAGTCTCGTCGTTATGCGGGCTTTCAGGGAAGGAGATCGAAGAAGACCTCACGAACGCTTGCCCCCACCTTTTTCTGTTCTTTTTCCTCGTTTGCGTCCTCGGAAGAGTTGTCGTGTTGCGATAGCGCAAGACGGAGCAGGCGGACGAAGACATATGGCGCGTGTTCTGGAATCGGCACTGTTTTGACGAGTTTTTCACGCTCTGGATTGAGCCGCGGAGACCGAGAGGAACGAGAGCAAAAAAGGAACAGTAGAAGTCGTCTCTGCTCCCTCCCGCGTTTTTCCTCTGTCAAAAATGTCAAGAAAGGTAGGTTTTTGGGATTTGGGAGTAAGACAAATTCTTTTTCCTCGACAGAGGCGGCTGGCGGCTGCACTGAAGTAACCCCTCGACTTCGTATATGAAATAAAAATAAAAATAAAACAAAATAAAAATTTACTTTTATTATTTGCTTTATTTAAAAAATTAAGTAATAAAAATATTAGTTAAATTTTAAAATTATCATTTTATTTAAACTCTTATAGTAAAAAATCAAAGTTAGGTGAATGAACCAAGTACAAGAAATTAAGTAATAATTTTGCTATTATTATTTATTTTGTAAACTAAATAGGTTAGATAGTTAAGTGTCTAGTGTCTTCAGTTTTTTTGTTTAATATTTAATGACGCTTTATTTTAATAGAGAAACCCATGTGATGCACCGGGAGAAATTATAACTGAATTATAAATTATATATTATTAAATGATATTTTAGTTAAAAAATATAAAATATTATCTATGTATTTTGTATAGCTTAAAGATATTCGATTTTGGGGAAAAAAAAATATATATATATATATATTTTTTTTTTTTTGGAGTAGGATTGGGTTTTAATTTATCATGCTTAGTTAATATTTGCATTAGGTTGAATTACATTAGAGTCTAACTTAGAAGGAGACGCACTTGGTTGAGTTTGGAACTTAAAAGGTGAATTACATTAGAATCCAACCCTTAAGATTTTGTTTGACCAAAGTTTCATTTACTTCCAAAGAAGTAACCAACTGAATCATTTGAAGAGCAAATAAAATCTCAATCAAATAGAAGGAATTTGGAGAGTCAGGAAAAATGTTTCAGACGAGGTCCAAACATCAGAGGCAGATTAAAATCGCTACATGATCCATCAAAAACTAATATCCAATTAACGCATTAATTGATATCCGCTACTAGCAATTTGGATTTGGATTCTCCTTTTTGATTCGGATGTTCATGCATGTTCATGCATTGACCTCCTCACCTAAAATCAAGAAAAAACGTTGGCTCTCCGGATCGAAACAGAACAAAATCGGGATAAGTTATCAAGCATTGTCACTGTGTACATCACCACTTGAGGGTAGAAGAAGAGATTGATCAGATCTAATTAATATTCCTTGCTGTGGATTGAAGTTGGTAGGCCACTGCCACAAAATTCGCCCCAGAGGCACCTCTTACTCAAGTAACAAAATTTTCAGAGCTGTACCTCTCTCATACTCGATATTAAATCACACTGAAGAATTTGTCGGACTGGCTGTTTGAGAACTGTCACGTGACACTGTTCATCAAAATATCACTGCCTTGGTTAGCTGAGCCGGACCGGACCAGTCTGAACATCCATGACACCCATCAGTGCTCTCATGCTGGTCCTTGTGTACCTATAACAAGTTTCACACCAGGAAGACCCATAGCGAACCACTGTGCACCACACCATTCTTTGCAATGTCAAGTTGTTCAAGGAATCACTGTTACTCATTTGGTATTTTCTCTAGCAAGGATGCCAAAAATGTAGAACATAGCTTGCTTAAAGGAGGAAGAACATGAGAAGGGCCACTAAATATTGTTTCCCATGGTTTGTCACTTGGCACAAAAGTGAGTGATGACGCCAGGTCTGTTTTCGCATTAAACTTGGGAAGCTCTCCATAAACAGATGTATATCCAAATTGTCCTGTAAATGTGGAATGTGTAAAGAAAATGCCAAGAAGTGGGTTCAGGAAAGTAGACGATTTTATTTTTTTGAAAAATAATTATAGTAAGATTATATAAAACACAAAAGGAACCTGAAAGTTACACTCAACAAAGACTCAGCTGACTAGCAGGTCATCAATCATTAATTCAAGAGAAGTAAACATGAAATAGTACTTGTACGCAACACAAGCAATATTATATGTTCGCATGAGTCGTACTTTTTATTTAATAATAGGGTATATCTTATCACGAAGGAAATCAATTCAAGAATGAAAAAGTATACCTGATTCTTCTTCAAACAGAAGGTTACCCTCTCGATGTATTTTGCTAGTCTCATTTGCTTCCATGTTGAATGGATCAAAAATGACATACTCATGGTCACCGTTTATGTAAACAAGCATCTGGGAATGTGCCTCTCTGTCAGAAGCAAAAGACAAACTCGGGTCTAGGAATGCAAGTCCACCTCCTTTTGCCTGATTCGTAAGAACAAAAAGTTAAAAGTACTTTAAGAAACAAGAAACTGAGGTAACTACAAGTCTTCTAATTAACCTAAAAGAACATGAAGGAGATTCCTAGTTAGCAATAAGCTGGGATGCAAATCCAACCAAACCCCCATGGCATCTCAGACATATATGAAGAGATCTTGGGTATAATCATGGAATGGCATCTCAGACACATACAAAGAGATCTTGGACCAAGTGAGCATAGCGTGGTCCAATGTACCAAGATCAGCTAACTCTATGGCTGACTCTTTATCAAATGAAGGAACCACCAAAAGTAGCCTGGTTTCGGGTCAATCTGTAAACTTCCTTAATGTATTCAAATCCAAAGCCCTATTTAGGGTTGTCTCTGTAACCTATGTATCTTGATTATTGCTATTGCATGAACGAATAAAAGCTCACTGATTTTATTAAAAAAAAAAATTAAAAAAAAGAGAACAGAACTGCCAGTGGAATTAATTACAAATAAAAAAGGGACAGACTCGCACTACCTTCTTTACAGACCACATTGAGATGGGAACTGGATTGTCTGCACTAAACAATAGAATTACCCCATCCAGGCCACGCAACATAAATTCATCCAGTGATGATTGTTTTGACAATGTAGGTATAACGGCCAGGACAGCAAAATGTGCACTATCAGTAGTACAGGCAACAGCTGCACAGCATACCAGAAAACAGGAGTTGACTTCAGTATTACAGAAAGGAAATAATGATATAAGTAAATAAGATGAATAAAGACAGCCAAGTACATGCAACTCATTTGACATCTTCTGCATAATAAGATATTTTACTCAAAAGAGATTGAAAAGGTGAAAGTGAGTAAACCTTCTGCAAGAAGTTTATAGGACCATATTATAGATAAATTTGACAAATCCCAAACTGAGAGTTGTGCATTAGAGCCGCAAGATACAGCAACAAGATATTGAGACCTTCCAACAAAAGAGAGTTTTATGTTTGGCTGGAAGAAGAGAAAACATGTAAGTATGTCACAGGTAAATTTAACAAGTCTCACATGGAGCAACCAATAATTAAATGTCAAAGCACATGCAAACCATGATAGTCTCTCCAACTACAGCAAGGAGAACATTTTTGTCAGGATCCCACAAAGTGACTACCACTTCAGCAGCCACTGCTAAAACCGAGCCATCAGTGGAAAACTCTGCTGCAGTCATAGGTCTTTTCCTGATAAAATACATGAAAACCAAAAAATTCTTTAAAAAGTTTCAGGCAGAAAGAGCTTGAAATAAAACACAGAAATAGAGCGTACTTGTATGAGCCAACCGATTGACATCGCCAGCCATCTTTTTTTAGCATTTGATGCTGAATGTCACTTCTATTTACCCAAATCTAGTGGAAAGACCTCTAGTTAACAAAAGAAAGGAGACAGAGATAGAGAAAAAGGGAGAGAGGGGGGAAGGGAGGCAATAAAACATTCTGTGAGATGATGGTGAAGCAGTATAACTAAAGCAAATCACCTTGAAATTACCACCATAAGAAGAGCTCACAGCCATGTTCTGAGACGGATGAAATGCTAGAGCTGAGATTCTGGCTTCACTGAATGAAAATAAAAAAGGCAACTAAGAAAATGCAACAAGCAAGATGTAAAACAGAAATTGAGATAAACATTTAGGTCAACTAGTATAATAAATCACCTATGAGGATCGTAAATCACAGTGGATAGGATGAAATGCCTATTATCAGGCTCATAGTCCCAAAATTTGAGAGTTACCATCCCCCCTATACCATCTTCAGGAAGCTTGAGTTCCACTGTACTCATCCTAGAGCCATCGATCGATAGAGCTGATAAGGTTAAAACCACCTGCAAACACCAAACGACAGTAAAACGACTAAACAGAACACACACAACACAAAGAAAGAACCAATTATGCATAACATACAGCTATAAAGATTAATTGCATCTTAAATTTTAGAAGTGCCCCAAAGTGGACACTTAAAACTGAGCCAAGTGCCCTTTACTCAGCCCACAAACTTCGAGAGCTACTCTTCACTTATTGAATCTTGAAGGAAGGATATTTCATCAACCTCCAATGCACAGAGGTTTTCTTCCCTTCTTGTGCAAATCTTGAAGAGATGGATAATCTTCAACACATTGTGTAGTTTTAAGGTGACCAAAGTGCAGGAACTTCACGGTAACTAACATGGAAAGTGAATTATTCCAACAGGTCAATATAGTATTGGAAAGAGAGAAAATATGAGAAGGCTTAACGAAAAGCATTGCAAAAAATGACAAGTGTATCAATTCTTTTGGTACATAAACTACAGATGATATTCATATAAACAATAATCTGAAAATATGAAGAAGCCAGTCCAGGTATCGATAACTGCAGTATGCACCAAAGAAACTAACAGGGAATGACATATCTAGAGATTATGTGAATGAGTGATAAGGGAAGCAGCTCAAATCATTTTGACGATATCTAGAGACACTCCGAACAAATGAGCTTTCAAACAGCTTGATCAGGAACCTCGTCAACTAGCTGAATGTGTTATGGAGCTTCTGAGGAGCTTTGTGAAAAGAATTTGACAGAAGAGTTTCCCTGAAGTTTACAGGAGATTTGTGTAGGGGTGGGCACGGGTTGGGTTTGGGTGTGGCTTTTGAAAACCCGAACCGTACCCGACATGTATAACCCGAAACCCAAACCCGCAGAAAACCCGAACGGATTTCAAAAACCTGCGTTGAACCCAACCCCATATATGATTTTATAAACCCAAACCCGAACCAACCCATCCAATATATTTAAATATTACTAAACTAATTTAAAATGTATTAAATAAAGAGATATAACAAAATAACAGAAAACTTAACTTTTTAATAAAAATATTTTAAAAAATGAAATAATTATAAACCTTCGGTCAACCCTCCTTCGGGTTTGCATTCACAAACCCAAACCCAACCTGTGGGTTGGATTTGGGACTCAAAACCTGAGTTTTTGGGTGGGTCCGAGTCAGGTTGGTTACCCGAAAATCCCGACCCGGTGCCTACCCCTAGATTTTTGGAAGGAGCGATGCTGCAAGAGGAGCTTGACAAATATTGGTGAATGACATCTTCTTTTCCTTGGCTTTTTTTTCTGCTGGTTGATCCTGAAACTTTTTTTTTGAGAACAATGATCTCGTTTTTCATTAATGAAAGAATGTTACAGGTGTAGCTTTTAGAAGATTTTGCTTTACAGCTTTTGATTTCTGGATACTACGGTGCTTCTTTTGCTTTAATTGACATTTAAGTCAGGGGTAGACGTTCTCCGATAGCAGGCGTAGTTGATCCTGAAACATTGTGCCTTTGTTTCTTTTTCTACCTTTTTTCTGATCTTCAGCAACTTTTTTTCTTTTTTTTTTTGAAAATGAGCTTCAGCAACTATTGTTTGGCAATGCGTTGCTTTGGATTTACACTTTCATCAAATTGTTGGAATTTGGGTGGCTAATAACCAAATGTCATCCTTAGAGCTTATATACCTTGACCACAAAGGTCAAAAATAACCTTAAAATGCCAAGGGCACTCCATCCATCAGTTGAAAAGGTTTTGAACAGCATTTTCAACTACTGACTTCATTGATTCTAAGTCAAGATGTCCCCTGCAACAGCTTGGAAAGTTGTTGGCATGTTGTTGTAGGAGAGCATTAATGTCCTCTTCAGCTTGACATGCCATATTGTTGGAGGTGATTTTTCTTGCCGTTTTTGAGAAAGAGATAAGAGGTGAATGGGTCCCGTCGCGCATGCCAAATTGTGTCACAAACAATGGTTGACCTACGAAACCGCACAACCGTATAGGACTAAAACAAGATAAAATTTCGTGGGGTCACCTTCTATTCATCTGATTCGATCTCTGATGTTGGGTCTGATTTGTGACTCCTACGTTCCAATGAAGGAATTGTGATTTCCACAGGAAAAGGCCTGGATTTGCAGCTAGTTTCCACCTTTAGCATGAAGGGAGGATTTGTGTCTTGTATGGACACATGCGGTCCAAAAATGTTTTGATAATAGTAGCAAGAAAACAAGTTTGTTGCTACTTCATAGTAATCAGTTGGATCCTCAATTGGCGATTTGCTAGTATTTTGGAGTAAAAATTTGAGTTTTCACTCCTATAGCTTTACAATTTTACCTTTCACTCTCCTCCAAAGAGATCTAAGATGCCTTGGTCTCTTGTGTTCCCAATGAGTGCACCAGTTTGGTTCTTCTTGCAACTACTCAGTTCCTTTTTGCCCTATGAATAGTTTCTATAGGTCCTTTCTTGTTCTAGCCGCAAAGGATAATATCTGCAGCAGTTTGGCTGCTCGTTTGCCTTTGGAAAGAGACAAATCTACAATGTATTGAGTCCTCTTTGCTTGCTAAAAGGATCCTAAGGTGGTTTGGTTGCTCCTTTGCACTTGGAAAATGGTTATATAGCACTCATAGTTCCTTTTTTGCTCAAGCCAAAAGATCCCCTGACAGCCAGGCTGATTTGTAGGCCAATGGAGTGGTCAACCACTCGGTTGCTTTCATGTCTCTTACTTGATGAATCTCTCTTTCCTCCATATTTGAAGGAGGGGGAGGAGCTCCCTTCCTTCTAATGTGGATGTTTTCTGTTGGGTCATGTGTCTCCACATGTCACCCACACGGTGCTTAGGAGTTGCCCATGTGTCATTTAAGTGTCGGCCATGCGTACTCCAATGTTTTCCACTTCACTTGACTGAGTTTGCTTGGTATCTCTTTGATCTCACCAATCCATTTGATCTTGTTCTTTGATTATATTTCTAATATTGACCATTAAAACATCCTATGGGCAAATTTAGTTGCAATGTTGACTTCCACTCCAGCTTTGTTGGAAATTTACCTCCTTTGAGAAAAAGTCATCAAGCCCCTTTTGTCATTTGTACCTCTCTTCCTTGAAAGATTTTCATTTTCAGGTTTCAAATTTGGCTACCACATTGCAGTCTTCCATTGTTGAGATATTGGAACTACTCCATGCACTACATTTTAAAGATTAAGGTTGTTTGCATATTGATGGGGGTTCCAACAATACAATTCACTAGTGCAGCGAAGGAATGCCACCTTGTTAGCCGTTCTTACACATGCATTGGGAAATCAATGACCTCTTTGTAGTCAATGTCTCTTCTTCGTGGTATTCATCAATCAGCGACTCTGTGGCAGACTCTAGCCAAAGAGAGGATCTCCATTTAATCCCTTAATGTAAAGGCCCCACTTTAGCTTGTTTTCTATGTTTTACTTTTTTTTTTTTTAATAATTTGCACTTTCCTCCAACAAAAAAAAAGTCATTATCAATGCCAGATAATTCCCTAACGAAAAAAAGCAGTTAAAAAAGCAAGAGAATAAGGCTTGAACACTTTTCACCCACTGACTTATCAGAGCCAGTCAGAACATGGCAAAAAGAAAAGGTTTCATAACAAACTGGATCCAACTAACTAGCTTAAGAACTGAGGTTTGACGATGTCAACTAGGACAAATGAAACATGATTTTACTAGTTATGGATCAAGAACTTGATTAACAATTGATGAAAAGATAAACACCAGTACACAAAAAGGACAGAAACATACAGTTACATCATCAACAGGCTGATAATTTCTTTCACAGATCTGAACCTGCATGAGAAGATAATAATACAAAGTTTGTCACCAAACAAAATTTGCTAATCTCACACACAACAATAGATATAACGAGTGGAACAATATGATGTATAAACTTGATTGACGAGATTACTGCAATGCAATTAAAGGAGAGATTATACCTCAGCAACCTCTCGATCATCAACTAAGCTATAGAATTGAATGCAATAGGTTTCCGTAGGAAGAGCAACTAAGCCAGCTGCTTTGTTAAAGACAAATCCTTGATGTAAACATTCATAAATCTGTGGAAACCTACAAGGAGGCTGAATATGGAATCCATAAGAACCTATTAAGCAGCTATTCATAGTTCAATCACAAATTATTCTAAAACAAAGTTGCACTTTTCACATTGCCTTGAGTAGCCAGATCTCAAACAGCTCAGGCCTCATATACCTTGATTCCAGCAATGGATTTCATAACTTCCATCCTAGGCATTTTCAGGAGGTGGATCTGATTATCTGCACAAGATACCTGATGATGCAACCAAGACATAATTATCTAGTAAAGGTGTGATAATTGCATCAAAATATTGGGCATGGAACGTCAAAGCTTAGTCACTAGAATACAAAAGCATTTGCATGAGAGATTTACTTACAGAGGAAAGGGTAGGATCAGGAGAATCAACAAAATACAGAAGGGGTGATCCTATACGTGGTAGGAATTTCTTCAACCCAGTGTCTAGCTGCCAAACAACAAGAACGCCTTCCTTCCCACCTAAGTTATGTTAAGTAGTGAGTTAGCCCCGGCAAGAAAACAAAAGAAATATAAGAATCTAAACATGGTTTAAGACATTAAGTTACAAAGAAAAGATCCACAACAGCATTAACAAAAGTTTTCATTGCTAAGTTTCAGAACCTGAGTACAAATAAGCACCATCAGATGAGAATCGGAGAAATTTCACTTCGGATGGATGCCAGTGCCATGTAGAGCAGGAGTCAGCATCATCGTCACCCCTGACTCCTGGCCTGTCTTCCTCATTTTCTAACTTTAGAGTCACTTTCTCTGAAAATGTTTTCTTTCCAACACCTCTCCATAATAATATTCTTCCAGTTACATCACCTCCAGCAACCACCATTTCGGTTGGATGGAAAGCAAGCGTAGTGAAGTTCTTCGTATGATGTAATTTTATTTTCTTGACTTCATCATATTTATAATCTTTGCAAGGCACCTTCCATATGTGAAGTTTCCGCTTGTTTTGAATGCCAAAGAACTCCCCGGAGCTACTAACTGCCAAGATCTCAGGCTTCAGAGTCTACAGCACATGAAAAGGAAATGCTATAATAATGTGGACCACCAAAGGATAATCAGAAGAGAGAGCAAGGTAGGACAAAGAAAAAACATTATGTAAGGAAGTCTATCAAAAAGGATTCTTCCAAATGAAAACATGAAAATGGACACAAAGAAATCAATGTATCTAGTCACACCTCTGCAAGTGGACCTCCAACGAGACGAGATTTGTTTAAGTCAACCATCCGGATTTGTCCACGCCAATCTTTATCCTTGTCATTTGGTTTCTTTACATCTTCAGTAGAAATAAAAGCATAATGATTGGGCAGAGTGCTGTCACTTTTAACAGATAGACTTGACAAACGAGGAATCACCTACGACAATAAGTTGGACAGTTAATGTGCCAATTTAAATTTAACTTTTTCAATAAATAAAATAAATGAGCAAAACTACAATTAATTAAAAATTAGGATTCATATGTGTGCACATGCAGCTAAAACCACCTAGATAAAATTAGTTTCTCTTACCATGGAGAATATTGGAAGCTTAACCTCAACCTTCTTTATTAATGCAGGCAGAGAAAAATCCCAATAACAAATTGTTCCATCCAAGGATGAAGTCCAACAGTTACATATAATATTACTTGCAGAACCAGCTGATGAAACAACAATTACAGATGTAACAAGGTCTGTGTGACCTTCCAGCTCAAATATCTGCAAACCAGAGAAGACAGAAACCTGTTATACTAAACCTTAGATGCTTAAAAATTTTCCAAATCTAATAATTCAGGTCATTAATAGAAACATGAGGTTTCAAATACCAGCATCCCAGTAGATATACTGAAGATGGAAACTGTATTTCCTGTGCAGATAAGCAATTTCTTGGTGTCATTGGAGAAAGCAGGAGGGGATGAAACAAAGCTCTTTCCACCTGAAACCATTATCCTGGAGATGGACAAACACGACGAATAAATAAGTTAAACAATTCAATGATTATGGTAGGAGCCCATAAAATTAGAATTTTCACAAACAAAGGCAACTTGTTACTCTTCAAATAGTCTCAAAAGTCACTGGTTACTCTTTACAGGCTAGAACTCCTATAGAGCAAGGATCCACTGACATCTTCTAGGACCAAAAAAAAACGTGACCATAGACCCTCCACGGAGATTCAAAGCCATATTCCTCAAGATTTTTGACATTCTATACGACACAAGTTGTACTTGGATATATTCATAGATGTGCTAACTCAATTGCTGATAAACTAGCAAAAGGGGGGGTTAATCTACAATAACTTATTTTTATTAAACCTACATTAATCATGTTGTAACCCGTAATTTCTGTTAGAAATAAATAAAGTTTTCATCTGACCTCGACTAAGAGCTTTGTTCTACTCCTTTATAATCTGTTAAAGTACTTCATATACAACGGAAAATGAGTTACATGCCTGAGCAACAAAAGTAAGACCTAGTGCATCCTTTCGTAATAATGTCATAGCAGTCGATGTCACACTACAAAGCAACAAAAGTAAGCAATTTCGAATGGCTTCAATTTCAGAACTTAAGAGAGCTTCATCCTCAGATAACAACAAGCAAGAGAAATAAATACTACAGGAACAAGAATGAAGAGATGAATCCTGTTTGCTTTCTTCTGCCGAATCTCTTCTACTGAGGGGCAGTTCAGCTGCACAGTGACGTGAGGTCGTGAAGACGGAAACAGGAGGAGAAAACACTGAAAACAGAGTAGGCCAAGGTCCAAGCTGGTTTTTTTCAGAAATTGATGGTGAGAGGGAGTAAGTTTCATAAATCGGCGGTGAATAATTTAATCAGAAAGGAATCGTAGTTAAAACATGGTAAAGTTCAGATATACGACAATAGAATAAATTACTCGAGATAATGGGTATGCCTTCAGTAGAAAGAGGGGTTCTAGGCAGGTAAAGAAATCTACGATGAAATAGAGCAATTTTCATTAATAGAATAGGAAGAGAGCTTCAATGATGTTAGAAGAGGAAATTTTTAAACAGCAGCAAGTGAGAAGGTAAACAAAAACTTGAGCGCTTCAGCGATGTTAGAAGAGTATATTTAAGATAGCAACAAGCAAGAAAAAACTATTGAAAATAAGCAAGCATAATATTGAAATGGAACTATATCGACCTTGCCTTGAGTAGGTTCAATGATGAATCCCTCGAAGAGAGAGCTTGACAGAGCAGCTCGATGGAGTGAGCTTGACAGTGCAGCGCGTTAGAGAGAGCTTGACAGAGAGCAGCGCGTTAGAGAGAGCTTGACAGAGAGCAGCGCGCAAAAGAGGTTGAGGGAGCAGCGCGGAAAAGAGGTTAAGAGAACAATGCGTACGCGAGGTAGAATC
Organism: Aristolochia fimbriata; assembly: GCA_019845555.1. Taxonomy (NCBI): domain Eukaryota; kingdom Viridiplantae; phylum Streptophyta; class Magnoliopsida; order Piperales; family Aristolochiaceae; genus Aristolochia; species Aristolochia fimbriata. Next base: position 33,332,388 of record CM034080.1, read on the forward strand.
GCTTGCGAGCCGGCAGAGTCGACTCGGATTTCGCCGTAGCCGAGTCGAATCGGGAAGGGAGAGGGAATCGGTACATGCACCAGAACCGCCCAAGAAAAAGGGATTCAGGCGGTTCGGGTGGTAAACTCGCCCGAGACGCACTTTGACTCGGATCAAGCCCACCTTGGTTTAGAAAAATAATATATATATTGTAACCAATGTTTTAAAAAACGACTCGGCCAATTTTGGTTGAACCTAGTTAAACCGGGTTGGACCTTTTAATATTATATTCCATTAATTCAGGCATATTTAATATTTTTATAAAAAAATAAACGAAAATAATGCTGGTTACAATGAACCAGGCCGAGACAATAATAACTGGATTGACCTCCGATTTTGGTTCAATTGAGTTGGACCACCCGATTTGGTTCGGTTTTAAAAACATCGGTTGTAACTTGACGGATAAAAAAATTCAAACAAAAGAAATAAAATTAACCAGAAAATAATAATATTTTCATTTTAATATGTGATATTTATTACCCAAATCTCTATTTATTTTCTCTTGTTCAATATTATACCTTATAGATATTCTATGGTTCAAGTAGTAAGAACTTTATCAGTATCAGTAGAACTCTTATTAACAAACTGAAATATCAACTATGAACCACTATAGTAAGTAAACTTGAGAAGTAGCTCATTGATCACATTGGGGACTTAGTAGTGGGAGGTTTTGGGTTATCATCTTCACTAGAAGGTATTGGAGTTTATTTGAACTTTGTAGTGTAGAAATCTTCATCACTTCCAAAAAAAGGGAAGCAAGAGGATAACAAAGAGAAGAAGAAAGATAAGCCGACATAGGAGAAGAGAGATAATTAATATTATCACCCTGAAAATATGTTATTAAGGGAATAATTGGCGACGAAGACAAATAATATTAGGTTTTTATTAAGATTATTTGATTACCAGGGTCATTACAGCATTGATGAGGTAAAAAAAAAAAAAAAAAAATCAATATTATGCAGTGTTTTAAAAACCGAACTGAGCCGGCCGGTCCGACCTGGTTGAACCAGAATTAGAGGTCAATTCGGTTTTTATTGACTCGGTCCGGTTCATTAAAACCAGGATTATTTTTGTTATTTTTTTTATAGTATTATTACGAAAGTATAAAGTATAGAATATAATATTTAATGGTTGAACCATTGGTCCAACCAGGTTCAACCAGACATACTACCGGTTTGATAGCCGGTTCGGTTTTTAAAACAATGATATTATGGATAAATTATGTGCTTTTGAGATAGAAAATTATAGCCACATAAGCCTGAAAGGGTGGGAATCAAAATACCCAAATGGTATTGGGGCATAGTAAAATTTCCCAATCTCAGGGGGGCCGTATTGACAAATCCAAAAAAACTTGGCCTTTCTGGTTCGTCCGTTCTTACAAATCCAAAAAATTCGGGGGGGCCGCATGACAGGACATTTCGATTCTCGGCGAGACTGGAGAGCGGCAAAAGTTCCCAGTTCAAAATGCTTCCGGTTTCAGTTTCGAGAAGACCGACGCTCTCCAAGACAATCCCGGCAGCAATCCTCCTCATTCCTTTCATTCCCATTGTTCTAATTGGATCAGAAGGGATCAAAAGAAACCGTTCTTTCTGATTCATTCCTCACGCACAGTTCGAGATGCTGCTGAGGCTCAGTCATGGAGAGGGAGTCTAAACTCCCCCAACAAGTGCCCTCTTCGGCGTCTTCCTCGCCGCCCCGAGCTCCGGATTTGCTCCGACACGTGCAAGCAGCTTTCAAGCGTTCCAGGCCCATCACTGGTCGGTACCCTTTTCCTCTTCCCGCCGTTTGATGTCTTCGTATCTTACCCTAAGGATGAAACATGTGAATTTTGTTTCGTTCGGAAAAAAAGTTGGAATTTTTATTCCTTTTTGATTTTCCTGGCTTGGCCTTTAGGTAACATGGCCTCAAATGTCTCCCGTGCGCGGCGTCTGCTGGTTCCTGAAGTGGAATCCAAGAAGATCACTGTTTCTGCTGGTCTCACTGGCAGCAACGCCTTCGGGGAGAAGCCGCGGACGAGCGAGGGAGGGGGCCCAACTAGTCAGAATATTGCGGAACCAGTTCGTGAAGATTCTGCGTGCATCCCTGTTTCCATTTCAGAAGCTACAGCGAGTATCATCGATGAGAGCTATGTCACTGGCGACGTCGGTCATCGAGCTACTTCAGCAATCGATGCTCAGTTGGACTTTAAAGCGGAAGGCTTTCATCATCGAGCTACTTGTGCAACAGATGCTCAACTGGACGCTAAAGCTGGAAGCGTTCAGCCTGATTTGGTTGATGGTGCCAAAAAAGTTGAGTCTTCACTAGCAGCTACCTTAAGTTCGGTGGGTCCTATGGGTCAATCTCAGGGTAAGCTACAATTGTTGGCTAGTGGCTTTTAAGTATTGCTTAGGTTCTTTTAATCTATTCATATAGCATAATTGACTATTTTATTTAAAAATTAGATGAAAAGCCACAGACATTAGAGCTGGGCAAGGATAAGTTTTCCTGGAACTTGACTAGTCTCTCTAGGCCAATATATTTTAGTACCTTTGTTGCAGGGGCCAATGACAGAACGGCCATTGATATTACTGCTACAATGGACAACATGTCTTCTCATATGCATTCTATTGCGTTGATAGAGACTGAAGGAGCGGTCGGTATTCGAGCATTCAGAAACGACAAGCACGATGTCAAGCAGAGAGATTTTCAGTCTACTCAAATGTCTGATACAAGTAGTATGAGATCGGGTGTCATTCAGATGTTAGAAAAGAAAGAGGACTTCTTGGTGCATCCTGCTACCCATTCAGCTTCAGGTTTTCCATGTGCAGTCACCGCTTCTGTACATTCAATGTCAGCACCAATGCCAAACTCCACATATAATTCTTGTTCAAACATGGATGTGGAGACTGCTGAAGAGTTCAATTTGAAACCGCGTCTGGCACCTCAAGGAGGAGTAGTCACGCCATTGTGTCCTAAGTTTCAGCCTACATGTGTAGGTTCCACCAGGCAATCGGCTGTATCAACCCTTGTCTCAGGTTCTGCCCCTGGAAGCTCACTAGGAACACAAGATCATAGCCTTTCAAAAGGGCAAGGATCTATTGTGAAGGAAACTGATCAATCAAAGGCTGCAGAACTTCATGATAAATCATCTAAAGAGAAACTAGGGATTACTAGTGGTGATTTGGATAACAGACAATCTCAAGCTCAATCTGTCAAAGTACCACCATTTAGTTCAAGCATCGATGCCTCACAAGTTAACAAAACTGAGAAGAGTTCTAGTGCAAAAGGCACCTCTGCACCTCGCAAAAAGAACTATGATCCTGAGTTATTTTTCAAGGTTAATGGGAAACTCTATCAAAAGTTGGGCAAAATAGGAAGTGGAGGAAGTAGTGAAGTTCATAAGGTCATTACATCTGATTGCACCATTTATGCACTAAAAAAAATCAAGCTGAAAGGTCGTGATTACTCCACGGCTTATGGGTTCTACCAGGAGATTGAGTATTTAAACAAGCTCAAGGGAAAGAACAACATTATACAACTTGTTGATTACGAGGTACCAAACCTACCATTGTGTTTAACCACTTTGAAAGACTGACCTGCTACTTTGTCAATTAATCTTGGTGTTCATATTTCTTACTTTCATTTGGTTATGAAGGTAGATTTTTTTCCTTGTTGAACTGCATTTGAACCCACCAAAGATGAAATTAATCCCATATTTGTTTAAAAAAGATGAAAATCATCTTTGCTCACATGGCAATCTTTTCATAATACTGATGACAATAATTTTAATGGGTTTGAATAGAATTATAACATGTACTTAATTTTTTATTTGAGATATACCAGGCATTGATGAAAAGCTCAATTTATATACATATAATCTATAACTTAATCAACAAACACCATATCTTTGCATATATTGGTGTTTTGAGCAATAGCTTTCATACTACTGTTAATAAGAGCATATGCACAAGAAATATAGCCTCATCCACCATTCTGATCTAAAATCAACTGCATGTAGTGTAAAAAAAATCCTTTCCCTTTATAAAACTCAATGGCATGTAATTAAGCCCAAGTCTGGGTTGATCTCCTAATCTGGTGCCATGATGATTGACTGGAGTTCCACTCCAAAATGACTGGCCATTTAGGAGGTTCATTGCACAATCTTATGCGATAGCCATTTTTTATAGCATGTAATTGTGCAGGATGGGACATTCCAACTAACATTGCTGATGACACATTTATTTATTTTATTTTTTATGACTTTCTTATTTGCCCATATGGCTACAACACAAACTTCTCAACTCTTTTGTAGGTTACAGACAAAAGATTACTTGAAGAAATCAGACATGATTCAGTAAATACAAAAGATGTCAGAATCAGAGAGGATGTGTACATCTACATGGTTCTGGAGTATGGTGAAATTGACCTTGCCCACATGCTCTCCCAAAAATGGAAAGACACGGATTGCTCCAATGGGCAAATAGATGAGAATTGGCTGCGCTTCTATTGGCAGGTATATTTTGTCATTTTTCCATTCTTCTTCTTCAAAGTGCTGGCTTGTCTAGGTTCATGCACCTAGGTCAATCCTGTTTCCTCATAAATCATGATTGATCAGCCTGCCAACTTAATAATGGACGATAAAATGGCAAGCTAACATTTAAATTGAAAAATATGTCCAAGTAGCATAGAGTTTTTCATAAGCAAAAGTATCTGAAGTAACTCTCTCTCTTTACCTGGCCTTTGTATTGATAGTTGAACGCGACTTGCCATTTATTCGTAATTCTTAGATATTGTTGCTAGTATTGGAGGAACAGGTTATGCATGTCATATGTGGTTACCTAACATTTATTACTGGAATAAATAACTCAATAGAGTAGGAAAAAGTAGATACGAGTCACTAAAACCCAGACGCAAGGAGGGATAAATTGGAACTAATTGAAGATGTCTTTCTAATTAAGGTGGCTGTTTAACCAGTGTGGATTATTCATTTAGAAAACTGATGATAAACTTTTCTACAAATGAAGAGACCTTGTTCATCAACCTCATTCCAGAACTGTCTCAGCAAGTAGCTCCATCATAAGCAGCCACTATCGTTGTACTGATGTACATTGGTTCCCCTGAAGTATGGCCTATTCTCTTCGGGCGTTGCAAGGAGCGTGTTGACCTTGATTAGTCTACATTGGCTGGTATACCTAATTACCAACTCTCATTGATTCCATGCCTGGTGAGTGTTGAAAAAAATGGAAACGTTGCAAAGGAAATTCTATGGTGTGGAAGTCCGAACCAATTCCAGTGTCCATTAGTCAAATGGAGTACAGGGTGCAAAAGTAAGAATGAAAAGGGGTTTTGGATTAAGAAGTTGAAAGAAATGAAAAATGCACTTATGTCAAGTTGGAGGTACTCAGGAGGGCAAACTTCCTAGCCAATTGTCTTGCCAAGGAAGGGTCCTCTCTGCAACACCTTGTTGTAGAGTAGCCACTCCCTTGCTAAATCTGTAATTTTATCTTTTCATTAATGAAAGATTTGCCTTTATCAAATAAAAATAAAAAATAAAAAAAAAGAAAAAGAAAAAGGTTGGAGGTATGCAGTAGAGAAAGAAAGCCTCTGAAAGAAATTAATAGATGCCAAGTATGGAGGCAATGGTATCAGGTGGCTTCCTCAAAATCCCAGCAATGAAGAATCTAATTTATGGAAGTGCGTAATGGCTGGAAAAACTAACATGGAACCTCATTTACGCAGCCATGTTAGAAGTGGAACCAGAACTCATTTGTGGACTGATTGCTGGGTAGGCAGCCAAACCTCTCCATCAGGCCTTTCCAAGATTCTACACACTGGCCAGAGACCCTTCCATATTAGTCTGAGATTTGTTCCTCAATCAAGATAGATCCTAGAATCTAAACTTCAGAAGGAATTTTAATGAAGATGAAGCTGCTGAAGTCTCACAGTTATTGCAGTTACTTGACCTGGCTCCAAGGAGTGATGATGGGTTGGTATGGCCCCATGACCAACTGGAACCTTTCAAGTATCATCCAAATACAACTTTGTGGGAAGGAACAGAGCAACAGAGATGAAGGATACAGTTAGTCTAGCATTTAAACTACCAGCACCTAAGAAGGTACAACAATGCATCTGGACAGCAGTGCATGCCAAAACACTCGCCTGTGATGCATTGACCAAGAAGGGGCTATCTATCATCAACACACTTTGTAGATTCTCTAACAGAAGAAGAGACAAGTAGACATATACTCCTGCGTAGTAAATTTTCTTCATCACACTGGGGAGCTTTCTTAACTAAATTTATCTTGCCAATGTGTATGGCCAAGACCTTCTCCCACTTAATCCAGCAGTGGTACAATTGCTCTCATCCAACATGTGGTAGAACACTTTATAGAGCCACCATAGCGGCCGTACCATGACATCTATGGATTGAGCATAACATCAGAACTTTTGAAGGCAAAAGCAGCACCTTGGGAGGGTTAATTCAGGAGTGTCTCCATAGTATTGTATTCTGGACATGTTCACTAGACAAGCTTCCACCATTTCCAGACTCTGTGATCGTGAGATACTGGAATGGAAAGCCTCCTGATTATGGACACTTGGAGGCTCCCCTCCCCCCAAATGGTTGGGTATATTTGAACTTTGATAGGTCGTCTTTAGGCAAACCAGGGCTTGTGGGGATTGGAGGTGTATTCATAAACCATGCTGGGGAGATACTCCTTGTTTACTCTGGACCTGTGGGCAAATGCGCCTCTAACAGTGCGGAGTCAAAAGCCTTGCTCTTGGACATTAAACTTTACACTCAGAACTTTTCTGGCCCTCTGCAGATGCAAGGGGATTCGGCCTTGACCAATTGGGCACTGGCTCAGCTCCCCTCTGGATTTTGAAGCACATCTACGATGAGTTAGCAGACCTCTTTGCTGGTCTTTAGGCAGCCTCATTGTTTGAACTTTGGTAGGTCGTCTTTAGGCAACCCAGGGGCCTGCTGGGATTGGAGGTGTATTCATAAGCAGTGCTTGGAAGATACCCATTGTTGTGTACACTGGACCTGTTGGCAAATGCAGCTATAACAGTGCAGAGTCAAAAGCTTGCTCATGGGCATTAAACACTACACTCAGAACTTTACTGGCCCTCTGCAGATACAAGGGGATAGGCCTTGACCATCAAAGGGGGCACTGGCTCAGCTTCCCCTGGACTTTGAAGCTCATCTATGATGAGTTAGCAGACAGCAATGAATTCATTGCTGGTCAACATAAATTGAATTCATCAAAGGGAGTCCCCTCTTGCTTGATGCAGCTGATTCAGCCCAATAAATTCGTTTTCGAACAAAAAAAAAAAAATTTCCCTAACACCGACGATGCTTCAATTTCACCATGACATCTATTTGAATTATGGCAAATGTGATAGTAGGCAGTTTCCCTAATTCTTGATATTAGCCTTTTTAAGTGGATGTGGCAAACAAGGGTCTTTTCAGAAGGAAAGAGTCCAAAAAGAAATGTTTGCATCTGTATGAGTTAACTAGTTGAAAACAAGGCTCAGAGTCATGATTTAGAATAATAAGGTTTTGTTGATTCATTGTGAGATGGATTTCCCAAAAGCATCAGTCTTAGACTTCTCATTCTTTTCTCTCTCTCTCTCTCTCTCTCTCTCTCTCTCTCTCTCTCTTACTAGTTTTTTGGTCTTGTGCTTGCATGTATTCCTATGCCCCCAAAGAGATTTGAACCAAAACTCCCCTCCCATTATGAATCCCATGTTACCACTAAACTATGGTCAAGTTCACGTGAGAAACTGCATTACTGAAAGTCGTTAATTATGAATGAGGAATTGAAGGAGGAACTGTGAATCCCACTCCGTTAAAATATTACATCATAAACACATATGAAAGACCGTAGGTGGCATCACAGACAACAAAAGAGTTAAACTTCATAAGGTTTTATTTTTTCTGATGCGGAAAATTGCAAATTTCCTCCGGTGAATGCTGCAAAAATTTAACTATGTTTTTTTGTTTTTGTTTTTGTTTTCTTTCTTTTTTTAAGAAAGTGAAGTTTTAATAATGCAATGAAACAATATTGATTTTTAGTGTGGATTTACAGGAATTTTTCAATTGCTGGTTGTTTTGTTTTCTTGCTGTCTCTGCATTCAAATTGCGAGTGTTGGATCCTGAGAACTGCTCTGAGATTATTGGTTAAGAGTGTGTAAAAAGATTCTAGTTTATGGTTGAACAGGCATTTAAAGAGATGGATAGACAATACGTTTGCAATATTTTATAGTCCATTTCTTGGTTGCTGCTTCACTCAATGGCAGCTACAAGTCACTCGAGAATTTGACTTGAGGCAGTAATACGGGTTATATCATATATTCTATGGCAACCTTTCTAAGCGGCATTCATATGTCAAATCCCTTTAGTGAAAGATGCTTGCTTTGAGCTCCTGTTCTCTCTAGTTGAGGAGCTTGAAGGTGAGTAGTCAACAGTTTAAGAGGAGAAGAAAAAGCCTAGAATTTGGATCGTTGGTCTTCCCCATTGTTTCTTTGTGATGATTTAGGATACACAAATGAGATTGATTAGGCCAAGTCTTAGATGTTTCCTATATATGGCTCCAAGTCTTTACCTGACTAATGGTATTTACATATGGTAAAAAGAGTCAATCCGTCTCCTTCATTATATCAACTTATGCCTGTCTTTCATAAACCAAATAATCTGCTAAAGGTTTTTCTTGCAAAAGCACATGAGGTAGCATGTAAAGGATGCCACATATTAAGAATTGCATTTTCTTGATTACTTGCAAATGAATTTGTATATAGTTAAGAAAGCAAACAATGTCTTTTACTCTTATAGTTGTCAAAACAATGTCCTAGCATGTATATATGTATGTATAGATGTACATGTATATGTTATACAAGAATGTTATCATTTTCTCTTTCAAATAAAGCAGGAAATTGACAATAACACGTTCTTTCCTTTCTTGTAGCAAATGCTTTTAGCTGTAAATACTATACATGAGGAGCGGATTGTGCATTCAGATCTGAAGCCTGCTAATTTTCTTCTTGTCAGAGGCTCATTAAAATTGATTGATTTTGGTATTGCAAAAGCTATAATGAGTGACACGACAAACATCCAACGAGATGCTCAGGTGTGTGTGTGTCTCTCTCTCTGCTGTTCTCTCTCTCTCCCTCTCTCTACTATTCTCTCTCTCTCCCTCTCTCTCTACTATTCTCTCTCCCTCTCTCTACTAATCTCTCTCTCCCTCTCTCTCTACTATTCTCTCTCTCCCTCTCTCTCTACTATTCTCTCTCTCCCTCTCTCTCTATTATTCTCTCTCTCCCTCTCTCTATTATTCTCTCTCCTCCTCCCTACTGTTTTTAATATATCTCTAAATAAAATCCTCCCTGTTTTTTTATATAAATAAACCCTCCCCTGTTCTAATATTCTCTCCTCCTCCCCTGCTATTCTCTCTCTCTCTTCCTTTGTTTATATATCTATTAAAATAATTCTCTCTCTCTCAATCTTATACTATCTCTTGCTCTCTTTCTCTCTCAATCTTATACTATCTCTTGCTCTCTTTCTCTCTCTTCTCTCTGCTCTGCTTAGTTCTGCTCTCTATTTCTGTTCTCTCTCTCTCTCTACTTGGTTTTCTAGATGAGAGTCACCTTATGCTCCCTCGCTCCCTCCCTCTCTCCTCTTTTCCTCAACTTTGTTCTCGCAAGTTTGTTCTCTTCTTCCGCTTCCCTCCTGTATGTTCTCTTATTCCGCTTCCCTCCTGTATGTTCTCTTATTCCTCTTCCCTCATGTTGTTCTCTTCCCTCGTGTTGTTCATTCATTCAGGTAGGCACACTAAATTATATGTCCCCAGAAGCATTTATGTGGAACGAGCAAGATGCAAGTGGGAACACCATCAAATGTGGTCGGCCATCCGACATCTGGTCTCTGGGCTGCATTCTCTACCAAATGGTGTACGGGCGAACTCCTTTTGCCGACTATAAAACGTTCTGGGCCAAGTTCAAGGTCATCACTGACCGAAACCATGAGATTAAGTACGATCCAGTTAGGAATCCTTGGCTGATTGACCTCATGAAGAAATGTCTTGCATGGGATCGTTCTGAGAGGTGGCGCATCCCTCAGCTTCTTCAACATCCATTTTTGGTCCCTCCAGTCTCACCTCAGCTGCCCCTTTCACGCAACGAGCATTGTAAATTGCTTATGGAGATTGCAGAAATTTATAGGAATAATTCTCAGGTTTCTAGCCTTTGTTCTCTACTCGAGCGGTCCTTAACCAAGTTAGCTGAAGATTAAAATTTGTAAAGTACTGCATGGCCATATAACGAATCTTGGTGGAATGTGCTGTATCTGTGAGCGTGCTTTAAAATGTCAAGTTTCAATTATGTGTTTTTATGATTTACCACAAAAATGACCCCATCCAGTGTCTAAACCTTCCCAAATACATAGTACTCAAAATCATTTGCCATCTTCAATCAAGTCTCATTGTCCATCTTAGTAATCAATCTCCTGTCACATGTCGCAATGCTAGAGGCCTTTAGGGGAACAGTGCTGTCGTAGAAAAATATATGACTTAACCCTTGTTCAAAGAATGAAATCCTAAAATCCTGACATAAATTAAGGATCCCTTGCTCCTCAGTAAATCCATGATGTAGAAAGTAATAAGTTGAGAAAAGAGCACTTGCTAGAGTCAAAAGTGCCAGGGTGCCTCCTCTAACATTACCCGGCTTCCCATTCACGAAAAACATGGCTGGAAACACAGACTTAATATATATATATATATATTGATGTAGTGGCGCGTATCTATCCTAAAGTAAAAGCTGGAGTGCAACTTTTGCCCACAGATAGAAGAAGTCTCAGAATTTGCAGGCATTAGTGGCCTCCGCTGTCATTATTTGTAGACCAGCCAAGAAAGGCAAAGTCAGGTTACGGCCTGGGGAGGAAAGAAAAAAAAGCTGTCCCTGACCTGCTAAGGAGTGGCCAGAGCGCCCCATTGGGTAACGACCACAACTGGGGGCGGCCGGCTTGAGAAGAGAGAGAGAGAGAGAGAGCGCGGTTGCTTGGCCCTTTGAGACCTGGTGGAGTCGCCGTTACGCCCGAACTTGACCCAACCCGACCCTTCATTGGCCATTCGAATATCCCATTCGCCACTTCTCACTTCGCCCACCGAGAAAAAGAAAACAAACAAAACGAGCAACCCCTTCCTTCCTTCCTTCCTCCACTCCCCCACACCCACCCGGTAAAGACTCCTCACTAATCCCGGTTTACTTAAATCCCTAAAACTAGTTTTTTAAACCCTACTCGTTGCGCTTTCCTTAATTAACTGCGCCACCCCGTTTCGAGTGCAGTGCGTAGTTGAAGGGGGGAGGCGACACATGGGGAAGCTCCCTTCCTCTTTAAAATAACCCGGCCTAAAGCTTGGGAAATGATTGAGAGGGGGTTTTACTAACACGATATGTATGAAGCTCTGTTTTCTTAATACGGGACACGACTTGTGGCTCTCTTTTGTCTCGTTCCATTTTTCCAAATTTGTAATTCTCCCTGCCAGCAGCACCGCGTTCCGGTCTACCGATATCGAGTCGCTTCTGCAGATATTTTCCTCCCTTTTCCTTTTCTTAGTAAGCTCCCCGAGTTAACGACTCGGCCGAGTTCGCTCAAATTTAAACTCTGACTATTCTGTAACTAATTAAGAAGACGGGCCTACTACCCCACTCGGTGACTGACCCAGTCACGATTCGATACTCGGAATTTTCGGTATCTCGAACAAGGGTAGATCGGTGTGTATGTACCGGATTTTTTATACCACTCGGATCGGCGGACACAGTAGTCCGATACATGACTCAATATGTAGCGCTGCTTTCCGATACGGTCAACCCAGTGAAGAAGGAATATCCGGAGTAATACTTTTTTTTTTGTGGGTTTTTTGAAAATATATTGTGGTGGATTTTGGTTGTTGGTGGGACCGGGAGTGGGGGATAGCATATGAACGCCAGATATCTTGGCGAGGAGGGGATGACCTGACCCTGGCTCGCTCGGGGGCCCCCGACCCGGAACCCACACCACAGGCCGCACGGCGACGAAAGAGCCGTTCCAGTTCACATGGTTGCCCCCTGACGTCACTCCCGGTGGGCCCAAGTTCCGGCTTCCCTCACGTTTCCTCCGACCTCGTGCCAGCCTCCTATATAAACCCGGCACCCCTCCCTCCGCTTTTTCTCAACACTGACTCTTACCAGAGTCGTCTTCCTCTCGTAGCATCAAACCCACCCATCTCTTCTCCTTCGAGGCCTTCAATGGCGGCGTCCGTCGAGAACCGGCAGTTCCCCCACCTCGAATCCGGCCTGTCCGCCCGGTTCAAGGCCGGACAGCCCCGCCGGGCGGATTCCCCCGTCCGCGGCTGCAACTTCCCCATGCCGGCTCCCGTCGCCAAGCCGAAGCCGCCGCCGGTCATCGACGACTCGTCGAGCGAGGACGAGGAGGAGGAGCCGGAGTGGCGGAAGTACCTCCTCAAGTCCTCCAACGTGGAGCTGGAGCCGTCCATTTGGGATCCCCGCGACGAGTCGACGTCCGACAGCTGGATCGCCCGGAACGCGTCTCTGGTCCGTCTCACCGGGAAGCACCCCTTCAACTCGGAGCCGCCCCTGACCCGGCTGATGCAGCACGGGTTCATCACCCCCGTCCCGCTCCACTACGTCCGCAACCACGGCGCCGTCCCCCGGGGCCGCTGGGACGACTGGACCGTCGAGGTCTGCGGGCTCGTGAAGCGTCCCCAGAGGTTCTCCATGGACCAGCTCGTCGCCGACTTCCCCGCCCGGGAACTCCCCGTCACCCTCGTCTGCGCCGGCAACCGCCGCAAGGAGCAGAACATGGTGAAGCAGACCATCGGCTTCAACTGGGGCGCCGCCGGCATCTCCACCTCCGTCTGGCGCGGCGTACGCCTCCGCGACGTCCTGAAGCGCTGCGGGGTCCTCACCCGCACCCGCGGCGCACTCAACGTCTGCTTCGAGGGCGCCGAGGACCTCCCAGGAGGCGGCGGCTCCAAGTACGGGACCAGCATCAAGAAGGAGTTCGCCATGGACCCATCCCGCGACATCATCATCGCGTACATGCAGAACGGGCAGCCGCTCACCCCGGATCACGGATTCCCCGTGCGGATCATCATACCCGGATTCATCGGCGGCAGAATGGTGAAGTGGCTCAAAAGGATCATCGTCACCACGGAGGAGTCGCAGAGCTACTATCATTACAGGGACAACCGCGTCCTCCCCCCTCACGTCGACGCCGAACTAGCAAATGCGGAAGGTGAGCGAATATTGAATATTCTCTTACGAAATGAATATTTATTGAATATTCAGTAGTCTTATAATTATTCTCCTCCACGAACTAATAAGTTAATTATTTTTTTTCCTTATACCGTATATTTATATATATACATATACAGCTTGGTGGTATAAACCGGAATACATCATCAACGAGCTGAACATCAACTCGGTCATCACCACGCCGTGTCACGAAGAGATTCTCCCCATCAACTCGGCCACCAGTCAGAGGCCCTACACGTTGCGCGGATACGCATATTCGGGTAAAAAAGATTCTTTCTTTATTCCGAATTTTCGATTTGTGATTCCCTTTTTCCTCCCTTCCCGTGTGCGTCTTTTCAAGCTTTCCATCGAAAACCAAAACCGAGGGAGGCGCCGGTTTCGTTACTTTTTCCGGCGTCGCATCCCGGCGCGACCTGGACCGGTTTCTTTCCTTTTGTCTCCATTCGGAAAAATAGAAAAAATATTATGTTTTAATTAAGTAATTAAGAATTTTGCTGACCGGGTTCGGGTCGATATTGGTGAACAGGGGGAGGGAAGAAGGTGACCCGGGTGGAGGTGACGATGGACGGGGGAGAGTCGTGGCATGTGTGCAAGGTGGACCACCCGGAGAAGCCGAGCAAGTACGGCAAGTACTGGTGCTGGTGCTTCTGGTCCCTGGAGGTCGAAGTGCTGGACCTGCTCGGGGCCAAGGAGATCGCGGTCCGGGCCTGGGACGAGACCCTCAACACCCAACCCGAGAAGCTCAACTGGAACGTCATGGTACGAAGTTTTTTTCTCTTTTTTTTTTTTTTTTTTCTTTGAATTGTCAAACTGTGATTGGGCGACGTGGCAATTTTGCTGCGTCGCCCGGCTCGGCAGATCCGGCACGGTTTTTAACGCCGGGTCGTTATCGTAATCTGTAAACACCATTGGAGGTTGGTCCGGTGTGGGTCGGTGACTCGGGATCCGGACCATCCGGTCCGCGAAATTAACAGCGACTGAACCGAACAGGTTTCTGACGCGTGTGCAGGGGATGATGAACAACTGCTGGTTCCGGGTGAAGATGAACGTGTGCAAGCCGCACCGGGGCGAGATCGGGCTGGTGTTCGAGCACCCGACCCTGCCGGGGAACCAGTCCGGCGGGTGGATGGCCCGTCAGAAGCACCTGGAGACGACGGAGACGCAGACGATGAAGAAGAGCGTCTCCTCCCCCTTCATCAACACCGCCGCGAAGCAGTTCTCCATGTCCGACGTCAAGAAGCACGACTCCCCGGACTCCGCCTGGATCGTCGTCCACGGCCACGTCTACGACTGCACCAACTTCGTGAAGGACCACCCGGGCGGCGCCGACAGCATCCTCATCAACGCCGGCACCGACTGCACCGAGGAGTTCGACGCCATCCACTCCGACAAGGCCAAGTCCATGCTCGAGGGCTACCGCATCGGGGAGCTCATCACCACCGGCTACGCCTCCTCCGACAGCAACTCCTCCTCCCCCAACCCGTCCCTCCACGGCGCCAACAACTTCTCCCATCTCGCACCCATCAAGGAAGTAGTCACGCAGCCGCCTGCGGTGGCGGCGAGAAACTCGGCTCTGGTTCCCGGGCAGAAGATCCCCGTCAAGCTCGTGGCGAAGACGCACGTGTCCCACGACGTCCGCCTGTTCCGGTTCGCGCTCCCGTCGGAGGACCAGGTGCTGGGGCTCCCCGTCGGGAAACACGTCTTCCTCTGCGCGAACGTCGACGGGAAGCTCTGCATGCGGGCCTACACTCCGACGAGCACCGTCGACGAGGTCGGGTTCTTAGACCTCCTCGTGAAGGTGTACTTCAAGGCGCCGCCCAAGTTCCCGAACGGCGGGGCCATGTCTCAGCACCTGGACTCGCTACCCGTGGGGTCCACGCTCGAGGTGAAGGGCCCGGTCGGACACATCGAGTACACCGGCCGGGGGTACTTCACCGTGAACGGGAAACGGAAGTTCGCCCGGCGGCTCGCCATGCTGGCAGGTGGGACAGGGATCACCCCGATATACCAGGTGATGCAGGCGATACTGAGGGACCCGGAGGACGAGACGGAGATGTGGGTGGTGTACGCGAACCGGACGGAGGACGACATACTGTTGAGGGAGGAGCTGGACGCGTGGGCGGATCAGTACGCGGGGAGGGTGAAGGTCTGGTACGTGGTGCAGGAGAGCGTGAGGGAAGAAACGTGGAAGTACAGCACCGGGTTCATCACCGAGAGCGTGCTCCGGGAGCATATTCCGGCGGGGATGCCCGGGGAGACGCTCGCGCTCGCCTGCGGGCCGCCGCCGATGATCAAGTTCGCCGTCGTGCCCAACCTGGAGAAGATGAACTACGACGTCAAGAACGAACTCTTGACGTTTTGAGGACCGGGGGTTTTGAACTCGATCGACGGCGGACGAAGTCACGATGACGAATTAATCAATAAAAATTGGGCGTAATATTACCTTTCTTTCTTTTTTCATGAAAATTTTTGTATATATATATATATATTATAAAACAGTGAGAGCTGATCCATCCACCAAATTAATAATTAGTTTTTATTTTTTCAATATTTCACTTCACGTTTTCTACTTTCTTTAATTTGTATCCCCTTCTTTTATACTTTTTGTAAAAAAATGCAATGAAGTAGATATTTTTGTACCCTCCTATCTCTCACTTCGCTTCATTTCGCATAGTACTATAGTATTAAATTTCATGGAATTTACTATCAAATATGGTATTTTAGACCCCAATTTAATTTTTTTAAGTAAAAAATATAAAATTTAATATTTTAGCTCCAACTTTGGTATTTTAACATAGAATATAATATTTTGGCTTAACAATCTTAGGTTTGACTCATTTATGTGCGCCCACCAATGCATACAAGGTAGCGCTTACTAATCAAATAGGGACACTTCATATATATATCTCACTCAAACCCAATTGTACGTGGTATTCAATTCAGTCCCTAACTATAATATCTACATCAACTGCATGTGGTATTTTGACTGCATTCGTGTATTTTGGCCCCAATAGTAATATTTTAACTACGTCCGTGACATGTATTTTAAGCTCAATTGTGATATATATGTGATATTTTGACTCTGATTATGATATTTTAGATGGAACCTGTAATCTTGGTTGGTGGCACCAAAGCTCTATAGTACCGCGGCACAAAGGGAATCCTTAATTTGCAACTTGCGAAGTGATGCTGCGGCTATGATCGAGTAACCCCCCTAACTCTCTATAGTTTGTTTTTGGCGTATATATATATGAATGGAGTCACCCGGGCGCTGCCACTGTCTGCTAGCAATTGCTAGCTGCATGCATGAATGGTCCTTGAAAAGAGAAGGAAAGAGAAAGCCAAAGAGGGAGATTCTCAATTAATTCTGTGATCCTCTTTACATTACTATTGCCCCTTCGTTTCCTATTGATTCGAAAAGTGATGGGTTTTGACCCATTATATATATATGTATCCTTATATCTTAATGTAGCCACAAAATATTCTGAATGAGTTTGATGTGTTACGTAACATCATCTTCTTTTGTGGAGTGACAGACCAACCTCAACTGTCAACCAAGCGAGCTAGAATTGTGGGCAGCCACATTCAAGAGATTCTTTTTTTTTTTTTTTTTTTTTTTTTTTTTTTTTTTTGTAATTTGTATATTTGAAAATTTCCTTTTCTATTTTTCTCTGTCTGTTCCTTTGTTTACAATCTTTTGAGAGCCATGCAGAAAATAACAAATTTGTAAAAAACCAGTTTTAAAACGAGGTCTTAATTACTTTCAAAATAGAGTATAATTTCACTAATATTCAACCTGACCGGTTGTTCCGACCCGGTTGAACCAACAAGGGAGGCTAATTCGGTTCTAGCTAAAATACCACATTTGAATGAGCACATATACACATATATATATATATATAT